>CM054061.1:447551-1047551 GCA_028641055.1 Alopecurus myosuroides | reverse complement strand
AGTCGGGCTATTATCGGCTATTATACATTCAGGCTATGAAGGCTCTAGCCGTAGCCCCGAGGATCTCGGAAGGCTATAAGCGGGCTATAGCCGTCTATTTAAAACTTTGCTTCGAACGTGGGAGGTGTACGTGCCATTAGTGTCTCTCATGCTTCACAAGACACAATAGTTGTCATACTACTTGTCAATAAGTGTAATGTCATATAGTCGTATATGATGATGCACCTCCAAATAATTGAGGTGTACGTGTTGATTATGTTTTTGGGGGTTAGCGGTTGCAATATGTAATATATCCGGTAGTTGCAACTTGTCTTAGAATACGTACTGTCACAGTTGGACAATCATGCATTGCTGGGATCACTCAGAGATGACAAAATGAAATCCATAAAATGGCCTGAGGCATCAAGATTACGTCTGTTGTATGTAGTCTATCCACTTTATTATGCACAACAACTTCTCAGCATCGACCCAATGAAAATACCGTACATTCCTCCATGGACAACATATCTAAAATTGATATATTCTCCCACTAGTGGAAACAAGGGCACTAGTCCCGGTTGGTAAGCCTCATTTGTCCCGGTTGTGCAACCGGGATGGGCTAGCCGGGACAAATATGCCCCTCCCTTATTGGTCCCGGTTGTGCGGACCCGGGACAAATGGGGCTGACCACGTGGCGACCCTGGCCAGGGGAATTAGTCCCGGTTCTTAACACGAACCGGGATGAATGGCTCCTCTGCCGTGGTAGCAATTTTTGCCATTTTCTCTGCCGAGTTTTTTTTCGCTTCATTGTTTTCCTTTTTATTTTCTGTTTTGCGACCGATTCCATTTTACGATACCCCTGTCACCATACACTGATAAGGGAGCTTTGTTGAGCCCCTCCCCGGACCTCCCAGTTCCTAGGAGAAGAGAGGAGCCCGGTGGCCCTTCCCCGGACCTCCCGGATCCCACGAAAAGAGAGGAGCCCACGAGTGAATAAGGACCAAGGGATCCCACGAGTGAATAAGTAATACATATATATAGAAAAATAAGGAACACTTATATTACAGAAGCTATGTATATCGAGCATATTACATGGCCGATTGAATTACAAAATAAAATTTAGCCCGCAATTTCCTCCTGAATTGCTCGTATGTGGTCCCTTGGTAAAAAACCGTCCCGGAGCCGTTCGATCTAATATAAAGAAGAGTGGTCAATATATATAAAGAAGATGGTAATAAGAAAACTTGACGACTCACGTACATGAAGGTGGTTCCCTTCTGACGAATGAACTCGCTAACGTAGTATCCACACAAGGTGGTTCCTGTCTTTGTTCCAGTTGCTGTGTTTGTCCCAGCGTCATTCCTGTAGCCATTGGCGGAGGGTGAACAAAACATAACAGGGGTCCAATTTTATAGAAAACACAAAAAATATATAAAAAAATGGCCAACTCATATAAATAGAAATAACGATAATTAGACGGAGATGTTTGTTTCTGTCTTTGTTCCAGTTGTTGTGTTTGTTCCAGCGCCATTCCTGTAGCCATTGGCAGAGGGTGAACAAAACATAAGAGGGGTCCAATTTTATAGAGAACACAAAAAAAATATAAAAAAATTGCCAACTCATATAATAGAAAGGGTACCCTCTACCCTCTCTAGTTCAACAAAATGAACTAAGTTTTCTAAAATGGTGATGTCATCAAAAAATTAGTTCATTTTTTTAAACTAGGAAAAATAGAGGGTACCCTAATGGTACCCAAAGTGTCATCACTAAATAAATTAGAAACACGAAAAAATGACCAATTTTTTAATGAAATAGTCGGAAAAGGGACAGCGACAGGCAGCGACACAGCGGCTGCCTGCCTCGTAATCCCCAACCGGCCTCCGCTTCCCCAACCGCGGCCACACGTGGTCAAAGGGTCCACTGGCCAGGGACCGAGTGGCTGCCTCGCCTTCCCCCACACGTCCCCACGTCTTTTACTAAGACCCCTAACCGCGGCCAAAGGGGGCCACCGGCCAGCCTGCCTCGTAATTCCCAACCGGCCTCCCCTTCCCAACCGTCTGCCACGTCCCCACGCGTGGCCAAAGGGGCCACTGGCCAGCGACCCGGTGGCCGCCTCGCCTTCCCCCACGCCCCTACGTCTTTTATTAAGACACCTAACCGCGGCCACGCGCGGTCAAAGGGCCCACTGGCCAGCGACCCAGTGGTCGCCTCGCCTTCCGCCCCGTCCCCTACTTCCCAACCCGTGGCCACGAACGGTCAAAAGGGCCCACCGGCCAGTGACCCAGTGGCCGCCTCGTCTTCCCCGCGCATTCAACGCCACCTGCAACCGCCGCCACGTTCTCACCGCCGGTTGGCATGCCATCCCCGCCCCAGTTCTTTTTAAAGGGACCCCGCCGCCCGTACACCGGCACACCCACTCCCCCAGCACAAACCCTAACACTAGCCATGTCGCCCCGCCGCTGGTTCAAGAGGGCCAAGAACGAACACGAGGCCGGGTCCTCGAGGGGCGCCGGACAGAGAGGCCGCAGCGGCGGCGTTCCACCCACCGCGGGAGTCATTTCGCTTCGGTCCAGGCGGCATGCGGATCGGGGCCAACCCGCGCCTCCCAGCACCACCTCCGGCCGCGCGCCACCCGCCGCCTCGCGCCGCGCCAGGAAAGCGGTTCCGCCGGTACGTCCGGAAGGAGGAGGCGATCTGGCACTGGCAGCATGCCACGCCGGTCTTCTGGCCGGACGTCCACCTCCCGGACGGCTGGCACCTCAACCCGCAGCGGATACCGGTACCGCCGGTCCCGACCAACGAAGGCGCTCGCGAGGAGATACCTTGCCGGCGCGCGCTCCTGCCGGCCCACCTCCCCAGGGACCCGGGCTACGCGCTGAACTCGCCGAACTGGGGCGTGTGGTTCCAGCAGGAGCACGACGAGCGCCGCCGCTCCTACTTCGCTACGCCCCCGGATCCGGAGGCCAACGCCGACACCTACCCAGCGCCGCCGCCCGGCAGCGAGCCGGAGCTGTGGTTCGAGGAGGACATCATCGACGACGAGGAGGACTCCGAGATGCAGGCCGCCTACGAGGCCTCCCGCCGCTCCCTCACCGAGGACGAGATCAAGCGCGGGGAGCAGGTCCTCTCCTGCGCGGCTGCCGACGCCGACACGGCCGCGATGCCGCTCCTTCCACCGCCGGCGCCGTGGTGGCAAGCGATGAACGCCGAGAGGGAGGCGTCGACGGACCAGCCCCCTCCACAGCCGCTGCCCCCCGGCCTCGAATACGGCATGAACTGGGCCTGGACCGGCGGCGAGTGGTCGCCGGAGGAGCTGCAGCCGCCACCGGAGGGCGCGCCCCCGCCGCCTCCACAGGAGTTGCCGCCGCCTCCACAGGAGCTGCAGCCGCCACAGGAGGGCGCTCCCCAGCTGCCTGCCCACCTGTGGGTCCAACCTCCCTACCACTGCATCTCCTCCGACGAGGACTAGGCCGATGCCGGCGCGCCCCCGGCCAACTAGTTAACTAGGTTCGCTACCCCCCGCAAGAAACGGCCGGCCGCCTGTGGCCGCGCCGCCGCCCCCATGCATGTAAGGACGGCCGCTAGGGCCGTCATCAAGAAACGGCCGCCGCCCCCATGCATGTAAGCACCGGCCTTCGGGCCTTTTATGAATGCATTCGTTCCCGTCCCAACTCGTCTCCGGCCAATCTATGGCCAATCTAACGCAACAAACGGCCGGAGCCGGCGCCGGCGGGATCTTTCTATCCATCGCCGCCGCCGACAGGGCTTCGCCTAGGCTAGTCCGGTCGGACCCGGGTGGTTGCTCGGCCTGGAGAGAGGGCCTGGATATTTATACTGATGGGACTCTAGTCCCGGCCCGTGCAACCAACCGGGACTAGAGGTACCCCCTTTGGTCCCGGTTGGTGGCACGGGCCGGGACCAAACATATTTCGAAATTTGGTGCCACCCTGCGCGCCCAAATGTTTTAGCGCCAAAATTTGAAAATTGTTTGAATATGCGCATGAATAACTTCTATATACTTTTGAATTTGACAAAATTTCAACATTAAAGTGCTTGAATTTGCATAACTAATTCAAATCCATTTTTTGTTTAACTAAATAATTATTCTAACTACTCAAACTATTAACTATTTTACTATTTGCATATAATTTGAATATAACTATTTTATATTGTTTTAAAATGAGTAACAATTACATTAATAGCAACATAAATAACAGACTCCTTGTCTCACTGGCCGTAGAGTGTTTACGTACAAAACCAAAAATCAGTTTCTAGAGTTTTTCGGACTTCAAAAAATATTTTCTTCTCTGCTTTAGTAAGAGCGTAGGTTCTTAAGTAATGGCGCCACGTATCCGTGTGCTTCTTGCTTGGGTCTTTCATACGTTGCTGGTCCTCCCGTGCTTCTGGCGTATCTTTTGACTTCCCATACACGCCCAGGAAGCATAGCAGGTTGACGCAGAGATTCTTTGTCACATGCATCACGTCGATTGAAGACCGGACGTCTAAAACTTTCCAATAGGGTAGCTCCCAAAATATAGATTTCTTCTTCCACATGGGTGTGCACTTATCAGGGCTGTTCGGAACTGGTTGGCTGCCATCACCCTTTCCAAAGATTACTTTTAGGTCCTTGACCATATCAAATAAATCATTACCACTACGGAGGTCAGGCTTCTTCCGGTTATCTGCATCACCTCTGAAATGCTTCCCTCCTTTCTTTCTTACGGGATGCTTGATCGGAAGGAATCTACGATGCCCCAAGTATACAACTTTTTTACATTCATCCAAATAAACACTGCCAGTCTTATCTAAACAGTGTGTGCATGCATTGTATCCCTTGTTTGTATGTACGAAAATGTTACTAAGAGCAGGTCAATCATTGATGGTTATGAAAAGCAACGCCCGTAGGTCAAATGGCTATTGTTCGTTCTCATCCCACACACGTACACCTGGTTTGCCCCATAATTGTAAGAGTTCTTCCACTAATGGCCTTAGATACACATCAATGTCGTTGCCAGGTTGCCTCGGGCCTTGGATGAGAACTGGCATCATAATGAATTTGCGCTTCATGCACAACCAAGGAGGAAGGTTGTACATACATAGAGCTACGGGCCAGGTGCTATGACTGGAGCTCTGCTCCCCAAAAGGACTAAAGCCATCTGTACTAAGACCCAACCATAAGTTTCTCGCCTCTCCTGTAAAGTCCGGGAAGTCTCTCTCGATCTTTCTCCACTGCGATCCATCGACGGGGTGTCTCAACTTTCCGTCTTTCTTACGGTCTTGTTTGTGCCATCCTAGCATGCTCTTTGTTTCTAAACAGACGTTTCAACCGTGGTATTATAGGAGCATATCACATCACCTTAGCAGGAACCCTCTTACGGGGGGGGGGGGGGGCTCGCCGTCAACATCACCAGGTTCATCTGCTCTGATCTTATACCGCAGTGCAGTGCATACCAGACATTCATCCAAATTCTCGTACTTCTCACCGCGGTAGAGGATGCAGTCATTAATGCATGCATGTATCTTCTGCACATCTAATCCTAGAGGGCAGAGAGCTTTCTTTGCTTCGTACGTACTCTCAGGAAATTCGTTATCCTATGGAAGCTTTGGCTTCATTAGTTGAAGTAAACTCTCAAATGCCTTGTCAGTCACACCATTCTGTGCCTTCCATTTGAGCAACTCCAGTGTGGTACCGAGCTTTGTGCTACCATCTTCGCAATTTGGGTACAAAAACTTTTTGTGATCCTGTAACATGTTGTCCAGCTTCAACCTCTCCAATTTACTTTCACACTCTTCCCTTGCATCAGCAATAACGCGGCCAAGATCATCATCGGGCTCTTCTGATGCCTGTTCTTGATCACCTCCTTCTTCTGCATTGTCTTCCATTGCAGTATCACCGTATCCAGGGAACAAAGCATATTCTTCTTCTTCTTCATCGTCTTCCATCACAACCCCTCTTTCTCTATGCTTAGTCCAGCAATTATAGCTGGGCATGAAACCTCTCCGAAGTAGGTGGCCGTAAAGGATTCTTTCGGAAGAGTGCTCCCTAACGTTTCAACAATCAACACATGGGCAACACATAAAGCCATTATCTTTGTTCGCCTGAGCTACAGCGAGAAATGCATTCACGCCTGCCATATACTCGGAAGTGCGTCGGTCGCCGTACATCCATCGTTGTCGTGCATCCATCTGCATCGTATAAT
The DNA here is from genome assembly GCA_028641055.1 of Alopecurus myosuroides. Classification (NCBI taxonomy): domain Eukaryota; kingdom Viridiplantae; phylum Streptophyta; class Magnoliopsida; order Poales; family Poaceae; genus Alopecurus; species Alopecurus myosuroides. The sequence goes on along the minus strand of CM054061.1, from coordinate 1,041,372 downwards.
TAAGTTTATCAAAATACATTACAATAACATATTCAATAGATAAATAACCACGGTACATCGACAAATATTACTTTATTATGTATCAATTACAGATGAAAAAGATAAGTTTGTTCACCTCGGTCGATGATACCATTTTCAGTGAGATGATGTGTGGCTCGGGAATTTCGTCGAACACCTCGTGTGCATAGTAAAATAACACACACTAACACCCACCTCTCTCACACCTCCAAGCAAAAAAGAAAGATGGAGGGGGGCTGTGGGGCAATATATATAGGAGAAGAGGCACTAGTGGAAACAGGGGCATTAGTCCCGGTTCGTAGGCCCCATTTGTCCCGGTTGTGCAACCGGGACGGGGCATCCGGGACAAATACCCCTCCCCCATTGGTCCCGGTTGTGCCAGAACCCGGGACAAATGGGGCTGACCACGTGGCCCGTGCGCTGGAACCTGGCCAGGGCTATTAGTCCCGGATCTCAATACGACCCGGGATGCATGCCCCTTCTGCCGCGACAGAAATTTTACAATTTGCGTTTTTTTGGCCCCCCAGACCTCCTGGCGGCCCCTCCCCGGACCTCCCGGGTCCCACGAGAAGAGTGGAGCCTCGGTGGACCCTCCACGGAGCTCCCGGATCGCACGAGTGAATAAGTATATAAAGCAGAATAAGAAACACTTATATTACGGAAGCAAAGTATGTCGAGCATATTACATGACCGATGGAGCGTATTACAAAATCAAACTAAGTTCCAACCGGAGGCATAATACTCTCCATCTACGTTTATGACCTCTGCATCTAAGAAGCCCGCAATTTCCTCCTGAATTGCTCGTATGCGGTCCCTTGGTAGAAGACCGTCCCGAAGCCGTTCGATCTAATATAAAGAAGAGTGGTCAATATATATATATATATATGAAACTAAGTAACTAAAATATATAGTAATAAGAAGAATTAACGACTAACGTACATGAAGTTGCTTTAAATTTCTGCCCTTGGGAGATGTCGTCTGACGAATGAACTCGCAAACGTAGTATCCACACAAGTTATTCCCGTCTCCTTGTTGCAAGCACTTTACGAGAACATTGTTTCAATCAAAATAATAATCAACCAGCCATGATAATAGTCGACACTAGAATCAAGGAGATGCGCGCGGATCTAGATAGTACTTACTTGCACAACATCAAATGTAAGCTTTTTTTCCCATTCACCCGGAGACTTCTTTATGAACCTCTTCCAAACCCTACCCGAGAAAGAAAAAGAATAAAAAGAGTTAGTAATTACTTGATATCCGAAAATGAAACAAAGTAGTCGATATATTGCCATATATAGATACTGAAATTAATAAAGATTGAAATTACCGCTGGATCATTTCCTGCATGTCAGCCCACATCGAGAGGGGTTTACGTTTTGGGTCCATTACAATTACTTTTCCTTTGTCAATTTGGAAGATTAGCAGAATATAGTGGAAGCTGCGCACGCAGAACTCATCAATTATACAGTGAACATCGAGTAAGAAAAACAGAATGTTTACAACAGAGTAACACACTAACCTGAAGTTGTAAGGAAATAGTATTTCCCGTCGGTGTTGGTTAAATATTATTGCGTTCAGAATATTATTTTCTGTATCCTTGGGAGATTGCTTAAGAGTCTTTTCATAAATAATATTTGGATCAATGAACCCAATATCATAGATTCCACCTCTTTTGCATTCGAGAATCTTCATTCTGCAATTATAATATATGAGTGTACTATATATATATATATATATGAATATGAAATTGAATGAGGTGAGCTAGAGAAATAAGTGCTTACAGACAATAGGCACTAAGGACAGCTTTGTCGAGGGCCTGCTGCTGGTATAACTGAAACAATTCCTCAAATTGAATCATAACATATCCATTTCCATTTCCATAGTGCTCGTCCTTAACGTTGAGACATATCCAGTCCATAGATTGATCAGCGGCTTTCATATACCAACTATGCACTCTTCGCATTTTCGTTGGTAGATCCTTTATCTCCTCGGGTTTGACAAGAGGCTTTCCGTACTGGTATTTGTACGCACATTCAGCTGCGGGGAAGTAGTTTACTGTTTGCATATACTCAGCAATGGACAAACCCGCATCAGCTGCCTTGTCTGCGTACAGTGTTATAAACTCCGGATCAATTTGCTCGTCAGGAATATTAGTGCTCGGCCCCACCTGGGTATTGGAAATCACTTTGAGCGGGGACGTGGATTGTTTTTTCTGCTCTCCGAGCTGAGCAACTGATTTTCCCTTTTTCCCGCTTGTGCTACTACTCTTCGTCGACCGCACCATTTCCTGGTGTGACTTCAGAATAGAGCGGTCATAGTCAGATGACAGACTCGGCTCGGGTTGATGAAGAGTCTTCACCATTTTCCAAGCTCGTTCTATCTCTTCTTCGGTCTCGGGGAAATCTGGCTTTTGCTTCTCCTTCCGCTTCGATTTCCACGCCTCGTATTCGTCCTTTGCGATTTTCTGGTTTTCCTCGGGAGTATAGTCGTAAGGTAACTTGGGAACCTCTTTTGGTACCTTCGGGAGGGGTGACCGTTGACGTTTCGGTGATATTTTACGTTTCGGCAGAAACTTAGTGGGCGGAGAAGGCTGACGCGGCGGCGTAGGCGACCGCGCTGGAGACGTGCACGGCGTAGGCGACCACGCCGGAGACGGCATGCATTGCGAAGACGACCGCGCTGGAGACTTTTGCGCTGGAGAAAGGCGAGGATTCGATGGCTTTGCCGTCTGATTTGAGAGCACAATGCATTCCTTTAGCCATAGAACGGTCAAGTTCTTGGCTTCTCCGAGTTCAGTCAACTCTTCGTCTTCACTTTCAGGAAAATCAAGTTTTACCCGCTCGAATCCGTTGACAACTTCATCGACCCCAACAACAGCGTAGCTCCGTGGAACCGGAAGACTATGGTGAGTTGGTTCGTTGCCAATTGGTAAGGCATAGCCGGCCGCCGCCTTGATGGTTATATTGACGACCTTCACGTGGAGCTCACAGGTTGTCATTTCCGTGATCTCATCCACCGGGTGAATCATCGGCGGTGCATCATCACCCGGTAGCTGCGTGGACGCAACGCTGCTTTTGCGATGAGAATGTGCGGCGTCGGTAGCCTCGACTTCAACTTCTACCATGTGTACGCCGGTAGACACTATCTCATGGCTAAGTGTGTTAATTTGTTCCTGCTGCTTCTTTGCTATATCCTGCGTCAGCTTTATCTGTTCTTCAAGTTGACGCCTCCAGTTTGCCTGATTCTCTGCTTCAGCTGCCTCCGCGTCCTTTCTACGTTGACGGCTTCTATCGGGGTGTAACTTTTTGGTGGAGTCGAACGCAATACTCCACGGAGGAGTGCCTTTTATGCCTCGTGTACGCCCTCCGTGTTCCTTATTCCCGAGGGCGCGTGTGAGCTCATCGTTCTCTCTATCTGGCGCGAACTTCCCATCTTTAACGTCCTGTATTGCGACTCTCAGCTTTTCTATGGGTAGAGGAATCTTTTTATGCCTTAGGTTATATATTGCTTTTCCTTCAGCGTCCAACGTGCGCCCATGCCCGTAGAACCATGACCTTGTCCGCTGGACCCACAAGAACGGCTCGGGAGTGATCCCCAGCTGAAACAGGTTGTTCTCCCATGTCTCCCACTTGGGACTGGAACCCTTGTAGCCACCTTGCCCCATAACATGGTGATATACCTTTTTGGCGGCGTTTTTCTCATTTGTTTTTGTCCTTTCCAGTTCATTCTCTGCCAGCTTATACTTCACGAAGTCTGCCCATACGGGTTTTATTTTCTCATACCCTTGAGTGAAATCAGGAGTCTTGTTCTTCTTAACATAATCAAGGTTCAATCTTTTCTTCCAGTTTTTGAATTGCTCGGCCATCTTTTTCAGGGTCCACGCCTTGACCTTTTCCCGTATCTCATTTTTCATTTTAGTAACATCGGCCTCATTCACAGCCGCTTCATTCTCGTCCACCTCCGGCACGGGTAAGTTGAAATTAGCCAAAATCTTTGAGAAAAGATGATCTTTGGCTATTTTGCCGACATATGAAATTCCTTGTTTCCGCGGATCTTTTGGCTTATTCCACTCATTAACAGTGATCGGGATGTGATCTCTAACTAGCACTCCGCATTGCTTCACAAATTTTTGGGCAACATCAGCGGGAAGCTCGGGTGCGCCGTCTGCTGCGATCGTGTCGATCCTGTATCTTTCTGTATCTTTCAACTTCTTTGTTGCGCCTCGTTTAGTCTTTTTTCCGGTTGATATGCTTGAACCGGATGGCTAAAAATATAAAGACTATTAATACATGTATATAGACAACGGATGCTTCATTAATTAACATATCTATATATGCACCTCGGAGCCGGTGTTTGTAATTTGTATGGTTCCACCGGAGCCGTCAGCTGCTCCCATATCGGAGCCGTCGGCTTCTCCCTCATCGGAGTCGTCTCCCTGGGTGAGCACCGGATCTCCCTCACCGGAGTCGTTCATCCACTGGGTCACATCGGGCTCTACGTCGGGCCCGCGGATTAAACCCTCGATCATATTTTCGGCATCTTCGTCTCTTGGCTCCATACTGTACAAAAGGAGTAACTATATATTTCATATCCATTTTATTAAAATTGCTTATACATAATAATTAACTAATGATCAATTATTTTCATCAAAATTGCTTATAGATAATACACAAAAAGAGCAACATATTCATGAAATATTTAAACGTACGATAACATTTCTAACATTCATAACATTTGTAACATTCTTAAATTTCCTATATCAATTCTAAACGTACAAATCTAAAATTTCTAAGTCTAAAATTTCTAACATTCATAACTAATAATTCTAACATTCTTAAATTTATAACACTAACTTAATTAAATTTTCTAACATTCTTCAATTTCCTATATCAATGCTAAACAAATATAAAATTAATAAGTCTAATCTAAAATTTCTAATATTCATAACTAATAATTCTAACATTTGTAACAGTAATAAATAACTAGAAAAAACACTAATTAAGTGAAAAAAGGGAAAAAAACAATAAGGCCCCGGGTTAGGGCGAGATGGAGGCAGGCCTTAACCTCTCGGGGCAGCGGGGCGGGCCGGTGACGCGGGGGCGGTGGAGGCCGGCGCGAGATGGGATCGAGGGCGGGGCGCGCGGGGCCGAAGGCGGCGCGACGGGTTCGAGGGCGGGGGGTGCGTTCGACAGGGAGCGGGCCGGCGGCGAAGCGCTCAGGACTGAGGGCGGCGCTCGGGACGGAGGGCCGCGCGACGGGAGCGAGGACGGGCTGGCGGCGACGCGCTCAGGACGGAGAGCGGCGCGCGGGGCTGAGGGCGGCGCGCGGGACGGAGGGCCGCGCGACGGGAGCGAGGGGCGGCGCGGGGGGGACGGCGACGAAAAATTTGGGCAGCCTAGCGGCGTCGATTTCGTCCCTGCGCGCGGTCTGGAACGGAGGGGAGGGGGTGACGTGTATATATCCGCTGCCCCATCCGTCCCGATTGGTGGCAACAACTCGGACGAAAGCCCCTTTCGTCCCGATTGGTGCCACGAACCGGGACGAAAGACCCTTTCGTCCCGGTTGTTGGCACCAACCGGGACGAAAAAAGACGGTTCCGTACCGGCTGGTCGCACGGGCCGGGCGCGCCAAATGTTTTAGCGCCAAAATTTGAATATCTTGAATATGCACATGAATAACTTCTATATACTTTCGAATTTGAAAAAAAATTCAACATGAAAATTGCTTGAATTTGCATAACTAATTCAAATCCGTTTTCTATTTACCTAAATAATTATTCTAACTATTCAAACTATTAACTATTTCACAATTTGCACTTAATTTAAATATAAATATCTTATATTGTTTTAAAATTAGTAACAATTACATTAAACAGAAAAGAGAAAACAGACGAACACTACTTCTCGTCGTCGTCGTCGGGGAACTCGTCGGTGACCTTCTCGTCACCGAGGGGGATGCGGTCGTCCACCCAGCGGATATCTGCGCTAAACATTCCGTTCTGCCGTGCTCGGACGCCGTGGAAGCCGGTGGTGATGTTCCCGTGCACATTACTAAACATTCCGTTCTGCCGTGCTCTAGCTCACAAAGTGTTGTGCTAGGGTTTTGATCCAACGGTTAAGAAACCACCACATCCAACGGCTCACAGGAGCTCGAAAGAAACACACCGTAGCCCTGATCGAACGGCTCACAACAGCCCCAGATCCAACGACTCACAAGCGCTTGAAAGAAACACACGATCCGTGTGATTCTATCTGATTGGTCCAAACAAAACCCTAATTCCCATTTATTCCCGGTTGGTGTCCCCAACCGGGACTAAAGGGATGATCCGTTTCCCAATGAAACTCTAACCCATTTAGTCCCGGTTGGTGTCCCCAACCGGGACTAAAGGGATGTTTTCTTCTCGCTATATATATGTATGCATTGCCACACCATTGGCATAAACACATACAAACTCACCACTCTCTCATGGCTTCTACCGTACCCACTCTAACATTCATCCAGACGGAGGCACTTTCCGCCTCGAACTACCCCTACCCGTGCGGCTACAATGTTCCCGCCGGTTGGATGCTGAGCGCCGGAGGAGTGACGGTCCCTCCTCTTCCTCAAGGTGTGGCGCGTCGGGCGGCCATCACGAACCACTACTACCACGAGCTCACACCGGAGCAGCGGAGGAATCCCAGTTGGCATCCCGATAACCAGCATACTTGGGATGCCTTCTTCATCGATCGGCGTGAGAGGGCGCTCGCCAGGTATAAGGAGGACGGTCTGCCTCCTGGGAACTTTCACGAGGCCGGTCGTCGGCTATGGTGGTCCGGCCGGACTCTACAGAGCGTCATGGACTACATCAGGGCCGACGATATCCCCCGCCTGCGCTACCCTCAGACCCAGTCCTGGAGTCGTGATCCTCCGAGGGAGTGCAGAGCACCGTCAGACGATAGTGACGACGACGGCGGCGGCGACTACGACGACTACGAGTACATGTACTATAGGCCTAGGCAGGAGTATGACTAGTAGATCAATGCGCTCTTGCCATTATGTACTGCCTTGTTTATTTAGATCTATGCTCTCCGTTTAGATTTAGATCCAATCTTGCCATTATATGTACTGTGCCTTGTTTATCTATCGAAATGCATGTCCCTCTCCTAATGTGAATGCATACTTTGCGGCGTTGATGCCTGACCTCATGTGGCCGCCGGCATGTGCGAGTCGAAGAGCGGCAATAGGAAGATGGACTGGCGTTTCGTTTCTGAAATGTGTGGACGGTCGACCTTCAAAAAGAGGAGGGTAGAGAGTGGTTGGACATTAATGCAACCGCCTAATGTGAATGCTGCTTTTTGTTGGGGGTTGTGCAACGGAGACGAATATCGTGGCCGGACATTAAGCGCAGCTTCTTCTACCACCAGCAGAGGTCTTCTACTTAGGTTTTGCTTGTATTTGTGATTTTGGAGAGAAAATATCTTCTAGCACTATGAAATTTAAATCTCTACGTCAAATCAAATTTACGTTTTTGGACCAATTTAATTTGGGAAAAAATTAATATAACATAAATATATCAATAAAAGTGAATAAACTGGGAGACCTCAAATTAATATAATTGCCACATGTGCTTAATGAATATAACTCCTTCAACCAATATTACAAATGCGTTTGGAAATTGGTTGGATGGGGTGGATAAAAAAACTATTTGTTGGTCTGTAGCTAGGTATTGGTCCCGGGTCGTGCCACAAACCGGGACCAATGCCCATGCGCGTGCCACGTGGCCTGTGGCTAGGTATTGGTCCCGGGTCGTGCCATAAACCGGGACCAATGCCTCCCCACGAACCGGGACAGATGCCCCCAGGTGGTTTCTGCTGCCTCGGGCAACCGAACCGGGACCAATGCATAGCATTTGTCCCGAATTTTTGTGCAACCGGGACAGATGCCCCCTGGCCCCCTGGAAGAAAGGGGTTGTTTCCACTAGTGAGGGGGCGTTGGTCCCGGTTTGTGGCATGAACCGGGACCAATGCCTAGTCACAGGCCACGTGCATGGGCATTGGTCCCGGTTCATATTCCACAAACCGGGACCAATGCCTCTCCACGAACCGGGACCAATGCCCCCAAGCGATTTCAGCCTCGGGCGCACAAATCGGGACCAATGCATAGCATTTGTCCCGGATTTTGTTGCAACCGGGACAGGTGCACCCTGGCCCCCTGGACGAAAGGGGTTGTTTCCACTAGTGTCCTCCCCACATCCCCGGTGTTTCGTGCTTTCTAGTCAACACTAATACTCTCTCCATATCAAAATATAAGATGTTTTAGTATTTTCTAAACAAAACATACCTAGACATGTTTTAGTGTAAGATGCATATGAAACTATACACTAAAATATGTCTAGATACGTTTTGTCTAGAAAGTGATAAAATATCTTATATTTTGATACTGCTCGTAAAACTAGACAAGCATGCACAAAGAGAAATGTCATCCGTAGTGGCACCAAGCCAAAGATTTTAACAATAGTATATAGGGATTCTTCTGTCCAAATAACAAGTAAGAGATGAAATAGGGTAAAAAACAATGAATCATTTTGTGATAAAACCTATCCATTCTCCAAATTTTAGTGCAAGAAATTTTCACAAATAATCAATATAATGACGCGTACAACGCTTGATTATTTTTGTTTTGCCGACCACACATGTGCCATGAAGTGCGTACAACGCTAGGCTTACCGATGTAGATGACATATAATGGGTTCTTGTCTAGCATAATCATCTAACTGATGCTCTTTGAAATAATGGAGGTAATTGTTGATTGAGTATTCAAAATATGTACATTATAAATTTAGTGATAGAAGTTGATATTTACTAAAAATAGCCGTGGATGCAATGACAAAAATACAATGAGATCTTTTACGATGATTGGGACGAAACCACGAGTTCCGTCCGGTTCCGTCGAGTGCGTTTTTTTAGACCGTTTATTAATTTTAGCATGATTTTTTGTAACCGTCGATTAAAACTAGATGACGTCTATATTTTTTTAACACGTGTTGGTACCGATCTGGGTTAGGCCTTTTCTTTTTCTTTTGACACGTGTTGGTACCGATCTGGATTAAAACTAGATGAAATCTATCGTACAATTTGCTATCGTGAGCAGCCAACGCTAGAGGGCATTTTTTCAGAGCCAACGAGGGAGACATAAAAAAACGTGAGCCGTGCAGCCGCCACCGTCCTTCACTGCAACGGATCGTGATTCGTGAGCGCCGCCGCCGTGCACCGTCCTTCATGGTAAGTCAAGATGATGTCTACATTTACCGTTCTCAAATTCTCTCATCGCTTGGAAATGTACTACGAGTATGACCGTCCGTTGCTGGCTCTGCCCGGTAACCTTTAGAGCGCGTGTCGTCGCTGCACTACCAGTCATCAAGTACTGTCATTAGTCGGCATTGTCACGGCGGCGGCCGAGTGCGCCGTGCAAGTTGGTGCCCGGGGAATGACTCGAGATGTTCCCGGCCACGCCGTGAACATTGTGTGCATGCACACATGGCTCCACCATGATTTTGGAAATACTGAGCAGCCAAACGAAAGCTTCTGACAACTAATGGTCCGATCGATCCATTCAACTGATCCATTGCTGGCTAGCTAGCATGGTACGCAATTTTGGCACGCAATTTTGTATAGTGTACAGTGTAACACAATTAAGGGCTAAAATTTTGGTACGCAATTATGTACAGTGTAACATAATTTTGGTACCGTTCCCACACTATTAGTACCGTCCCACGTATTTTTTGATACCGTCCCCACAAGTTTTTTTTGGTTCCGTCCTCACGCTTTTGGTATCGTCAGGTTCCGTCGGTCCGGTTCCATCTATTTTACTACCGTTTGATCGAGCCGGATGGACGGTTTATAAAAATGCCAACCACCCTAAAACTTGTAGAGTAAATGTGTAGGGTATTTTTTTTGAAATGGGAGCATCTGCCTCGGCCTCTGCATCAAATTGATGCACACAACCGGTTTTTTATTAAAGACAAAAAATCCATAGTTGTAGTGAATTACAATTCACGGATCACTCAAGGTGGCCACAAAGATAATTCTTTCTATTTTATGCACGCCAACTTGTAAACATCACGACCATGACAGCGCATTACACTTCGTATGGACAGTATTATAAAACAAAAGAGGGTGCACTATTTAATGCTACCACTAGATAGTTCACAAAAGAAATGAAAGTAACAACTCAAGAAATACGCAAGTAAGCAAGATAATTGATAAAGGAGGAGAAGCTCAAGACAAGCCAGCCAAATTTCACACAAGCTAAGACAGAAGTTTTTAAGAAAATCACCCAGCATTCGAGGGACAAACAACGTAGTTCTCAACAAGAAACTTGTCTTCTTTGTTAAACGATAGGCTTGTATTATGTCACGTTGTAACGTATCTTTGTGTATCGGTAATGTATAAACCGAACACATCTTTCCTTGGCAACCAAGTTGTACTTTCCTTGGTATCCAAGTTCTTATCTGTACAGATCCTTGTTGTAATCTCCAAGGCATTGTGCCTATATATTAACACGGAACCGGCACGAGGCCAAGTGCACGTTTCAATCCAATTTTGCTAGTGTTTTTGACATGGTATCAGAGTTGTCCCTCTCCACGTCTGTGATGGAAAGCTCAAGCTCCTCCAACTCTGCGTTTGACGGCTCTCTCTTCGCGCACCCGGTGACCGAAAAGCTCACCAAGGGGAACCACATCTTGTGGAAAGCGCAGGTCCTCTCCGCCATCAGGGGAGCGCAGCTGGGACGGTTCATCGACAGCAAACAACCCGTCCGGGCTATGGAGGTCGAGGTCCAGCGTGGCGGCCTCACCGTCAAGGAGCCCAACGCTCAGTATGGGCAATGGCTGGCTATGGACCCGCAAGTCTTGCATTTTCTGTTGACCACTCTTTCGCGTGAAGTTCTTACACAGGTTCATGCGGCCATCAGCGCCTCCGAGCTGTGGGATACGATCTCAGGGCTTTTTGCCTCGCGCACTCGCGCTCAAAGTGTCAACATCCGCATCGCCCTCGCCACGACGCCGAAGGGCAACCTCACCGTTGCGGAGTACGTGGCCAAGATCCATGGACTCGCGGACGAGATGGCCGCAGCTGGAAAGAAACTTGACGATGAAAAAATCGTCTTGTACATCCTCGCCGGGCTTGACGGGGAGTACAACTCCGTGGTCTCGGCGCTCTGCTCTCGCGTCGAGCCAGTCACCGTCGCCGAGCTTTACTCAGAGCTTCTCAGCTTCGAGATGCGCCTGGACCTGCTTCACGGAACAGGCGGCTACTCCGCCAATGCTGCCTATCGTGGCGGTCGCAGTGGTGGAGGCAACTATGGCCGTGGAGGCGGCAATCCTCAGGGCGCGGAGGTCGCTTAAACGGAGGCGGGAACACCTACCCTCAAGGCCGTGGCAATGGAGGCCGCGGCGGTGGCAATGCCCAAGGTGGTGGGCGCCAAGGCGGAAACGGGGGTGGCAGCTACAACAACAACAATGCCAACAAACCCCGCAGCCAGCTGTCTGGCAAAATTGGCCACATGGTACAGAAGTGCTAGGAGCGCTTCAACCCGGACTTCACTGGGCCTGTGGAGAAGAGCGCAGGAGTCGCCTCCCCGTACGGCATCGACACCAACCCGTGGCCTCTATCGTTGTTTTGCATTAGATCTCTCTCCCGGTGTGGATTACTTGTTAGTAGTTGATGCTTGTGAGATTTATCGGTGTTTGCACTTTATGACCAGATTGTTATCATCCATTATATCACCTCTGATCATGATCTATATATTGTGTTGTGAGTAGTTCGTGTTGTTCTTGAGAACCTGGGAGAAGTCAAGTTGTTAGTAGTGAAGTAATGTTGAATAATATTTAATGGTTGATATTGAAGTTCTGGTGTTATTCTCTTAGTGGTGTCATGTGAACGTCGACTACATGACACTTCACCATTTATAGGCCTAGGGGAATGCATCGTGTATTTGGCTACTAATTGTGGGGTTGCCAGAGTGACAGAAACCTAAACCCACTTTAGAAAACCATTACATGAGGGAGCGTAGGATCCTGGAGTTTAAAGCTGTGGTTAGATTTATTTCTTAATTACTTTCTTGTAGTTGCGGATGCTTGCAAGGGGCATAATCACAAGTATGTATTAGTCTTGGATGGGACGGTACATTAGTATAGGTTCGCCCACACAACACTTATCAAAACACCTAACATTATTCAGCTCCATGGAACAAAAGAACTTGATAGAAATCTCCCGTGTGTCCTCGAGAACGTTTGTTAATAATAAGTAACCTCACCGGCTTGTTCTTTGGTGAAGAAAGGATTGGGCCATTTCCTGCAATTATTATTACTTCATTTTATTTATTCGCACTTTATTTATCTGCAATATCAAAAAAACCTACAAATCTATTTTCCAGTATTTAGAGTTATTCCCTCATCGAAACCGGTTGTCAACACCTTCTTCTCCTTGTTGGGTTCGACACTCTTATTTATCGAAAGTACTACGATACACCACCTATACTTGTGGGTCATCACCTTCCTCCTTGGTTGTGCATGAAGAAGTTCATTATGATGCTAGCGCTGATCCAAGGCCCGAGGCAACTGGGCAACGACACTGATGTGTACCTAAGGCCATTAGTCGATGAACTTTTACAGTTGTGGCGTGAATAAGGTGTACCTTTGAGACGAGCACGGACAAAAAGAATTTAACCTACGAGCGATGTTATTCGTAACCATCAACGATTGGCCTGCTCTTAGTAACATTTCTGGACATACAAACATGGGATACAATGCATGCACACACTGATAAATGTAAGAAGGTTGTGTACCTCAGGTATCATCGTTTTCTTCCACGCAAGCATCCCTTAAGAAAAGCAGTCAAGCATTTCAATGATGAGACGGATACCCGGGAGACGCCTATCCTCCGACCTGGTGATGATGTATTTGATATGGTGAAGGATTTGAAAATAATCTTTAGAAATGGTCCTGGTAGACAACCTGTTTTGAATGACGCTGACGGACACACACCCATGTGGAAGAAGAAATCTATATTTTGGTATCTACCATGTTGGAAAATCCTAGATGTCCGCTCTGCGATCGACGTGATGCACCTGACGAAGAATCTCTGCGTGAATCTGCTAGGCTTCTTTGGCGTGTATGGGAAGTCAAAAGATATATCTGAAGCATGACAGGACCAACAACACATGAAAGGACGAGACGACAAGAATCCTGAGCGATTTCAAGGTGGTCCTGCCAGCTACGCTCTTACCAAGGAAGAAAAGGAAATCTCTTTTAAGCACTAAGTACTATCAAGGTCCCGTCTGGCTTCACGTCGAATATAAAGGGAATAATAAATGTGGCGGAGAAAAATTCCAAAACCCGAAGTCTCATGACTGCCACGTGTTGATGACGCAATTGCTTCCGATTGCGTTGAGGGGGATTCTACCACAAAATGTTCGACTACCCATTGTGAAGCTATGCGCATTCCTCAATGCAATTTATCAGAAGGTAATCAATCTAGAAAGTCTATCAGCGTTACAGACAGATGTGGTCCAATGTCTTGTCAGCTTCGAGTTGGTGTACCCACCATCCTTCTTCAATATTATGACACACCTCCTAGTTCACCTAGTTAAAGATATTACCATTCTCGGTCCTATGCTTCTACACAATATGTTCCCCTTTAATAGGTTCATGAGAGTCTTAAAGAAATATGTTCACAACGAGCTAGGCCAGAAGGAAGCATCTCCAAGGGTTCTAGAACAGAGGAGGTCATTGAGTTTTGTGTTGACTTCCTTCCGGACCTTAAGTCGATTGGTGTTCCCGAATCGCGGCATGAGGGAATAATGAGTGGAAAAGGCACGCTAGGAAGGAAAGCAAAGATATTTATGGACGGATATTCTTTAACTAAAGCACACTACACAGTTCTACAGATGTGCACCTTAGTGGCTCCTTATATCGAGGAACACAAGAATATTATATGGTCCAAAAACCCGGGGCTTCCTGAATCCTTGATTAATGATGAACACATGGATAGTTTCACCGCCTAGTTGCAGACAGAACTCATGAATAACAACATTATTGGAGATCAGCTCTACTTGTTGGCCAGGTCACCATCTTCAACTATACTGACTTTCCAAGGGTACGAGATAAATGGGAATACATTTTACATGATCGCACAAGATAAAAAGAACACCAACCAAAACAGTGGTGTCCGTTTCGATGCAACCAGATACAATGGGAAAAAGGAGACATATTATGGTTACATAGAGGAGATATGGGAACTTGACTATGGACCTAATTTCAAGGTCCCTCTATTTCGGTGCCAACGGGTCAAGATGACAGGAGTAAAGGTAGACCAGCAGTACAGAATGACAACAGTGGATCTCAACAATCTTGGGTACGAAAACGAGTCATTCTTCCTAACCAAAGATGTGGCTCAAGTTTTCTATGTGAAGGACATGTCTACCCAACCGAGGAAAAGAAAAGAATTCTAGTACATCATGTGGTGCACCGAAGCGCCACATAGTTCTTTCAGAGAAAACAAACATCGTGGGAGTGGAGGATGATATGTCTCGAACGTATCTATAATTTCTGATGTTCCATGTTGATATTATGCCAATTGCTACATGTTTTTCGTATGTTTTCCTACGTTGTCTTATGTTTTCCGGGACTAACCTATTAACAAGATGCCACACAACAATTTCCATGTTTTCTGCTGTTTTTAGTTTCAGAAAAAGTTGTTCTGGAAATATTCTCGGAATTGGAAAATTTGAAAGCCAGAAGTCTTAGAAGTCCCGGAAGCTTCCAGAAGTCCTGAAGAGCCCCGGAGGGGGCCACAGGGTGGCCACACCATGGGGTGGCGCGGATCCCCCCTGGCCGCGCCACCTAGGGGTGTGCACCCCCTGGCCACCTCCCGGCATCGCCCTTTCGCCCATATATACTCCCCGAGGCGTACACTCTAAATGAATTGACCTTTTCCACATATAAGATCCGTAGCTCCGCCGCCGCTGCCGACAAGTTTATGGGACGATCTCTGTTCTAGCACCCTGCCGGGATGGGGAAGTGCCCCCGGAAGCCATCTCCATCGACTCCACCGCCATCTCCATCGCCGTTGCTGTCTCCTATGGCGAGGAGGGAGTAGTTCTCCCCTGGGGCTGAGGGCTCTACCGGTATCTGTGTGGTTCATCTCTCTCTCCCATGGTGTGATTTATATGTGATCATGAGCTTTGTGATCTATTTGAATTCGTAGATGTTACTCTTCATATTTTGCTACTCATGTGCTTTATTAATATGAACTATGGAGTCACCTTGTATCGCGGTGTGAAGGTGATAGTGTGCACATCGTGTGTGTCAACCCTATGAAATTGTGTTGTTTGTGTGGAACCATCTGGGTCCCATGGTGATAGCATGGGGGTTACTTAGTTGGGAAAGTGCATACTCTGAGGAGTATTGTTAAAGCCCTACGCAATGATTAGTGTTGGTTATCCAACCGGAGAGGGTTAGCAATAGCATAGTGAGAGAAGTTATCTAGTTATTCATTTATGAGAGAATTGTTGAGAGTGTCCTCTAGTGAAAGTAGGTGCCCTATGCCTTATTTCCAAGCATTGAAACACCGTATTCCGCCTGTTCTGCTACATGTTTGCTTGATGCCATTTTTATTTCAGATTGTTATTATCACTTATTATCATCCATAATACTTGCATTTTACTCTCTCTTCGCCGAAGTAGTGCACCTATATACCTGACAAGTATATTGGGTGTGTTGGGGACACAAGAGACTTCTTGTATCTTGATTGCAGGGTTGCTTGAGAGGGATATCTTTGACCTCTACCTCCCTGAGTTCGATAAACCTTGGGTGATACACCTAAGGGAAACTTGCTGCTATTCTACAAACCTATGCACTTGGAGGCCCAACACTGTCTACAAGAATAGAAGCGTGCGTAGACATCAAGCTCTTTTCGAGCGCCGTTGCCGGGGAGGTAAGGTAAAAGGCTCTCACATCCGCGGGTGTGAGTGCTCGAAGTTATTTCCTTTATATTATGCAATTAAATATTTTTGTTTCTTGTTTTCACTAGTTAGGCTTAATGGAAAATAAAAAAAATATGAGAGAGCTCTATAATTTTTATCTTGAGTTAGTAAATGAAGTGTTTGAAGAGAAAATTAAAAAACCTATGGAACTTTATTTGCATGCTAATAGCAATGTTATTAGTATGAATGCTTTGAACACTATTATTTCTAATTATATGGAAAAATCTAAGCTTGGGGAAGCTAGTTTTGATGAAAATGAAATTTTTTGTCTCCCAAGTTTGGAGGAGGAAATTTTCTTTGATGATACTTTGCCTCCAATATATGATGATTATAATGATTGTGGTATTCTAGTTCCACCTGTTTACAATGATAAATATGATATTTTCAGTCCACCTACTATTGAGGATAAAATTAATTATGATTGCAAAATGCCTCCTATATTTCATGATTATGGTGATGAGAATAATAATGCTAACTATTTTGTTTAATTTGCTCCCACTACTATTAATAAGAATGACTATGCTTATGTGGAGAGTATTAATTCTTGTATGCATGTGGCTCATGATAAGAATGTTTCTTGTGATAGTTATATTGTTAATTTCATTAATTATGCTACTGAAAGTTATTATGAGAGAGGGAAACATGGTTTTATGCATCTCAACAATATCAAGTTCCCCCTCTTTATGTTGAAAATTATGAAGTTACACTTGTTTTGCTTTTCTATGCTCGCCGCTTTGTGCTTTCATGACTTGTTTTTCTACAAGATTATTTTTCATAGGAAGTGGGTTAGACTTTAAAAAAAATTATGTTTGCATCTTGATGCTCTCTTTTGCTTCAATTAATATTTCTCATGTGAGCATCTTCTCAAATTATCATGCCTAGCTAAAAGGCTTTAAAGAAAATCACTTCTTGGGAGATAAGCCATTTTTTGCATTGTTGTTCTCTGTTTTCTTTGAGTCAAGGGGTTGTATAATTCTGTAGAAACTC
Organism: Alopecurus myosuroides; assembly: GCA_028641055.1. Classification (NCBI taxonomy): domain Eukaryota; kingdom Viridiplantae; phylum Streptophyta; class Magnoliopsida; order Poales; family Poaceae; genus Alopecurus; species Alopecurus myosuroides. The sequence continues at coordinate 1,024,341 of CM054061.1, read as the reverse complement.
CTTTTTATCTTTCTTTTCATGTTTTAGTAGTGCCAAGTAAAGTTTCTGACGAAAGTTGGAGTTGGTTTTCGGAATTCTGCGCAGAAAACAGACTTCTGCTGTCCACCGTAAAACATCGTATAAAATCCTGGAAGATCAGAATGATCTGACATTTTTTGTGCTTATTCCTCGGCTAATTCTGCAACTTTTATTATTTTACCACTTTTTTAATTGATCAAGTGAAGATTTTCGAAAAAAATCGTCTTTACCTTATGTTCTGTTTTGACAGATTTCTGCCAATAATTGCATTTACATCTTAATCTCTTTCTTTTAGTGTTCTTTTGAGAAAAAAAGTGTTTTAAAATAAGTTGTGACAGTATCTAATTTGTTTATGATTGTTAGTCTTGTGTTGAAACTGAACCATGTGAATTTATTATTTCGATTGCACTAACGTTGCTAATGAAGATTGTGAGAAGTTTGGTGTGAAGGGAGTTTTCAAGGGTCAAGAGAAGAGGATGATATGATGTGATCAAGAAGAGTGAAAATCATAATCTTGGGGATCCCCTGGTGGTACATCCCAGCAAATTCCAGGAAGACTCAAGCATCTAAGCTTGCGGATGCCCAAGGCATCCCCTTCTTCATCGACAAATTAGCAGGTCACTTCTAGTGAAACTATATTTTATTCGGCCACATCTTATGTGCTTTACTTGGAGCGTCTTTTATTTTTTGCTTTTAGTTTGTTTAGTTTTCTTTGTTGTAGTCTATGGTTGGATCTTATCATACTTGTGTGGGAGAGAGACACGCTCTGTTTTCATTGCTTAGAACACTCTAGTTTTCATTCTTATTGTTTTGTGAGTGTTCATTTTTTGCTAGTACTGCGTTTAGCTATTGTTTTGCATGCATCTCTTATTCAGAGCTGTTAGTACTATCTAGTTTTCATTGCTATATGCTTAGAGAGAGTTTTTGTTGTCATATATATGTGCTTTGTTGAGAATAGAAATGCTTATGTGGTAGCTGGTATAGTGGAAAAATTCGCATGGTCTTGAAGATCACTAAACTGCTTCACTTGAATCACTGCTGTTGTTTTGAGATATTAATTTGCTTAATGGATAAACTGGAAGGACTTGTAAGTAGAAACTTTTAATGGTTGGTCTAAGAAACTTGAAACTGTGCCACACTTAAATTACTAGCTGATAGAAACAATGGTATATGATTGCTACGAGTGGTACATTTCTGATCTGCCTTTTGTTACGCGCTACGGTCGGGGTAGCTAACAGTGACTTGACACTGCCACGGACCCTCTTGGAGTGATTTGCATTGTGCCTTGTAAGATGATTTTCTTGCCATAATCTTTTAACTCGTGAGTCTATGTTGAGGTTCCTGGCACTTCCACCATCCATATTTGCTAGCCTCTTCGGTACTGTGCATTGCCCTTTCTCGCATTGAGAGTTGGTGCAAACTTCGCCAGTGCATCCAAATCCCGTGGGAGGACTTTGTTCTCCTACACATAAGCCCAGAAATTCTTCCTCAAAACAGCCACCATACCTACCTATCATGGCATTTTCGTAGCCATTCCGAGATATATTGCTGCACAACATCCACCTCAATTATGTTACTTGATGATGAGCTTCATGGTTATTTATGCATACTGCTACACTAGCAGGAGCATGCAGTTGGATACATCAGAGATATTCCATTATGAGTTATGAGTACTAAAAGTGTGATGATTCATTGTAATATAGGATGTTTCCCCTACCAGTGAGGATATATAAAATAAAGTAATGAAATAAAATGAAAAATCCCAAAAAAAGAAGAAAAATGGCCAAAGAGAGAATAAAGAGGGAGGGAGCGCATCACTATCCTTTATACCACACTTGTGCTTCATGTTTAGCACCAATACTTCATTTTGGAGAGAGTTTTCATATTATTATCATTCATAACTATGTGGGGAACTTTACATTATAGAACTTGGTTTGTATATTCCAATGATGAGCCTCCTCAAATGAGCTCTAGGTCTTTGTGAGCAAGAAAGTTGGATGCACCCCCACTAGTTCCATTAAAGAGATTTCATACACTTATAACTCTATGTGCATCCGTTGTGTGAAAATCCCTACTCCTTGCATAGCTTCGGTTGTAAGACTTTCTCTTGTCTAATGACCACTTTCAGCTTTGTGAGTCTTTCTTTCATTGACCTTCCAAACCCCCCCATAATGTTATATTTTCCATAACATCCCGGTGCCAGGGACCAACGCAAACACTTGCTTGTTTTTAGTGCGCAAATATATAGTTTAAGATTCAAGCATTGCATCGTGGGGAAAGCTTGACTTGATCCTAGCAGGGGTTGTGAAGATCATTTGACGTGCATGATATTGTTGCTATTGAAACCTTAAATCATCTCAATAAACTTTGCACAGTTGATAGTCTATTAGCATTGATTCATTAAATTTTTTACTTCTTTCTTATTTGTTTATGCATTACTTGTTGATATCAAATATAGATCACAGCTTTAGTTCATTTGATTCTAGTTTACATGCTCTACTTTACATATCATGATCAAGATTGTGTGGTAGCATGTCACCTCAGAAATTATTGTGTTTTTATCGTTTACCTACTCGAGGACCAGTAGGAACTAAGCTTGGGGATGCTTGATACGTCTCCAACGTATATATAATTTCTGATGTTCCATGTTGATATTATGCCAATTGCTACATGTTTTCTCCCTTCTTTACAACATTTTTACATGTTCTCCGGGACTAACCTATTAACGAGATGCCAAGTGCCAGTTTCCTGTTTTCTGCTGTTTTTTATTTCAGAAAAGTTGTTCTGGAAATATTCTCGAAATTGGACCCCACGAAAGCCAGAAGTCTTAGAAGTCTCGGAAGCTTCCAGAAGTCTCGAAGAGCCCCGGAGGGGGCCATAGGATGGCCACACCATGGGGTGGCGCGGGTCCCCCCTTGGCCGCGCCACCAGGTGGTGGGCCCCCTGGCCATCCCCCAACATCGCCCTTTCGCCCATATATACTCCCTCGAGGGAAAACCCTAGGGAATCGACCTTTTCCACAAAATACATCCGTAGCTCCGCCTCCGCCACGGACAATTTTTAAGGGGAAATATATCTGTTCTAGCACCCTGTCGGGACGGGGAAGTGCCCCCGGAACCATCTCCATCGACTACACCGCCATCTCCGTCGCCGTTGCTGTCTTCTATGATGAGGAGGGAGTAGTTCTCCCCCGAGGCTGAGGGCTCTACCGGTAGCTATGTGGTTCATCTCTCTCTCCCATGGTGTGATCTATATGTGATCATGTGCTTTGTAATCTATTTGAATTCGTATATGTTACTCTTCATCTTTTGCTACTCAAGTGCTTTATTAATATGAACTTTGGAGTCACCTTGTCCCGCGGTGTGAAGGTGACAGTGTGCACATCGTGTGTGTCTCCTCTATGAATTGTGGTGTTTGTCTAGTACCATCTAGGGCGCGCATAGTGACAGCGTGGGGTTAACTAGACATGGGAATGCTTACTTTAAGGAATGTTTTTTGCAGCCCTGCGCAATGATTAGTATTAGTTATTTGTTATGAGATCTTCGTAAACGCTTTGATAACATTGTAAGGGTGACAGTGTGTGCACCGTGTGGTTTAGCATTATATTTATATTTTGTGTTGGATAACCCTATTGTCGGGGGGCTACCCCCGTGTAGGGGTAAGACTGGTGGCAAAACAATGCTCAAAGTATGATTTGCCGGGTAGGCGGCTACCCGGGTATCCGGTATCCGGTAGATGCTACTCGGTGAGAAGTACTAAAGCCCAAGAGAAGGATACAAGTATCGATCTGGATCAACCGGGTAGAGCTCGGGTGATCCGGGTAGATGGGAAGCTGTTTCTACTCGGGTACAAAGTCAATGGAGCCGTTGGAGAAGATCCCGCGTATCGCGGGGCCGTACCGGCGTGCGGTTCAACTCACTAGGCGCCTGATTATCCGCGGAGAGACGTGGGAACAGTACGGGTAGGCAGCTGTCACGTCCCGTCACTGACAGGGGGACATGACATGTCAGTGACCTACTCTGAGAGGCTGACAGGGTGGACAAGACCTGTCAGCCGGACGACACGACGACTTTCGGCAACGGCGTCAGCGGGAACACGGAAGTGTGCGCCGTTGTCACAGTGGTGTTGTCGCATCACGTGCCTTTTAAGTGTAGTTTACTCGCTGGCCACGAGTATATAAGGTGACCAGCCCCACCTGCGCGAGGGACGTTGGATCCGAGTGCATTTATTGTGAGTTTTAGCAGCACACAGAGAGAGCTAGCAGCTGGCTACTCGGATGAGAGTAGACTTTGTACTTTCGCTACTCGGTTGAGCATTATACAGAGAGATAAGCAGGAGTAGGGGTGTTACCTCCACACGAGGGCCCCGAACCTGGGTAGATTGTGTTGTTTGCAGTGTTCCTGAGCGCGCCTACTTAGCGTGTGATCCCTCCCCGAATACCTACAGCGTTGATCGGCCCCAATCTTTAGCCATCCTATGGCATCTGTCTTTACCTCACCACGACACCTATGAAATTGTGGTGTTTGCGTGGAACCATCTGGGTCCCATGGTGATAGCATGGGGGTTACTTGGTTGGGAAAGTTCTTACTCTGAGGAGTGTTGTTAAAGCCCTACACATGAATTGGTGTTGTTATTCGACCGGAGAGTGGTTAAGAGTAGCATAGTGAAGAGAAGATATCTAGTTATTCAATTATGTGATCATTGTTGAGAGTGTCCTCTAGTGAAAGTAGAAGCCCTAGGCCTTGTTTCTAAGCATTGAAACACCGTTTTTCGCCTGTTCTGCTACGTGTTTGCTTGTTGCCGTATTTATTTCAGATTGCTATTGTCACTTATTATCATCCATATTACTTGCATTTTACTCTCTTCGCCGAACTAGTGCACCTATACGACTGACAATTGTATTAGGTGTGTTGGGGACACAAGAGACTTCTTGTATCTTGATTGCAGGGTTGCTTGAGAGGGATATCTTTGACCTCTACCTCCCTTAGTTCGATAAACCTTGGGTGATCCACTTAAGGGAAACTTGCTGATGTTCTACAAACCTCTGCACTTGGAGCCCCAACACTGTCTACAAGAATAGAAGCGTGCGTAGACATCACCTAACTCCTCTGCGCCTGTGCCCCTCCGCGCGCCCTCCTCCTCGCCGCCGTGCCCTCGCCGTCGTGCCCTTGTCGCCTCCTCGCCGCCGTGCCCTCCTCCTCGAGGTGAGAGCGCCGCCGGCCGTGCCCTGGGCCTCCACACCTCAAATTTTCCAAGTTTTTTTTAGTTTATTTTATTACTTTGTTAGTTTAGTATTAGTATTAGTTTTGTTTTAGTTTTAGTATTAGTACTGTTAGTAATATAGTATTGTTAGTATTAATGTTACTAATATTAGTATTAATGTTAGTATTAGTGTTAGTATTAGTTTATCTAGCAATAGTATATTTGAAACCCTAGTTCATCCAGTAATAGTCTATTTGAAACCCTAGCAATAGTTTGAAATCATTTTGATTTTTGAAATCATATTGCTTGTTGTGGTTGATTTTTGTTATAGGTTGTGGTTCAAATCATATTCATATCATATTGATTTTTGAAATCATATTGATAGTGGTGGTTGATTTTTGTTATAGGTTATGGTTGAAATCATATTGATTGTTGTGGTTGAAATACTGTTGTGTAGGGAGAAAGAGGAGTATAAGTCTCATAATATGACTGAAGGAATAGAAAATGCAAATGTATTTATAGTATAGAAAATTTACGGATGAATAATTTATTGTGTGACTGAAAAAGGAAACATGTAAACACAAATAATTGTTGGTACTACTTTGTCTTGCTTCTTCCATATATGAATAACTTGTGTGCTCCATTTTGTGTGCAATCAATAGAGACACATGGTACTTGTTTTGCGATGGCAGACCGAGAAGACATGGTATCGGAATTTAGGCACGACGGTGGTGTTGTAGTTCCCCTTATCTTTTAAATTAGATCCATATATATTTCTTTGAGCTTCCCTTGCTGGAACAATCAAAGGAGAGAGGACATTCTTTGATGAAATCAATGACATCCTGGAGGAAGAGTTACGATCAGAAGAGGCTAAAATTCAAATACAGTGCATGTTTCAAAAAAGAATAAAAAAAATCAAATACAGTGTTATATGATTTGGAAGGAAAGAGGACATACCGGTTGTTTTATTGCGGATACCTCACATACCTCCCAAAGAAGTACTAAAAGAATTGGAGGAGTGGATTAAAGAAGTGCAACGTGATAGACGACGTTTTATAGATGCATCAGGAGGTTGACTTGACTGCTGAAAGATATGCTACAAAAATAGTCAATACTCATGGACTTTACGTTCTTACCATTTTATTGAAACAACCATTTCAAAATGGTTTTGAAAGTCTGAAACTGACCTCAAAACCTCTTGGCTAAGCAGCAACAGGAAGAACAAAAAAATAAATTAACAAAGCATACATGAATCGTACAAATGGGAATAAGAAGGGCAAGAACCTGCAATTTCTTAGTGTGGGAACTCGATTCGGACCATCGCCTCCTCAACAACTGGCGTCATCTCCTCAACTCTGCAACATGCATGATGCATCCCCATTGGCATGCTTGTGCGAATCTGTAAGCTAGTAGAATAAGAACATGCATAGAAGGATCTGAGACGGAAAGGGGAAAGGCATCGAGGTTGTCCCAGACTCATGTTGTCCACACCAGAGACAACACGCTCAAGCCAATGTAGCAAGCTCGTCAATATAAGAATGGATGACCGATGGCGGACTGGATGGGATAAAAATATGACTTGACACTCATGTATATATGGAACATGCCAGGATTTTAAATGCATAGATGGGGCTCATCAGCTACCTCCACTATTGCGGCAGTCGATTGATGGATGTGTTCTTCAGTTTTCAGTTGTGGTGGAGTACCGGAGTGAATGCGGCAACAGCTGGGAGAGCAGCAAGGAAGATAGAGAGTCGAGTCAGAGGAGATGAGAAGCAAAAAAACATTGTCAATCCATTATTGGGATGAGTAAAAGCGGAAACTATACGGGATAGCAAAAGGGCATCCGGCAGTTTGTGGCGGTGGCGAAGTAAGCGCCAGCCAGCGGCTTGACTTGAAGCAGCATCATTGATCGTGCGGTCGTGCCTACTAAGCAAGAGTTTTTTCTGCTTCGGTACAACTTGAGAAGAAGAAGCAAAGGTGGGCTGGATCGTTAGCACCATGGACACAAAGGAGCATGCTGACGTGGACATGCTGCATGTGCAGCTTGCAAACATTTAATAAACATAGTGGGGATCAACTTTATAGATACTAGTAGAATTCCCCGCGCGTTGCCGCGAGTATTTGTTGCATTATATTTAGATAATATTCAGTTGTACTAAAGGTGAATACATAAATGAATGAATAGTATTACTAATCAAATGGGAGATACATATGATACATATTTTATTTAATTATTAGAGCTACTGTAGAAAATTTATTGGATCTAAGCAGAATATGTGTAAAATAAATTTCAGTTCTCGAGGTGGGTATCTTCTTCAGCGAGAACAATTTAGACATACGGGGAATCTCTTTTTGATGTACTGGAAGCTATACTTTGCGTTTCTAAATTCTTGCTCCCGGGAGATAGTTGTTTATTGATTTCAATATGCAGGAGGCTGCCTTTGAAAGTGAGAATTGGTGGCTTCATAGCATTTTCATCTTTGCTAGAACCTCCATGTACTCTTCTATTAGTTTCTCTGAATGAATGACCTGCTGAGGGTAGACTATTTTTGGGTGCATCAAGTTGTTTCCTGTAGAAAAATAGGTGTGCGTGTGTGTGTGTTGTAAATAACATAAGGTTGAGTGGGGAGATGAAAGAAGAACAATGAATTTTAGTAGCCATACATGTTGTCCTCTTGGTGACCGTCCATCTCTTTGCTGAGACAGCTATGTGGAAGGAAAGATAAATTTGTATGCAGCAAACTTGTAAGGGTTGATGTTATATAGTGACGTGCGTTTTAAGTAATTAAGAAATGGTTGATACCTACTTAAATTATGGAATGAATGTTTAGAAACTCTGAAATGAAACAAATAGTGCAACTTTTAATCTGGCATTGAACTTGGGCAGATGTGTATCAATACAGGTAAGGTGCCTGGTGGGTTCGTCACACAAAAACCCAAGAAGCACATGTTGCTTCTTGTACCAACAGTCAGGCTCCGTTATTTTTTTTTTTTTTTGAACATAGGAGCGTCCACAAGGGACTAGAACCTGGTAGAATACAACGCTGGAGAGAAATGGTAGTCACAGGCGACCCCATAAGAAAACAGAATTACACATGGGTCCCTGATAATAGCAAGGAAGACCTCGAAACAAGAACTAAAAAATCGATCAGGTCCTTCCTCTTCTCCAACGCGGAGCACAGAGAACCAAGCTCTGCAACCATGAGCAGCGGCGGGGACGAAACCACTTGCCTCTACCCTGGTGATAATCCCAGCAGCCCAGTTCTTGGAGGGCCTCCCATCGGAGGTTGATCTCTTGCCGTAAATCGTCGACGGCAATGCAGGCGCCTTCTTCGCCATGGATATCAGACGAACTAACTTGTTCGCTGATGAACTGCTCCAAAGATTGGTCCTAACACTCCAAATCCACTTCCAATCCGCCACAACACCTTCCTCCTCTCCATTCTTGTTCACCACCACAGCAACCAAAGAGCAAGAGAGAAGAACGGAGCGTAGAGGATTGGGGTGGACGAAGACCTGCACAGATCGGTTGAAAGAAACCAACTCACCAAATCCACAGCACCTGCCACGGGCCGGGAAGAGTGAGCAGAGAAGATGCCGATGCGAGCAGATCTGGGGGGCGGAATTTATTAGGCAGCGGTAGCCTTCCACCATCCCCTTCCTCTTCCGATGAGCAAGGCGATGAGCAGAGCACGACCACTTCGACGAAGATCCCGCAACGACGTCGATGTAACTGCCAGCGCAGTCCTTATTTATGGAGATGCCCTTCTCCCCTTCCACCTCACACGTCGCCGGACGCCACTCCAACGCCGCCGCCAGGGGAAAGAGCAAAAGGGGATCTTGGCCATGGCCGCGGGAGGCCAAGAAACTACTCCAACTCGCCACCGAGGGCCACAAACTAAGGAGACTAGCTAACCTAAACCTAATACTACAGCAGGAGCTATCCCCTCGCCATATCTCTCCGGCAACGCCGGCGAGAAAGGCTTGGATCCAGCCCGGAGCGCAGCTGCCGCTTACGACTCTCAAAGCGGCGGGGGGTGGGTCTGGCCCAGCGGGTGTGTGTGTGGGAGGACCACTGCGCCTCAGGCTCCGTTATAACACGGGATATAAGCGAAACTGCTATTCCTCGAGCGCTCGATCGCTCGCGCGCTCCACGCGCAGAAAAACACGTGGGTGGGTCCCACCCACTGTTTATCTTCTTCCTCCTCTCTCCCTGCCCCGATCTCCTCTCCGTTTTCTTCCTCTAGGCCGAGACGGCGCCGGCGACCCGCGCGCAGCCGCGGCGGAGAAGGCCCCGTCGAGGATAGACTTATGTTGGGGGGTGGGGTGCTCGCCGGCGATGAGGAGTTTGGTGGGGGGATTTAGAGGGATGGCCGGCCGGGACGGCGGCGGACCGGCGGAGGAGGCGGTTGGAGGAGGGCGGGGCGGCGAGGCAGGCGCGGGAGCGCCGCCGGCCGCGGGTGGCGGCGGCAGGCGGTTCGGCCGGCGACGGCGGCGGGGGGACCCTGTGTTTTCTTCCTCCTCGTGCGCACGTGCGGGCGGTCGGAAACCGATCGATCGCTCGCTCGTTCGTAAGCTAGCATAGCCCGGATATAAGTGAAGCATGGAGGTTCAAATCATCCGAAACAAATTGCATTTTTTTTATGAACCAAACCTACAGTATTATTGGGATACACACGTGACTATGTCTACAACAATCATCAGCTGAAGTAGTTGGGTCATTAGTAGACAACTGGTCAGGTACACGGTGTATGCAATCACGACCACACCCATGTGGAGGACCAGGAACACGTGCATAATGGTATGAATTTCGTCCACTGTCCATAGCAGCAAGGAATAAGAAAATTAGCAACCCATGTACCAGCAGAAAGTAAGAAAAAGTACAATCGGTATGGAAGTAGCAGTAGCAAGTTAATAAGAAATTAGCAATCTATGTACCAGCTGAAAGTAGGAATTTAACTTATAAAGGATGGGGGCAACATCCGGCCTCACAGCAAACGCTTCTTGCCCAAGTAACCGTTTTTGGTCACTTTGCACACAACTTACCCAGACCCCTCCGTCTGACAGCTAGGCCCGTTATGTTGTGGGAACGTAAAGCTCCCAAATGACCCGCTACCTATCCAGGAGAACAAGACAGGTCTTGCACGCAGGGCGTCTCTTCCCGTCGCCAAGGGGCAAGACGCCTGAACCAATTCCCCGTCTCTCTCTTCCTCCCGCACCAATCCATGCTGTGCTCGGCCCCGAGCCCTTGATTTCCCCTCCGCCCTGCTTCCTCTTCCACCTCCTCCCATGCCCTTGCCGCCGAGCTCGAGGAGAACAATACAGAAGCGGTGGCGCAGGTCCGACACACGGGGAGCACGGGGAGGTCAGGGAGGAGTACGGCGACGCAGCGGAGTCGCTCCACGTCCCCATCTTTTTCCTTCTCCTGCGCTAGCGGACGACTGCGGCTTCCTGGCGGCGGCAGCGGGTGGTCGACGGCGACCTCCGCTGATGGATGACGATGGCCACCAGGTGACCAAGATTAGGTACGAGCTACTGTTTTTGTTCGCATTTCCTCAGTCAATATCTCTTTATTGATCCGGAGATTTACGTTTTGTCACGGCCGGTCTGCTTCTGCCACGACGGCTCTGCGCCGCCACGCCACCATCGACGTCCCCTCTGTCCTCCCCGACGCCGCCTCTTCCTCGTCGTGCATGACGACGACGTCGTATGTCCACATTAAGCGCATAGTCATCCCGACGCGCTCATGTACGCCCTTTTCTCTCTCGCGCTGTTCTAATCGCCGATTTGATTGGATCTGGCCGCTGCTGCGTTCTTCTCGGTGCTCAGCAGGAGGAGCACGACGAGCCCGACGTGCCGCTGTTGGTAAGATACGGGGGAAGAGGAGGAGGCAAGGACCGATTCCAGCGCTACCGGCCTGCTCCTTGGTCTCTTGACTCGGCCAAGGCGACGGGGAGTCAAGCGGCGCTGCACCGACATGGCGGCCGCCGTCCAGACGCTGGTGCTCTGCTCCTTCCTCCTCGGCCTCCACGGGTAAATCACTACCACTCCCTTGGCTGAATCGTCTCCGCGAATTTTGCTGATTCATTGTGTGTGCGTGTGTCTTGGGCGTGTGCTGCAGTTTACAAATCAGGAACACGCCGTCGTCGTCATCAGCAACATGATATTTTCAGCCGATTGAATCTTCTGATAGCAAATTTCTGTGATTTGTAGGAGCTGGGTCTTGGGAAGCATAATCATTTGCATGGCGGCACAAGCTGTTTAGGAGCTGGGTCTCGGGAAACATAAGCATTTGGATGGTGGCATGAAGCACACGCTGCTCAACGTACCATGCTTACAATGTCCTAAATTGAGGCTTGGACAACAACTGTCGCAACATATTGGGCTGCAGTGGGTTGACAAATTTAATCGATTGATCTTTTCATCTCTGTTTGTGCAGATCTTTCCATCCAAACATATTGCTTCCCCTTTTCCGAAGCTTTGCTCTAGGCTTACTGTTGGTTAATTTAGTTTTCCGAGCTCTGATTCACTCTTCGACAAATGTGGCCCCTATTGTTCAGAATGTCGAACAATGTTCCCTTCACTGTTGAGCGTGCTGAATACTGTGTGTTAGCTTTCTTATAATCTGTTAATGCCTTGCGGGTCTTAGAAGAGGGCATGGCTCATCTCACGGTGCATCACAAAAAAGGTCCTGACCTCTTAACCTTTTTTGTTGCCGATTGGTCAACTTTTTTGGCTCGTATAATAATTTTAGATGTGCTAATGTGATGTCGTAGCTTACAGATCTGTTACAAGTGTATATTTTATCTCATCCCACTACAATAATTTTAGATAGGATGTCAAGTTTTGGTTAAAAACCAGTGGTTTTGGTTATTGTTTTGTTCACCGCCACACTTGTGTCGTACTGGACGCCCTTTTATTGTTTTCTTCTGATAAATGACGACACATTTTTATACGCGTATTTGAAAAAGAGTTACTGCTTCTCTAAAGACCCAATCCATTTTTTTTTCTGTTTTTCTACCGTACTCAGATGGAAGAATATTCTTCTACTTTAGATGAAATTTGCAGTACTTCGTGCCAGTTTACTATTCCAGTCTTTGGCTTGATACAAGTAATGATTATTCGAACTGTTCATCTTGTATGTTGAGTACTCAACTCCAAATTGAGCCGGACTTTTCTCATATGTTTCAACTAATTCTTGGGGTATTTTGGATTTTTATTCTGAAATCCATCGATTTCTTATGGGATATGTGACAAGCTCTTTTCAACACCTTTTGTTTTGGGGTGTAAGTATTTTTTTTCTTAATAATATTCTCTACACCGCACATGTTTTATAGCTACTATCTGACTACTTATATTTTAATTCAGTTTAGATGTCATCTCCTGACTTATGTAGTTATACAATACGTGTGGATGCATAAATTCGAACACACAGAGATACCTGATGTAGCTTAGTAGGTTAAATTTGCTTGACAAGATTTATTGTAATAGAGAAACACAACTAGAGTTTAAATGCTGATAATATTTGGAGAAGACATTTAGTCCAACAGATATTACAAATGTTTGCCTAATATTGTTCAAAGGTGTGGTGTTCGTTGTAGCTCATGGTGAGAGTATATCCAAAAATATCATGCATAAACATCTCAATACTTGATAAAAGATTAAATAGGCTACAAAAGTTGTGTGTGGCTCACAAGTTGTTGCAAATTTGCTCCTCTAAACTGCAACTTGCTTGAATTTAGATCCAAGCAAGCCATGGTTATGCTGGATTCACTTGCTGTTTGCCTGATTCGAACCCATTTGTTCAATAAAGCACCGGTTGGTAATAGTTTAAGTATAACTTGTCTATAACTAGCATATGCCTAATTCCGATGTTTACACGTTTTCCTTGTGCCCATGCCGTGTGTATGAGATCTGATCGACTATCTTGCAGGAACCTCGAGTGGTTGCAGTTAACTGGAACCTCAATCAGTTGCAGTTAAGTGGTTAAGTGGGAGGACTCGAGGAGACATATTGCCGAATATCTGAAGGGAACCTCCTTTTCCCTGCTTTGATTTGGATACTTGCTTGCCCATGTATCATCTGAAGGTAAACCAATCTGCACTACAGGTATTGAAGTTTGTACAATTATCTGGATTATTGTGTTGTCTGATGATTTGAGAGATTATGCTGACATTCTGGAAGAAGGAGTTACATTCTAGAAGGAGCGGTACAATTATCTTGATTATTGTGCAGCAGTGGCATTCTGGAAGGAGCTCGACTCATGCAAAGGTTGGGCCATGAGTTTGATGGTTTGAGAGATTGTTCTGTTGTTGTCAATGAGGATCCCATTGTCTCGCCGCAGAAGCATACTCGAGGATTTCAAGGTTTACGGATCTTCTTTAGTGCAATGTAAATTCACCCTTATCAAAAGAACCCAAAATTTTGTAGCTCATGAGATTGCCTCTTGTACACAAGTTTTTTTTACTACTTTCTTAAACACAAGTTCTGGGAAGTGACTGTATCTGGAACGATTCGTTTAGGCCATGGCCTCGGAATGTAATCAATATAATCCACACATATTACCTGATTAATGAAGTTGTCTTTGGCCCTAAAAAAATGGATTGCTTGAATTGTGTTTAACACTGAAGATTGATGGTTCCTCTAAATAGGTTCATCTATACATTGAATTTGCTAACACTTATCTATGTGATTTGTGTTCAATATGATTTACAATGATTTTCCTTATGCCAATAAAACCGTGGTAACTCGGACATTTGCGCCAATCGGCGCAACAGGTCATCTAGTGTAAAGTAATGAATAAGAAGAGGAAAGCACATGATAGTGATGTACAACCATTCTGTGATTGTGAGATGTACCTTATAAGTGTAGGCAAGACTTGAATATTTAAGTGGAGTTGACGTTCAACACTGCGTTGAGGGAATGTTAGTATGAGCAGCCTGTTTCATTGAAGACCGGCCTTTATCTCCGAATATCATTGCTATTTTCACCTGAGAAACAATCACCTAGCAGAATCAAACGTGTCTACTGTCCAACTACACCAAGTGCAGTTTGCATCTGTCAGTAACCAAATATTTTGGCGGATTCAAGCACACAATATTTAGAAGATTGTTAGGATAAGCATATTAGTTGTAGATACATGCAAAACCTTTTTTTTCTTGAAGTGGGGAATGGTTTACAGCTAACAGTATATAGAAGAAAATATTTAGGAGCAAAATATTATGCTTCGGTTCGTACACATGAAAACAAAAGTTATGAGAATAAATATGGTCCGTTCCCAACAAATCCTGACGGCTCCTCTGCAGTCGTGGGGACTATTGTTGTGGGGCGTGACCAAGGATTTGTAACGTTGCAGCCTCCTGCTGCTGCTCCTAGATCTAGGAATGACTCTGCGTTTGCTTCTTCTCAAAACTTGCATCAAGATATTTCACCGTATGATAGGGAGGATGCCCAGCCTTCACGCTCTGTTAGATTTCAAGAGGAAAATGCTCATGTTGATTCTGATAACTTGTGTCTCATATGTGGTGATGACCATTGTGATAAGTTTATCTACAATGAGATCAATCCCTGGGAGGTTGCAGCCCCCTTTGTGGGTGCAGCGATTCCAGGGGGAGGGTTCTTTGTTATTCCTGATATCAGGAATGCTGCTCCACCCAAGGAGATACACCAAGCTGTGATCGAGGTCCTGGAAGGGAACCCCTCTGCTAGAGATATTGAGGAGGAATTTACACAGTGGGATGGCAGGATGTGTACGTGGAGATGGTACGCTAAGCCACTTGCCTCCAAGAAGTTCCTTATGCGCTTCCCTAGTTCCAGGGATATCGATGCCTGGGTGCATTTCAGCAATGCGCAGCTGCGCACTATTCCGGGAGTTGTGATTAGGGTTGATCATTGGACGCCTCAGTACGGAGCCACGGGCGGGCTGGATTCTGCGTGTTTTCAGGTCAAAGGTATACCTTTGGATAACAGAAACTGCCCTACTGCTGTCTTTATCAGTAGTCTTGTGGGGCGTGCTTTGCTGGTGGATAGACATAGTCTAAACAATGTGGACTATGTCAGGATCAAGATTGGTAATCTGGATGTATCCCTAGTTCCCCCTGTGGTGTCAAATGTCAATATTGCAAATAGCTTTTATGATATTGAATTCACAAGAGAAATTCCAGTGAGCAAGCAAAGTTTAGACAAGACTGCTGTCCCTGTTCCATCTACAGAAGGTTTCAGTCATGGTGCTGGAGGATCTCAACAGACTCCCAAACGTGCCAGGCAAGATGGCCCGCCTAGGGCTCCTGCTACTTCTGCACCTGGTGGGTTCATGAGGGATGCTCGGGCAGCCTATAATAGGCAGGTTGGTTCCATGGATAAAGCTATTCAGAAAGATGATGTTGTGGTGGATGAAAAAGGTAAAAGAAAAGCACCTGATCCCTCTGCTAGCTCACATGATGACAGTGAGGAGGAGTCATTTTCAGCACAGGTACACAGGTTGGGGTATAAGCATCAGATGCAAAATCAGATGATCCCCATGTCTGTTGGGAGTCCCAGTTCAAGAAGACAACCTGGTCCTGCTGTTGACCACTATGACAAATACTTAGAGTACCTTCACAAGCCAAAACTCATTACTGATGGTGTGGTTGAGCATCCTGAGGAGCCATTACAAAATTAGCTCACTTATGAAGATTTTTTGAAGCAACTCATGCAATCAAGGAGTGACAAGAAAGATATGTGGAAGGATAAGCTTAATCAGATTCCTGGTGCTCAGGCCCAGCCTGTGGTTGAATCTCCTCTCACTTCTTTCAGTTCTGATGATGTTTCCAAATCCAATTCTGCAATGTCGGTGGCTTCTGAAGAGTTTCAACAAGTACACCCCTCTGCGGTGCGTATTACAGAGATTATTCCTAATATAGTGATGTCTTCTGGATCCCTCCCTGGTGAGGTCCCTCCTACATCAATCACTCCTGCTCAGCCTGCTCCATCAAGGGCTAGTGCTAGAATTGCATCTACTGGGAGAGCAAATGAGGATATGCTACAGAGGGCAACCCAGTTTATCGCCAGAAGAGATGCAGGTACTCCTTTGTGTTCAAACTCTTTTTCTGTCCTTGCTGATAATGATATCTCTGACAAAGCTCTTGAGTTGGGTATTGATTCTTCCTCCTTTACTTTGGAAACCATTAATTTGTTGAGGGACTGGGAAGTTGCTAGGGCTAGTCTGTTAAACAAGAAAAAGGTTTTGTCTATTTCCAATCCTGATACCTCTAATAACACATCACATCATGTTAGTGCTGATCCTAAACGGTTGATGCCAATTATGGAAGACAATGTGGAATCATCCTCTGATAGTGACTCCACTCCTTTTACTCCTGTAATCTCTAGAAGGACTGCTAAGAATTTGAAAAAGAAAGCTCTGTCCAAGTGTTCATCTTCTCAGGGAGTACCCCTTGGTGGTAAACCTTCCCTTGGTAGGGTCCATGCAAACCACCCTTTGAGTGGGATTGTGGATGGACCTAGAGTTAGATCTAAACCCAAAAAGTCATTATGATTGGTGTTTTCTTGAATTGCAGAGGGGTGGGCAAGAAAGGCTTTTCGGTTAATTTCCTTGATATGATTAGAGAGTATGATTTTGACTTCATTGGGCTGCAAGAAACAATGAAATCTGTGGTGGGTCCTGAGGTTTGGATAAAGTTTGATCCTAATGGGAATTTCCTTTGGTTTTGGTCCCCATTTGTTGGTAGATCTGGTGGAATTCTTTGTGGTGTCAAGTCCTCTAGGTTTGACATCATCAATGCCACTACTGACAGATTCTTTGTTAAAGCTCAGGTTCTTCATAAGAAAATCAACAGAGAATTGATTCTTATGGTGGTGTATGGGGCTGCTCAGGATTGTGACAAAACTGATTTTCTTGCTTCTTTTGCTGGTGTTTGTTCTCGTTTGTCCATGCCGGCTTTGATTGGAGGGGATTTTAACATACTCAGGTTTTCTTTTGAGAAAAATAAACCAGGGGGGTTACTAAGTTTTCTGATGTGTTTAATTCGGTGATTAGAACTTATTCTCTTAGGGAGGTGGATATGGCTGGTGGTTTGTATACCTGGTCTAATAATAAAAAATGTCCAACTCTGGAGAAGCTTGATAGAGTCCTTATGAGCTCGGATTGGGAGAGCTTGTTTCCTCTGACTAGTGTAAGAAAAATACCTAGGACCATTTCGGATCACAATCCTTTGATTGTTGACACTGGAGAGATTGTGGTTCCCAGGAAAAAAGAGTTCAGATTTGAGAAATCTTGGCTGGCTCACCCTGATTTTGCTGCCAGGGTGGAGAGGGTGTGGGGAGCTCCTATCCCCTTTGTGGATAGTATCTCTACCATACAGCTGAAAATCAAGAAAGTTAAGTGCTGCCTTAAGGGTTGGGGTGCTAATATTAGAGGAGACTCAATCAGACTGAGGAAGGATTTGTCTTGTGAGCTGGATGCTTTGGAACAATTAGAGGAGCTTGGAGTGATGTCTGCTGACCAGTATGGGAGAAAAGGTTTCATCCAAAGTGAATTAATGAGATTGTACTCTGAGGAGGAAAATTTTTGGTATGAAAGGGCAAGTGTCAAGTGGCTGTTGCAGGGGGGCTCTAATTCTGCATTTTTCATAGAGTTGCTAATGGGAGGAGAAGGAAGAACATTATGTACTCATTAAAAAATGGTGATGAGTGTGTGCAGGGGACTGCAGAAATCCTTGCTCATGCTACTGACTATTACAAGAACCTGTTTGGACCAGGGGAAGGAGGTCTGTTTAAATTTTCCCATCATGTCTGGAGTGAGGAAGAGAAGCTATCCATGCTGGACAACTCTCAGTTGGATAGTCCTTTTACTGAGGAGGAGGTGAAGTCTGCTATTGATTCTATGGTTAAGAATAAAGCTCCAGGTCCAGATGGAATTCCCATTGAGTTTTTCCAATCATGCTGGAATATTGTTAAGAGAGATGTTATGAGATTGTTCAATGATTGGTTCCTGGGGGAGCTGGGTTTGTATAGATTGAACTTTGGTATGATCATTCTTCTGTAGAAGTCTCCTGATGCTGACTGCTTACAAAAGTACAGACCAATTTGTATGTTGCAAGTCATTTATAAAATCATAACTAAGGTAGCCACCCTCAGAGTGGAGCCTTATATGGATAAGCTTATTTCAAAATGTCAGACTGCTTTCATCAAGGGCAGAAACATTGTGGATGGGATAATGTCTCTTCATGAGATTATTCATGAATCTAAAAGGAAAAAGTAGCAGGGGGTTGTCTTGAAATTGGACTTTGAGAAAGCTTATGATAAGGTAGATTGGTCTTACCTCCTTCATTGTGTCACTTTAAAAGGGTTCAGTCCCCTCTGGAGGAGGCTTATTGAGGAGATTGTGAAGGATGGTACTTTGTGTGTCAAAATCAATAACACTAGAGGTCGAGACTTTGGCAGCCATAGGGGGGTTAGGCAGGGAGATCCTTTCTCACCTTTTCTCTTCAACTTAGCTGCTGAGGGTTTAGCAAAATTGATTCAGCAGGCTCAAGACAATGGTCATTTGGTTGGTTTGGCTCCTCACTTGGTGAGTAAAGGTGTTGCTATTTTCCAATATGCGGATGATACACTTTTGATGGTTCAGGATGATGTGGAACAGATCAGGCAGTTGAAACGTATTCTGTACCTGTTTGAGGCAATGTCTGGGCTTAAGATCAACTTCATGAAAAGTGAACTCTTCCTGGTGATAGAAGACTCCATCAAGAGTTTTGAATATGCAGACATGCTGAACTGTCAGATTGGTCACTGGCCGATGAAGTATCTGGGTGTGCCAGTCAGTGGATCCAGGGTGTTGGTGGCGGATTTGAAACCTATTGTTGACAAGCTGGGCAAGAAGCTGGATGGTTGGGCTGGTAACAATTCTTCCATTGGAGGGAGACTAACTCTCATTCAGTCATCTCTCAGCAGCATCCCAATTTATCATATGTCCATGTATTTGTTGCCTGATACTTGCTTAGAGGACATGACGAAAATCATCAGGAGATTTTTCTGGCAAGGTACTAGCACCAAGAAAAAGTACTATCTGGTCAGGTGGAATATCATTAATAAGCCTAGGTCTAAAGGGGGTTTAGGGATCAAAAACCTGAAAGTCTTCAACTATAGTCTCCTCTGTAAGTTGTGGTGGAGACTGGAGATGGAAGAAGGGATTTGGCAGGAGCTTGTTAAGAAGAAATATGACATCTCATCTGGGATCTGGAGGGTCAATATGAAACAACAAGATTCCCCTGTGTGGAAAAACTTGTTGAAGGTCAAACAATGGTACTTGCAGTGTAGGTTGATGATTATTAATGGTGGGGGTGAAACTGACTTCTGGCACGATCACTGGTGTGGCAGTTCTCCTCAGTGTGATACCTATCCGGGCCTATTTGAGATCTGCCTGGATCAAGTGTGCACTGTCAAAGACATGCACTCCAGGAGGTGGAATCTTAGGTTCAGGAGATGGTTGGATGTTGATCTTCAAAACCAAGCTGCTAAGCTTATGAATTTCCTGATGACTGTTGCAGTGGGGGTGGGTCCTGATAGACCAAAATGGAAACTCACCAAATCTGGAGTTTTCTCTGTCAAATCCATGTATAGGCATTTGTCTTCATCTGCTGTGGACAGATCCTTTTCTCATCTCTGGAAAGCTAAAACCCCCCTTAAAATCAAAATCTGGCTGTGGTTGATTTGGCATAACTCCATTGCCACTAAGGATAACATGAAGAGAAGGAAGTGGAAAGGAGATTTTTCCTGCAGTTTCTGTTTCTCTCATGAAACGATTCATCATTTGTTTTTTCTGTGTCCTGTTTCTGTTTTCATGTGGGGGATTGTTTGTTCGGTTCTTGGGGCTCCAAACAGACCTGCGAATTTTACGCAATATTTTTGGTGGATTGCCGGATTTTTCCCGCGCCAAACAAACCTGCATGTGGTTGGAATTGCTGCCTTTTGCTGGGCAATTTGGAAAACTAGGAATAGGGCTTGTTTTGAGAAGAAACTCATTTCCTCTCCTGTGGATATTGTTTGTTACATGTGTGCTTTTCTGCGTTATTGGGCAGGACTCCAGAATGCTGAGGATAGAACAACCGTGGAGGAGGGAGCCAGGATCATTCAGGAAGCGGCGTTGGCGCAGCATGCTCGCACGAGACCCCGCCTGCCGAGTCATCAGGAGAAAGATGAGGAAGATGATGTGGATATCATCGGTTGAGTGTGCTGACAAGACTAGTTTCCTTCTATTGTTGCGAAAACATCCTTATTTGCCCACCTGCGTGTGGATGGTTGTCGTGATACTTGTTCTCGTTTCTTCGCTTAAGTCCTGCACTGTTGAGGTTTTGCTGCACTTTGGTTAGGCCTCTCCAAAACTTTGCTGGGGAGGTTAGTTGTTGCTGGTTGCTTGGGGGCTCTCTTCCCCCTCTGTGGGCAGAGATGTCTGGTTCCAAGTTTAACTTTTGTTTTCCTTTTTTCTTGCGTGTGGTTTGTGTAAAACTTTGTTCTGTTGTCTCACGATAATGGAACCCGGCTGGCGTCGTTTGTAAAAAAAAAAAGAGAATAAATATGGGACTACCATCCACGAATTTGAGAGATTTGCTGCGCTACACAACATCTGTGTTGAATGGCATCGAAAATTCAGAAGATAGTGATAAAAATTCCAGTAAACGAACCTGTAGAATAATATGACAGTAAATAAGCAAGACACGTGATTAGAGGATTCAGATAGTGAATTCAGGAAGTAACTTGCGCAAAAATCACCAAGAATGTACCTACAAAATATGCATTTATAGATAGTGAGAGAACAGTTCCAATGAACGAACCCTGCATAAAAATCCTTGCAGGAGTGAAGGAATTACTCTGAATAAAGTACTCCCTCCGTCTCAAAATAATTGTCTCAAACTTAGACAAAAGTAGATGTATCTAGACATATTCTAATGTAAGATACATCCACTTTTGTCAAAGTTTGAGACAATTAATTTGAGATGGAGGGAGTACATGAGCAGGGGAAAAAGGGGGGCGGGGAGTGGAACGAAATAGTCACATGTATGTATTAGTGCTCATATATTAGGCAGAGTAGCCTGATGGCGACGGATTTAACATGAACTAACATGTTGTGCACACTCCCATCGATTTGGAAGAAAGTTGTACTCCCTCCGATCCATATTAATAGGTGCTGAAGTGGATGTATTTAGACATGTTTTATTGCTAGATACATCCACTTCAGGACCTATTAATATGGATCGGAGGGAGTACCAAAAAACGAAGCATTCTGAGAGAGAGAGATGATTTACTAAAAGGAGGAAAGATGGAACTTGGTCACATGAGCAGGGCTATGGCGAGCTGGTGAATAGACCAATTTGAAGCAGGAAGAAACTGTATCTATAGAGGATGCGGAAACGAAAAGGCAAGACTAAATGTAGCAAATTAATCATGAAATAACTCGGGTGAGCTCGTCGGATTTCTGAGCGGTTAAAAACATTTAACCTTAAAAGATGATTGATTGGCAGTAAATTTGGTCATGAAGCCACGGTGGAAGATAAGTGATTGAGTGGTAAGTGGTTTTGAAGGCTAATGGAGCAAATGGGGATTGCGTAATAATTGTGTGTGTAGGCGGCGAACGAACCTTGCAACACGGGAGATGTAGGCAGCAGGGCAAGGTGGACGCCTAGGGGAAGAGCGCGTATGCTTGGCAAGAGGTGCGGCCGAGCTCTCTGACGAAATAGTTGCGACCGCCATGGGTGAGGTCTAGCAGCATGGGAGCAGCATTGACGGGGATTTATGGCGGGACCGGCGGTGACCTATGCTGAAGCCAGAGGCTACCCATGGGGGATTTGGATGGGGAGGTGTAGGGAAAGAGGATGGACGGCAGAGGCATATCCAAACTTCTCTGGCGGTGTGTTCCATGGATGGGCTTTTCTCGGGATTTTTTTCCTAAACGGTGAAGAAGATACGGAGGTGGAAAGTCATGCAACCTTGTATCCGTTGTTGACTTGCATAGGTACGATGGACACTGTAGAATGGACGGCTCCAGATCACAATCGAATGGCTCTTCTTAACATGTGATGTGGATGCCCTGAATGTGTAGATAGATTAAATGATCTCTTAGTGGGGTTTCCTCCTATAAGAGGTATAGATTATAGATGTTTGTTATTTGAAAGATCATTGAATTTTTAGTGCACTTGAAGTAATGCACTTGAAGAAACATAGAATTTTTAATCTTTCCGATTGTTAGAGGAAAATAGAATAAACAGTGAGCAAGAAAAATGACGGGAAAACAGGAAAAACATATAAGTAGAACAAGCAGTGATCAAGAAAAATGAGTCGCGGCAGAGAACCTTTTGCCCCGGTTGGTGTTACCAACCGGGGTAAAAGGGTGCCGGCCTGCTCGCTGCGCAGAGCCCACGTGGGCACCCCTTTTACCCCGGTTGGTAAGGCCCACCGGGTCATTAGGGGGGCCTTTAGCCCGGGTTTGTCAAACCCGGTTGGGCAGCCGGTGCATATATAAGCCCCCCCCCCCCCCCACACACACACACAACCGGGGAAAAAGGCCTGCAGTCCACTGGTGTATAAGGCATCTCTGAGAAAAATCGTGAAACCATCAGCTAACTCCAAGGAGATGTTACCAACATATTCCACTTTTGCTTGAACTCCATTAGCGACCTCTATGCATCTTTCGTTTCTTTGCATAGTCCGGGTCTAACTGAATCCCTGTAGAGAATTTTCAACATGAACAGTTGCACCTGAGTCAATCCACCATGTAGATTTTGAAAACCGTGTATACATGAATTCATTTACAAAGGAAACAACATTGTTACCTTTCTTTGCCATTATATAATTTAGCCAATCTGGGCAATATTGCTTGTAATGCTCAGTCTTCTTGCAGTGGAGACAAGTGTCTTTGTCCACTGGAAGATACCTCTATGGATGCTGATGCTGATACTGTGAGGGAGCTTTCCCATGTGCTTTTGAAGGAGAACCATAATGACTTTGATTATAGTTTATTTTCTTGTTATCCTTCATGTATTTCCCAGACCAACCATGTGAGGCTTTAAGTATGTCCTCCTCTTGCACGCACATGGATATAGTCTTTTCAACATCCCATTTTTGTAGGGCCATGTTGTAACTTATCACAAAGTTGTCAAATTGACTTGGCAGTGAAGTCGATCAGATGGACAAAAAGTGCTGGCTTGAGCTCCAGATCAGCATCCATGGGCTTAAGCTTAGCTGCCATGTGCACCTCCCGTGTACTTTGCTGTTACTAGTTGTTTGATCAGCTAGGTGGCATATACCTTTGAAGACATAGTGAACTGGTTGTTTATCTTTTCTAGGTAATCCGTTACGGAAACACACTCTTCAATTCAGCCCGCAATGGCGTTCTCAATTGTATTCTCTATAAATTCCATACATTTTTTTTCCTGATGTTTGCCACTTTCTGTTTTTGATGGTATATGACAACTCCAATGGAGCATAGACCCTTTTCTTTTCTCCCATGCACACCATCATCATCTGCCTCTTTAACTGGCTCTGTTGGCTTGACTGACCGTGGAGTGTCCACAACCCAGTCAACCTCAGCACACACGAAGGCTAAATCCACCTTCTTCCTCCATTCACTGTAGTTGTCACCTCTGAGGGTTGGAACGTTCTTGATGCAGCTCATCACATAATACCCTCCTGAAAACCACAATGAAGTGAGAAAACAACAAAAATTGCATGTAATAATCCAACATTGGTCAAAATTAAAACACACAATTGTTTATGCAATTAAAACTATATCACCGTTGCGCAGAAAATAGCAATAAAAACATATATGAGACTATAACAATAAATCATGATCATGCTATTAACAACGTTGGTTATATAATAAAATAAATCACAACTATTTACTTTAACATGTTTTTAAAATTTAGTTCTCACTTTTAGCCTATTTTCCTTTAATATGGCACTTTTATTAATTTTGCAGCGAAAACATGAATAAAAACTCACGCACTTTATACTTTATACGAGTATTTCTTTTGGTTTTATATTCCTTAAATAAGAATTTGTTGAAAATTTGAATAGGGGAAAAAGTTTGGACAAAAAACTATTAAGTCTGCTTCTGAAATTAAAACACAGAACAGAAAAAATGGGCAAAAAAATTCAGCCCAGCCTTTTACTTTGGCCCGGCCCATTGCCTGGCTTTCGCTGCCGCGCACTTAAGCTTTTTCGCGCCCAGCGCAGAAGGACGTTGGGCCTGCGAGGAGAAGATCAAACTAACGGTGAGATGTCAGGATCATGTCACGCTCCGAGAAAAAAAATGTAACTATGTGCCCAAGTGGTGCTTTTTTTCTTTTCTTCAGGAGAGGAGCATTTCTGTGCTACATTTTTGTTGGGAGGATTATGTGCTTATTGAGTATGTGACCTTTGAAGAGAAACTGAAGAGCGGAAACAAACATGGCCAGAGCAAGAAAATGTTTGTACATCTTGAAACAATGCTAACCAGGTTTTCCAAACCAGTTGTTCGAATACTATGTGGCTATCTTTCTGATTCAACATCATCAAGTCTTCAAGTGTTGGCACCAAAACTCTTCTGCCGGAGTGTTGTAGCTGTCTCACTCATCGTCAGTCTAGTCTGAGAAGTCGTTGGCACCAGAACTGGGCCGCTTTCCCTCCCTTGCCAGCTTAGCAAGCCAAACCTGGGACGTTTTCCCTCCCTCGCCTTCAACAACCATGAACTCCGCGGTCGCCTTGAACGCTTTGTACCGCTTGGCCTTCACTCAGGGAGTTCAATACCTGCAGTTGTACTCCCTCGCCCACTCCTTGAACCGCACCTTCAACGCCGCTTCTTTGGTAACTTTCTTGGCGTCGCTGATCACGTCTGCTCCTTCACCTTCTTCGTGTTATTATTTTTCATTGGTACCTCATTCCTTGCCTCAACTTTGATGCGGTGTGAGTATGGATTCTGGAATCTCCATGGCCGCCATCTTCTCGGCCACCTTAACGAGGGCGTTCAGACATGATGCCAGTGAATGACATGAGTGATGCCTTGTGCTGCCTAACGAAGCCCCCATAGAATGGAGTGGCCCCTCAACAGCAGACATGACCTCCACGTGGATCCTGTCGGCGTGCTCCTGCTGCTGATTTGGAGCAATACGAGCCTGCCCACAGCACTACGCCACTACCACACCCCCTCGACAATGGTGCACGGCCGCCAGGTCCTGAAGCATTCTTAAAAGTACCATCCTCATTTGATGTCTATAAGAGCAAGTACAATAAGCTTATGTCAGCAGGCTATAAGGATTAAAATAGTATTTCTGTGATGACATGGAGGAGAGAGAAGGCGAGAGAGAAAGGGAGTGGGCTCTCGTGCAAGAGCCAGCTGCAGCACGTGCTCTAGGCAGCTTATGAGAGTGAAAGGTATGCCATGTGTTAATAAAGTAACATATTTTTCTAGCTAACTATTGTACTTGTTGGCTATATAGTTGACTATAGATGACATGACAAATTCTTATAGCCAACTGTTGGCTATACTATTGAACTTGCTCTAATATTCATACATTCACTTTGTACTTTATGGTCCATGTAATGAGCAAACAATGCTCATTACAACTCAGTGGCCATTATTGATGTTGACGTTGACGGCACTGATCTTGGCCTGTACCGCAAATTACGTATTACAGATGGACTAGGTACAACTTTACGGTTGAGTTTACATGGACCAATATAAACATTAAATGCCTTTATCTGATCTAGAGAATCTATTTCTTTGTGTCAGGTCATCAAGAGAGATTTTATTTCAATCCAGCTGACACTGGTTCAAGGTAAATAAGATACCAAATCTGTATTGCATATCACCTTGGTTTTAAACTAGATGTAAATAATCTTAGTTGTTGTGTGGCTGTCATTGTTATTAGTAGAAACCTTCTTAGTGAAGCTGCCTTTTATCGATGCAGGCTCAACCAAGTATGCAACAATTGGCGTTGGTATGTTATTTATATTAGTTTACAATTTTTTTTAAAATAGTCAAAATAGCACCTGTAATATTCTGTGGCATACCTGTTGGGAATATGCCCTAGAGGCAATCATGTATGATGTAATTCCCACTGTATTCATAAAGTTATTAAGTTGTCCTTGTTTTGAACATCTGATATATGTCATTGAATATGTGATTCGATTGTGGAACTATATATTCATGTTGTTCATACTAGATTGTCCTTGGTCATTTAGGTTGTGCTGGACACACACCCTAGACTAATGTGAGTGTTGGCTGATGACACGGTTCCACTTGTCATGGGCATGGTGATGCCATTCCAACGTTCACGGACTTGGCTAAAGAGTTTAGCAAGTCGGACTGACCCACATTGAGATGCAACGATCAAGTCGTCATTTGCATGTCTCAATCAATGTAATCCTTAGACCTGAGGTTGTCGCACAATCCGAGTTGTGGATCACCGACTTAGGTTCTGTCAAACGTTGTTCTGTGACAAGGCAACTATAAAGGCAGAGTTCGGGTCGAATGAGAAGCAAGCTGCGTGATGTGGATAATCAAGATGGGATTTTGCCCCTCCGAATGGAGAGATATTCTCTGGGACCTCTCGAGTGATATGATTCAGGAAGCATGGCCATGCGCGACTCAGTTAAGTGTTAACTGTGTCGATTGACTAAGAGTTAGTCAAATGAATCACATATCACGGATCGAGAAGAGAGTTGAGCTATTTAAGGGATGACGATAAATCGCCTATAGCTCGACAAGGTATATCGTGAGGCAAAAAGGACTAAGATGAATATCACATTGAAAGGTATGTCGTCATGACTCAATGGTACTTGGGAGTCGGCACGTTCTGCTAGGAGCCGCTACCGATTGATCGATTGAGAGTCGGACTCCAATCGTGTCCAAGTCGCCATGAGCCTGCAGGGTCGCACACTTAAGAGCGGGAGCAAATATTGGTTGGGTTGGACCCGAACCGGAAATGGACTGAATTAGTGAGTCGGACTCACAGAGGGAATGGGCCACAAGTGTTGTGCAGCCCATTACCATACGCTATATAAAGAGGGGCGCAGGTTGCCCAGCGGGCACGTTAGTCCACTCTCCCATGCGTTGGGAACCCTAGCCCCACTCAGTCCAGCCGCCGCACCGGACCTAGCAGTCCGCCGTCGGAGCTCCTCCTCGTACGTGTGGATACCGGCAGAGGTGCTGTACGTTCAGCACTTCGACGTTCGAGGGATTGGATCGGCCGGACCGGATCGTGGGACTGCACTGCCCCGACCAGACGCGCTACATCGATAATCCGCACCTGCGCGTCTAGTGGTAATACTCGTGGCCTTCTACCTCGGCTAGATCTTGGGAGTACCGCGTAGGAAAAGTTTTTCGTTTATCTATACGCGACCCAACAGTGGTATCAGAGCGGTAGCTTCTGGTATTAGGCCCGAGATCCGTACATATGTGATATGTAGTTAGCGTTAGATGTGATCTAATTGCTGTTTTGGTGGTCGGTCTATGAGATAGATCGGTTTTGTACAAGGTTGATTGGATCAATCGTACTCGGGGTTAATGGATGATCTGGTTTCCGTGATCATACTGCTAAGGTCGTGGAACAACTTACCCCTACCGGTCGGTTTCCTCCATCGGGGTATACCGTGACACATAAATCCAGTTGCGGTGATCGAAGATCAAAGAGTTTGGTCGAATCGGAATATGGATCAGATTCGGGTAAAATCGTTGCGAGTTTAGATGTCGTTGCGAGTTTCACAACGCCGGTAGATATAGTATCTATGCATAACTTGTTTTTGCAGGAAGTTGTGAATGGTATGGCTTATGTGCATGTGATGTGTGTAATCCATACATGATCTGCGTATCATGTTTTTGTCAGCCGGCTGGAGCCTAGGTGCTGTCATTTTATTGTATACCGGCCTGCGTGTCGGATTCTCTATGTAAATTTCATTTACTTAGCTAGTGTAGCTTGTTGGAGAACCCGGAAGGCATTTAAGTCGATGTACAAGTAGGCTACATGGAGTAAGATGGCACGTGACAAGAGTTGGCACGAGTCGACTTACAAGCTTTGTGGAGATGGAGATCACCATGAAGAGAGCCATACCAATTCACATTATAATTGCTTTATTTGTGTTATTGTTATGTCTCTATTTACCTCTATTTAGATAGTTGGTAGATTCTTTAATCCCTCAAAGAAGGTCTACTCGGTCGCCCCGCCAGTGCTGCACCATCACAAGTCGGACATTCTTGGTAGTGGGCTCATGAAATTGAGGTGCTACCAATTCTTTCCGGTTAGGTGGGTTCGAGTCGGACTCTTACAAGCAGAAGCACTTGGTAATCTAGACGAGTCCATCACAACGGTTGTGGGGCTCGGGGCGAGGTAGGTTGGGAGCCGGGGCATGTGATGTCACCCAACTAACAGAAGTCGTATAGAGATACGATTGGCAAGGTGTTGCCTACCTAGATCACTTGACGGCTAGCGGTGATGCTAAAGCTCACTAGTCGGCTTGCTTATTTAGGGTCCTGGATCACTTAGCAACCATCGGAGGGATGTTGGTTCTAGTGGGAGCATAAGTATTAAAGCGTTTAATATGCCTGCTCTTTTATGAATACATGTCTTAAGTGTTTTTGCGTATTTTCTGTTGTAGATCAATGGCACCTAGCAACCTTCCTCAGTTATCCGCGTTTGCGTTGAGGTCAATCTTAGAGAAAGATAAGCTAAATGGAACTAATTTCACCAACTGGTATCGTAATCTGAGGATAGTCCTCAAGCATGACAAGAAAGAACATGTTCTAGAAACTCCACTTCCAGAAGAGCCTGATGACGATGCGACTGTCGCAGTCACAAATGCCTACCGTAAGACTAGAGATGAGTCTACGGAAATTAGTTGTCTTATGCTTGCACACATGGAACCGGACTTGCAGCAGCAGTTCGAGAATGTTGAGGCCTACGATATGATCGAAAGCCTCAAAAGTATGTTCCAGGCTCAGGCAAAGACCGAGAGGTATCAAGTCTCTCAAGCTTTGCTGGGCTGTAAGCTGAAAGATGGCGATCCACTGAGTCCGCATGTAATCAAGATGATTGGTTACATTCAGTCTCTGGATCGGCTGGGCGTCCCACTTAACGAAGAGTTCGCTACTGATATAATTCTGAACTCTCTTCCTAGTGCGTACGGTTCGTTCATCTCGAACTACCATATGCATGGTATGGATAAGAGTATCACTGAATTACATGGGATGCTCAAAACGGCAGAGGCTGATATCAAGAAAGGCGCCAGTCAAGTGTTGATGGTGCAGAATAAGGCTAAGTTCAAGAAGAGTTCTTGGACTAAGAAGAAGAAGGATAAGTCAGGAGGTAGCGCCCATGGCCCTGTCCAGAGTGCTTCCTCAAAGACTAAGCCTTCTCCTACAGCCGGAGCCAATTGCTTCTATTGCAAGCAGGATGGCCACTGGAAGAGGAACTGCACCAAGTATTTGGCTGACAAGGCCAAGAGTGGAGGTATGACTTCCGACTCAGGTACACTTGTGTGTAATGTTATAGACATTTATCTTGCTGATGCACCTAATAGTTCTTGGGTATATGATACCGGATCAGTCATTCACATTTGCAACTCGTTGCAGGGGCTGGTAAGAACTAGGAGCGTGGCAAGAGGAGAGGTTGATATTCGGGTCGGCAACAAGGCGAGAGTCGCTGCGTTGGAAGTCGGCACGATGCAACTTCATTTACCTTCAGGATTTATTTTGGAACTAAATAATTGTTATTATGTTCCAGCGCTTAGTCGAAACATTATTTCCGCCTCATGTTTGATGAGACAAGGTTATGAGTCGAATATTAAGAATAATGGTTGTTCTTTATATTTGAAAGATATGTTTCATGGCTTTGCACCCGTTCAGAACGGGTTATTTATTTTAAATCTTGATAGTGAATCGGTCTATAACATAAATGTTAAAAGGTTGAAACCAAATGATCTGAATATGACTTACTTTTGGCATTGTCGGCTTGGTCATATAAGTTGGAAGCGCAAGAAGAAGCTCCATGATGATGGACTTCTAACTTCGTTCGACTTAGAGTCGTTCGAGACATGTGAATCATGCCTACTAGGCAAAATGACCAAGACACCTTTTGCAAGGAGTTGTGAAAGGGCGTCCGACTTGTTGGAACTAATACATAGTGATGTATGTGGTCCAATGAGCACGACAGCCAGAGGTGGTTATGAGTACTTCATTACCTTCACTGATGATTTGAGTAGGTATGGATATATCTATTTAATGAAACACAAGTCGGAAGCCTTTGAAAAGTTCAAGGAATTCCAGAGTGAGGTACAAAATCAACTCGGCAAGAAAATAAAGTTTCTACGGTCGGACCGTGGAGGCGAGTACATGAGCCATGAGTTTGATGACCATCTAAAGAGTTGTGGAATAGTTCCTCAACTCACTCCGCCGGGTACACCACAGAGAAACGGTGTATCGGAACGGAGAAATCGGACTTTGTTGGACATGGTACGATCAATGATGAGTCGGACAGATCTACCTTTATCATTTTGGGGTTATTGTCTAGAAACTGCAGCTTTCACACTAAACAGAGTACCATCAAAGTCAGTAGAGAAGACACCACATGAGATGTGGACGGACAAAAAGCCAAGTTTGTCTTTTCTTAAGATTTGGGGTTGTGAGGTATTTGTCAAGCGACTTCAGTCGGACAAGCTCACGCCCAAGTCGGATAAGTGTATTTTCGTGGGGTATCCGAGGGAAACCTTGGGGTACTACTTCTACAACCGGGAAGAGGGCAAAGTGTTTGTCGCTCGGAATGGTGTCTTCCTTGAGAAAGAGTTTCTCAGTCGGGAAGTCAGTGGGAGCATGGTGCTGTTGGGTCGCGTATAGATAAACGAAAAACTTTTCCTACGCGGTACTCCCAAGATCTAGCCGAGGTAGAAGGCCACGAGTATTACCACTAGACGCGCAGGTGCGGATTATCGATGTAGCGCGTCTGGTCGGGGCAGTGCAGTCCCACGATCCGGTCCGGCCGATCCAATCCCTCGAACGTCGAAGTGCTGAACGTACAGCACCTCTGCCGGTATCCACACGTACGAGGAGGAGCTCCGACGGCGGACTGGTAGGTCCGGTGCGGCGGCTGGACTGAGTGGGGCTAGGGTTCCCAACGCATGGGAGAGTGGACTAACGTGCCCGCTGGGCAACCTGCGCCCCTCTTTATATAGCGTATGGTAATGGGCTGCACAACACTTGTGGCCCATTCCCTCTGTGAGTCCGACTCACTAATTCAGTCCATTTCCGGTTCGGGTCCAACCCAACCAATATTTGCTCCCGCTCTTAAGTGTGCGACCCTGCAGGCTCATGGCGACTTGGACACGATTGGAGTCCGACTCTCAATCGATCAATCGGTAGCGGCTCCTAGCAGAACGTGCCGACTCCCAAGTCCCATTGAGTCATGACGACATACCTTTCAATGTGATATTCATCTTAGTCCCTTTTGCCTCACGATATACCTTGTCGAGCTATAGGCGATTTATCGTCATCCCTTAAATAGCTCAACTCTCTTCTCGATCCGTGATATGTGATTCACCTGACTAACTCTTAGCCAACAGACACAGTTAACACTTAACTGAGTTGCGCATGGCCATGCTTACTGAATCATATCACTCGAGAGGGCCCAGAGAATATCTCTCCATTCGGAGGGGCAAAATCCCATCTTGATTATCCACATCACGCAGCTTGCTTCTCATTCGACCCGAACTCTGCCTTTATAGTTGCCTTGTCACAGAACAACGTTTGACAGAACCTAAGTCGGTGATCCACAACTCGGATTGTGCGACAACCTCAGGTCTAAGGATTACATTGATTGAGACGTGCAAATGACGACTTGATCGTTGCATCTCAATATGGGTCAGTCCGACTTGCTAAACTCTTTAGCCAAGTCCGTGAACGTTGGAATGGCATCACCATGCCCATGACAAGTGGAACTGTGTCATCAGCCAACACTTACATTAGTCTAGGGTGTGTGTCCAGCACAACCTAAATGACCAAGGACAATCTAGTATGAACAACATGAATACATGGTTCCACAATCGAATCACATATTCAATGACATGTATCAGATGTTCAAAACAAGGACAACTTAATAACTTTATGAATACAGTGGGAATTACATCATACATGATTGCCTCTAGGGCATATTCCCAACAGTCTCCCACTTGCACTAGAGTCAATCATCCTGGCATCATATGCCTAGGCATCTAATGCCCATACCTCTCGTGTGCGCCTCATGCTTAGCCTGTGGTAGCGCCTTTGTCAACGGATCTGCAATGTTTGCATCCGTGTGTACTTTGCATAACTTGATATCACCTTGTTCGACAAACTGGCGAATGAGGTGGTACCGCATGAGTATATGTTTGTTCTTCTGGTGTTGTCTAGGTTCCTTGGCTTGTGCGATAGCACCATTGTTGTCACAATATACGTCCAATGGATTGGACGCGCCCTGAACCACACCAAGATCAATCAGGAGCTTCCTGATCCAAACAGCTTCCTTTGCCGCCTCTGAGGCAGCAATATACTCAGCCTCTGTTGTAGATGCAGACACCGTATCTTGCTTGGAACTCTTCCAGCTCACAGCTCCTCCGTTCATTACGAACACGTATCCCGATTGCGAACGAGAATCATCTGAGTCGGTGAGATAACTCGCATCCGTGTAACCCTTTACACTGAATTCCTCATCACCTCCATAAACCAGGAACATTTCCTTAGTATTTCTCAAATACTTAAGGATGTTTTTAACCGCTGCCCAGTGGGCTTCGCCAGGGTCAGCCTGGTATCTGCTCGTAACACTTAGAGCATAGGAAACATCTGGCCTAGTACAAATCATGGCATACACATGATGGATCCGATTGCCGAAGCATACGGGATCACACTCATCCGACTTCGCTCATCAGTTGTCGAAGGACACTGAGTCTTGCTAAGTTTTATGCCATGGGACATCGGTAAGAATCCCTTCTTGGACTCTTCCATTTTGAATTTCTTCAAAACCTTGTCCAGATAAGTACTCTGACTCAATCCAATGAGCCGCCTGGATCTATCTCTATAGATCCTGATTCCTAATATGTAAGTTGCCTCACCCAAATCCTTCATTGAGAAACTCCTTTCCAATGACTCCTTGGTTTCTTGCAACATCATGACATCATTTCCAATCAACAATATGTCATCCACATATAAGATTAGAAAGTTTACTTTGCTCGCACTAAACTTCTTGTATAAACAAGAATCATGATCGCTCTTGATGAAGCCAAACGATTTGACTACCTCATCAAAGCGAATGTTCCAACTCCGAGATGCTTGCTTCAACCCATAAATGGATTTCTGAAGTTTGCATACCTTGTCAGCATTAACTGGATCGACAAAACCTTCGGGCTGTATCATATACACGTCCTCAGTTAAATTTCCATTAAGGAAAGCCGTCTTGACATCCATCTGCCATATCTCATAGTCGAAATAGGCTGCTATGGCTAACATGATCCGAATTGATTTAAGCATCGCTACAGGCGAGAATGTCTCGTCATAGTCAACTCCTTGAACCTGTCGGAACCCCTTCGCGACAAGTCGTGCTTTATAGACGGAAATATTTCCATCCATATCAATTTTCTTCTTAAAGACCCATTTGCACTCGACGGGTCTTGCACCGTCAGGCAGATCAACCAAATTCCAAACTTGGTTTTCATCCATGGACTTTAACTCGGATCTCATGGCTCCAAGCCATGACTCGGAATCAGATCCCACCATCGCTTCCGAATAAGTTGCCGGCTCATTACTGTCTAACAGTAAAACATCACGAGCACTCTGTAATCTGGCAGATCTCCGTGGTTCAGGTGCTATTACCGGTGTAGGTACCACGACCGGCTCAGCCTCCAAGGCGTTCGCCGACTCGCCCCTAGCGGGTTCCTCTCGAATTTCTTCGAGTTGCACCGTGCTCCCACTGACTTCCCGACTGAGAAACTCTTTCTCAAGGAAGACACCATTCCGAGCGACAAACACTTTGCCCTCTTCCCGGTTGTAGAAGTAGTACCCCAAGGTTTCCCTCGGATACCCCACGAAAATACACTTATCCGACTTGGGCGTGAGCTTGTCCGACTGAAGTCGCTTGACAAATGCTTCACAACCCCAAATCTTTAGAAAAGACAAACTTGGCTTTTTACCAGTCCACATCTCATGTGGTGTCTTCTCTACTGACTTTGATGGTACTCTGTTTAGTGTGAAAGCTGCAGTTTCTAGACAATAACCCCAAAATGATAAAGGTAGATCTGTCCGACTCATCATTGATCGTACCATGTCCAACAAGGTCCGATTTCTCCGTTCCGATACACCGTTTCTCTGCGGTGTACCCGGCGGAGTGAGTTGAGGAACTATTCCACAACTCTTTAGATGGTCATCAAACTCATGGCTCATGTACTCGCCTCCACGGTCCGACCGTAGAAACTTTATTTTCTTGCCGAGCTGATTTTGTACCTCACTCTGGAATTCCTTGAACTTTTCAAAGGCTTCCGACTTGTGTTTCATTAAATAGATATATCCATACCTACTCAAATCATCAGTGAAGGTAATGAAGTACTCATAACCACCTCTGGCTGTCGTGCTCATTGGACCACATACATCACTATGTATTAGTTCCAACAAGTCGGACGCCCTTTCACAACTCCTTGCAAAAGGTGTCTTGGTCATTTTGCCTAGTAGGCATGATTCGCATGTCTCGAATGACTCTAAGTCAAACGAAGTTAGAAGTCCATCATCATGGAGCTTCTTCATGCGCTTCCAACTTATATGACCAAGCCGACAGTGCCAAAAGTAAGTCATATTCAGATCATTTGGTTTCAACCTTTTAACATTTATGTTATAGACCGATTTACTATCAAGATTTAAAATAAATAACCCGTTCTGAACGGGTGCAAAGCCATGAAACATATCTTTCAAATATAAAGAACAACCATTATTCTTAATATTCGACTCATAACCTTGTCTCATCAAACATGAGGCGGAAATAATGTTTCGACTAAGTGCTGGAACATAATAACAATTATTCAGTTCCAAAATAAATCCTGAAGGTAAATGAAGTTGCATCGTGCCGACTTCCAACGCAGCGACTCTCGCCTTGTTGCCGACCCGAATATCAACCTCTCCTCTTGCCACGCTCCTAGTTCTTACCAGCCCCTGCAACGAGTTGCAAATGTGAATGACTGATCCGGTATCATATACCCAAGAACTATTAGGTGCATCAGCAAGATAAATGTCTATAACATTACACACAAGTGTACCTGAGTCGGAAGTCATACCTCCACTCTTGGCCTTGTCAGCCAAATACTTGGTGCAGTTCCTCTTCCAGTGGCCATCCTGCTTGCAATAGAAGCAATTGGCTCCGGCTGTAGGAGAAGGCTTAGTCTTTGAGGAAGCACTCTGGACAGGGCCATGGGCGCTACCTCCTGACTTATCCTTCTTCTTCTTAGTCCAAGAACTCTTCTTGAACTTAGCCTTATTCTGCACCATCAACACTTGACTGGCGCCTTTCTTGATATCAGCCTCTGCCGTTTTGAGCATCCCATGTAATTCAGTGATACTCTTATCCATACCATGCATATGGTAGTTCGAGATGAACGGACCATACGCACTAGGAAGAGAGTTCAGAATTATATCAGTGGCGATCTCTTCTTTAATTGAGAAGCCCAAGCGATCCAAAGACTGTATGTAACCAATCATCTTGATTACATGCGGACTCAGTGGATCGCCGTCTTTCAGCTTACAGCCAAGCAAAGCTTGAGAGACTTGATACCTCTCAGTCCTTGCTTGAGCCTGGAACATACTTTTGAGGCTTTCGATCATATCGTAGGCCTCAACATTTTCGAACTGCTGCTGCAAGTCCGGTTCCATGTGTGCAAGCATAAGACAGCTAATCTCCGTAGACTCATCTCTAGTCTTACGGTAGGCATTTGTGACAGCGACAGTCGCATCATCATCAGGCTCTTCTGGAAGTGGAGTTTCTAGAACATGTTCTTTCTTGTCATGCTTGAGGACTATCCTCAGATTACGATACCAGTTGGTGAAATTAATTCCATTAAGCTTATCTTTCTCTAGGATTGACCTCAACGCAAAAGTGGACAACTGAGGAAGGTTGCTAGGTGCCATTGATCTACAACAGAAAATACGCAAAAACACTTAAGACATGTATTCATAAAAGAGCAGGCATATTAAACGATTTAATACTTATGCTCCCACTAGAACCAACATCCCTCCGATGGTTGCTAAGTGATTCAAGATCCTAAATAAGCAAGCCGACTAGTGAGCTTTAGCATCACCGCTAGCCGTCAAGTGATCTAGGTAGGCAACACCTTGCCAATCGTATCTCTATACGACTCCTGTTAGTTGGGTGACATCACATGCC
Organism: Alopecurus myosuroides; assembly: GCA_028641055.1. Taxonomy (NCBI): domain Eukaryota; kingdom Viridiplantae; phylum Streptophyta; class Magnoliopsida; order Poales; family Poaceae; genus Alopecurus; species Alopecurus myosuroides. The sequence goes on along the minus strand of CM054061.1, from coordinate 987,709 downwards.
CCGGCTCCCAATCTACCTCGCCCCGAGCCCCACAACCGTTGTGATGGACTCGTCTAGATTACCAAGTGCTTCTGCTTGTAAGAGTCCGACTCAAACCCACCTAACCGGAAAGAATTGGTAGCACCTCAATTTTATGAGCCCACTACCAAGAATGTCCGACTTGTGATGGTGCAGCACTGGCGGGGCGACCGACTAGACCTTCTTTGAGGGATTAAAGAATCTATCAACTATCTAAATAGAGGTAAATAGAGGCATAACAATAACACAAATAAAGCAATTATAATGTGAAATGGTATGGCTCTCTTCATGGTGATCTCCATCTCCACGAAGCTTGTAAGTCGACTCGTGCCAACTCTTGTCACGTGCCATCTTACTCCATGTATCCGACTTGTACATCGACTTGCATGCCTTCCGGGTTCTCCAACAAGCTACACTAGCTAAGTAAATAAAATTTACATAGAGAATCCGACACGCAGGCCGGTATACAATAAAATGACAGCACCTAGGCTCCAGCCGGCTGACAAAAACATGATACGCAGATCATGTATGGATTACACACATCACATGCACATAAGCCATACCATTCACAACTTCCTGCAAAAACAAGTTATGCATAGATACGATATCTACCGGCGTTGTGAAACTCGCAACGACATCTAAGGCGCTACGACAGGACGACGGCGGTCCCGCTAGCCGGATAGCGGGCGGGGATCGAAGGGGCAGCGCCCCTCGCGGGTGCGGGCAGCGCCCGCAGATCTCATCGGATAAAACGATCATGGATTTCTTCATCGGATAAAACGATTTTACCCGAATCTGATCCGCATTCCGACTCGACCAAACTCTTTGATCTTCGATCACCGCAACTGGATTTATGTGTCACGGTATACCCCGATGGCGGAAACCGACCGGTAGGGGTAAGTTGTTCCACGACCTTAGCAGTATGATCACGGAAACCAGATCATCCATTAACCCCGAGTACGATTGATCCAATCAACCTTGTACAAAACCGATCTATCTCATAGACCGACCACCAAAACAGCAATTAGATCACATCTAACGCTAACTACATATCACATATGTACGGATCTCGGGCCTAATACCAGAAGCTACCGCTCTGATACCACTGTTGGGTCGCGTATAGATAAACGAAAAACTTTTCCTACGCGGTACTCCCAAGATCTAGCCGAGGTAGAAGGCCACGAGTATTACCACTAGACGCGCAGGTGCGGATTATCGATGTAGCGCGTCTGGTCGGGGCAGTGCAGTCCCACGATCCGGTCCGGCCGATCTAATCCCTCGAACGTCGAAGTGCTGAACGTACAGCACCTCTGCCGGTATCCACACGTACGAGGAGGAGCTCCGACGGCGGACTGCTAGGTCCGGTGCGGCGGCTGGACTGAGTGGGGCTAGGGTTCCCAACGCATGGGAGAGTGGACTAACGTGCCCGCTGGGCAACCTGCGCCCCTCTTTATATAGCGTATGGTAATGGGCTGCACAACACTTGTGGCCCATTCCCTCTGTGAGTCCGACTCACTAATTCAGTCCATTTCCGGTTCGGGTCCAACCCAACCAATATTTGCTCCCGCTCTTAAGTGTGCGACCCTGCAGGCTCATGGCGACTTGGACACGATTGGAGTCCGACTCTCAATCGATCAATCGGTAGCGGCTCCTAGCAGAACGTGCCGACTCCCAAGTCCCATTGAGTCATGACGACATACCTTTCAATGTGATATTCATCTTAGTCCCTTTTGCCTCACGATATACCTTGTCGAGCTATAGGCGATTTATCGTCATCCCTTAAATAGCTCAACTCTCTTCTCGATCCGTGATATGTGATTCACCTGACTAACTCTTAGCCAACAGACACAGTTAACACTTAACTGAGTTGCGCATGGCCATGCTTACTGAATCATATCACTCGAGAGGGCCCAGAGAATATCTCTCCATTCGGAGGGGCAAAATCCCATCTTGATTATCCACATCACGCAGCTTGCTTCTCATTCGACCCGAACTCTGCCTTTATAGTTGCCTTGTCACAGAACAACGTTTGACAGAACCTAAGTCGGTGATCCACAACTCGGATTGTGCGACAACCTCAGGTCTAAGGATTACATTGATTGAGACGTGCAAATGACGACTTGATCGTTGCATCTCAATATGGGTCAGTCCGACTTGCTAAACTCTTTAGCCAAGTCCGTGAACGTTGGAATGGCATCACCATGCCCATGACAAGTGGAACTGTGTCATCAGCCAACACTTACATTAGTCTAGGGTGTGTGTCCAGCACAACCTAAATGACCAAGGACAATCTAGTATGAACAACATGAATACATGGTTCCACAATCGAATCACATATTCAATGACATGTATCAGATGTTCAAAACAAGGACAACTTAATAACTTTATGAATACAGTGGGAATTACATCATACATGATTGCCTCTAGGGCATATTCCCAACAGGTGCAACTCGAAGAAATTCGAGAGGAACCGGCTAGGGGCGAGTCGGCGAACGCCTTGGAGGCTGAGCCGGTCGTGGTACCTACACTGGTAACAGCACCTGAACCACGGAGATCTGCCAGATTACAGAGTGCTCGAGATGTTTTACTCTTAGACAGTAATGAGCCGGCAACTTATTCGGAAGCGATGGTGGGATCTGATTCCGAGTCATGGCTTGGAGCCATGAGATCCGAGTTAAAGTCCATGGATGAAAACCAAGTTTGGAATTTGGTTGATCTGCCTGACGGTGCAAGACCCGTCGAGTGCAAATGAGTCTTTAAGAAGAAAATTGATATGGATGGAAATATTTCCGTCTATAAAGCACGACTTGTCGCGAAGGGGTTCCGACAAGTTCAAGGAGTTGACTACGACGAGACCTTCTCGCCCGTAGCGATGCTTAAATCAATTCGGATCATGTTAGCCATAGCAGCCTATTTCGACTATGAGATATGGCAGATGGATGTCAAGACGGCTTTCCTTAATGGAAATTTAACTGAGGACGTGTATATGATACAGCCCGAAGGTTTTGTCGATCCAGCTAATGCTGACAAGGTATGCAAACTTCAGAAATCCATTTATGGGTTGAAGCAAGCATCTCGGAGTTGGAACATTCGCTTTGATGAGGTAGTCAAATCGTTTGGCTTCATCAAGAGCGATCATGATTCTTGTTTATACAAGAAGTTTAGTGGGAGCAAAGTAAACTTTCTAATCTTATATGTGGATGACATATTACTGATTGGAAATGATGTCATGATGTTGCAAGAAACCAAAGAGTCATTGGAAAGGAGTTTCTCAATGAAGGATTTGGGTGAGGCGACTTATATATTAGGAATCAGGATCTATAGAGATAGATCCAGGCGGCTCATTGGATTGAGTCAGAGTACATATCTGGACAAAGTTTTGAAGAAGTTCAAAATGGAAGAGTCCAAGAAGGGATTCTTACCGATGTCCCATGGCATAAAACTTAGCAAGACTCAGTGTCCTTCGACAACTGATGAGCGAAGTCGGATGAGTGTGATTCCGTATGCTTCGGCAATCGGATCCATCATGTATGCCATGATTTGTACTAGGCCAGATGTTTCCTATGCTCTAAGTGTTACGAGCAGATACCAGGCTGACCCTGGCGAAGCCCATTGGGCAGCGGTTAAAAACATCCTTAATTATTTGAGAAATACTAAGGAAATGTTCCTAGTTTATGGAGGTGATGAGGAATTCAGTGTAAAGGGTTACACGGATGCGAGTTATCTCACCGACTCAGATGATTCTCGTTCGCAATCGGGATACGTGTTCGTAATGAACGGAGGAGCTGTGAGCTGGAAGAGTTCCAAGCAAGATACGGTGTCTGCATCTACAACAGAGGCTGAGTATATTGCTGCCTCAGAGGCGGCAAAGGAAGCTGTTTGGATCAGGAACCTCCTGATAGATCTTGGTGTGGTTCAGGGCGCGTCCAATCCATTGGACGTATATTGTGACAACAATGGTGCTATCGCACAAGCCAAGGAACCTAGACAACACCAGAAGAACAAACATATACTCATGCGGTACCACCTCATTCGCCAGTTTGTCGAACAAGGCGATATCAAGTTATGCAAAGTACACACGGATGCAAACATTGCAGATCCGTTGACAAAGGCGCTACCACAGCCTAAGCATGAGGCGCACACGAGAGGTATGGGCATTAGATGCCTAGGCATATGATGCCAGGATGATTGACTCTAGTGCAAGTGGGAGACTGTTGGGAATATGCCCTAGAGGCAATCATGTATGATGTAATTCCCACTGTATTCGTAAAGTTATTAAGTTGTTCTTGTTTTGAACATCTGATATATGTCATTGAATATGTGATTCGATTGTGGAACTATATATTCATGTTGTTCATACTAGATTGTCCTTGGTCATTTAGGTTGTGCTGGACACACACCCTAGACTAATGTGAGTGTTGGCTGATGACACGGTTCCACTTGTCATGGGCATGGTGATGCCATTCCAACGTTCACGGACTTGGCTAAAGAGTTTAGCAAGTCGGACTGACCCACATTGAGATGCAACGATCAAGTCGTCATTTGCATGTCTCAATCAATGTAATCCTTAGACCTGAGGTTGTCGCACAATCCGAGTTGTGGATCACCGACTTAGGTTCTGTCAAACGTTGTTCTGTGACAAGGCAACTATAAAGGCAGAGTTCGGGTCGAATGAGAAGCAAGCTGCGTGATGTGGATAATCAAGATGGGATTTTGCCCCTCCGAATGGAGAGATATTCTCTGGGCCCTCTCGAGTGATATGATTCAGGAAGCATGGCCATGCGCGACTCAGTAAAGTGTTAACTGTGTCGATTGACTAAGAGTTAGTCAAATGAATCACATATCACGGATCGAGAAAAGAGTTGAGCTATTTAAGGGATGACGATAAATCGCCTATAGCTCGACAAGGTATATCGTGAGGCAAAAAGGACTAAGATGAATATCACATTGAAAGGTATGTCGTCATGACTCAATGGTACTTGGGAGTCGGCACGTTCTGCTAGGAGCCGCTACCGATTGATCGATTGAGAGTCGGACTCCAATCGTGTCCAAGTCGCCATGAGCCTGCAGGGTCGCACACTTAAGAGCGGGAGCAAATATTGGTTGGGTTGGACCCGAACCGGAAATGGACTGAATTAGTGAGTCGGACTCACAGAGGGAATGGGCCACAAGTGTTGTGCAGCCCATTACCATACGCTATATAAAGAGGGGCGCAGGTTGCCCAGCGGGCACGTTAGTCCACTCTCCCATGCGTTGGGAACCCTAGCCCCACTCAGTCCAGCCGCCGCACCGGACCTAGCAGTCCGCCGTCGGAGCTCCTCCTCGTACGTGTGGATACCGGCAGAGGTGCTGTACGTTCAGCACTTCGACGTTCGAGGGATTGGATCGGCCGGACCGGATCGTGGGACTGCACTGCCCCGACCAGACGCGCTACATCGATAATCCGCACCTGCGCGTCTAGTGGTAATACTCGTGGCCTTCTACCTCGGCTAGATCTTGGGAGTACCGCGTAGGAAAAGTTTTTCGTTTATCTATACGCGACCCAACAATACCATCAATACCTTTGTAGCTCTACTTATTACTGATCTTGTCATCCATTCCTTTGGGTTCAGTGGTTACCGGAGACCGCAAGGGCTATGGTGCTTCAGCGGGCGAAAGTATTGTTCTATCCCACTGCTATTGGATCTGAACCCCAGGACACTAACCAGGATTCCCGTGAACACCGGAAGCATATCATGCAAGGCCATGCCGACGCTAACTTTGTAACATTACTTTTTTCCTTATACCCTATAATGCTCTCCTAATTGTGTTCATGTATCAGAGAGTTAATATTAGCATGCATATACATATTAAGATCATGCTTTTATCAACTCTTTCTTTTTCTCAAGAATGCCCCATGGAAACAGGAAAGGCGTATCATTTTCATACATAGAAGGGGCCAAGCGGCCAAACCACAAGTCCTCGGGCTTTTACAACAAACTGTGATCGAAAACAAAGTGAAAACCGTGCTCTCATTTATAAACCATGATCACAGGTTCCATGAATACAGACTCTTCAGTCTTCACCACCAAATCCAAATGGTAGACCTTTTCCCTGCTACAAATAAGCTTCGTCTCTGGATAACGCATCTCGATCTTTATTTGCAACTTGTTGATTTTCCACCAATATAGCTTTCCATAATAAATAAATCGTTGTAATGTAATGATCTGATGGACACGATTTTTTTAAAAATGAAAGACTTCATAGTCCTTGATGATACTTGCAGTGTCATTTTTGTTGATCTCTAAAATCGAGAAGTGGATCAAATTTTGGCATCCTTGACCCCAAAATACAATTCAGCTAACAATCGCATGTACTCGTAGATTCACAGCTATCCTTAGCCGTGAGCAGCATACCATGTAGGAGTAGTTGTAACCATAGTAAGTTCTAATTCACAGGAATTTGAGATTCAGGAGAGGAATTGGAGGTTCGAGAGGAGATACATAAGTAAACAGAAGGTTCAGGGGAGAGAGGGATATGGAGAGGGAGGGAGAGTAGATCCCGTTCTCTTCGGCCATTTTTCCTTTTTAATTCTCTGCGTAGCCGTGGCACCTGATCCCAAAATAGCTGCGTCGACATAGTCGGACGAGGTTTGGCCACGCCATCTTAAGGGTCTCCACGAATTGTAGCTCGCTTTTTCTTTTCTTTCAAAAAGGAGGTGTTTGCTTAGTCTCTACATCAAAATGGCGCATATAGCCTTTCCCCCTTATTAACAAAAGACCAGAAAGCCTTGCAAAGAAATACATCAATCCACAGCTTCCGAATACAAATATTGCTACACCAACAGTATCAACTGTCCCAAAAGGAAAATGATTCGAAATCTCGACAATAAGATATCTACTTCTAACCTTAGCTATGGTGATGCATTTCACATAAATGGACACAATATCAACATCGATCGATGGGAAATAAGGTTAATCACGCCTCAGGAAGCAATTTGGATACCATTATGAACTTGACCATGCGACATTATGACACCATAAAAAAAATCGCATGTCGTAATAAACCTTCAAATAATCGGCACCAAGCATTGAAGGCGTATAGATGTCGACTATTGCATTGGAACGGTTTGATTTTGTTTACATTAAACCAATTTTTAATATGAACCACAAATATAATAGTTGTGACATCTAAATGCAATCGATCAAACGATTATAGTCACTTGTCACATCTATTGATTAAAGATCATATCCAACAAGTTTTGTGCGTAACACCTGTACTCTAGAGCACGAGCGCTCGATCTTGGGTGTGGAAGAAGGCATCAACACCCCATTGCCACTAGGCTATGGCTAGGTCTGTGGCAATATCATAAAATAATATACATAGCTCCGCTAAGTGGAACTAGTTTCAATATTATAAAATAATATACAATACCAAATGTTGTGAATGTTTTGAATGTTTACTCTAGTGGAGTCCCCCACAACCTTCTATTTCCAAATAAAAGCAACAAGATTACAAATGCACGAGATATTTACAAAGAAAAACAAAAAGGACTAAGGGACACTACTCATCCAGGATACAAGGAAACATCAACATACTCCTTCACCCTTCACTTAAGCAAGGTGAGATCCAAAAGAAAGCCCACTTTCCAACCAACAAAAGTTGGCCTAACAGACTTAAACATCAAACCATTCCTTTACTTCCAAATGTTCCACTAAATGGTAATAACAATCCCACAGAAGCAAGGCCCCGCAAATTAAGAGACAGTATAATGCATCGAGCTAGGATTGCTCACAGCGTTTTCAAGTCTTTGGGCCTTATTTGCCGTCTCTTGGGCTGCTTCTCTGGAAACTAATCTAGGCCAGCTGTGGTTAATCGGGCCAAATCCACTCCTTGCTGGACGTGAGCTATTGGTAATAGGTAGAATTTGTGGCGCTTATTTAGTTGGACCCTACAACTAGCCTTCATCGAGGCGAAGCGGCCAAGGCCTGTTCACTAGGGGGAAAAGATGGACCCAGCTTATGGGAATTCCCTCCCCATCGCCCGAGCGATGGGGGTTACCGTTTCGCTTAAGGATGAGCGTTGGTGGGCCGGCCCGTTTAATCCCTGCTACTAGTACGACCGCATCGTTCGTTTATTGATGGCAACATTCATCGGTCAGGTACAGGTACGATTGTCTCTGCTCTACCACGTTGGTAATTGGTATCGCTCCTTTCTTCGTATATCTCGTATATGCTATTCTTTTTCTTTCAGCTCACCGCAAGATCCATATTAAATCTCCTTCTGAAAGGCAACTCGAAATTCAACTCAAAGGCTTGCTTGAAGGTACAATCTTGCAATTGACAAATATCAAACAGAGTTGGATGAGATGTTTCCAACGAACAATTGTCTAACCACGGATCCTTCCAGAACCTAACAAGGTTACCATTCCTCAAAAAAAGTTTTCTACCCATGAAATAATATTCCAAGCCCTCTTACCAAAAATGTGCCAACTCTATCCGTGGAGTAGCAGCCCTTTAACATTAGCTTAGCCTGTTTGGCGTGCCATCAGAATCGAAACCAGCCTAGTGGCGTTAGGAGAATAGCGGGTGGATTTGGGTCGTGGGATTAGAAGATCTGACGGCACATAGAGCCAAATCGCTGTGAAAAGCCGTAGCTAGGTACAGTCTCGATCCAGCTAAATGGGCCAAACACTTTCTGAGGGCAGCTACTCCACGGACCGACCTAGCTCACTTGTCATTAGCCGGGCTGTAAATCAAACATATGGGCCTTGTCGGCTAGCGTTCTTTTCTTCCTTCCTCAGAGTAAAAGCAGAGGCGTACGAGAGGAGGGAAGCTACCACAGCGATTTGAGACTCCCAACCGTCGGATCGTTCTAATGGACGTCACAGATCTCTGGTCGTCTCAAGGAGGGGTCACTTCGTCCGTTTTTACTGGGCTATCTCGCTTCCCGGTTAGCCTGACGTAAACAGGCTGCTACTCTGAAAACCAATCTAGCACGCATGTGGTTCACCGGGCCTTGTTTCCTCGTGTGTGGCTTGGACGGCCCGTTCTTACTTCTTGCTAATTGGACCGCCAAATTAGCAGACGATTCATATTTCTTTTCTTTTCTTTTGAGATCTACGATTCATATGCTGGTGTTGGATTTCAGAAGGTCATAAAGAGGAACAACCGAACATGAAGGAGGTCAATCGGCAATGGGCAGCGCTGAGCGTCCCCCGGGGGATCGGAACCCCCGATCCCCCGCATGGAGAGTGTGACACGTGTCCCATGTAGTGTTGACTCGCTTCGCTCCAAAAAAAAAAAGAATAAAATTGCTTGGCCCTCCCTCTCCCGCACGCATCTCGCTGGTACACCAGATTGTTCACAAATCCCCTCCCGCAGCTTCATCGCCGGACCTGCAACCGGAGTTGGCGCCGCCGCTGCCACCCACCATGGAAACGCCGTTGTTCACCGACAGTAGCATGGTCGCTCGCCGATGGTAGCATCGCAGGCGGCTCCGACAGCAATATGCATCACACATACGCCGCGGGAGCATCACCAACTGTCGCCGGAGCACGTGCCCTTCCGCTGGTAGCATCCAACATCGCCGGCGATGGCACGTCTAGGCGCCTGGTAGCAATTGCTTGCACCTATGGTAGCATCGGGCGGCGCCTATGGTAGCAGCTGTCGATGCCTATGGTAGCAACGCCTCCTGAGGTCGATAGCATCCGCCCCTCGATGCTCCCATGGGGAAATAGCGATGCTACCCAAGGCGGAGAGAGATGCTCCCGTGGCGTGCTACCGTGGAGACGAAGGCGGTGCTCCCATGGGGGAACCTCGATGCTCCCATAGGGGAATGGCGATGCTACCCAAGGCGGAGAGAGATGCTCCCCTGGCGAAACGGAGATGCTCCCAGGGCGAACGGAGATGCTCCCGTGGCGAAACGGAGATGCTCCCGACGGCGCTGCGCGATGCTCCCGACGGCGACTTCTCGAAGTCGATAGAATCCGCCGTTGCCGGCGGTAGCACGTCGATGTGCCAATGGTAGCACCGGCCGGCGCCTAGGGTAGCAACTCCGCCTCGACGTTGGCAGCACCTCCACGAGCTATGGTAGCACCCGCCGGCGCCGCTGGTAGCATCCGCCATCGCCGGCGGCAGCAGCTCAACACGCCCCCAAGGTAGCACCAGCCTACGCCGCTTGCAAAATCGTCCTCTTGGGGTCTTCGGAGGTAGCACATCGGCCATTTCATGGCAGCACCACCGCCCGCAGCTCCTGATTCCAGCAGCGACGTGAACGAGATGCGCCGAACTGTGGCCGACGGATCTCATGTCGTCCACCGCTTGGCGTAAAAGGAGATGCAGAACGAGAAGGGACGAGTGACGACTGGAAGAAGCGCCGAGCGAGACGACGGCGGCACGCCGGTGGGTTGCTGCCTGCGAGTTGTCGCTGTGGTGGCTACACAGAGCTCTGAGGAGATTTGACAGAGGGGAGAAAAAATGGGGAATGACCAGCGGAGGAGAAGCACAGACGGGAAGAGATAAAAGGAGAGAATAAGATTGGAGGTGGGCCATAGCAGTTTATTTTCTTCCACCAGACGTGGACGTGTGGCGCACGCACCGCCCGGAGGATAGGAGCGCGTGATCCCCCGGCTTATTGTTAGCGTTTCCCATCGGCAATGCGTCATCTTCCTCTGCGTCATAGATCTACCTTCGCAACGCGACCTTCCTGCACCCACTGCTCCTATCTCGGCCTAAACGTGCCGTAGGCTCGTACCTGCTTTGGTCTTTGCTGGGGAGAGAGGAGGATCTTTGGGTTCCGCCCCTATCTGGCTCCCTCAGAGTTGCGCCTCGCGAGTCTAAAATAGCAAGCGATGGAGGCGGATGGATAGTTATACGATGGGATAAGAAGAAGATGGTGAGGGTCCATGGAGCTGCGATGAACTTTGAAGAAATTGAGCAAGGACGCCGCTCCCTCGACCTCAACCTCAAGCAGTGGTGCCCACCGTGACTCGTCGCTCCTCCGGCGGCGGCGGCGGCCATGGTGGAACTGGACTCCCAGGTGCGTTGGCATCCAAGATGGGCACCGTGCTTCCTTCCCATCTCCACGGAGGTCGTCGCTTCCTCTCACCACTCATTGACGGCCCATCCCCACTGATATTCGAGGAGCAAGTCCTAAACATAGCAGGTTCAGTCCGATATCTTTTATAGACTAACAGGGAATTTATTGACGATTATTCAAATGATAGGTTTGTATAACATAGTTCAGTTCATGTGGCCAAAAAAATAAATTGTGGATTCATCTCATGACACGACATGGTATGTTTTGTAGTTTGGGCTTCATGATGGGTCTGATCATTGTACCAAGGTTCCAACCCAGTGGTCACTGCAATATTAGTGCCAGGAACATGCTCAGCGAGGAGAGCATGTGATCCTTTCTTCTTCATACTGCATTTGTATTCAGAGAGCAGCTAGCGATCTAAGCGAGTCAGATTAGTGGAGCTGTTGTGCTCGTGCACATAGGTCTACTATATATGCCAATTGCTCATATTTTTGTGATGAGAAAATGAGACTTGCAAACTGCCAATAATGTTCAGATGAATTACTCCTTGTCCAAAGATCAATCGATAAATTCTTTTGCATGGCGTGTGTCATTTCTGTTGCAATTAACATGTTTAGTAGTAATACGGAGAATTTGCATTCAGTCTTTGCTTTTAAAATTTAAGTTCAGTATTTATTTCTGAATAATGAATAATAAGGTTACATGTATGAAGTAAGTGGGGGAGTACCCAATGAAGTGATTGCTCGGCCAAATGCAGTACCAAGCTCAGGTTCCTTGCTATCTCATATATTCCACAATGGAAATAGCATAAAGGTAAGTATAACCGTTGTGATTTTACGTTTGATACATCCCCAGATCACCTGATATACAGACACATACATATTTATAGGCAGAGATCGTTCAATTTAATTACAAAATTAGTCCGATTGTTTTGGAGAAATTAACCACATGTCAAGTGTATCCTATAAGAGGCGAAATAAAGGGGAGAGAAAAACCTTAAGGAGAAGCAGAAGATCGTATGCTGTAATACAGCCTGTAAGCTGTCAGAAAACCGTATGCTGACTTTTCCATTTTCTTAATCATGCCACAAAAACTTTTGGAGTTCATAACCAGAAATTTTCCACAATCTGTTTTGTTTCTCTTATTGCCCTGCAGTTGGTTTATTTTGCGGGAATCATCAAAGCACTTTGTAGCAGGCACGGCAAGCTCAATGCCACTATTTGTAATAGTAAGTCCCTCAATAACCCCAAGGGTACGTGCTTATATCCAGAATAAGTATTTGGTCATGATAACTATGTTAATTATTCATAAGATGATTCTTTTTCAGTAGATTTTATGTAGGAAATGGAAAATGTGTATTTATTAGTGTGGCTCTTCCTTTTACCTCGGCAATATACATGGATGACAAGAACTAAATACTTGTTTGCAGATCCTTAAGAGTGGTTAACTGGTTGTTGAGGTAGTGACCACTTATACTGTTGTCTTTTTGTTTGTTTCTTTACTTGATTTAGAAACTATCTGAAAATATACTGATGACAATGTCCTCTGTTAATGCCATTAGACACCAAAAAGAGAGGAGGTATCTAATGTTTTACCTCTTGTTATGCATGTCTGTCGCCAATTTGGGATGCCAGTAAAATCGTTTAAAAGACAGCCATAGTACCGCTGGCTGCTCACAGAAGTCTGTTCTTCCAATTGCTGGAAATAAACATATTGATAAAATCTCTATCCTGTCTGTTTTCGAATTCGAGAGGAAGTTCTACATATACCAGTACGATCTTTGAATATTGAATCATGAGTCTACACAAGGTAGCTTGGATACCAATGAGCTAATGTTTTCTCGAATCCTTTCAAATTATTTTATGGCCTCTTGAAATATCTACCTGTGGGGCATTGGATTGTGCACTTGTTATATCAATTTCTCATACTAAGGTTTATTACACATGCAGTTTTGCCAAATGCTGGATGGTTTGTTTCTTTTGCACGTTTGAGTACGAACGTAATATATACTATTTATGAGGATGGCCATTTACACCTCAAGGAATAGATTATGTTCCTTAACAAAACTATCCCATTTCTTCATACTCTGTTACTTGGTATTTGGTGTTTATTTAAATAATTTGATAATTTAACTAAGAAGTTTATCTAGATTAAGGCACTATCTAAATAATGAAGGTTCACAATTTTTTGTACGGAGTACACCTCATGTAAGTTTAATGTTTATGCTATATATCGTCGTATACTTATGAAAAATTATATCATTTGATCGTGACAAACGGCGGGCGCAGCAACGCGCGCTATCATGGTCTAGTGATCCTAGCAACACATAGAGTTTCCAATAGTGAAGCACATGCCGGTGAAAAAGAACAGAGTCATGGTTACAGTAACCTTCTAGGTCCTCCTGATAAGCATCTCAAATGTTGTAACTTAGTTTAATCAATATACCCCCCATAAATGTTCGGTTGTTACAATGTTGTTTGTCAGAAAAAAACGTCGATGTCCATATAACCCCCACACTAAATTAAGTTAGATTTTTTTTCGGATCTGAATGTAAAACACGACATAAATTATTCTGATTGTATTTCACGGGAACAAATTTTCAAAAATTGTGAATCCCGGTCATTTCAATTCTCCTTAAAATTATAGCCACCACATACTCAACGGCTTGCAAACATAACAAAATAATTGTAAAAGATATAACTAAAAGTGATTGAATACAACCCACCAATTTAATGGATGTGACAAGTCTCCACTAATTTAATGGATCATATCCAACAATTTTTATACGGAGCACCTAAATTGCGAGTACCAGGACTCAAACTTGGGTGGGCAAGGAAGGATTCGACAACCACTTGCCACTAGGCTAGGCCTAAGTCTGCGATATATCCATAAACCAATCTATAACATTCTACTCCCAAACCGGGACAAAGTAGTAGTCCTGTTTCTTGAATATGAACCAAGTTGCCTTCCAATCCGGTATAAATCAACACACCAATCTCGTAACATCGTTTCCATGCTCAAAACGGGTTAGATGTAATCTCAATTTTCAAATTTCCCAAAGCGCAACGCTAATACAATTTTCCTGTTCTACACCATTTTCATATGCTTCTTAAATGAAACTGATACAGCTCTTTTTTTTTGCAACACCAACACCCTCCCGCTAACTAAACATTCATACAAAAGAATATTTCGGGAAGCATGAATATTGGAACTCGTTGGAGAACTTTATGAAACCTCCCCCACACACATGTTGAAAGCGAGCGCAGTTTTTACTGAAACCTCACGATATACATGTTTCGGTTTTCTGGTCTTTCTGCTGTTTTTTGCTAATCACACATAGGGATATATTTTTGTACGGATTTCAATATTTTCCGATCTCGACATTTACAAAAATACCATGGACACAATGTGCATCAAGAGTAACGCTTGTACCCCAAGATAGTTTCACATTTATAAAAAGGCGAAGTCCCCTTTCCCAGCTCGTCTGTTCCTCGAGCCGGACCGAGCCGAGCTGAAAAATGGCGAGCCAAACAGCGTCTCGGCCTGAGCCTGGTCTGAGTTAGCTTGTGTTGCTAAGCAATGCTACGTTCGTATGTGAATCCCCAATATGCGAATATTTCGCTGTTCTAATCATTCATCTTGTTCTAGTTCAACTTTGTAAGCAGGACTAGTTTGGTTCTGAAGCACCAATATTCTAGCGCTTCCAATTGTTTATATGAGTGCACCAATAATAACATGGTATTACCATCTATCTATTATATACTATTTTTTTTTGACAATCAATACCATATATATTTATTGTATCAAATAGTACATGGTAGAGATACATGAGCTGACTACATCGATTACAAAATAAAGTCCAAAAAAGACGAGCAAATCTTCGAGATCTTCAAACTCTTTCTTCTTCCAGAGCACAATCTTGTACTTTCCTGAAGGCAGCCGTAGAATAATAATATAGATACCAAACCAAAAAGCTGTAAATACCAACGAATGTTCTCACATAATTTTAATTTTGAGCCTCAATGCCAAGGTTGCGAGCACGCAAGCAACCATTGAAGTAGTCAAACACCATCGGCAAGAGTACCAGCACCAGTATTGCAGGGAAAAGTAACCGAACAGCCTTGTCGACGTCGTTGGGAGCCGAGAGTACGAATCACCGTCGTCGAAGACGTAGCAGCCGGGACAAAAATTGCGAGGACAATCCTCCTCGCGGCAACCAAAAGAAAAGATCCGAAACTGATCCGGCGAAGCAATATCTGAAGGACCATACCTAGAGAAATTTAATCTTCCAGCACAACGGTAGGCGTCGAGAAAGGGATCTCGTCGTCGAACGAGAAGCCGAAGATCACTTATTGTACACGATGCCATCTCCATTGACGCGGAGGCCAAATCGAAGACGGCTACCAAACCCTAATAATTTATTGAAAGTAATAGTTTAACGAAAAACTCCACCCATAGATCGGATTCCCCACCCCTCCTGACGCCGGCGAGGCCGGCCGGAGGAGGGGAACCGTCTTATGGAGGAGGCGGAGGTGGAGGCGGCGGCTCCTTTTCTTCCCGGCGGCGGAAAGCTCTTCTCTTTCTATACTTATCTATCTTTATCTATCTATTATATACTAAAAACAATATACGGAACTCTAATAGAGACACCACGTTGATCCACATAGGTTAGAAATAGATAATCCGTTGATTTTTGGTAATGACGGTTGAGATTAAAAGATAGAGAAGTTACCTAAAAATTTCAACGCGCTACAACCAAATCAGAAATCATATGTTGGGTTAACTACAAAAAAGAAAAATAGATTACGTGCCGATAGTACGTGTACACAGCACCAACACGTTACATAACTCTCAAAAAAGAAAACACGTTACATATAATCCAATCGCACTTAAGAAAGGTGTGCTGGCACGTACCTGTTTGATCACATAGGACGTACACAAGTCAGGTTATTATGTCGACACGTAACTGTTTCAAACACGTATTGATCAAGCAAAAAAAAAGGGCATATCTTACCTACACGATCCTTCCGAACATGAACCAATCTAGCTAGGTGATCTAGGATAACTACTAACCTGATGAAGCTTTTGAACTTTTCACGACGAGAGGGCCGGACGGCCGGTACTCTGCCGGAGCCATCCAGAACTCAAGGATTCCGTCAATGCAGAGGCTGGCGTTTCTGTAGTTTTATACGGGCAGGAACGAGCCGTTCCCGTTATCAATGCCAATTCATAAGGCAGACCCACCAGTTTCCGACTAGCGTAGTGACACAAACGAGGAGTACATGAAAAGAATTGGCTGAATCAGTTCGATGTCATTGGCCATGCGCGTTATGTAGTATGATCAGTCTTCAGGGAGGAGTTGTTATTAGGGATCAATAGCCTACGGTTTCTTACTGCTGCGAAAAAAATTGCTCTCCTTGCATGAGTAAAATACTGCAGTTTACAGGCCTCACATGTGTAGAAAAATTGATTGTCCATAATTGTTACGTCGATTCGAAGCAAAGAGGTTTCGTTGTCCCGTAAAAGAAGTAATACCACGTCCAAATGTACCTTCGTATTCTTAAAGCCGCCGCCAGTTTTCTATTTGTTTGACAATTTATATAAAATTATTCAAAATAGTTTGATGGAAATTGTACCATCATATTAGGTTATTCGATAACAATATAAATATTTTATTATTTTAAATGTAAACATTATAGAAGACCTATAAAATATCATCCACGTGATTGAGCCTCACTAGTGGAAACATGGGCATTAGTCCCGGTTGGTAAGCCCCATTTGTCCCGGTTGTGCAACCGGGTGGACCAGCTGGGACAGATGGCCCTCCCACATTGGTCCCGGTTGTGCCAGGACCCGGGATGGTTAGGGATGGCCCACGTGGCGAACCTGGCCAGGGAGTTCGTCCCGGTTCGTGTTAGGAACCGGGATGAATGGCTCCCCTCAAAAAAAATATTGTGGCCACTTTCTCTGCCGCGGCTGGGGTTTCTTTTCGTTTTTTTTTTCCAAATTTTTCGATCATGTCGCGCAAACTCCAACCGGCCTCCCCTTCCCCAACCGCGTCCACTGGCTCACGTATTTAATTAAGCCCAGTGGCCACATTTTGGTCGAAGGGCCGACTGGGCTGCGTCTTTTATTAAGCCCACTGGCTACGCGGGGTCAAAGGGGCCACTGGCCACGCGGGGTCAAAGGGGCCACTGGCCAGCGACCTAGTGGATGGCTCGCCCGGTCCTTAAAGTAAGACCACAGCCGCGCGCGGTCAAAGGGCCCACTGACCGCCTCGTCTTCCCACGCCTTCACTCCCCCGTGCGCGCGTGGCCACGAACGGTACGCCTCGGATCCCCCGCACATTCATGGCCGCCTGCAACCGCCGCCGGTTGGCATGCCACGTTCTTGCCGCCGGTTGGCATGCCAACCCCTCCCGGGTCCTTTTTAAAGGGCCCCCGCCGCCCGTACACCCTATTCACCCAGGCCGTGCCCCAGCCCACCCAACCCTAGCCGCCATGTCGCCCCGCCGGTGGTTCAAGCGCGCCAAGAATGATACCGAGGCCGGGTCCTCGAGTGGCGCCGGCCAGAGAGGTGCCGGCGTCCCCCGCGCCGTAGGAGGCCTTCGGCTTCGGTCCGGGAGGCGTCTGGATTGGGGGCAGCCGCGCGTACCCGCTCCACCTCCGGCAGCCCGCCCGCCGCCTCGCGCCGCGCCGGGCAAGCGGTTCCGCAGCTATGTGCGGAAGGAAGAGGCCGAGTGGCATTGGGAGCACGCCACGCCGGTGTTCTGGCCGGACGTCCACCTCCCGGACGGCTGGCATTTGAACCCGCAGCGCATCCCCGTGTCGCCGGCCCCGACCAGTGAGGCCTTGCGCGAGGAGATCGACCGCCGGCGCGCGCTCCTGCCGGCCCACCTCCTCAGGGACCGCGCGTACGCGCGCAGCTCCCCCTACTGGGCCGTCTGGCTCCAGCAGGAGCACGACCAGCGCCGCCGCTCCTACATCCCCACGGCCCCGGAGGAGGACGCCCAGACTACCCCGCGCCACCGCCCGGCAGGGAGCCGGAGCTGTGGCTCGAGGAGGACAACCCGCCGAAGAGGACGACCCCGAGCTCCAGGCCGGCTTGGAGGAAGCCTACGAGGCCTCCCGCCGCTCCCTCATCGATGACGAGATCAAGCGGTGGGAGTAGGTCCTGGCCGCCGCCGCCGCCACCGCCGCCGACGATGCGATGCGGCCCTCTCCAGCGCCTGCGCCGTGGTGGCAGGCCATGGAGGCGTCCGAGGACCAGCCGCCGCCACAGCCGCTGCCCCCCCGCCTGGAGTACAGGATGTCCTGGGCATGGACCGGCGGCGAATGGGCGCCGGAGCCGGAGGAGCTGCCGCCGCCGCCGCACGCGCCCCCGATGCCTCCGCAGCCACCGGCGGGCCCGTCCCAGCTGCCTGCCCACCTGTGGCAGGCCCTGTAACGCCCCGGGATCGGGCACTATGCAGATTTCAGCATTCCCGCCAAAATCCACATAATAACCGATTCCAGGTTGCCACTTGTGATAACATTACAAAGTTCACGAATAATCCGCAACAACAACAGGAAATATATATACAAGAAGACTCAAACGAGTCAAGGATACAACTGATATAATACAAAGATCCAAATAACAGCGGAAGAAACAACATAGCGTCCGGCTACGGACAAGATACAAGTTGGACTAAGAGTCCTGAAGATAACCGAGAGCGTCCAATCCCTGCCCAGGCCAAGCCGGAGGGATTCCCAAGCTAACCTCGTCAGACTTCAAACCCGTTGACTGCAATGTTGAATATGCAGCCACGAAAAAGGATTCGTGGGTCAGTACGGTTAAGTACTGGCAAGTGGATAACCCATACTCACAAGGTACCGGCGTAGCCAGTCATCACAAGATACAAATACTTTGGGTTCAACGGAAAGGGAGGGATTATTGCAAATAAGCGGCAGCGGGCTGCACTAACCAACTACAGAAACTCACTACAACATCCGGCTAAAAGAGGGGGATAAGATAGCGTATCGTAACCAACTACAACTACTCACCAAACAATACCCATCCAATGTCACCCCCTACTAAGGAAGCAACCCAAGGATAACTCACACTGTTGGATTAATGATGTTCAACTTATTGTGTCAATAAGACTATTACTAGTCAAGTTATGATCATTAGGTGTAAGTTGTCTGAGTACTTGTTAGCCAGTACTTTCACCAAGTAATCCATAACCGCGGAAAACACGGCTTCTCGAGAAGATTTATCCCTGCAGGGTGTGCTCCAGTACCCGTACACACTCGAGCCACCAACTAAAACTCAGGTTGGCTCGACACGACCCAAACCATCTCTACAACCCATCCTAGGAGCCACGGAGCTATAAGGTCCCAGCCACGCAGCCGAATACTCAGCGCAGGTGTGCAAAACTCCCGCAGGACACAACACCCCGGCACTACAGGCCTCGCCCTATATGCATCATCACCATCATCATCATCAGTAACCAAGGGGGGCGAACCCATTATGCAAGGAGCAAATGGAACACCCGAACTAAGTGTGGCTCTTTGGACAAGCTGCAGATCAGGTCTAAGTCGAGGGGGGTCCCATACTACCACCCGGATGCGGTGAGCACGCTCATCATGGATCAGTAGACAAGACTCTTTTCCTAATTAAGTTCGACACTAGCAGGCTCCAAAACCCTAACCCGGGCCTCCTGCCGGTGCCTTATCATCAAATTATTATTACCCAAAACATTAACAGGTTGTTGATTAAACTGAAACCCAACTATCAACTAAACAGGGGATACGACAAAGGATAACAAGACTCGAGCACAAACAAATCTAAGCATGCAACTACGACACGAGGGCCAACAGGGTAAACAAACAACAGTTAATAGGAAGTGGAAGGAAGGCTATATCATGGCTGCAAGGTAAACATATAATAGGATCGAGACACAAGCATCGAATCAACAGGCTAGAATAAGAACAACGGAAAGAATCGGTAACAAGTGATGAAAGGCAGCCATTTGGCAGCAAGTGAGTATACTTGCCTGGAATCCAGCAAGTAGAGGTACATCCCCAGAACTTGTCGTTGCTCACATCATCTCAACGTCCTATCCGGGAAGAAGCAACGAACCTCGAACAAACACCGGATGCAACAATTACTACTACGGCAAAAGATCCAGCATGATCAAGATATGGATGCATGACAAGTTTAAAGATGCATCAAGATAAACTAGTTGACATGATAACATAACATAATTAAATGGACCCATATGCAATTTGGATTACCTATGGAAAGCCCATGAATTAAGGTGGAAATAATTGTTTTACAACTAACCAACAGGTGAAGGTGGATTAGCATGATGCATGGATGAGGAAAACAACAAAATAACAACAATAGAACCAATTGGAAATAAGGTTTACCCATTTTGAAATTCACTTATTAAGTTTTGGAATTTTGGTTACTTAAAGGTGTCACACAAGCATTTGTTGTTTTCATCAAGTTTAATTGTTCAAAACAGTAAACAAATTTTATATTTGGGTAGAGCATTTAAGTTTAATTGGAAAACATATTTTATTTGTTTGATTTGGAATTAAAATGAATTAGTTATGAATTTTGGCAATTTAAATTGCATTAAATAAGAGGTGAAACAATTATTCAAATTAATTGTTGCAAACCAGAAAACAAAGTTGATATTCAAGTGTGGCATGTGATTATGGATGGATTTCATGTTTTGAGTATTTAATTTGGAGCAACCATTTGAAAGTTATTAATTATGCCATTTAGTTTGTCATTTTTAAGGATTATTAAATAACCTTAATTTTAATTGCCCAAAATGCAAAACCAAATTGATAAACAGAAAGGTGGTTTCATTTTGAGTGGAAAACATATTTTTTTTGTTGAAATTGGAATTTAATTGAGCAAGTTATGAATTTCACCATTTAAATGGCTTAATTAAAGCATTAAGCAATTGCATTAGTTTTATTTATCCAAAACAGAAACAAATTGCATTGAAAAGGTGGAAAACATGTAGCAAATGTTTCACTGAACATTTAGAGCTATCAAACACAATTTTTGGGTTATTATCGAATTTATTATGCCATTTTCCATAAATAGTTTTATTCTGCCCTTTTTAGTAAACAGAGTAAAACATGTTCAAAATTAATTCAATTGTGCCCAAATAAAATACCAATGTGTAGATTTTGTTAAGACAAATTTTTAGAGCCCAAGTTTGCTTAAATTGGATGGGTAGAACTAAAGTTATGAAATTCCAAAGTTTCCAATTTTTATTGAATTTTTAGTAATTAATTATTTAGTGCCAAAATTGTTCGTGATGGCCGCCCGACGCGCCACACCTTGAGGAAGAGGAGGGACCGGCACTCCTCCGGCACTCAGCATCCAACCGGCGGGAACGTTGTAGCCGCACGGGCAGGGGTAGTTCGAGGTGGAAAGTGCCTCCGCCTGGATGAATGTTAGAGTGGGTACGGTAGAAGCCATGAGAGAGTGGTGAGTTTGTATGTGTTTATGCCAATGGTGTGGAAATGCATACATATATATAGCGAGAAGAAAACATCCCTTTAGTCCCGGTTGGGGACACCAACCGGGACTAAATGGGTTAGGGTTTCGTTTGGACCAATCAGATAGAATCACACAGATCGTGTGTTTCTTTAAAGCGCTTGTCAGTCGTTGGATCCGGGGTGTGTTTCTTTCGAGCTGTTGTGAGCCGTTCGATCAGGGCTACGATGTGTTTCTTTCGAGCTGTTGTGAGCCGTTGGATGAGGTGGTTTCTTAACCGTTGGATCAAAACCCTAGCACAACACTTTCTGAGCCAGAGGACCCTATATATAGCCCACCTTCATACACCGGTCAGTTCATCGAGCAAATACAAAACATCCGGATTCGCCATCATACGTCCTGCCATGCATTTGGTATGCATATTGCACCCAGTAGCCACGGTGGGGCTGTATGATGGCGATACCGATTGTTTTGTTCTACATCCCCCTTTAAGGTTTGATACATCATATATTCAGTTTATCGAGCAAATACAAAACATCCGGATTCGCCATCATACGTCCTACCGTGCATTTGGTATGCATATTGCACCGAGTAGCCACGGTAGGGTTGTATGATGGTGATACCGATTGTTTTGTTCTACACCCCCCCTTTAACACATCCATCCATGCTTGGGTCAGTGTTCACTTTGAGCTCGGGTAGTAATGTGCAACTATTTGCTTGGTTGTGTTAGGGTGGCGCGTGGCGCGGGAGTTGCGACGTGTGGCGCGTGAGTTGTGACGCGTGGCCAGGAGGGCGCGGTATAAACTGTCGCGCCTCGAGCGCGTCTTCTCCTCTCCACGCACCGTCGCGCTTCCACCATGCCTCCGAGGAGGAACAGCACCACCGGCTTCCGCGGCGTCCGAGCACGGCAGAACAGAATGTTCAGCGCAGATATCCGCTGGGGGGACGACCGCATCCCCCTCGACTCCTTTGCGACGGCGGCGGAGGCCGCCCGCGCCTGGGACGCGGCGGCCTGGCGCCTCAACCGCCCGCGGTCGCTGATGAACTTCAACGACTGCCACACCATCTGGGAAGCGGAGGCCAAGGCGCCGAAGCCGCAGATCGTCACTACCGCCGACCATCTCCACCTCCGTCACCGCGCGTTTCAGGGCCTAGTCGACGCCAGGGAAGAACGCGTCGTCCGCGAGTATTACCGGAACAACCCGGGGGAGGAGAGCGCCGACGAGGAGCTCTGGCAGACCCGCGCGGCTGAGCGGGCGGAGCGCCGCCTCGAACGCCACCTCGTGTTAGATGCCGCTCGGGAGGCGAGGACGAGGGCGCTGCAAGAGCTTCGTCGGGCCGACCGCGCCGGTGAAGTCTGGGCCTCCGACGATCCGAGGTGGGGGCCTATCTCGGACATACCATCATGCACCTCCGACGACGACGAGGAGGTCACCGACGAGTTCGCCGGCGACGATGACCCGGAGGAGGTCACCGACGAGTTCCCCGACGACGACGACGACGAGGAGTAGTGTTCGTATGTTTTCTGTTTTTAATAAAAGTTATGAAATCAGATAGTTTATCTCACAAGGTTTTGAGACATTTAAGTAACCTTCTGTTTTCCATGCTTTCCACTCGTTTTCCCAAATATTTTGCAAAAGAGTTAGTCTTAAACACACCAGAGATAATATAATTCACATGATCCATTCAAAAAAGTTTGGTACACAATAAATTATTACACATCAATTCTTCCCTTGTGTCCCTGCTTTCTTACGATTTGGCCGTATCCATGGAGCATCCTCATCATTTAACTTAATGCTTGGGTCAGTGTTGACTTTGAAGGGCGGAATTTCACCAAACATATTATAATCTTCTGACATGTCTGTCTTGTCCTCCACTCCCACGATGTTTCTTTTCCCTGAAAGAACAATGTGGCGCTTTGGATCATCGCATGATGTACTGATCGTTTTCTTATCTTTCCGTTTCCTCGGTTTGCTACTCATGTCCTTTAAATAGAAAACCTGAGCGACATCTTTGGCTAGGACGAATGGTTCGTCAAGGTAACCAAGATTGTCGAAATCCACCATTGTCATTCCGTATTGCTCGTCCACCTTTACCCCACCTCCTGTTAGCTTGAACCATTTGCACCGGAACAAAGGGACCTTAAAGGAGGGTCCATAGTCAAGTTCCAATATCTCCTCTATGTAACCATAATATGTGACTTTTTGCCCAATCTCGGTTGCTGCATCAAAGCGGACACCACTGTTTTGGTTGGTGCTCTTTTTATCTTGGGAGATCGTGTAAAATGTATTCCCATTAATTTCGTACCCTTGGTAAGTCGTTATAGTCGAAGATGGTGTATTGGCCAACATGTACAGCTGATCTCCAACATCATTGTCATTCATTAAATGTTTTCGCAACCAACTGCCGAAAGTCTCCATGTGGGCCTTTCTAATCCATGATTCAGGCTTCCCCGGGTTGTCCGAGCGTAAAATATTCTTGTGCTGCTCGAAGTACGGAGCCACCAAGCTCGAATTTTGCAGAACTGTGTGGTGTGCTTCAGTCATAGAATGACCGTCCATACATATCGTTGATTTCCTTCCGATCGTGCCTTTTCCACTTAGTCTCCCCTCGTGCCGTGATTGAGGAATACCAATCGGCTTAAGGTCAGGAACATAGTCAATGCAGAACTCAATTACCTCCTCATTTCCATAGCCCTTTACGATGCTTCCTTCTGGCCTAGCACGGTTACGAACATATTTCTTTAATACTCCCATAAACCTCTCGAAGGGGAACATATTGTGTAGAAATACAGGACCGAGAATGGAAATCTCTTCGACTAGGTGGACCAGGAGGTGCGTCATGATATTGAAGAAGGATGGTGGAAACACCAACTCGAAACTGACAAGACATTGGACCACATCGTTCTGTAACCGTGGTAGATCTTCTGGACTGATTACCTTCTGAGAGATTGCATTGAGAAATGCACATAGCTTCACAATGGCTACTCGAACATTTTTCGGTAGGAGCCCCCTCAAAGCAATCGGAAGCAATTGCGTCATAATCACGTGGCAGTCGTGAGACTTCAGGTTTTGGAACTTTTTGTCCGCCATGTTTATTATTCCCTTTATATTCGACGAGAAGCCAGACGGGACCTTCATACTGCTCTGGCATTCAAAAAAAATGACCTTCTCTTCTTTCGTAAGAGCGTAGCTGGCACGACCTTGAAACCATTCCGGATGCCGGTCATCTGGGTCTTTCAAAAGTTGCTGGTCCTGCCGTGCTTCCTTTGTATCATTTGTCTTCCCATACACGCCCAAGAAGCTTAGCAGGTTCACGCAAACATTTTTCGTAACATGCATCACGTCGATTGCAGAGCGGACATCTAGGACTTTCCAATACTGTAGCTCCCAAAATATCGATTTCTTTTTCCACATGGGTACGTGCCCGTCAACTCCCTGCGGAACTGATTGTCCGCCAGGACCCTTTCCAAAGATGACTTTCAAATCCTTGACCATATCAAATATCTCAGCTCCAGTACGTTCCGCAGGCTTCGGCCGGTGATCTGCCTTGCCGTTGAAATGCTTGCCTTTCTTTCTTACGTTATGATTTCGGGGAAGAAATCGACGATGACCCAGGTACACGTTCTTCCTACAATTATCCAAAAATACACTTTCAGTCTCATGTAAGCAGTGCGTGCATGCTTTGTATCCCTTATTTGACTGTCCCGAAAGGTTACTGAGAGCAGGCCAATCGTTGATGGTTACAAAAAGCAACGCTCGTAGGTTAAATTCCTCTTCTTTGTGCTCATCCCACACAGGTACACCAGGTCTGCCCCATAATTGTAAAAGTTCATCAACTAATGGCCTTAGGTACACATCGATGTCGTTGCCGGGTTGCTTCGGACTTTGGATGAGCACTGGCATCATAATGAACTTCCGCTTCATGCACAACCAAGGAGAAAGGTTGTAGATGCATAGAGTCACGGGCCAGGTGCTATGGCTGGAGCTCTGCTCGACAAAAGGATTCATGCCATCAGTACTTAGACCAAATCTTATGTTCCTTGCGTCAGCTGCAAAATCTTTGAACTCTCAGTCGATCTTTCTCCATTGCGTTCCATCAGCGGGGTGTCTTAACTCCCCGTCGGACTTACGGTCCTCTTTGTGCCATCGCAACAACTTGGCATGCTCTTTGTTCCTGAACAGGCGTTTCAGCCGAGGTATTATAGGAGCATATCATATCACCTTGGCGGGAACCCTCTTCCTGGGTTTCTCGCCCTCAACATCGTCACCAGGGTCATCGCCTCTGATCTTATAACGCAATGCAGTGCATACAGGGCATTCATTCAAATCCTCGTATGCACCGCGGTAGAGGATGCAGTCGTTAATGCATGCATGTATCTTCAGAATCTCTAAACCTAGAGGGCACACAACCTTCTTTGCTTCGTACGTACTGACGGGCAACTCGTTATTCTTCGGAAACATATTCTTCAACATTTTCAGCAAATTTTCAAATGATGAGTCAGCTACACCTTCCCGTGCCTTCCATTTCAGCAAATCCAGTGTGCAGCCCAGCTTTTTCAGACTATTGTCGCATCCTGGGTACAGCGACTTCGTGTGATCCTCTAACATGCGATCCAAATTCTCACTCTCCTTGTCAGTTTCGCAGCGTCTCCGTGCATCAGCAATGGTCCGACCAAGATCATCAGCGGGCTCATCATGTGCCTCTTCTTCACCTTCACCAAACCCTTCCCCACCTTCGGCATCATCCTCCATGAAAGTATCACCGAAAGCGTCATGATAGTTGAAATCGATATCATCCTCTTCTTCATCTTCTTCCATTCTAACCCCTCTTTCTCCATGCTTGGTCCAACAATTATAGCTTGGCATGAAACCGTGCCGAAGCATGTGCATGTGAACGACTCTTGAGGAGGAGTGACCCTTCTCATTCTTACATTCAGCACATGGACAGATAATAAAACCTTGCTGCTTGTTCGCATTTGCCACTACGAGGAAATCTTTCAAACCCGTAGTGAACTCGCCGGAGAGTCGGTTACCGTACATCCATTGTCGATTCATCTGCATTAACCATCATGCATTTGTTAAACTAACTAGCTGAAAATAATACAAATCATGAAAGGTTCAAGTTGCTAACCGCGATCGCGGAGGTAAAATAAATGAAAACGCACAAGTGCGGCTCGGACACTTCATATCATGTGTGTTTCATGCTATCGGGCATTTCATCGAACACCTTGTGTGCATAGTAGGAACCAAAAGCATACCCACCAGCCCTTGTGAATGTTGTGAGCAGAAGTGACACCAAATGTGGCTAAGTGCAGCGAGCTGAGTCCCTATATAGGGATGGGCCTTTAGTCCCGGTTCACCTGGACAACCGCGGCTAAAGGCCCTGGGGACCTATTAGTCCCGGTTGGCCTGGCCAACCGGGACTAAAGCCCCTCCCGTCCGCCAGCTGTGGACCGAGCGCGCTGGGCCCAGACTGTTGGTCGCGGGTCTCCTCCCGAACCGCGACTAGAGACCCCTATAGTCGCGGGTCGATACTTTTGGGGACTAATGGGGGCGTATGGAAGGCCTATTTTCTACCAGTGATACAAGAGGTATATAAAGGTGTAAAACCAATAGACAAGGTAGAATTCAGATCCAACTCGGCAACAACTCATACCGTCACACTCCACTCTACTATTGAGAAGTTCGGCCTTTTAACAGTACAAGTGATTTGGATCATTGAAAAAAAAACATAATATCTATCTTCCCTACTTGATTTTGTACAGATAATCAAAGCAATCTGCAAAATCGCTCCCCTTTTTTGTAGGAAAACAGACGTATTGCAGATATATCAATTGTTGCATTGCAACTGAATGTTTTCAAAACCGAGGCAGGTTCACTATAAATCATCCACATTAATAGGCAAGGTTAATATAAATTCTATCTAAACATCATGTGGAAGGAAAGGGAAATGATTCTAATTAATTGAAGGACTTTTAAAGTGGTAGCTTGGGCCAACCTTTTCATGCTACTAGTACATATTGACACACAAATTACAGTGGAAGTAACTAACCACAGAGCAGAGTACATTTGCAAAATAAAACATACACGTATCAGACTACCAAGAAGAATAATAGTAAGAACATAACACATGTAGTACATCTCAAAACAAGACAGGGACCGAGATACTAGGTCGAGCTTATTGCAGCAGTTGTAGGAAGGTGCACCAACTCCACAACAGGTCGATTTGGATGGTTCTCAAGCTCAATCTCAAGATTTAGCTTCAGCTGATTAGCAGCGGAACCATTAAGAAGTAAGACTCGTTGGAGACTTTGTAGGTTCTCCAGGCCAGAGAACTCACACCGTAGCGAGAAACCACAACAGTCGATCTTGAGCAGCTCAACATTATCCATTGTCCTTGATCTAAAATACAAGGTCCTGACGTCGATAGAACTATGCTCCATAGCAATCTCGAGGACCTTGACCTTTTCAATAGAGAGATTGAAATAAAGCACCCTAAATAGGTCCACCTTGATACGAAGAATACACAGTTGTGGCAGCTCATTAAGGAATACATTAGTGCTTTCTTCAAAAGTTTCCATCTCCAAGTGTAACTTTGAGAGCTTGCGAAACCGGTCGCTCCACACTGGCAACCTGTCCTTAAGCCCATAAATTTTAAGGCTCCGCAGGTTCTCCAAAAACAAGGCCGTACCATTACCATCACCATTCAGGTCTTCCAAGCAATATTCATTGCCCTTCATCAGATGTACTGACAGGGATTCCAGATGGCCATGATCCCTGATTGCAGAGAAGAAATCTTTGACGTTGTCGTTGTTGATCCCACACACTGCAAGCTTGCGCAACTGTGTTAGACTGCTTAGATCTTCCACGAATGCCTTCAAGCTTGAATCAGTGACATCGACGACACCAAGAGTGTGCAACCCCGTCATTACTCTAATCCCACTGGGAACCTCAACACCGATACAGAGTGGTAAATTGGACGAAAATGGCGTGACGTTAATAAGGGTGTGTGGGTCGGCATCGCCGGCACGAATGTACTGCAGCTTATGTAACTTGGACAAGCTAGCTGGGAAGGTGACTATTGATGTGCCCCTGGCATCAAGAGTTTCAAGCTGCCTCAGATCACCTATTGAACTTGGCAGACATGTGAGCTTCATGCATCTTCGTAGAGACAGGAACTTGAGGCGGCGTAGCAACTTAATTATCTTCTGAAGATCTTCATTTTCTACACCATGTGCATCCTCCAGATCAAGGACCTGAAGAACCTTCATACCTTCTGAGAGGAAGAAAGACTCCCACCTCCCAAAAATTGTCAACGACCTTAGCCGAGATAAGTCGATGCTCTCAAACTCAACACTACTCCTCTTCCAGCTTCCCAGTATGACAAGGTGACGTCCTGTGCGTGGTGTCGTCATAGCACAACCCCCCAACTCAACCAGAAGGTTCTCTTCAATTCGCCTTGAGACGATGTACTCGCGGATAAAATTATTAACACGAAACATCACCATCCTTGTGTCAATGTATGTGCTTGTGGCTAGTTGTGGTAGTTGTTGGACTATGTTCAATTCAAGGAGCTCAGAGAAGTTATTTTCCCCTCCCTCCTCCTCTGAATTATCATTGTTGTCTATGGAGTAACCTTCTGCAATCCACCGCCTTATTAGTCTCCTCCGCCGAATGTTGTGGTTCGGTGGAAAAAATGACAAGTAAAAGATACAAGACATGAGGGAATCCATCAAACTGTATAGGACGGAATGCATCTGACGAAATAGACGCCGTAGACTATAAAACTCCGGCTTGGTCTCCAGGTGGCTTATAAATTTTCCATTCAGAAATTTCACTGTATCAAGCCATGTGAGCGTCTTTGTTGCCAGCAAGTGAGCGATGGCAACTATTACTTTCGGAATTCCTCCACACTTCAAAATAAGTTCTTTTAGCTCAACACTTCCATGAAGCTTTATAAGGGATGTTGGATTGTCGTTCATTTGTACCTATGTTGTTACATGATTAATGTCAACTGCATTGGATCATTATGTGGTAATGCAAGCATAAATTCAAGCGAATAATAAGAAAATTAAATTATCCATTCATGCATGTGTATTAAAAAAATGCTAAAATGCCGGTGCTACAAATATAAGGGAAAGTGGAAATAAATTTTATCACTTAGCTAGGATAAGGATCATAATGAGATAACCGGGAAATATCTAGATAGACTTATGCATGATGCTATTAGCTTGCATATTGGGAAGACCTCCCTAAAACCAAAGTTTAAAATAGCGGGCTATTGCATATAGCCCCGACGATTTCAGAAACTGCGAAAGGCTATAGCCGGGCTATAACCAAATAACCGTTTTGTTAAAATATTTGAAAAATATTAATATTTCGACAACATATAATCGTATATATATTCCCATTTAAAAAACCATTTCAAAAAAATATAATCATATATATACCATTATTCACATATTCATAATGTAATAACATAATTATATAAGATGTACGAGTAATTAGAGGTTTAAATAGTAGTTATTCATGACACAGTTCAATAGTCATGAAACAAGGTCGCTCTGGGACGCGCTCGCACCTCACAACAAACGTCTAACCATCAAGAGTGGTTGATTTGGGCTCCGAAATTGACCGAGTTGACAAATTTTGGACCAAATTTTTTGGTTCCCCTGGATGGCATATAGCCGGGCTAAGGGGCTAAATTGGGGCAATATCCATTTAGCTGGGCTATTATCCAATCAGGCTATGAAGGGTCTAGCTGTAGCCCCGAGCCTCTCGGAAGGCTATAGCCGGCTATTTAAAACTTTGCCTAAAACACAATATACTGCCAACTCCATAAAAACATGTTATAACCTAGGTAAGTACAGAATGACCGGATCCCATCTACACTCACTATAACATGGTCGAAGTGAATATCTGAAAAGAAAAAAAGATTTATGACAGCCAATAATTAACTCTTCTTTCTTTGATTGCACGCAAATATATTTCTGAGAGCACCACTTAAAACAAGACCTCCGTCCCACTATGCTAATATAATGTACAATATTTGTGAGCTTGATCATGGGCTTGTAGAAAGGGGAAAGAGGTTTTGTTAAATAGCAGCTACATAAGTTCTGCATGTAAATTTCATATAATATTACGCTTCGTGAGTAAATAGTATTTGAGACAAAAATTTAAATAGTGGTATATAGCTTGACCATAGCGGCACTATTGCGGTTTCTAAATTGTGCTTCTAAGTGCATTCGTGTGTTAAAAGTTACCATTGACCTTAAATAGCGAGGTATATCTTTTTTCGCATGTCACCCCTAAGTGTCTTAGCCCGTTGTTCATAACTATGATTTTAGAAGATTTTTACCTCAGTGCATCCTAAAAATGAGTGGAACTTTTGCATAATTTCCTTTGTGCTTTAGCATCACTGGTAGAAAAAAGGCCTTCCATACGCCC
The DNA here is from genome assembly GCA_028641055.1 of Alopecurus myosuroides. NCBI lineage: Eukaryota > Viridiplantae > Streptophyta > Magnoliopsida > Poales > Poaceae > Alopecurus > Alopecurus myosuroides. Next base: position 956,720 of record CM054061.1, on the reverse strand, counting down.
CCATCAGTCCCCAAACGTTGCGCACCGTGACTAATGAGTATTTAGTCCCGGGTCGGGAGGAGACCCGCGACAGAAGGTCATGCGTCGCGGGTTGGGAAGCGCGTTGAGGGCATTAATTCCGGTTGGCTTGGCCGCCCGGGACTAATGGTCCTTTAGTCCCGGTTGGCGTGGCCACCCGTGACTAAAGATCAAACTGCTCGCCTCCCGCGCGGCGGTTTTTATTTCGCGAGCGAGGCAGAAGGACGCCATTGCTACAGTGCGCGTCCGAGTCTCTGTTTCTTCCTCTCTTCTCTTCTCTTCCCTCTCTTCGATCTTCCTCCACCAAGCACACCATGGCTGAAGTTTGGGAGAGATACACGGGTCCCACACCATGCGGCAAGCGTCTCGACGTGTGCTACACCAACAGTTGCGAGAGTCTCCCCGGTGCTCTTGGGCATTTGACCAATCTCTATTTCTCATCTCCCGATGAACACTGGTTCTTCGGGCTTGATCTGGAGTATACGGCGGATCAACGGGATGTTGCCGTCATCCAGATTGCGTTCAAGGAGGCCGTTTTGGTCTTCCAATGGTCAAGGTAACGCACACATACAATCTTGCATCTTCGATTTGTTTGTTGCATCTGAAGAATACATGTGTTGCAACATATTTAACACGTATCACATTTTTGTTGTTGCAGTAGTTCAAAGCATTCTCCGGCACTTGTTGATTTTCTTGTCAACAAGGGGTATGACTTTTGCAGCGTTGACATCACGCAAGACCGTCCGAAGTTGATGCGCTTGTGTATTGTGATACCTGAAGATCACTACATTGATCTTCAGGATCTTATCCATTTGAACGGGCCAAAGACCGGGATGGCTCGCATGACAACTGCCTTCAATCACGAGGGCTACGAAACCATGAAGTCTGGTTTCCCCTCGAGGAATCAATTGTATTGGGAGAAGACCCCACTGGACTTGACGAACGTCAAGTATGCAGCCATAGATGCATACGTCTCCTACGAGTTGTTCCGCATCTACTCGACGGAGCCATAGATGTATGCGTTCGATATATATGCATGTAATGGGTATCTTAGTATGTAATGGATATCTTAGTATTGTGAGACTTATGTTTGTGTTATGTGTGATCGTAAGACTCTATGTTATGCATGTGATATGATTGTGTTCTATTCATTATTGTGATGTCTCTACTCGTATTTTAGTTGTGATTTAATTATCACTTGTCTTTTGTTGTTCATAAAACTATTTTTGTTTCCTAGTTTTAAATGACTTGGAAAAATTTGCAAAGTGTTGCAAAGTGTAATGGATATTATTTCTATATTAATTCCTAGCTATACTATTTCTATATTATGTCAAACACACGTTTCAAAACAAGCAAAAACAAAAACACATCAAGAAAACAAACAAAAACAAATCAAGAAAACAAAACAGAAAAACTACAGTTTCTATATATCTGTTCACCAAAAATTAATCTAAGTCAGGAAAACATATATCTAGTCAATACCAAACTCATCCAGTATTAAAATGAATTAGTATTATTTTTCTTAATTTTTTGATATATTATTTGTATTTTTAAGATTTTAAAATGAATTAGTATTATTTTTCTTAATTTTTTGATATATTATTTGTATTTTTAAGATTTTAAAATGAATTAGTATTATTTTTCTTAATTTTTTGATATATTATTTGTATTTTTTAGATTTTAAAATGAATAAGTATTATTGTTCTTAATTTTTTGATATATTATTTGTATTTTTAAGATTTTAAAATGAATTAGTATTATTTTTCTTAATTTTTTGATATATTATTTGTATTTTTAAGATTTTAAAATGAATTAGTATTATTGTTCTTAATTTTTTCATATATTATTTGTATTTTTAAAGATTTAAAAATGAATTAGTTTTATTTTCTGAATATTTTGATATATTAATAGTATTTTTAGAAATAATACAAATTAAAAAGTTAATGTTTATTTATTTATTCAAAATTATTAATTACATCATTATTTTTGTTTATTAAAAGATTTATTTGAAATTCAAACAATAAAGAAATGTGGCATCGACCAACATGTTAATAAGATTGATATGATACTACTATCACATACATGCGTGCAAAACACTTGGATGCGGGACGGTATGGAACTCGGAAGTTAAGCGTGCTAGTGCTAGAGTAGTGGGAGGATGGGTGACCGAGCGGGAAGTTTGACCATGAGTAAGTAATTTGACTAGAGATAATTATAATTAGACACTAAGCAAATAATACAAATTCTGAAAAAAAAAAGAGTGAAAAAAAGGGAGAGAAAAATTGGTGTGAAAAATAATTAGAAACCCAAATGAATTAAGGAAATAACGAAATAAAGTCTAGTCCCGGTTCAGGTGGCCAACCGGGACTAAAGGTCCTCCGCCCCCCGGCTCCGCCACCCGCCCACGTGGCCGGGCCTTTAGTCCCGGTTCGTAATCGGCGCGACTATAGGGGGGTCTTTAGTCGCGCATAGCTAGTCCCGGTTGCTCGGTCGGGACTACTGGCCCTGCCGAACCGGGACTATAGGCCTATTTTCTACCAGTGCATAGAGTACTTGTTGATACTTTATAATGACTTACATGTAGGTGGTTTATTTCATCGCATGCCCCTATACTGTGAAAGTTGTGGTGAAAAGCTAGGTTTATTGGAGTCATGTTCTTTGAAATGCATCAAAACTTGGAGTTATCACGGTCATCTTCACAAAAAACTTTTTAGACAACTCGCTTTATATACTACTTCCTTGCTTCATCTCATCTTATCAAATCCAACTTTCCCTGGGAGCCAAGTAGAAAAGCTAGTCATGTAATTTTGGATGCAGTACTCATCTCTATTTGTGTTTTTTCACAGACTAGCAATACCATATTGCATTATAATATTTTGTTTACTACCTACCCACGCACAGTCATATGCTAGTATCATGGTACCACAATATTTATTCATTTGTAGAACCCCACTGCCAATATGGCACATAGCCTCAGCGATTTCAGAAGCTACGAAAGTTTATAGCCGGGATATAGCCAGGCTATAACCATATATCCGTTTTGCTAAAATAATTAAAAATATTAAACTTTAGACAACATATAATCTTATATATATATCATTATTCACATAGTTATAATGTAATAACATAGTTATATAAGACGCACGAGTAACTAAGAGTTTAAATAGTAGCTATTCATGACACAACTTAGTAGTTCTGAAATCGGGTCGCCATGGAACCCACTCGCACCTCACAACAACGGTTTAACCAACAAGGGTGGATGATGTGGTCACTGAAATTGGCCGAGTTGACAAATCTTCGATCAGAATTTTTGGTATCCTGAATGGGACATAGCCGGGCTATGGGGCTAAATCAGGGCTATATTCATTTAGTCGGGCTATTATCGGCTATTATACATTCAGGCTATGAAGGCTCTAGCCGTAGCCCCGAGGATCTCGGAAGGCTATAAGCGGGCTATAGCCGTCTATTTAAAACTTTGCTTCGAACGTGGGAGGTGTACGTGCCATTAGTGTCTCTCATGCTTCACAAGACACAATAGTTGTCATACTACTTGTCAATAAGTGTAATGTCATATAGTCGTATATGATGATGCACCTCCAAATAATTGAGGTGTACGTGTTGATTATGTTTTTGGGGGTTAGCGGTTGCAATATGTAATATATCCGGTAGTTGCAACTTGTCTTAGAATACGTAGTGTCACAGTTGGACAATCATGCATTGCTGGGATCACTCAGAGATGACAAAATGAAATCCATAAAATGGCCTGAGGCATCAAGATTACGTCTGTTGTATGTAGTCTATCCACTTTATTATGCACAACAACTTCTCAGCATCGACCCAATGAAAATACCGTACATTCCTCCATGGACAACATATCTAAAATTGATATATTCTCCCACTAGTGGAAACAAGGGCACTAGTCCCGGTTGGTAAGCCTCATTTGTCCCGGTTGTGCAACCGGGATGGGCTAGCCGGGACAAATATGCCCCTCCCTTATTGGTCCCGGTTGTGCGGACCCGGGACAAATGGGGCTGACCACGTGGCGACCCTGGCCAGGGGAATTAGTCCCGGTTCTTAACACGAACCGGGATGAATGGCTCCTCTGCCGTGGTAGCAATTTTTGCCATTTTCTCTGCCGAGTTTTTTTTCGCTTCATTGTTTTCCTTTTTATTTTCTGTTTTGCGACCGATTCCATTTTACGATACCCCTGTCACCATACACTGATAAGGGAGCTTTGTTGACCCCTCCCCGGACCTCCCAGTTCCTAGGAGAAGAGAGGAACCCGGTGGCCCTTCCCCGGACCTCCCGGATCCCACGAAAAGAGAGGAGCCCACGAGTGAATAAGGACCAAGGGATCCCACGAGTGAATAAGTAATACATATATATAGAAAAATAAGGAACACTTATATTACAGAAGCTAAGTATATCGAGCATATTACATGACCGATTGAATTACAAAATAAAATTTAGCCCGCAATTTCCTCCTGAATTGCTCGTATGCGGTCCCTTGGTAAAAGACCGTCCCGGAGCCGTTCGATCTTATATAAAGAAGAGTGGTCAATATATATATAAAGAAGATGGTAATAAGAAAAATTGACGACTGACGTACATGAAGGTGGTTCCTGTCTTTGTTCCAGTTGCTGTGTTTGTTCCAGCGCTATTCCTGTAGCCATTGGCGGAGGGTGAACAAAACATAAAAGGGGTCCAATTTTATAGAAAACACAAAAAATATATAAAAAAATGGCCAACTCATGTAAATAGAAATAACGATAATTAGACGGAGATGTTTGTTCCTGTCTTTGTTCCAGTTGTTGTGTTTGTTCCAGCGCCATTTCTGTAGCCATTTGCGGAGGGTGAACAAAACATAAGAGGGGTCCAATTTTATAGAGAACACAAAAAAAATATAAAAAAAGGCAAACTCATATAATAGAACTAGAAGAATACCCCGCGCGTTGCAGCGGGTATCTCTTTTAAAAAAATTGTATAAACGAAATGGTATAAGATGTATAAAATATTCCATTATCAAGATTCATTTGATCACATAATCGATATACTAAATTCAATTCGTGTGAAATTATTGTATATTTTGAGAAATACATATTAGTGACATGGATAATTATATGGTTGAAAAAAATATGTCATGGTTATGTGGCATGAAATATGTAATATCACAATTATTAGTGGAGATGACATGGATAATTGATTGGCTAAAATGGTGGATGATGTGGATAGCTTGCATGTTGAGATAGAAAAATCATAAATGCATTTTAGTGGGGTTTTGTCTTATAAGAAGTATAGAAGGGTACCCTCTACCCTCTCTAGTTCAACTAAATGAACTAAGTTTTCTAAAATGGTGATGTCATCAAAAAATTATTTCATTTTTTAAACTAGGGAAAATAGAGGGTACCCTAATGGTACCCAAAGTGCCATCACTAAATAAATTAGAAACACGAAAAAATGACAATCTTTTTAATGAAATAGTCGGAAAAGGGACAACGACAGGCAGCGACACAGCGGCTGCCTGCCTCGTAATCCCCAACCGGCCTCCGCTTCCCCAACCGCGGCCACGCGTGGTCAAAGGGTCCACTGGCCCGGGACCGAGTGGCTGCCTCACCTTCCCCCACACGTCCCCACGTCTTTTACTAAGACCCCTAACCGCGGCCAAAGGGGGCCACCGGCCAGCCTGCCTCGTAACACCCAACCGGCCTCCTCTTCCCCAACCGCCTGCCACGTCCCCACGCGTGGCCAAAGGGGCCACTGGCCAGCGACCCGGTGGCCGCCTCGCCTTCCCCCACGCCCCCACGTCTTTTATTAAGACACCTAACCGCGGCCACGCACGGTCAAAGGGCCCACTGGCCAGCGACCCAGTGGTCGCCTCGCCTTCCGCCCCGTCCCCTACTTCCCAACCCGTGGCCACGAATAGTCAAAAGGGCCCACCGGCCAGCGACCCAGTGGCCGCCTCGTCTTCCCCTCGCATTCAACGCCACCTGCAACCGCCGCCACGTTCTCACCGCCGGTTGGCATGCCATCCCCGCCCCGGTTCTTTTTAAAGGGACCCCGCCACCCGTACACCGGCACACCCACTCCCCCAGCACAAACCCTAACCCTAGCCATGTCGCCCCGCCGCTGGTTCAAGAGGGCCAAGAACGAGCACGAGGCCGGGTCCTCCAGGGGCGCCGGACAGAGAGGCCGCAGCGGCGGCGTTGCCTCCCACCGCGGGAGGCATTTGGCTTTGGTCCGGGCGGCATGCGGATCGGGGCCAACCCGCGCCTCCCAGCACCACCTCCGGCCGCGCGCCACCCGCCGCCTCGCGCCGCGCCAGGCAAGCGGTTCCGCCGGTACGTCCGGAAGGAGGAGGCGACGTGGCACTGGCAGCACGCCACGCCGGTCTTCTGGCCGGACGTCCACCTCCCGGACGGCTGGCACCTCAACCCGCAGCGGATCCCGGTACCGCCGGTCCAGACCAACGAAGGCGCTCGCGAGGAGATACCTTGCCGGCGCGCGCTCCTGCCGGCCCACCTCCTCAGGGACCCGGCCTACGCGCTGAACTCGCCGAACTGGGGCGTGTGGTTCCAGCAGGAGCACGACGAGCGCCGCCGCTCCTACTTCGCTACGCCCCCGGATGCGGAGGCCAACGCCGACACCTACCCAGTGCCGCCGCCCGGCAGCGAGCCGGAGCTGTGGTTCGAGGAGGACATCGTCGACGACGAGGAGGACTCCGAGATGAAGGCCGCCTACGAGGCCTCCCGCCGCTCCCTCACCGAGGACGAGATCAAGCGCGGGGAGCAGGTCCTCGCCTGCGCGGCTGCCGACGCCGACACGGCCGCGATGTCGCTCCCTCCACCGCCGGCGTCGTGGTGGCAAGCGATGAACGCCGAGAAGGAGGCGTCGACGGACCAGCCCCCTCCACAGCCGCTGCCCCCCGGCCTCGAATACGGCATGAACTGGGCCTGGACCGGCGGCGAGTGGTTGCCGGAGGAGCTGCCGCCGCCACTGGAGGGCGCGCCCCCGCCGCCTCCACAGGATTTGCCGCCGCCACCGGAGGGCGCGCCCCCGCCGCCTCCACAGGAGCTGCAGCCGCCACAGGAGGGCGCTTCCCAGCTGCCTACCCACCTGTGGGTCCAGCCTCCCTACCACTGCATCTCCTCCGACGAGGAGGACTAGGCCGACGCCGGCGCGCCCCCGGCCAACTAGTTAACTAGGTTCGCTACCCCCCGCAAGAAACGGCCGGCCGCCTGTGGCCGCGCCGCCGCCCCCATGCATGTAAGGACGGCCGCTAGGGCCGTCATCAAGAAACGGCCGGCCGCCTGTGGCCGCGCCGCCGTCCCAATGTAAGCACCGGCCTTCGGGCCTTTTATGAATGCATTCGTTCCCGTCCCAACTCGTCCCCGGCCAATCTATAGCCAATCTAACGCAACAAATGGCCGGAGCCGACGCCGGCGGGATCTTTCTATCCATCGCCGCCGCCGGCAGGGCTTCGCCTAGGCTAGTCCGGTCGGACCCGGGTGGTTGCTCGGCCTGGAGAGAGGGCCTGGATATTTATACTAATGGGACTCTAGTCCCGGCCCGTGCAACCAACTGGGACTAGAGGTACCCCCTTTGGTCCCGGTTGGTGGCACGGGCCGGGACCAAACATATTTCAAAATTTGATGCCACCCTGCGCGCCCAAATGTTTTAGCGTCCAAATTTGAAAATTGTTTGAATGTGCGCATGAATAATTTCTATATACTTTCGAATTTGACAAAAATTCCAACATGAAAAGTGCTTGAATTTGCATAACTAATTCAAATCCATTTTCTGTTTAACTAAATAATTATTCTAACTATTCAAACTATTAACTATTTTACTATTTGCATATAATTTGAATATAACTATTTTATATTGTTTTAAAATGAGTAACAATTACATTAATAGCAACATAAATAACAGACTCCTTGTCTCCCTGGTTGTAGAGTGTTTACGTACAAAACCACAAATCAGTTTCTAGAGTTTTTTGGACTTCAAAAAATATTTCTTTCTCTGCTTTAGTAAAAGCGTAGCTGCTTAAGTAATGGCGCCATGTATCCGTGTGCTTCTTGCTTGGGTCTTTCATACGTTGCTGGTCATCCCGTGCTTCTGGCGTATCTTTTGACTTCCCATACACGCCCAGGAAGCATAGCAGGTTGACGCAGAGATTCTTTGTCACATGCATCACGTCGATTGAAGACCGGACGTCTAAAACTTTCCAATAGGGTAGCTCCCAAAATATAGATTTCTTTTTGCACATGGGTGTGCGCTTATCAGGGCCGTTCGGAACTGGCTGGCTGCCATCACCCTTCCCAAAGATTACTTTTAGGTCCTTGACCATATCAAATAAATCATTACCACTACGGAGGTCAGCCTTCTTCCGGTTATCTGCCTCACCTCTGAAATGCTTCCCTCCTTTCTTTCTTACGGGATGCTTGATCGGAAGGAATCTACGATGCCCCAAGTATACAACCTTTTTACATTTATCCAAATAAACACTGCCAGTCTTATCTAAACAGTGTGTGCATGCATTGTATCCCTTGTTTGTATGTACGAAAATGTTACTAAGAGCAGGCCAATCATTGATGGTTACGAAAAGCAACGCCCGTAGGTCAAATGGCTTTTGTTCGTTCTCATCCCACACACGTACACCTGGTTTGCCCCACAATTGTAAGAGTTCTTCCACTAATGGCCTTAGATACACATCAATGTCATTGCCAGGTCGCCTCGGGCCTTGGATGAGAACTGGCATCATAATGAACTTGCGCTTCATGCACAACCAAGGAGGAAGGTTGTACATATATAGAGTTATGGGCCAGGTGCTATGACTGGAGCTATGCTCCCCAAAAGGATTAAAGCCATCTGTACTTAGACCAAACCATAAGAGTTATGGGCCAGGTGCTATGACTGGAGCTATGCTCCCCAAAAGGTTGTACATATATAGAGTTATGGGCCAGGTGCTATGACTGGAGCTATGCTCCCCAAAAGGATTAAAGCCATCTGTACTTAGACCAAACCATAAGTTTCTCGCCTCTCCTGTAAAGTCCGGGAAGTCTCTCTCGATTTTTCTCCACTGCGATCCATCGACGGGGTGTCTCAACTTTCCGTCTTTCTTACGATCTTCTTTGTGCCATCGCAACAACCTAGCATGCTCTTTGTTTCTAAACAGACGTTTCAACCGTGGTATTATAGGAGCATACCACATCACCTTAGCAGGAACCCTCTTACGGGGGGGGGGGGGGGGGGGGGGGGCTCGCCGTCAACCTCACCAGGTCCACCTGCTCTGATCTTATACCGCAGTGCAGTGCATACCAGACATTCATCCAAATTCTCGTACTTCTCACCGCGGTAGAGGATGCAGTCATTAATGCATGCATGTATCTTCTGCACATCAAATCCTAGAGGGCAGAGAGCTTTCTTTGCTTCGTACGTACTCTCGAGCAATTCGTTATCCTATGGAAGCTTTGGCTTCAATAGTTGAAGTAAACTCTCAAATGCCTTGTCGGTCACACCGTTCTGTGCCTTCCATTTGAGCAACTCCAGTGTGGTACCGAGTTTTGTGCTACCATCTTCGCAATTTGGGTACAACAACTTTTTGTGATCCTGTAACATGTTGTCCAGCTTCAACCTCTCCAATTTACTTTCACAGTCTTCCCTTGCATCAGCAATAACTCGGCCAAGATCATCATCGGGCTCTTCTGATGCCTGTTCTTGATCACCTCCTTCTTCTGCATTGTCTTCCATTGCAGTATCACCGTATTCAGGGAACAAAGCATATTCTTCTTCTTCTTCATCGTCTTCCATCACAACCCCTCTTTCTCTATGCTTAGTCCAGCAATTATAGCTGGGCATGAAACCTCTCCGAAGTAGGTGGCCGTAAAGGATTCTTTCGGAAGAGTGCTCCCTGACGTTTCGACAATCAACACATAGGCAACACATAAAGCCATTATCTTTGTTCGCCTGAGCTACAACGAGAAATGCATTCACGCCTGCCATATACTCGAAAGTGCGTCGGTCACCGTACATCCATCGCTGTCATGCATCCATCTGCATCGTATAATTAAGTTTATCAAAATACATTACAATAACATATTCAATAGAGAAATGACCACAGTACATCGACAAATATTACTTTATTATGTATCAATTACAGATGAAAAAGATAAGTTTGTTAACCTCGGTCGAAGATACCATTTTCAGTGAGCTTATGTGTGGCTCGGAAATTTCGTCGAACACCTCGTATGCATAGTAAAATAACACACACTAACACCCACCTCTCTCACACCTCCAAGCAAAAAAGAAAGATGAAGGGGGGGCTATGGGGCAGTATATATAGGGGAAGGGTGGGCATTGGTCCCGGTTTGTGGCATGAACCGGGACCAATGCCTAGTCACAGGCCACGCTTATGGGCATTGGTCCCGGTTCATTCCACAAACCGGGACCAATGCCTCCCCACGAACCGGGACCAATGCCCCCAAGCCATTTCTGCCTCGGGCGCACAAACCGGGACCAATGCATAGCATTTGTCCCGGATTTTGTTGCAACCGGGACAGGTGCCCCCTGGCCCCCTGGACGAAAGGGGTTGTTTCCACTAGTGTCCTCCCCATATCCCCGGTGTTTCATGCTTTCTAGTCAACTCTAATACTCTCTCCGTATCAAAATGTAAGATGTTTTAGCATTTCCTAAACAAAACGTACCTACACATGTTTTAGTGTAAGATGCATATGAATCTATACACTAAAATATGTCTAGATACGTTTTGTCTAGAAAGTGATAAAATATCTTATATTTTGATACTGACGGAGCGGAGTACTCTAAAACTAGACAAGCATGCACAAAGAGAAATGTCATCCGTAGTGGCACCAAGCCAAAGATTTTACCAATAGTATATAGGGATTCTTCTGTCCAAATAACAAGTAAGAGATGAAATAGGGTAAAAAACAATGAATCATTTTGTGATAAAACCTATCCATTCTCCAAATTTTAGTGCAAGAAATTTTCACAAATAATCAATATAATGACGCATACAACGCTTGATTATTTTTGTTTTGCCGACGACACATGTGCCATGAAGTGCGTACAACGCTAGGCTTACCGATGTAGATGACATATAATGGGTTCTTGTCTAGCATAATCATCTAACTGATGCTCTTTGAAATAATGGAGGTAATTGTTGATTGAGTATTCAAAATATGTACATTATAAATTTAGTGATAGAAGTTGATATTTACTAAAAATAGCCATGGATGCAATGACAAAAATACAATGAGATCTTTTACGATGATTGGGACGAAACCACGAGTTTCGTCCGGTTCCGTCGAGTGCGTTTTTTTTAGACCGTTTATTAATTTTAGCATGATATTTTTGTAACCGTCGATTAAAACTAGATGACGTCTATTTTTTTTTTAACACGTGTTGGTACCGATCTGGGTTAGGCTTTTTCTTTTTCTTTTGACACGTGTTGGTACCGATCTGGATTAAAACTAGATAAAATCTATCGTACAATTTGCTATCGTGAGCAGCCAACGCTAGAGGGCGTTTTTTCCGAGCCAACGAGGGAGACATAAAAAAACGTTAGCCCTGCAGCCGCCACCGTCCTTCATGGCAAGTCAAGATGCTGTCTACATTTACCGTTCTCAAATTCTCTCATCGCTTGGAAATGTACTACGAGTATGATCGTCCGTTGCTGGCTCTGCCCGGTAACCTTTAGAGCGCGTGTCGTCGCTGCACTACCAGTCATCAAGTACTGTCATTAGTCGGCATTGTCACGGCGGCGGCCGAGTGCGCCGTGCGCCTGAGCAAGTTGGTGCCCGGGGAATGACTCGAGATGTTCCCGGCCACGCCGTGAACATTGTGTGCATGCACACATGGCTCCACCATGATATGATTTTGGAAATACTGAGCAGCCAAACGAAAGCTTCTGACCACTAATGGTCCGATCGATCCATTCAACTGATCCGTTGCTGGCTAGCTAGCATGGTACGCAATTTTGGCACGAAATTTTGTATAGTGTACAGTGTAACACAATTAAGGCCTAAAATTTTGGTACGCAATTATGTACAGTGTAACATAATTTTGGTACCGTTCCCACGCTATTAGTACCGTCCCACGTATTTTTTGGTACCGTCCCCACAAGTTTTTTTTGGTTCCGTCCTCACGCTTTTGGTACCGTCAGGTTCCGTCGGTCCGGTTCCATCTATTTTACTACCGTTTGATCGAGCCGGATGGACGGTTTATAAAAATGCCAACCACCCTAAAACTTGTAGAGTAAATGTGTAGGGTATTTTTTTTTTGAAATGGGAGCATCTGCCTCGGCCTCTGCATCAAATTGATGCACACAGCCGGTTTTTTATTAAAGACAAAAAATCCATAGTTGTAGTGAATTACAATTCACGGATCACTCAAGGTGACCAAAAAGATAATTCTTTCTATTTTATGCACGCCAACTTGTAAACATCACGACCATGACAGCGCATTACACTTCGTATGGACAGTATTATAAAACAAAAGAGGGTGCACTATTTAATGCTACCACTAGATAGTTCACAAAAGAAACGAAAGTAACAACTCAAGAAATACGCAAGTAAGCAAGATAATTGATAAAGGAGGAGAAGCTCAAGACAAGCCAGCCAAATTTCACACAAGCTAAGACAGAAGTTTTTAAAAAAATCACCCAGCATTCGAGGGACAAACAACGTAGTTTTCAACAAGAAACTTGTCTTCTTTGTTAAACGATAGGCTTGTATTATGTCACGTTGTAACGTATCTTTGTGTATCGGTAATGTATAAACCGAACACATCTTTCCTTGGCAACCAAGTTGTACTTTCCTTGGTATCCAAGTTCTTATCTGTACAGATCCTTGTTGTAATCTCCAAGGCATTGTGCCTATATATTAACACGGAACCGGCACGAGGCCAAGTGCACGTTTCAATCCAATTTAGCTAGGGTTTTTGACATGGTATCAGAGTTGTCCCTCTCCACGTCTGTGATGGAAAGCTCAAGCTCCTCCAACTCTGCGTTTGACGGCTCTCTCTTCGCGCACCCGGTGACCGAAAAGCTCACCAAGGGGAACCACATCTTGTGGAAAGCGCAGGTCCTCTCCGCCATCAGGGGAGCGCAGCTGGGACGGTTCATCGACAGCAAACAACCCGTACGGGCTATGGAGGTCGAGGTCCTGCGTGGCGGCCTCACCGTCAAGGAGCCCAACGCTCAGTATGGGCAATGGCTGGCTATGGACCCGCAAGTCTTGCATTTTCTGTTGACCACTCTTTCGCGTGAAGTTCTTACACAGGTTCATGCGGCCATCAGCGCCTCCGAGCTGTGGGATACGATCTCAGGGCTTTTTTCCTCGCGCACTCGCGCTCAAAGTGTCAACATCCGCATCGCCTCGCCACGACGCCGAAGGGCAACCTCACCGTTGCGGAGTACGTGGCCAAGATCCATGGACTCGCGGACGAGATGGCCGCAGCTGGAAAGAAACTTGACGATGAAGAAATCGTCTTGTACATCCTCGCCGGGCTTGACGGGGAGTACAACTCCGTGGTCTCGGCGCTCTGCTCTCGCATCGAGCCAGTCACCGTCGCCGAGCTTTACTCAGAGTTTCTCAGCTTCGAGATGCGCCTGGACCTGCTTCACGGCACAGGCGGCTACTCCGCGAATGCTGCCTATCGTGGCGGTCGCAGTGGTGGAGGCAACTATGGCCGTGGAGGCGGCAATCCTCAGGGCGCGGAGGTCGCTTAAACGGAGGCGGGAACACCTACCCTCAAGGTCGTGGCAATGGAGGCCGCGGCGGTGGCAATGCCCAAGGTGGTGGGCACCAAGGCGGAAACGGGGGTGGCAGCTACAACAACAACAATGCCAACAAACCCCGCAGCCAGCTGTCTGGAAAAATTGGCCACATGGTACAGAAGTGCTAGGAGCGCTTCAACCCGGACTTCACTGGGCCTGTGGAGAAGAGCGCAGGAGTCGCCTCCACGTACGGCATCGACACCAACCCGTGGCCTCTATCGTTGTTTTGCATTAGATCTCTCTCCCGGTGTGGATTACTTGTTAGTAGTTGATACTTGTGAGATTTATCGGTGTTTGCACTTTATGACCAGATTGTTATCAGCCATTATATCACCTCTGATCATGATCTATATGATGTGTTGTGAGTAGTTCGTGTTGTTCTTGAGAACCTGGGAGAAGTCAAGTTGTTAGTAGTGAAGTAATGTTGAATAATATTTAATGTTTGATATTGAAGTTCTGGTGTTATTCTCTTAGTGGTGTCATGTGAACGTCGACTACATGACACTTCACCATTTATAGGCCTAGGGGAATGCATCGTGTATTTGGCTACTAATTGTGGGGTTGCCAGAGTGACAGAAACCTAAACCCACTTTAGAAAACCATTACATGAGGGAGCGTAGGATCCTGGAGTTTAAAGCTGTGGTTAGATTTATTTCTTAATTACTTTCTTGTAGTTGCGGATGCTTGCAAGGGGCATAATCACAAGTATGTATTAGTCTTGGATGGGACGGTACGTTAGTATAGGTTCGCCCACACAACACTTATCAAAACACCTAACATTATTCAGCTGCATGGAACAAAAGCACTTGACAGAAATCTCCCGTGTGTCCTCGAGAACGTTTGTTAATAATAAGTAACCTCACCGGCTTGTTCTTTGGTGAAGAAAGGATTGGGCCATTTCCTGCAATTATTATTTCTGCATTTTATTTATTCGCACTTTATTTATCTGCAATATCAAAAAACCCTACAAATCTATTTTCCAGTATTTAGAGTTATTCCCTCATCGAAACCGGTTGTCAACACCTTCTTCTCCTTGTTGGGTTCGACACTCTTATTTATCGAAAGTACTACGATACACCACCTATACTTGTGGGTCATCACCTTCCTCCTTGGTTGTGCATGAAGAAGTTCATTATGATGCTAGCGCTGATCCAAGGCCCGAGGCAACCGGGCAACGACACTGATGTGTACCTAAGGCCATTAGTCGATGAACTTTTACAGTTGTGGCGTGAAGAAGGTGTACCTGTGAGACGAGCACGGACAAAAAGAATTTAACCTACGAGCGATGTTATTCGTAACCATCAACGATTGGCCTGCTCTTAGTAACATTTCTGGACATACAAACATGGGATACAATGCATGCACACACTGATAAATGTAAGAAGGTTGTGTACCTCAGGTATCATCGTTTTCTTCCACGCAAGCATCCCTTAAGAAAAGCAGTCAAGCATTTCAATGATGAGACGGATACCCGGGAGACGCCTATCCTCCGACCTGGTGATGATGTATTTGATATGGTGAAGGATTTGAAAATAATCTTTGGAAAGGGTCCTGGTAGACAACCTGTTTTGAATGACGCTGACGGACACACACCCATGTGGAAGAAGAAATCTATATTTTGGTATCTACCCTGTTGGAAAATCCTAGATGTCTGCTCTGCGATCGACGTGATGCACCTGACGAAGAATCTCTGCGTGAATCTGCTAGGCTTCTTTGGCGTGTATGGGAAGTCAAAAGATATATCTGAAGCATGACAGGACCAACAACACATGAAAGGACGAGACGACAAGAATCCTGAACGATTTCAAGGTGGTCCTGCCAGCTACGCTCTTACCAAGGAAGAAAAGGAAATCTCTTTTAAGCACTAAGTACTATCAAGGTCCCGTCTGGCTTCACGTCGAATATAAAGGGAATAATAAATGTGGCGGAGAAAAATTCCAAAACCCGAAGTCTCATGACTGCCACGTGTTGATGACGCAATTGCTTCCGATTGCGTTGAGGGGGATTCTACCAGAAAATGTTCGACTACCCATTGTGAAGCTATGCGCATTCCTCAATGCAATTTATCAGAAGGTAATCAATCTAGAAAGTCTATCAGCGTTACAGACAGATGTGGTCCAATGTCTTGTCAGCTTCGAGTTGGTGTACCCACCATCCTTCTTCAATATTATGACACACCTCCTAGTTTACCTAGTTAAAGATATTACCATTCTCGGTCCTATGCTTCTACACAATATGTTCCCCTTTAATAGGTTCATGAGAGTCTTAAAGAAATATGTTCACAACCGTGCTAGGCCAGAAGGAAGCATCTCCAAGGGTTCTAGAACAGAGGAGGTCATTGAGTTTTGTGTTGACTTTCTTCCGGACCTTAAGTCGATTGGTGTTCCCGAATCGCGGCATGAGGGAATAATGAGTGGAAAAGGCACGCTAGGAAGGAAAGCAAAGATATTTATGGACGGATATTCTTTAACTAAAGCACACTACACAGTTCTACAGATGTGCACCTTAGTGGCTCCTTATATCGAGGAACACAAGAAAATTATATGGTCCAAAAACCCGGGGCTTCCTGAATCCTTGATTAATGATGAACACATGGATCGTTTCACTGCCTAGTTGCAGACAGAACTCATGAATAACAACATTGTTGGAGATCAGCTCTACTTGTTGGCCAGGTCACCATCTTCAACTATACTGACTTTCCAAGGGTACGAGATAAATGGGAATACATTTTACATGATCGCACAAGATAAAAAGAACACCAACCAAAACAGTGGTGTCCGTTTCGATGCAACCAGATACAATGGGAAAAAGGAGACATATTATGGTTACATAGAGGAGATATAGGAACTTGACTATGGACCTAATTTCAAGGTCCCTCTATTTCGGTGCCAACGGGTCAAGATGACAGGAGTAAAGGTAGACCAGCAGTACAGAATGACAACAGTGGATCTCAACAATCTTGGGTACGAAAACGAGCCATTCTTCCTAACCAAAGATGTGGCTCAAGTTTTCTATGTGAAGGACATGTCTACCCAACCGAGGAAAAGAAAAGAATTCTAGTACATCATGTGGTGCGCCGAAGCGCCACATAGTTCTTTCAGAGAAAACAAACATCGTGGGAGTGGAGGATGATATGTCTCGAACGTATCTATAATTTCTGATGTTCCATGTTGATATTATGCCAATTTCTACATGTTTTTCGTATGTTTTCCTACGTTGTCTTATGTTTTCCGGGACTAACCTATTAACAAGATGCCACACAACAATTTCCATGTTTTCTGCTGTTTTTAGTTTCAGAAAAAGTTGTTCTGGAAATATTCTCGGAATTGGAAAATTTGAAAGCCAGAAGTCTTAAAAGTCCCGGAAGCTTCCTGAAGTCCTGAAGAGCCCCAGAGGGGGCCACAGGGTGGCCACACCATGGGGTGGCGCGGATCCCCCTGGCCGCGCCACCTAGGGGTGTGCACCCCCTGGCCACCTCCCGGCATCGCCCTTTCTCCCATATATACTCCCCGAGGCGTACACTCTAAATGAATTGACCTTTTCCACATATAACATCCGTAGCTCCGCCGCCGCTGCCGACAAGTTTATGGGACGATCTCTGTTCTAGCACCCTGCCGGGATGGGGAAGTGCCCCCGGAAGCCATCTCCATCGACTCCACCGCCATCTCCATTGCCGTTGCTGTCTCCTATGGTGAGGAGGGAGTAGTTCTCCCCCGGGGCTGAGGGCTCTACCGGTATCTGTGTGGTTCATCTCTCTCTCCCATGGTGTGATTTATATGTGATCATGAGCTTTGCGATCTATTTGAATTCGTAGATGTTACTCTTCATATTTTGCTACTCATGTGCTTTATTAATATGAACTATGGAGTCACCTTGTATCGCGGTGTGAAGGTGATAGTGTGCACATCGTGTGTGTCAACCCTATGAAATTGTGTTGTTTGTGTGGAACCATCTGGGTCCCATGGTGATAGCATGGGGGCTACTTAGTTGGGAAAGTGCATACTCTGAGGAGTATTGTTAAAGCCCTACGCAATGATTAGTGTTGGTTATCCAACCGGAGAGGGTTAACAATAGCATAGTGAGAGAAGTTATCTAGTTATTCATTTATGAGAGAATTGTTGAGAGTGTCCTCTAGTGAAAGTAGGTGCCCTATGCCTTATTTCCAAGCATTGAAACACCGTATTCCGCCTGTTCTGCTACATGTTTGCTTGATGCCATTTTTATTTCAGATTGTTATTATCACTTATTATCATCCATAATACTTGCATTTTACTCTCTCTTCGCCGAAGTAGTGCACCTATATACCTGACAAGTATATTGGGTGTGTTGGGGACACAAGATACTTCTTGTATCTTGATTGCAGTGTTGCTTGAGAGGGATATCTTTGACCTCTACCTCCCTGAGTTCGATAAACCTTGGGTGATACACTTAAGGGAAACTTGCTGCTATTCTACAAACCTATGCACTTGGAGGCCCAACACTGTCTACAAGAATAGAAGCGTGCGTAGACATCAAGCTCTTTTCGAGCGCCGTTGCCGGGGAGGTAAGGTAAAAGGCTCTCACATCCGCGGGTGTGAGTGCTCGAAATTATTTCCTTTATATTATGCAATTAAATATTTTTGTTTCTTGTTTTCACTAGTTAGGCTTAATGGAAAATAAAAAAAAATATGAGAGAGCTCTATAATTTTTATCTTGAGTTAGTACATGAAGTGTTTGAAGAGAAAATTAAAAAACCTATGGAACTTTATTTGCATGCTAATAGCAATGTTATTAGTATGAATGCTTTGAACACTATTATTTCTAATTATATGGAAAAATCTAAGCTTGGGGAAGCTAGTTTTGATGAAAATGAAATTTTTTGTCTCCCAAGTTTGGAGGAGGAAAATTTCTTTGATGATACTTTGCCTCCAATATATGATGATTATAATGATTGTGGTATTCTAGTTCCACCTGTTTACAATGATAAATATGATATTTTCATTCCACCTACTATTGAGGAGAAAATTAATTATGATTGCAAAATGCCTCCTATATTTCATGATTATGGTGATGAGAATAATAATGCTAACTATTTTGTTTAATTTGCTCCCACTACTATTAATAAGAATGACTATGCTTATGTGGAGAGTATTAATTCTTGTATGCATGTGGCTCATGATAAGAATGTTTCTTGTGATAGTTATATTGTTAATTTCATTAATTATGCTACTGAAAGTTATTATGAGAGAGGGAAACATGGTTTTATGCATCTCAACAATATCAAGTTCCCCCTCTTTATGTTGAAAATTATGAAGTTACACTTGTTTTGCTTTCCTATGCTCGCCGCTTTGTGCTTTCATGACTTGTTTTTCTACAAGATTATTTTTCATAGGAAGTGGGTTAGACTTAAATTTGTTTTATGTTTGCATCTTGATGCTATCTTTTGCTTCAATTAATATTTCTCATGTGAGCATCTTCTCAAATTATCATGCCTAGCTAAAAGGCTTTAAAGAAAATCACTTCTTGGGAGATAAGCCATTTTTTTGCATTGTTGTTCTCTGTTTTCTTTGAGTCAAGGGGTTGTATAATTCTGTAGAAACTCCTTTTTATCTTTCTTTTCATGTTTTAGTAGTTCCAAGTAAAGTTTCTGACGAAAGTTGGAGTTGGTTTTCGGAATTCTGCGCAGAAAACAGACTTCTGCTGTCCACCGTAAAACATCGTATAAAATCCTGGAAGATCAGAATGATCTGACATTGTTTGTGCTTATTCCTCGGCTAATTCTGCAACTTTTCTTATTTTACCACTTTTTTATTTGATCAAGTGAAGATTTTCGAAAAACATCATCTTTACCTTATGTTCTGTTTTGACAGATTTCTGCCAATAATTGCATTTACATCTTAATCTCTTTCTTTTAGTGTTCTTTTGAGAAAAAAGTGTTTTAAAAGAAGTTGTGACAGTATCTAATTTGTTTATGATTGTTAGTCTTGTGTTGAAACTGAACCATGTGAATTTATTATTTCGATTGCACTAACGTTGCTAATGAAGATTGTGAGAAGTTTGGTGTGAAGAAAGTTTTCAAGGGTCAAGAGAAGAGGATGATATGATGTGATCAAGAAGAGTGAAAATCCTAATCTTGGGGATCCCCTGGTGGTACATCCCAGCAAATTCCAGGAAGACTCAAGCATCTAAGCTTGGGGATGCCCAAGGCATCCCCTTCTTCATCGACAAATTAGCAGGTCACTTCTAGTGAAACTATATTTTATTCGGCCACATCTTATGTGCTTTACTTGGAGCGTCTTTTATTTTTTGCTTTTAGTTTGTTTAGTTTTCTTTGTTGTAGTCTATGGTTGGATCTTATCATACTTGTGTGGGAGAGAGACACGCTCTGTTTTCATTGCTTAGAACACTCTAGTTTTCATTCTTATTGTTTTGTGAGTGTTCATTTTTTGCTAGTACTGCGTTTAGCTATTGTTTTGCATGCATCTCTTATTCAGAGCTGTTAGTACTATCTAGTTTTCATTGCTATATGCTTAGAGAGAGTTTTTGTTGTCATATATATGTGCTTTGTTGAGAATAGAAATGCTTATGTGGTAGCTGGTATAGTGGAAAAAATCGCATGGTCTTGAAGATCACTAAACTGCTTCACTTGAATCACTGCTGTTGTTTTGAGATATTAATTTGCTTAATGGATAAACTGGAAGGACTTGTAAGTAGAAACTTTTAATGGTTGGTCTAAGAAACTTGAAACTGTGCCACACTTAAATTACTAGCTGATAGAAACAATGGTATATGATTGCTACGAGTGGTACATTTCTGATCTGCCTTTTGTTACGCGCTACGGTCGGGGTAGCTAACAGTGACTTGACACTGCCACGTACCCTCTTGGAGTGATTTGCATTGTGCCTTGTAAGATGATTTTCTTGCCATAATCTTTTAACTCGTGAGTCTATGTTGAGGTTCCTGGCACTTCCACCATCCATATTTGCTAGCCTCTTCGGTACTGTGCATTGCCATTTCTCGCATTGAGAGTTGGTGCAAACTTCGCCAGTGCATCCAAATCCCGTGGGAGGACTTTGTTCTCCTACACATAAGCCCAGATATTCTTCCTCAAAACAGCCACCATACCTACCTATCATGGCATTTTCGTAGCCATTCCGAGATATATTGCTGCACAACATCCACCTCAATTATGTTACTTGATGATGAGTTTCATGGTTATTTATGCATACTGCTACACTAGCAGGAGCATGCAGTTGGATACATCAGAGATATTCCATTATGAGTTATGAGTACTAAAAGTGTGATGATTCATTGTAATATAGGATGTTTCCCCTACCAGTGAGGATATATAAAATAAAGTAATGAAATAAAATGAAAAATCCCAAAAAAAGAAGAAAAATGGCCAAAGAGAGAATAAAGAGGGAGGGAGCGCATCACTATCCTTTATACCACACTTGTGCTTCATGTTTAGCACCAATACTTCATTTTGGAGAGAGTTTTCATATTATTATCATTCATAACTATGTGGGAAACTTTACATTATAGAACTTGGTTTGTATATTCCAATGATGAGCCTCCTCAAATGAGCTCTAGGTCTTTGTGAGCAAGAAAGTTGGATGCACCCCCACTAGTTCCATTGGAGAGCTTTCATACACTTATAACTCTATGTGCATCCGTTGTGTGAAAATCCCTACTCCTTGCATAGCTTCGGTTGTAAGACTTTCTCTTGTCTAATGACCACTTTCAGCTTTGTGAGTCTTTCTTTCATTGACCTTCCAAACCCCCCATAATGTTATATTTTCCATAACATCCCGGTGCCAGGGACCAACGCAGAACACTTGCTTGTTTTTAGTGCGCAAATATATAGTTTAAGATTCAAGCATTGCATCGTGGGGAAAGCTTGACTTGATCCTAGCAGGGGTTGTGAAGATCATTTGACGTGCATGATATTGTTGCTATTGAAACCTTAAATCATCTCAATAAACTTTGCACAGTTGATAGTCTATTAGCATTGATTCATTAAATTTTTTACTTCTTTCTTATTTGTTTATGCATTACTTGTTGATATCAAATATAGATCACAGCTTTAGTTCATTTGATCCTAGTTTACATGCTCTACTTTACATATCATGATCAAGATTGTGTGGTAGCATGTCACCTCAGAAATTATTGTGTTTTTATCGTTTACCTACTCGAGGACCAGTAGGAACTAAGCTTGGGGATGCTTGATACGTCTCCAACGTATATATAATTTCTGATGTTCCATGTTGATATTATGCCAATTGCTACATGTTTTCTCCCTTCTTTACAACATTTTTACATGTTCTCCGGGACTAACCTATTAACGAGATGCCAAGTGCCAGTTTCCTGTTTTCTGCTGTTTTTTATTTCAGAAAAGTTGTTCTGGAAATATTCTCGAAATTGGACCCCACGAAAGCCAGAAGTCTTAGAAGTCTCGGAAGCTTCCAGAAGTCTCGAAGAGCCCCGGAGGGGGCCATAGGATGGCCACACCATGGGGTGGCGCGGGTCCCCCCTTGGCCGCGCCACCAGGTGGTGGGCCCCCTGGCCACCCCCAACATCGCCCTTTCGCCCATATATACTCCCTCGAGGGAAAACCGTAGGGAATCGACCTTTTCCACAAAATACATCCGTAGCTCCGCCTCCGCCACGGACAATTTTTAAGGGGACATATATCTGTTCTAGCACCCTGTCGGGACGGGGAAGTGCCCCCGGAACCATCTCCATCGACTGCACCGCCATCTCCGTCGCCGTTGTTGTCTTCTATGATGAGGAGGGAGTAGTTCTCCCCCGAGGCTGAGGGCTCTACCGGTAGCTATGTGGTTCATCTCTCTCTCCCATGGTGTGATCTATATGTGATCACGAGCTTTGTAATCTATTTGAATTCGTAGATGTTACTCTTCATCTTTTGCTACTCAAGTGCTTTATTAATATGAACTTTGGAGTCACCTTGTCCCGCGGTGTGAAGGTGACAGTGTGCACATCGTGTGTGTCTCCTCTATGAATTGTGGTGTTTGTCTAGTACCATCTACGGCGCGCATAGTGACAGTGTGGGGTTAACTAGACATGGGAATGCTTACTTTAAGGAATGTTTTTTGCAGCCCTGCGCAATGATTAGTATTAGTTATTTGTTATGAGATCTTCGTAAACGCTTTGATAACATTGTAAGGGTGACAGTGTGTGCACCGTGTGGTTTAGCATTATATTTATATTTTGTGTTGGATAACCCTATTGTCGGGGGGCTACCCCCGTGTAGGGGTAAGACTGGTGGCAAAACAATGCTCAAAGTATGATTTGCCGGGTAGGCAGCTACCCGGGTATCCGGTATCCGGTAGATGCCACTCGGTGAGAAGTACTAAAGCCCAAGAGAAGGATACAAGTATCGATCTGGATCAACCGGGTAGAGCTCGGGTGATCCGGGTAGATGGGAAGCTGTTTATACTCGGGTACAAAGTCAATGGAGCCGTTGGAGAAGATCCCGCGTATCGCGGGGCCGTACCGGCGTGCGGTTCAACTCACTAGGCGCCTGATTATCCGCGGAGAGACGTGGGAACAGTACGGGTAGGCAGCTGTCACGTCCCGTCACTGACAGGGGGACATGACATGTCAGTGACCTACTCTGAGAGGCTGACAGGGTGGACAAGACCTGTCAGCCGGACGACGCGACGACTTTCAGCAACGGCGTCAGCGGGAACACGGAAGTGTGCGCCGTTGTCACAGTGGTGTTGTCGCATCACGTGCCTTTTAAGTGTAGTTTACTCGCTGGCCACGAGTATATAAGGTGACCAGCCCCCTCCTGCGCGAGGGACGTTGGATCCGAGTGCATTTATTGTGAGTCTTAGCAGCACACAGAGAGAGAGCTAGCAGCTGGCTACTCGGATGAGAGTAGACTTTGTACTTTCGCTACTCGGTTGAGCATTATACAGAGAGATAAGCAGGAGTAGGGGTGTTACCTCCACACGAGGGCCCCGAACCTGGGTAGATTGTGTTGTTTGCAGTGTTCCTGAGCGCGCCTACTTAGCGTGTGATCCCTCCCCGAATACTTGCAGCGTTGATCGGCCCCAATCTTTAGCCATCCTATGGCATCTGTCTTTACCTCACCACGACACCTATGAAATTGTGGTGTTTGCGTGGAACCATCTGGGTCCCATGGTGATAGCATGGGGGTTACTTGGTTGGGAAAGTTCTTACTCTGAGGAGTGTTGTTAAAGCCCTACACATGAATTGGTGTTGTTATTCGACCGGAGAGTGGTTAAGAGTAGCATAGTGAAGAGAAGATATCTAGTTATTCAATTATGTGATCATTGTTGAGAGTGTCCTCTAGTGAAAGTAGGAGCCCTAGGCCTTGTTTCTAAGCATTGAAACACTGTTTTTCGCCTGTTCTGCTACGTGTTTGCTTGCTGCCGTATTTATTTCAGATTGCTATTGTCACTTATTATCATCCATATTACTTGCATTTTACTCTCTTCGCCGAACTAGTGCACCTATACGACTGACAATTGTATTAGGTGTGTTGGGGACACAAGAGACTTCTTGTATCTTGATTGCAGGGTTGCTTGAGAGGGATATCTTTGACCTCTACCTCCCTTAGTTCGATAAACCTTGGGTGATCCACTTATGGGAAACTTGCTGATGTTCTACAAACCTCTGCACTTGGAGCCCCAACACTGTCTACAAGAATAGAAGTGTGCGTAGACATCACCTAACTCCTCTGCGCCTGTGCCCCTCCGCGCGCCCTCCTCCTCGCCGTCGTGCCCTCGCCGTCGTGCCCTCGTCGCCTCCTCGCCGCCGTGCCCTCCTCCTCGAGGTGAGAGCGCCGCCGGCCGTGCCCTGGGCCTCCACACCTCAAATTTTCCAAGTTTTTTTTAGTTTATTTTATTACTTTGTTAGTTTAGTATTAGTATTAGTTTTGTTTTAGTTTTAGTATTAGTACTGTTAGTAATATAGTATTGTTAGTATTAATGTTACTAATATTAGTATTAATGTTAGTATTAGTGTTAGTATTAGTTTATCTAGCAATAGTATATTTGAAACCCTAGTTCATCCAGTAATAGTCTATTTGAAACCCTAGCAATAGTTTGAAATCATTTTGATTTTTGAAATCATATTGCTTGTTGTGGTTGATTTTTGTTATAGGTTGTGGTTCAAATCATATTCATATCATATTGATTTTTGAAATCATATTGATAGTGGTGGTTGATTTTTGTTATAGGTTATGGTTGAAATCATATTGATTGTTGTGGTTGAAATACTGTTGTGTAGGGAGAAAGAGGAGTATAAGTCTCATAATATGACTGAAGGAATAGAAAATGCAAATGTATTTATAGTATAGAAAATTTACGGATGAATAATTTATTGTGTGACTGAAAAAGGAAACATGTAAACACAAATAATTGTTGGTACTACTTTGTCTTGCTTCTTCCATATATGAATAACTTGTGTGCTCCATTTTGTGTGCAATCAATAGAGACACATGGTACTTGTTTTGCGATGGCAGACCGAGAAGACATGGTATCGGAATTTAGGCACGACGGTGGTGTTGTAGTTCCCCTTATCTTTTAAATTAGATCCATATATATTTCTTTGAGCTTCCCTTGCTGGAACAATCAAAGGAGAGAGGACATTCTTTGATGAAATCAATGACATCCTGGAGGAAGAGTTACGATCAGAAGAGGCTAAAATTCAAATACAGTGCATGTTTCAAAAAAGAATAAAAAAAATCAAATACAGTGTTATATGATTTGGAAGGAAAGAGGACATACCGGTTGTTTTATTGCGGATACCTCACATACCTCCCAAAGAAGTACTAAAAGAATTGGAGGAGTGGATTAAAGAAGTGCAACGTGATAGACGACGTTTTATAGATGCATCAGGAGGTTGACTTGACTGCTGAAAGATATGCTACAAAAATAGTCAATACTCATGGACTTTACGTTCTTACCATTTTATTGAAACAACCATTTCAAAATGGTTTTGAAAGTCTGAAACTGACCTCAAAACCTCTTGGCTAAGCAGCAACAGGAAGAACAAAAAAATAAATTAACAAAGCATACATGAATCGTACAAATGGGAATAAGAAGGGCAAGAACCTGCAATTTCTTAGTGTGGGAACTCGATTCGGACCATCGCCTCCTCAACAACTGGCGTCATCTCCTCAACTCTGCAACATGCATGATGCATCCCCATTGGCATGCTTGTGCGAATCTGTAAGCTAGTAGAATAAGAACATGCATAGAAGGATCTGAGACGGAAAGGGGAAAGGCATCGAGGTTGTCCCAGACTCATGTTGTCCACACCAGAGACAACACGCTCAAGCCAATGTAGCAAGCTCGTCAATATAAGAATGGATGACCGATGGCGGACTGGATGGGATAAAAATATGACTTGACACTCATGTATATATGGAACATGCCAGGATTTTAAATGCATAGATGGGGCTCATCAGCTACCTCCACTATTGCGGCAGTCGATTGATGGATGTGTTCTTCAGTTTTCAGTTGTGGTGGAGTACCGGAGTGAATGCGGCAACAGCTGGGAGAGCAGCAAGGAAGATAGAGAGTCGAGTCAGAGGAGATGAGAAGCAAAAAAACATTGTCAATCCATTATTGGGATGAGTAAAAGCGGAAACTATACGGGATAGCAAAAGGGCATCCGGCAGTTTGTGGCGGTGGCGAAGTAAGCGCCAGCCAGCGGCTTGACTTGAAGCAGCATCATTGATCGTGCGGTCGTGCCTACTAAGCAAGAGTTTTTTCTGCTTCGGTACAACTTGAGAAGAAGAAGCAAAGGTGGGCTGGATCGTTAGCACCATGGACACAAAGGAGCATGCTGACGTGGACATGCTGCATGTGCAGCTTGCAAACATTTAATAAACATAGTGGGGATCAACTTTATAGATACTAGTAGAATTCCCCGCGCGTTGCCGCGAGTATTTGTTGCATTATATTTAGATAATATTCAGTTGTACTAAAGGTGAATACATAAATGAATGAATAGTATTACTAATCAAATGGGAGATACATATGATACATATTTTATTTAATTATTAGAGCTACTGTAGAAAATTTATTGGATCTAAGCAGAATATGTGTAAAATAAATTTCAGTTCTCGAGGTGGGTATCTTCTTCAGCGAGAACAATTTAGACATACGGGGAATCTCTTTTTGATGTACTGGAAGCTATACTTTGCGTTTCTAAATTCTTTAGACTAAAAGGGGCGCCCCCCGATTTCATTGAAATCAGAACAGCAGAAGTTCACAAGCATCTGATACAAACTGGAGATAACCAGCCCGCAAGACAGCACCACACACAGGCGGGCACAAACCGAAACGAAAAGAAACCAAGTTTTTGCAAACGAGCAAGGTAAGGACGCGGCTAAACTACACCACCCGAGACAGCAGCAAAGACACCTCCCCGATCAACGCTTAGATAAGAACTTCGCAAGCAGGCGCTGGCATGTCTCCTCTTGCGCAGCAGCAGGGTCGAGGAACAGGCTCTCGTCCATCCAAGCCCGTGGCATCAGTGCCAGGCGATGCGCAAAAGCTCGCCTCGCCTTTTGTTCAGCTTCAGAATACATTGTTCCAGGAGCCTCGAGACGACGTCTTTTGACAGCACCTTCCACACGGAGAGCTCGGCGACCATCCTCCTCCAAATGTCCCGAACACCTGGCCAGCAGAGCCCCTGAAAACACATATCGTTACGCAGTTTCCAAATAGAACATAAGGCCGCAGTACAAACCACATTTGTAAAAGAATTGTTACTCTCACTAATCCACCACCTAGCAATGGATTCAAAATTGCTACCAACAGAACGATCTACAAGATCAGAGACTATCTCCCACACCATCTTAGCCACAGGGCATTCAAAAAACAGGTGATGGCATGTTTCAAATTCAGGACAGAATAGGCAAGTAACATCTTGCACATATCTCCTTTTAGCCAGATTCTCTCTAGTCATCAACCTATTGTTTGCTAACAGCCACAAGAAAATGTGCAACCTGGGTGGGACCTTAAGGCTCCAAACTGCAGGCGTATGCATAGGAGTAACTCCACGGTTATTAATCAGTCCATAAAAGGACCTTACACTGTAATTCCCGGAAGATTCGAACATCCAAATGGGGTGATCAGTATCTTCAGATAAAGGAACAGCTGCTGCCAGCTGACAGAGCTCATCCCACAGAGCCATTTGTAGAGGAGAAACAGTTCTCCTAAAGGTGAGCCTAAGCTCACCATCACTCCAGGCCTGTGCCACTGTGATATCTTGTTCATTAGAGATCTCAAAGAGTTCCCAGTAGCACACAGCTAGACTACAATGTCCTATCCACACATCACTCCAAAACTTAACTTTACGGCCATTACCTACTTTCCATTTAAAACCACACTTTGCAGCCCTGGCAGCCCACATAACCCCCTTCCAAAAGGGTGAGCATACCCCAGGGACAGCAGAGAAAATGTTAGGATCAGGATCATATTTAAAATCTATAATTTGCTTCCAGATTTTGTTTTCATCTTTGTGGTATCTACTCACCCAAGAGGCAAGCAGACAAAGATTAAAATCTCCCAAATTTTGGACTCCAAGACCTCCAAACTCCTTCTTAAGGGTCACAAGATCCCAATTAGCTAAATGGTATTTCCTATTATTCTCTGAATCACTCCACAAGAAGTGAGACATCTGGGAATTAATAGCAGCAATGGCCCACTTAGGGAATTTAAGCACAGATAGAAGGTACATAGGTATGCTAGCTATACAGGCCTTCAGCAGGACCAATCTACTTTGGTAATTAAGCAATTTCCCTCTCCAACCAGAGAATCTCTTGAAAGTTTTATCAACAACAGGTTGAAGATCTTCCCTCTTAAGCTTGAAAAAATGCAGGGGAACCCCTAAATATTTACAAGGAAAATCAGATTTTTTGCAACAAAAAACCTGAGCAAAGATATTCATCTCTGCTTCCCCCACATGTATCCCCATAACATCAGTTTTGTGATAATTAATCTTCATTCCAGACATTCCTTCAAAGCAGGCTAGGAGCCACTTTAAGTTCCTAGCAAACTCAAGCTTAGCTTCAATACGTTTCTAAATTCTTGCTCCTGGGAGATAGTTGTTTATTGATTTCAATATGCAGGAGGCTGCCTTTGAAAGTGAGAATTGGTGGCTTCATAGCATTTTCATCTTTGCTAGAACCTCCATGTACTCTTCTATTAGTTTCTCTGAATGAATGACCTGCTGAGGGTAGACTATTTTTGGGTGCATCAAGTTGTTTCCTGTAGAAAAATAGGTGTGCGTGTGCGTGTTGTAAATAACATAAGGTTGAGTGGGGAGATGAAAGAAGAACAATGAATTTTAGTAGCCATACATGTTGTCCTCTTGGTGACCGTCCATCTCTTTGCTGAGACAGCTATGTGGAAGGAAAGATAAATTTGTATGCAGCAAACTTGTAAGGGTTGATGTTATATAGTGATGTGCGTTTTAAGTAATTAAGAAATGGTTGATACCTACTTAAATTATGGAATGAATGTTTAGAAACTCTGAAATGAAACAAATAGTGCAACTTTTAATCTGGCATTGAACTTGGGCAGATATGTATCAATACGGGTAAGGTGCCTGGTGGGTTCGTCACACAAAAACCCAAGAAGCACATGTTGCTTCTTGTACCAACAGTCAGGCTCCGTTATAACACGGGATATAAGCGAAACTGCTATTCCTCGAGCGCTCGATCGCTCGCGCGCTCCACGCGCAGAAAAACACGTGGGTGCGGCGCCGGCGACCCGCGCGCAGCCGCGGCGGAGAAGGCCCCGTCGAGGATAGACTTATGTTGGGGGGTGGGGTGCTCGCCGGCGATGAGGAGTTTGGTGGGGGGATTTAGAGGGATGGCCGGCCGGGGCGGCGGCGGACCGGCGGAGGAGACGGTTGGAGGAGGGCGGGGCGGCGAGGCAGGCGCGGGAGCGCCGCCGGCCGCGGGTGGCGGCGGCAGGCGGTTCGGCCGGCGACGGCGGCGGGGGGACCCTGTGTTTTCTTCCTCCTCGTGCGCACGTGCGGGCGGTCGGAAACCGATCGATCGCTCGCGCGCTCGTAAGCTAGCATAGCCCGGATATAAGTGAAGCATGGAGGTTCAAATCATCCGAAACAAATTGCATTTTTTTATGAACCAAACCTACAGTATTATTGGGATACACACGTGACTATGTCTACAACAATCATCAGCTGAAGTAGTTGGGTCATTAGTAGACAACTGGTCAGGTACACGGTGTATGAAATCACGACCACACCCATGTGGAGGACCAGGAACACGTGCATAATGGTATGAATTTCGTCCACTGTCCATAGCAGCAAGGAATAAGAAAATTAGCAACCCATGTACCAGCAGAAAGTAAGAAAAAGTACAATTGGTATGGAAGTAGCAGTAGCAAGTTAATAAGAAATTAGCAATCTATGTACCAGCTGAAAGTAGGAATGTAAAGTAATGAATAAGAAGAGGAAAGCACATGATAGTGATGTACAACCATTCTGTGATTGTGAGATGTACCTTATAAGTGTAGGCAAGACTTGAATATTTAAGTGGAGTTGACGTTCAACACTGCGTTGAGGGAATGTTAGTATGAGCAGCCTGTTTCATTGAAGACCGGCCTTTATCTCCGAATATCATTGCTATTTTCACCTGAGAAACAATCACCTAGCAGAATCAAACGTGTCTACTGTCCAACTACACCAAGTGCAGTTTGCATCTGTCAGTAACCAAATATTTTGGCGGATTCAAGCACACAATATCTAGAAGATTGTTAGGATAAGCATATTAGTTGTAGATACATGCAAAACCTTTTTTTTCTTGCAGTGGGGAATGGTTTACAGCTAACAGTATATAGAAGAAAATATTTAGGAGCAAAATATTATGCTTCGGTTCGTACACATGAAAACAAAAGCTATGAGAATAAATATGGGACTACCATCCACGAACAAACTTTTGAGAGATTTGCTGCGCTACACAACATCTGTGTTGAATGGCATCGAAAATTCAGAAGATAGTGATAAAAAATTCCAGTAAACGAACCTGTAGAATAATATGACAGTAAATAAGCAAGACACGTGATTAGAGGATTCAGATAGTGAATTCAGGAAGTAACTTGCGCAAAAATCACCAAGAATGTACCTACAAAATATGCATTTATAGATAGTGAGAGAACAGTTCTAATGAACGAACCCTGCATAAAAATCCTTGCAGGAGTGAAGGAATTACTTTGAATAAAGTACTCCCTCCGTCTCAAAATAATTGTCTCAAACTTAGACAAAAGTAGATGTATCTAGACATATTCTAGTGTAAGATACATCCACTTTTGTCAAAGTTTGAGACAATTAATTTGAGACGGAGGGAGTACATGAGCAGGGGAAAAAGGGGGGCGGGGAGTGGAACGAAATAGTCACATGTATGTATTAGTGCTCCTATATTAGGCAGAGTAGCCTGATGGCGACGGATTTAACATGAACTAACATGTTGTGCACACTCCCATCGATTTGGAAGAAAGTTGTACTCCCTCCGATCCATATTAATAGGTGCTGAAGTGGATGTATTTAGACATGTTTTATTGCTAGATACATCCACTTCAGGACCTATTAATATGGATCGGAGGGAGTACCAAAAAACGAAGCATTCTGAGAGAGAGAGATGATTTACTAAAAGGAGGAAAGATGGAACTTGGTCACATGAGCAGGGCTATGGCGAGCTGGTGAATAGACCAATTTGAAGCAGGAAGAAACTGTATCTATAGAGGATGCGGAAACGAAAAAGCAAGACTAAATGTAGCAAATTAATCATGAAATAACTCGGGTGAGCTCGACGGATTTCTGAGCGGTTAAAAACATTTCACCTTAAAAGATGATTGATTGGCAGTAAATTTGGTCATGAAGCCACGGTGGAAGATAAGTGATTGAGTGGTAAGTGGTTTTGAAGGCTAATGGAGCAAATGGGGATTGCGTAATAATTGTGTGTGTAGGCGGCGAACGAACCTTGCAACACGGGAGATGTAGGCAGCAGGGCAAGGTGGACGCCTAGGGGAAGAGCGCGTATGCTTGGCAAGAGGTGCGGCCGAGCTCTCTGACGAAATAGTTGCAACCGCCATGGGTGAGGTCTAGCGGCATGGGAGCAGCATTGACGGGGATTTATGGCGGGACCGGCGGTGACCTATGCTGAAGCCAGAGGCTACCCATGGGGGATTTGGATGGGGAGGTGTAGGGAAAGAGGATGGACGTCAGAGGCATATCCAAACTTCTCTGGCGGTGTGTTCCATGGATGGGCTTTTCTCGGGATTTTTTTTCCTAAACGGTGAAGAAGATACGGAGGTGGAAAGTCATGCAACCTTGTATCCGTTGTTGACTTGCATAGGTACGATGGACACCGTAGAATGGACGGCTCCAGATCACAATCGAATGGCTCTTCTTAACGGGTGATGTGGATGCCCTGAATGTGTAGATAGATTAAATGATCTCTTAGTGGGGTTTCCTCCTATAAGAGGTATAGATTATAGATGTTTGTTATTTGAAAGATCATTGAATTTTTAGTGCACTTGAAGTAATGCACTTGAAGAAACATAGAATTTTTAATCTTTCCGATTGTTAAAGGAAAATAGAATAAACAGTGAGCAAGAAAAATGACGGGAAAACAGGAAAAACATATAAGTAGAACAAGCAGTGATCAAGAAAAATGAGTCGCGGCAGAGAACCTTTTGCCCCGGTTGGTGTTACCAACCGGGGTAAAAGGGTGCCGGCCTGCTCGCTGCGCAGAGCCCACGTGGGCACCCCTTTTACCCCAGTTGGTAAGGCCCACCGGGTCATTAGGGGGGCCTTTAGCCCGGGTTTGTCAAACCCGGTTGGGCAGCCGGTGCATATATAAGCCCCCCCCCCCACACACACACACACACACAATCGGGGAAAAAGGCCTGCAGTCCACTGGTGTATAAGGCATCTCTGAGAAAAATCGTGAAACCATCAGCTAACTCCAAGGAGATGTTACCAACATATTCCACTTTTGCTTGAACTCCATTAGCGATCTCTATGCATCTTTCGTTTCGTTGCATAGTCCGGGTCTAACTGAATCCCTGTAGAGAATTTTCAACATGAACAGTTGCACCTGAGTCAATCCACCATGTAGATTTTGAAAACCGTGTATACATGAATTCATTTACAAAGAAAACAACATTGTTACCTTTCTTTGCCATTATATAATTTAGCCAATCTGGGCAATATTGCTTGTAATGCTCAGTCTTCTTGCAGCGGAGACAAGTGTCTTTGTCCACTGGAAGATACCTCTATGGATGCTGATGCTGATACTGTGAGGGAGCTTTCCCATGTGCTTTTGAAGGAGAACCATAATGACTTTGATTATAGTTTATTTTCTTGTTATCCTTCACGTATTTCCCAGACCAACCATGTGAGGCTTTAAGTATGTCCTCCTCTTGCACGCACATGGATATAGTCTTTTCAACATCCCATTTTTGTGGGGCCATGTTGTAATTTATCACAAAGTTGTCAAATTGACTTGGCAGTGAAGTCGATCAGATGGACAAAAAGTGCTGGCTTGAGCTGCAGATCAGCATCCATGGGCTTCAGCTTAGCTGCCATGTGCACCTCCCGTGTACTTTGCTGTTACTAGTTGTTTGATCAGCTAGGTGGCATATACCTTTGAAGACATAGTGAACTGGCTCTTTATCTTTTCTAGGTAATCCGTTACAGAAACACACTCTTCAATTCAGCCCGCAATGGCGTTCTCAATTGTATTCTCTATAAATTCCATACATTTTTTTTCCTGATGTTTGCCACTTTTTGTTTTTGATGGTATATGACAACTCCAATGGAGCATAGACCCTTTTCTTTTCTCCCGTGCACACCATCATCATCTGCCTCTTTAACTGGCTCTGTTGGCTTGACTGACCGTGGAGTGTCCACAACCCAGTCAACCTCAGCA
Organism: Alopecurus myosuroides; assembly: GCA_028641055.1. Classification (NCBI taxonomy): domain Eukaryota; kingdom Viridiplantae; phylum Streptophyta; class Magnoliopsida; order Poales; family Poaceae; genus Alopecurus; species Alopecurus myosuroides. The sequence goes on along the minus strand of CM054061.1, from coordinate 922,962 downwards.
CACACGAAGACTAAATCCACCTTCTTCCTCCATTCACTGTAGTTGTCACCTCTGAGGGTTGGAACGTTCTTGATGCAGCTCATCACATAATACCCTCCTGAAAACCACAATGAAGTGAGAAAACAACAAAAATTGCATGTAATAATCCAACATTGGTCAAAATTAAAACACACAATTGTTTATGCAATTAAAACTATATCACCGTTGCGCAGAAAATAGCAATAAAAACATATATGAGACTATAACAATAAATCATGGTCATGCTATTAACAACGTTGGTTATATAATAAAATAAATCACAACTATTAACTTTAACATGTTTTTAAAATTTAGTTCTCACTTTTAGCCTATTTTCCTTTAATATGGCACTTTTATTAATTTTGCAGCGAAAACATGAATAAGAACTCATGCACTTTATACTTTATACGAGTATTTCTTTTGGTTTTATATTCCTTAAATAAGAATTTGTTGAAAATTTGAATAGGGGAAAAAGTTTGGACAAAAAACTATTAAGTCTCCTTCTGAAATTAAAACACAGAACAGAAAAAATGGGCAAAAAAATTCAGCCCAGCCTTTTACTTTGGCCCTGCGCATTGCCTGGCTTTCGCTGCCGCGCACTTAAGCCTTTTCGCGCCCAGCGCAGAAGGACGTTGGGCCTGCGAGGAGAAGATCAAACTAACGGTGAGATGTCAGGATCATGTCACGCTCCGAGAAAAAAAAATGTAACTCTGTGCCCAAGTGGTGCTTTTTTTCTTTTCTTCAGGAGAGGAGCATTTATGTGCTACATTTTTGTTGGGAGGATTATGTGCTTATTGAGTATGTGACCTTTGAAGAGAAACTGAAGAGCGGAAACAAACATGGCCAGAGCAAGAAAATGTTTGTACATCTTGAAACAATGCTAACCAGGTTTTCCAAACCAGTTGTTCGAATACTATGTGGCTATCTTTCTGATTCAACATCATCAAGTCTTCAAGTGTTGGCACCAAAACTCTTCTGCCGGAGTGTTGTAGCTGTCTCACTCATCGTCAGTCTAGTCTGAGAAGTCGTTGGCACCAGAACTGGGCCGCTTTCCCTCCCTTGCCAGCTTAGCAAGCCAAACCTGGGACGTTTTCCCTCCCTCGCCTTCAACAACCATGAACTCCGCGGTCGCCTTGAACGCTTTGTACCGCTTGGCCTTCACTCAGGGAGTTCAATACCTGCAGTTGTACTCCCTCGCCCACTCCTTGAACCGCACCTTCAACGCCGCTTCTTTCGTAACTTTCTTGGCGTCGCTGATCAAGTCTGCTCCTTCACCTTCTTCGTGTTATCATTTTTCATTGGTACCTCATTCCTTGCCTCAACTTTGATGCGGTGTGAGTGTGGATTCTGGAATCTCCATGGCCGCCATCTTCTCGGCCACCTTAACGAGGGCGTTCAGACATGATGCCAGTGAATGACATGAGTGATGCCTTGTGCTGCCTAACGAAGCCCCCCATAGAATGGAGTGGCACCTCAACAGCAGACATGACCTCCACGTGGATCCTGTCGGCGTGCTCCTGCTGCTGATTTGGAGCAATACGAGCCTGCCCACAGCACTACGCCACTACCACACCCCCTCGACAATGGTGCACGGCCGCCAGGTCCTGAAGCATTCTTAAAAGTACCATCCTCATTTGATGTCTATAAGAGCAAGTACAATAAGCTTATGTCAGCAGGCTATAAGGATTAAAATAGTATTTCTGTGATGACATGGAGGAGAGAGAAGGCGAGAGAGAAGGGGAGTGGGCTCTCGTGCAAGAGCCAGCTGCAGCACGTGCTCTAGGCAGCTTATGAGAGTGGAAGGTATGCCATGTGTTAATAAAGTAACATATTTTTCTAGCTAACTATTGTACTTGTTGGCTATATAGTTGACTAGAGATGACATGACAAATTCTTATAGCCAACTGTTGGCTATACTATTGAACTTGCTCTAATATTCATACATTCACTTTGTACTTTATGGTCCATGTAATGAGCAAACAATGCTCATTACAACTCAGTGGCCATTATTGATGTTGACGGCACTGATCTTGGCATGTACCGCAAATTACGTATTACAGATGGACTAGGTACAACTTTACGGTTGAGTTTACATGGACCAATATAAACATTAAATGCCTTTATCTGATCTAGAGAATCTATTTCTTTGTGTCAGGTCATCAAGAGAGATTTTATTTCAATCCAGCTGACACTGGTTCAAGGTAAATAAGATACCAAATCTGTATTGCATATCACCTTGGTTTTAAACTAGATGTAAATAATCTTAGTTGTTGTGTGGCTGTCATTGTTATTAGTAGAAACCTTCTTAGTGAAGCTGCCTTTTATCGATGCAGGCTCAACCAAGTATGCAACAATTGGCGTTGGTATGTTATTTATATTAGTTTACAATTTTTTTAAAATAGTCAAAATAGCACCTGTAATATTCTGTGGCATACCATCAATACCTTTGTAGCTCTACTTATTACTGATCTTGTCATCCATTCCTTTGGGTTCAGTGGTTACCGGAGACCGCAAGGGCTATGGTGCTTCAGCGGGCGGAAGTATTGTTCTATCCCACTGCTATTGGATCTGAACCCCAGGACACTAACCAGGATTCCCGTGAACACCGGAAGCATATCATGCAAGGCCATGCCGACGCTAACTTGGTAACATTACTTTTTTCCTTATACCCTATAATGCTCTCCTAATTGTGTTCATGTATCAGAGAATTAATATTAGCATGCATATACATATTAAGATCATGCTTTTATCAACTCTTTATTTTTCTCAAGAATGCCCCATGGAAACAGGAAAGGCGTATCATTTTCATACATAGAAGGGGCCAAGCGGCCAAACCACAAGTCCTCGGGATTTTACAACAAACTGTGATCGAAAACAAAGTGAAAACCGTGCTCTCATTTATAAACCGTGATCACAGGTTCCATGAATACAGACTCTTCAGTCTTCACCACCAAATCCAAATGGTAGACCTTTTCCCTGCTACAAATAAGCTTCCTCTCTGGATAACGCATCTCGATCTTTATTTGCAACTTGTTGATTTTCCACCAATATAGCTTTCCATAATAAATAAATCGTTGTAATGTAATGATCTGATGGACACGATTTTTTTTAAAATGAAAGACTTCACAGTCCTTGATGATACTTGCAGTGTCATTTTTGTTGATCTCTAAAATCGAGAAGTGGATCAAATTTTGGCATCCTTGACCCCAAAATACAATTCAGCTAACAATCGCATGTACTCGTAGATTCACAGCTATCCTTAGCCGTGAGCAGCATACCATGTAGGAGTAGTTGTAACCATAGTAAGTTCTAATTCACAGGAATTTGAGATTCAGGAGAGGAATTGGAGGTTCGAGAGGAGATACATAAGTAAACAGAAGGTTCAGGGGAGAGAGGGATATGGAGAGGGAGGGAGAGTAGATCCCGTTCTCTTCGGCCATTTTTCCTTTTTAATTCTCTGCGTAGCCGTGGCACCTGATCCCAAAATAGCTGCGTCGACATAGTCGGACGAGGTTTGGCCACGCCATCTTAAGGGTCTCCACGAATTGTAGCTCGCTTTTTCTTTTCTTTCAGAAAGGAGGTGTTTGCTTAGTCTCTACATCAAAATGGCGCATATAGCCTTTCCCCCTTATTAACAAAAGACCAGAAAGCCTTGCAAAGAAATACATCAATCCACAGCTTCCGAATACAAATATTGCTACACCAACAGTATCAACTGTCCCAAAAGGAAAATGATTCGAAATCTCGACAATAAGATATCTACTTCTAACCTTAGCTATGGTGATGCATTTCACATAAATGGACACAATATCAACATCGATCGATGGGAAATAAGGTTAATCACGCCTTAGGAAGAAATTTGGATACCATTATGAACTTGACCATGCGACATTATGACACCATAAAAAAAATCGCATGTCGTAATAAACCTTCAAATAATCGGCACCAAGCATTGAAGACGTATAGATGTCGACTATTGCATTGGAACGGTTTGATTTTGTTTACATTATACCAATTTTTAATATGAACCACAAATATAATAGTTGTGACATCTAAATGCAATCGATCAAACGATTATAGTCACTTGTCACATCTATTGATTAAAGATCATATTCAACAAGTTTTGTGCGTAACACCTGTACTCTAGAGCACGAGCGCTCGATCTTGGGTGTGGAAGAAGGCATCAACACCCCATTGCCACTAGGCTATGGCTAGGTCTGTGGCAATATCATAAAATAATATACATAGCTCCGCTAAGTGGAACTAGTTTCAATATTATAAAATAATATACAATACCAAATGTTGTGAATGTTTTGAATGTTTACTCTAGTGGAGTCCCCCACAACCTTCTATTTCCAAATAAAAGCAACAAGATTACAAATGCACGAGATATTTACAAAGAAAAACAAAAAAAACTAAGGGACACTACTCATCCAGGATACAAGGAAACATCAACATACTCCTTCACACTGGTAGAAAATAGGCCTACAGTCCCGGTTCACCAGGACTATTAATCCCGTCCGGGCAACCGGGACTAGCTATGCGCGACTAAATGCCCCCCCCCTATAGTCCCGCCACTTACGGACCGGGACTAAAAGCCCGTCCACGTGGGCGCTAGGGGTCCGTTGCGGCGGAAGACCTTTAGTCCCGGGTCTTGTGGTTAACCGGGACTGAAAACCTGCGCAGGTTTAGGGTTTTAGGCCCCCTAAACCTGTTTCCTTTTTAATTTGTTTTGTTTTAATTTCAGTACACATATTCATGCATATATATATATATGAAATATCAAACGAGGAGAATTCAATAGGAATATATAATATATATTCAATATCGGGTGACCATATATACAACCTCGAACAAGTTTCCATATTACACAATTAAGATGGACGAGCATACACAAATTCGCACAAGTTTCAAAGTACTTAGGGCTTATACATGCTTATAAAAGTCATCGTCGGTGGACGCATGGAACTCTCCTTTCTTCTGGATGACATGCCTAAGGAAAAATCCTGCTATTTCCTCTTGAATTGGTCGGAAGCGAGCTTCTGGAGTAAGCGCCCTCCGTAAGTTATTGAGACCGTTCCGCGTTTTCTCGTCCTTCTTCCTCTCAGATATTTCTTTCCGTATGTTCTCACAGACATAGTATCCACATAGACCGGTCCCCGGTGGCTGCTTATCCACACCTTTGAGCACATTTTTAAATTTTAGCTCATCTTTGAATTCACCGACATGTTGATGTGAGAGCCGTCTCCAAACTCTACAATGCAAATAAAATTAAATGAACAAGGGAGTTATTAGCTTAGAAAATGAACAAAAGAGACCGATCGATATAGAGCGCAAATGATTGAAAAATAATTACTTTTGCATCATTTTTCTCATGTCGACCCAAAGATTTGTATTTGAATTCATAGAGTCAAGGATGAAAACTATGGCCTGGTGAAGAACAATTTTTAGCAGAATACAGTGGTACCTGCGGACACATTAGATGCAGAGTCATGCATAATTTATCGATTGGACATACCATGCATGGAGTAAACAAAAGAGAATGGGAACATGAGAGAAACACTCACCCAAAATGGTAAGGAAATAGAATATATCTTTTGGATTCATGCTTTTTAAAAAAATTGTACAAGTCTTTCTCCACGTCTATGGGGTGACGTTCTAACATAGTTCCATTAATGATTTGTGGGTCAATGAACCCAATATCATGGATGAGTCTTACTTTGCATTCCCAAATCTTCAATCTGCATAATAGCGTACGGAACAATATAGTTAGGACAATATATATATATATATATATAGTGTAGGCAAATGAAGAACGAGATGAGGTAGAAATAAATCACTTACAGAACGTAGCAACTCAGGATAGATTTGTCGAGCTCACGCATATTGAACAGTTGGAACAATTCACTCAACTCAACTGTTACAGAGTACTTTTTGGTGTGATGCTCCTCTGTATAATCCACATACACATATTCTTTGTCGGTAAAAGTTATGAAATCTTTGTACCAACGTAGAAGACTTTGCATTAGTGGTGGTAGATCCTTTTCCTTCGCAGGCTCGACGAGAGGCCCTTTCTTCACATATTTTAATGCTACATCAGCCACTGGCATATCGTCCATGTCTAAAAAGGCACGGAGAGACATACCGGCCTCGGACGCATTTTGCATGGCAGTAGCTACAGTCAATCCCATTGCTGTCACAGCATTTATGACCTCGGGGTCATGTTCCGGAGCGGCTTTCACTATGAGGGGGGATATCGATTGTTTACTCTGCATCCCGAGCTGGGCAACTTGTTTCCCGCTTTGTATCATTTTTGCTTTTTTTTTCTCCTCCTCCAATATTCCTGCTTGCTTACGAAGTTCAATATCATAGTCTTTAGGCAAATTCTTCACGGATTGGGACACTGTCGATAAAAAATCCGTAGCCCAATAGTCTACAATCGGAGGGAATACTTCCTTGGGCTCAGGCTCCTTTAGCGCCTTCAGTTTGCCCTTCCATTTCTCAACGTCAGCCTTCACGACCAATTTGGTTTCAGCATCACTAAGTTCCCAAGGCCTTGGGGTGAGAGGCTTCAGTGATGGCTCCGGTACCCGTGTGGTCTTAGGTACATAAGGGTCCGGGTTAATAGACCAAGAGCGTGTTCCCTTGCTGCCCGCCTGCTTCTGTTTCTTCGCTGGAGGAGGAATGGGGGGCGACGTCTGCTTATCCTCCGGAGGAGGAATGGGGGGCGACGTCCGCTTATCCTCCGGAGGAGGAATGGGGGGCGACGACGTCTGCTTTTCCTCCGGAGGAGGAATAGTGGGAGACGTCTGCTTTTCCTCCGGAGGAGGAATCGTGGGCGACGGCTGCTTAACCACCGGAGGAGGAAGATCGGGGGACGGCGTCGAATGGCGTGAAGGAGGCGTAGGTGAACCAGCACTAGCACCACCACCACCACCAGCACCTGCACCATCGTAGGGGGGTGGACTTGTTAGCCTTGGCGTCTCGCCTGGAAACACTATGTACTTCTTTTTCCATAGAATGAACTGGCGCTTGACATCTCCAAGTCTTCTCTCCCCTTCGGGTGTAGCTATGTCAATCTCCAGGTCCTCAAACGCTTGGACTATGTCTTCCACCGTGACACGAGCATAGCCATATGGAATGGGGTTGTTGTGATGGAGTGCTCCAGGTGTATAGGGTAAAGCACTGCCGGTAGCCACCTTCATGGAAATGTTCCCCACGGGATAATGCAGATCACATTCTTTCATCTCCTTTACGTCATCCACGGGGTAGTGAGGCTCCGGTGCACGACTCTCGATCATCGGTGCATTAGCACCTGCAGTCGGGGCCTCCGTGGAAGCCACGCTGCTTCTCCGCTGCTGGCTTCCGAGATCCGTTGCATGTTCTTGATGCGGCCCTGCAGCCGACGCTTTTTCTTTCTCAAGTATTCCCGCCACGACCTTCTTCAGGTCAGAAACTTCCATTGCAAGATTCGCCAGTTCATCTGCAGCCCGGTCCGTACCTCTCCTACGGCTTCTGTAACAGTACGGGTCACCCTCCTGGGAAAACCCTACTTTCCACGGCATTCTGCCTTTGCCTCGTATATGTCCTCCGTGTTCAGGATTTCCGAGGGCAACTGTCAGTTGGTCTCTCTCTCTGTTGAACGTGATCTTGCCCTGTTGAGCTCTGGTCATTGCGTCAACAAGATCTTTTGTGGGAGCAAACTTTTTCTGCCGGTGAACACACTCCCCTGTCTCCGGGTCTAGCGATCCCCCATGCCCGTACCACCACATTTTGGCTCTTTCGTCCCATCCCTCTGTACCTAGACGGATTCCTCTTGCCCTTAGGCCGTCCTCCATTGCCTGCCACTTAGGCGCCGAAACGCGGTATCCTCCTGGCCCCATAACATGATGGTACTGTTTCTTTTCCGCATTAGCCTTATTTTTTGCCGACATTACCTTGAAATGCTCCGATTTATGTTGCGTCACAAATTCTGTCCAATCATCTCTCAGTTTCTCATATTGTCCAGTGAAATTCGGAGTCTTGCCCTGGCTGACATATTCACGGAACAATTTTTTCTTGAAGTTCCGGAATGCTTCGGCCATCTTCTGAAGAGCGAACTCTTTGACTATCCTCCTCCTCTCACGTCCACCCGGAACGTCCTGACCGAATTCATCTTTTTTGTTGTATTCCGGAGGTAGAATGAAATGTGCAATAAGCTTTCTAAACATAATCTTTTTCGTTCTCTTGTCGACATAAGTGAAACCAACACGTGCTTTCTTTGGCTCCTTCCATTCCTGGACGGTGATCGGGACGACGTCTCTAACAATGACTCCGCATTGGTTGATAAACTTTGTGGTGTGCTGTAGGGGCTTGCCGATTTGACTGACTGATTCGATGGTATATATTTCGGAATCTTTCATCTCCTTGGATTTGCCACGCTTTGTCATACTAGATCCGACCGAGGGCTAAAATAAGAAAGAGAGTCGCGCGCGTTAGTCTTTGCAATTGGACCGAGGGCTAAAATAAGACCGAGGGCTAAAATATATACCTCGCCGGAGGTGGTTGTTCTTTGCAATTGGAGATCGTCGTTTGTCGACGGTTGACCTCCGTCATCAATGTCCATTCCTTCACCTCCTTGATCATCGACAATGTCTGTTCCTTCTTCACCTCCTTGATCATCGACAATGTCTGTTCCTCCTTCACCTTCTTGATCCTCAAGGTTCAGATAAGAAGAGATTACATCATCGTCAATGTCTGTTCCTCCTCCGGCTATGATATCTAATATATAACCTTCAGCCTCCTGTTCCGCCGTCAGGTCTCTATTGTCTGCCATATGTCACTCCTGCAGACATGCATGTAGTAAAAATTAATTAAGTATATAGGAGACTTAGCAAATATTGTCGTAGAAAGAGGGAAAACAGATTGGTAGGGTCTCTCAAATGACTTGGAGAACCCCAAAGCTAGGTTGCATTTGCTTTTCTGGTCATTTTGGTATATTATACTTAATATTCTGAATTTATTGAATTAAAACTTACTTTCATTATTTTAATGAATTTAACTCAAATTCAAATATGGTCTCATTTTAAACTTTGTCAAACATGAATGATAATGATATAAACAGATAGCTTACATTTTTGTGAACATTTTGCATATTTTTCCATATTTTTTGGAATTATAAATTAAAAGTTATTTAATTTAGAAGATTTAATTATGTTCTGTAATTCCATATACAGTGGGCCCCACGTGTCATGATGACGTCATTAAAAAAACTCGTCAACACGTGGCCAGGTGACGTCATGATGACGTCACCCCTGGCGTCACACGGTGGCCGGCGGTGGCAGTTCAGGCTCTCGCGTCTCCGGCGATTCCGACGATTCCGGCCACGGGGGAGGGAACGGAGATGGGGAGGAGGCCACTGTGGTGCTCGCCACGGGGGAGGGGACGGAGATGGGGACGAGGCCACACGGCCACTGTTGTCTCGCCGGCGGCGAATCTGGCCGCGGTAGCGAGCGCGAGGGCGGCGCGTTCTCAGTTCGTGGTCGCCGTTCGAGGGCGGCGCGTTCGCGCGTGATTCGTGTTCTCGATCCGTTCGATGGCGTTCGCGCGTTGGATCTAGGGCGACGGCGACGGCCCGCGGGGAACCTACCGGAGAGACGGCGACGGGACGGGGGCGGAGCAGGGTGGAGGCGGTGGAGAGAAGGGCTCGACGACGGCGACGGCGACGGCGATGGAGACGGCGCGGTCCTCTGCGCGGGCGACGGCGACGGGGCAGAAAGACGAGCAGGCGCCGGCGCGAGGGAAGAAGAGGGTTTGTGACTTAGAAAATTTTGGGGCAGGAAGGCATCCACATATATAGTTCCAGCCTTTAGTCCCGGGTGGTGTCACGAACCGGGACTAAAGGTCCCCTGGGGTACCCTCCGCGGGCCTTTAGTCCCGGGTGGTGTCACGAACCGGGACTAATGGTGAAAATTTTCGCGGCTTTCTCGTTCCCGCGCAGAACGAGCCTTTAGTCCCGGTTCGTGACACGAACGGCGACTAAAGGTGGTTATTCGAATAGAAATAATAGATGCGTGCAACCTTAAAAATACAAATAATATATCAGAAAATTCAGAAAAATAAAACTAATTCTTTTTCCAATCTTAAAAATACAAATAATATATCAGAAAATTCAGAAAAATAGAACTAATTCTTTTTCCAATCTTAAAAATTCCCATAGATAAAAAAGGCAGTACATAATGGCAAGAGTGGATCTAAAGCTAAACGGAGAGCATAGATGCATGCATGATCTGATATCTGCTGCTAGTCATACTCCTGCCTAGGCCTACGACATGAGAAAATTCAGAGCCCAGGACTGGGCCTGAGGGTAGCGCAGGCGGGGGTTATCGCCGGCCCTGATGTAGTCCATGACGCTCTGTAGAGTCCGGCCGGACCACCATAGCCGACGACCGGCCTCGTGAAAGTTCCCAGGAGGCAGGCCGTCCTCCTCATACCTGGCGAGCGCCCTCTCACGCCGATTGATGAAGAAGGCATCCCAAGTATGTTGGTTATCGGGATGCCAGCTGGGATCTCTCCGCTGCTCCGGCGTGAGCTCGTTGTAGTAATGGTTCGTGATGGCCGCCCGACGTGCCACACCTTGAGGAAGAGGAGGGACCGGCACTCCTCCGGCGCTCAGCATCCAACCGGCGGGAACACTGTAGCCGGGCGGGCAGGGGTAGTTCGAGGCGGAAAGTGCCTCGGCCTGGTTGAATGTTAGAGTGGGTACGGTAGAAGCCATGAGAGAGTGGTGAGTTTGTATGTGTTTATGCCAATGGTGTGGCAATGCACATATATATAGCGAGAAGAAAACATCCCTTTAGTCCCGGTTGGGGACACCAACCGGGACTAAATGGGTTAGGGTTTCGTTTGGACCAATCAGATAGAATCACACGGATCGTGTGTTTCTTTAAAGCGCTTCTGAGTCGTTGGATCCGGGGTGTGTTTCTTTTGAGCTGTTGTGAGCCGTTCGATCAGGGCTACGGTGTGTTTCTTTCGAGTTGTTGTGAGCCGTGGATGAGGTGGTTTCTTAACCGTTGGATCAAAACCCTAGCACCACTTTGTGAGCCAGAGGACCCTATATATAGCCCACCTTCATACACCGGTCAGTTCATCGAGCAAATACAAAACATCCGGATTTGCCATCATATATACGTCCTACCGGGCATTTGGTAGGGCTGTAATGTGCAACTATTTGCTTGGTTGTGTTAGGGTGGCGCGTGGCGCGGGAATTGTGACGCGTGGCGCGGGAGTTGCGACGCGTGGCGCGGTAGTTTGTGACGCGTGGCCAGGAGGGCGCGGTATAAACTGTCGCGCCTCGAGCGCGTCTTCTCCTCTCCACGCACCGTCGCGCTTCCACCATGCCTCCGAGGAGGAACAGCACCACCGGCTTCCGCGGCGTGCGAGCACGGCAGAACGGAATGTTCAGCGCAGATATCCGCTGGGGGGACGACCGCATCCCCCTCGGCACCTTTGCGACGGCGGCGGAGGCAGCCCGCGCCTGGGACGCGGCGGCCTGGCGCCTCAACCGCCCGCGGTCGCTGATGAACTTCAACGACTGCGACACCGTCTGGGAAGCGGAGGCCAGGGCGCCGAAGCCGCAGATCATCACTGCCGCCGACCACCTCCACCTCCGCCACCGCGCGTTTCAGGGCCTAGTCGACGCCAGGGAAGACCGCGTCGTCCGCGAGTATTACCGGAACAACCCGGGGGAGGAGAGCGCCGACGAGGAGCTCTGGCAGACCCGCGCGGGTCAGCGGGCGGAGCGCCGCCTCGAACGCCACCTCGCGTTAGATGCCGCTCGGGAGGCGAGGACGAGGGCGCTGCAGGAGCTTCGTCGGGCCGACCGCGCCGGCGAAGTCTGGGCCTCCGACGATCCGAGGTGGGGGCCTATCTCGGACATACCATCATGCACCTCCGACGACGACGAGGAGGTCACGGACGAGTTCGGCGACGATGATGACCCGGAGGAGGTCACCGACGAGTTCCCCGACGACGACGGCGAGGAGTAGCTAGTGTTCGTATGTTTTCTCTTTTTAATAAAAGAATTTGCATTCCGGCGACACTGCGGCGCGCTAGCGCGTCTGTTTTCTGTTTTTAGTAAAAGTTTGGTACAATAAATTAATTAGAGATAATATAATTCAAAATGATCCATTAAACATGATCCATTCAACAAAGTTTGGTACAATAAATTATTACACATCAATTCTTTCCTTGTGTCCCCGCTTTCTTACGATTTGGACGTATCCATGGAGCATCCTCATCATTTAACTTAATGCTTGGGTCAGAGTTCACTTTGAAGGGCGGAATTTCACCAAACATATTATAATCTTCTGACATGTCTGTCTTGTCCTCCACTCCCACGATGTTTCTTTTCCCTGAAAGAACAATGTGACGCTTTGGATCATCGCATGATGCACTGATCGTTTTCTTATCTTTCCGTTTCCTCGGTTTGGATCATCGCCAAGTGCAGCGAGGTGAGTCCTATATATAGGGATGGGCCTTTAGTCCCGGTTCACCTGGACAACCGCGGCTAAAGGCCGTGGGGCCGGCCCGAGGACCTATTAGTCCCCGTTGGTCTGGCCAACCGGGACTAAATCCCCTCCCCTCCGCCAGCTGTGGGCCGAGCGCGCTGGGCCCAGACTATTGGTCGCGGGTCTCGTCCCGAACCGTGACTAAAGACCCCTATGGTCGCGGGTCCATTATTTTGGGGACTAATGGGGGCGTACCGAAGGCCTATTTTCTACCAGTGTCACCCTTCACTTAAGCAAGGTGAGATCCAAAAGAAAGCCCACTTTCCAACCAACAAAAGTTGGCCTAACAGACTTAAACATCAAACCATTCCTTTACTTCCAAATGTTCCACTAAATGGTAATAACAATCCCACAGAAGCAAGGCCCCGCAAATTAAGAGACAGTATAATGCATCGAGCTACGATTGCTCACAGCGTTTTCAAGTCTTTGGGCCTTATTTGCCGTCTCTTGGGCTGCTGCTCTGGAAACTAATCTAGGCCAGCTGTGGTTAATCGGGCCAAATCCACTCCTTGCTGAACGTGAGCTATTGGTAATAGGTAGAATTTGTGGCGCTTATTTAGTTGGACCCTACAACTAGCCTTCATCGAGGCGAAGCGGCCAAGGCCTGTTCACTAGGGGGAAAAGACGGACCCAGCTTATGGGAATTCCCTCCCCATCGCCCGAGCGATGGGGGTTACCGTTTCGCTTAAGGATGAGCGTTGGTGGGCCGGCCCGTTTAATCCCTGCTACTAGTACGACCGCATCGTTCGTTTATTGATGGCAGCATTCATCGGTCAGGTACAGGTACGATTGTCTCTGCTCTACCACGTTGGTAATTGGTATCGCTCCTTTCTTCGTATATCTCGTATATGCTATTCTTTTTCTTTCAGCTCACCGCAAGATCCATATTAAATCTCCTTCTGAAAGGCAACTCGAAATTCAACTCAAAGGCTTGCTTGAAGGTACAATCTTGCAATTGACAAATATCAAACAGAGTTGGATAAGATGTTTCCAACGAACAATTGTCTAACTAGGGATCCTTCCAGAACCTAACAAGGTTACCATTCCTCAAAAAAAGTTGTCTACCCATGAAATAATATTCCAAGCCCTCTTACCAAAAATGTGCCAACTCTATCCGTGGAGTAGCAGCCCTTTAACATTAGCTTAGCCTGTTTGGCGTGCCATCAGAATCGAAACCAGCCTAGTGGCGTTAGGAGAATAGCGGGTGGATTTGGGTCGTGGGATTAGAAGATCTGACGGCACATAGAGCCAAATCGCTGTGAAAAGCCGTAGCTAGGTACAGTCTCGATCCAGCTAAATGGGCCAAACACTTTCTGAGGGCAGCTACTCCACGGACCGACCTAGCTCACTTGTCATTAGCCGGGCTGTAAATCAAACATATGGGCCTTGTCGGCTAGCGTTCTTTTCTTCCTTCCTCAGAGTAAAAGCAGAGGCGTACGAGAGGAGGGAAGCTACCACAGCGATTTGAGACTCCCAACCGTCGGATCGTTCTAATGGACGTCACATATCTCTGGTCGTCTCAAGGAGGGGTCACTTCGTCCGTTTTTACTGGGCTATCTCGCTTCCCGGTTAGCCTGACGTAAACAGGCTGCTACTCTGAAAACCAATCTAGCACGCATGTGGTTCACCGGGCCTTGTTTCCTCGTGTGTGGCTTGGACGGCCCGTTCTTACTTCTTGCTAATTGGACCGCCAAATTAGCAGACGATTCGTATTTCTTTTCTTTTCTTTTGAGATCTACGATTCATATGCTGGTGTTGGATTTCAGAAGGTCATAAAGAGGAACAACCGAACATGAAGGAGGTCAATCGGCAATGCCTCATCTTCCTCTGCGTCATAGATCTACCTTCGCAACGCGACCTTCCTGCACCCACTGCTCCTATCTCGGCCTAAACGTGCCGTAGGCTCGTACCTGCTTTGGTCTTTGCTGTGGAGAGAGGAGGATCTTTGGGTTCCGCCCCTATCTGGTTCCCTCAGAGTTGCGCCTCGCGAGTCTAAAATAGCAAGCGATGGAGGCGGATGGATAGTTATACGATGGGATAAGAAGAAGATGGTGAGGGTCCATGGAGCTGCGATGAACTTTGAAGAAATTGAGCAAGGACGCCCCTCCCTCGACCTCAACCTCAAGCAGTGGTGCCCACCGTGACTCGTCGCTCCTCCGGCGGCGGCGGCGGCCATGGTGGAACTGGACTCCCAGGTGCGTTGGCATCCAAGATGGGCACCGTGCTTCCTTCCCATCTCCACGGAGGTCGTCGCTTCCTCTCACCACTCATTGACGGCCCATCCCCACTGATATTCGAGGAGCAAGTCCTAAACATAGCAGGTTCAGTCCGATATCTTTTATAGACTAACAGGGAATTTATTGACGATTATTCAAATGATAGGTTTGTATAACATAGTTCAGTTCATGTGGCCAAAAAAATAAATTGTGGATTCATCTCATGACACGACATGGTATGTTTTGTAGTTTGGGCTTCATGATGGGTCTGATCATTGTACCAAGGTTCCAACCCAGTGGTCACTGCAATATTAGTGCCAGGAACATGCTCAGCGAGGAGAGCATGTGATCCTTTCTTCTTCATACTGCATTTGTATTCAGAGAGCAGCTAGCGATCTAAGCGAGTCAGATTAGTGGAGCTGTTGTGCTCGTGCACATAGGTCTACTATATATGCCAATTGCTCATATTTTTGTGATGAGAAAATGAGACTTGCAAACTGCCAATAATGTTCAGATGAATTACTCCTTGTCCAAAGATCAATCGATAAATTCTTTTGCATGGCGTGTGTCATTTCTGTTGCAATTAACATGTTTAGTAGTAATACTGAGAATTTGCATTCAGTCTTTGCTTTTAAAATTTAAGTTCAGTATTTATTTCTAAATAATGAATAATAAGCTTACATGTATGAAGTAAGTGGGGGAGTACCCAATGAAGTGATTGCTCGGCCAAATGCAGTACCAAGCTCAGGTTCCTTGCTATCTCATATATTCCACAATGGAAATAGCATAAAGGTAAGTATAACCGTTGTGATTTTACGTTTGATACATCCCCAGATCACCTGATATACAGACACATACATATTTATAGGCAGAGATCGTTCAATTTAATTACAAAATTAGTCCGATTGTTTTGGAGAAATTAACCACATGTCAAGTGTATCCTATAAGAGGCGAAATAAAGGGGAGAGAAAAACCTTAAGGAGAAGCAGAAGATAGTATGTTAATCATGCCACAAAAACTTTTGGAGTTCATAACCAGAAATTTTCCACAATCTGTTTTGTTTCTCTTATTGCCCTGCAGTTGGTTTATTTTGCGGGAATCATCAAAGCACTTTGTAGCAGGCACGGCAAGCTCAATGCCACTATTTGTAATAGTAAGTCCCTCAATAACCCCAAGGGTACGTGCTTATATCCAGAATAAGTATTTGGTCATGATAACTATGTTAATTATTCATAAGCTGATTCTTTTTCAGTAGATTTTATGTAGGAAATGGAAAATGTGTATTTATTAGTGTGGCTCCTTCCTTTTACCTCGGCAATATACATGGATGACAAGAACTAAATACTTGTTTGCAGATCCTTAAGAGTGGTTAACTGGTTGTTGAGGTAGTGACCACTTATACTGTTGTCTTTTTGTTTGTATCTTTACTTGATTTAGAAACTATCTGAAAATATACTGATGACAATGTCCTCTGTTAATGCCATTAGACACCAAAAAGAGAGGAGGTATCTAATGTTTTACCTCTTGTTATGCATGTCTGTCGCCAATTTGGGACGCCAGTAAAATCGTTTAAAAGACAGCCATAGTACCGCTGGCTGCTCACAGAAGTCTGTTCTTCCAATTGCTGGAAATAAACATATTGATAAAATCTCTATCCTGTCTGTTTTCGAATTCGAGAGGAAGTTCTACATATACCAGTACGATCTTTGAATATTGAATCATGAGTCTACACAAGGTAGCTTGGATAGCAATGAGCTAATGTTTTCTCGAATCCTTTCAAATTATTTTATGGCCTCTTGAAATATCTACCTGTGGGGCATTGGATTGTGCACTTGTTATATCAATTTCTCATACTAAGGTTTATTACACATGCAGTTTTGCCAAATGCTGGATGGTTTGTTTCTTTTGCACGTTTGAGTAACGAACGTAATATATACTATTTATGAGGATGGCCATTTACACCTCAAGGAATAGATTATGTTCCTTAACAAAACTATCCCATTTCTTCATACTCTGTTACTTGGTATTTTGTGTTTATTTAAATAATTTGATAATTTAACTAAGAAGTTTATCTAGATTAAGGCACTATCTAAATAATGAAGGTTCACAATTTTTTGTACGGAGTACACCTCATGTAAGTTTAATGTTTATGCTATATATCGTCGTATACTTATGAAAAATTATATCATTTGATCGTGACAAACGGCGGGCGCAGCAACGCGCGCTATCATGGTCTAGTGATCCTAGCAACACATAGAGTTTCCAATAGTGAAGCACATGCCGGTGAAAAAGAACAGAGTCATGGTTACAGTAACCTTCTAGGTCCTCCTGATAAGCATCTCAAATGTTGTAACTTAGTTTAATCAATATACCCCACATAAATGTTCGGTTGTTACAATGTTGTTTGTCAGAAAAAAAACGTCGATGTCCATATAACCCCCACACTAAATTAAGTTAGATTTTTTTTTCGGATCTGAATGTAAAACACGACATAAATTATTCTGATTGTATTTCACGGGAACAAATTTCAAAAATTGTGAATCCCGGTCATTTCAATTCTCCTTAAAATTATAGCCACCACATACTCAACGGCTTGCAAAGATAACAAAATAATTGTAAAAGATATAACTAAAAGTGATTGAATACAACCCACCAATTTAATGGATGTGACAAGTCTACACTAATTTAATGGATCATATCCAACAATTTTTATACGTAACACCTAAATTGCGAGTACCAGGACTCAAACTTGGGTGGGCAAGGAAGGATTCGATGCCACTAGGCTAGGCCTAAGTCCACCGGTAGAAAAAAGGCCTACAGTCCCGGTTCGCCAGGCCCATTAATCCCGTCCAGGCAACCGGGACTAGCTACGCGCGACTAAAGGCCCCCCCCTATAGTCCCGCTACTTACGGACCGGAACTAAAGGCCCGTCCACGTGGGCGGGTGGCGGAGCCTGGGGTCGGAGGACATTTAGTCCCGGTTGGCCACATGAACCGGGACTAGATTTATTTCGTAATTTTTTTAATTCATTTGGTTTCTAATTATTTTTCTCACCTTTTTTCACTCCCTTTTTTTTCACTCCCTCTCCCTTTTTTTTCACTCCCTTCTTTTTTTCACAATTTGTATTATTTGCTTTGCTTAGTGTCTAACTAAGATTATCCCTAGTCAAATTACTTACTCATGGTCATACTTCCCGCTCGGTCACCCATCCTCCCACTACTCTAGCACTAGCACGCTTAACTTCCGAGTTCCATCCCGTCCCGAATCCAAGTGTTTCTCACGCATGTATGTGATAGTAGTATCATATCAATCTTATTAACATGTTAGTCGAAGCCACATTTCTTAATTGTTTGAATTGCAAATAAATCTTTTAATAAACAAAAGTAATGATGTAATTAATAATTTTGAATAAATAAATAAACATTAACTTTTAATTTGTATTATTTCTAAAAATACAAATAATATATCCAAAAATTGAGAAAAATAGAACTAATTCATTTTAAAATCTTAAAATTACAAATAATATATCAAAAATGAAGAACAATAATACTAATTAATTTTAAAATCTTAAAATACAAATAGTATATCAAAAATTAAGAACAATAATACAAATTCATTTTAAAATCTTAAAAATACAAATAATATATCAAAAAATGAAGAAAAATAATACTAATTCATTTTAAAATCTTAAAATGAAAAAATATATAAAAAATAAAGAACAATAATACAAACAATATTAATTACATGCATAGAGTCGATCACACATAACACAAACATAGAGTCGATCACATTTCATAATTAACATATATATATAGAGTCGATCACAAAAGTTCCGGTTGGCCACGGGAACGGGGAATAAAGGACCAATAGTCCCGGGCGGCGAGGTCAACCGGAATTAATTCCCTCCACGCGCGGCAACGCGTTTCCCAAACCGCGACGTCTGATTGGTCTGTCGCGGGTCTCCTGGCGACCCGGGAATAAAGACTCATTAGTCACGGGGCGCGACGCTTGGGGACTGATGCTGGCATACCGAAGGCCATTTTTCTACCAGTGGTCTGCGATATATCCATAAACCAATCTATAACATTCTACTCCCAAACCGGGACAAAGTAGTAGTCCTGTTTCTTGAATATGAACCAAGTTGCCTTCCAATCCGGTATAAATCAACACACCAATCTCGTAACATCGTTTCCATGCTCAAAACGGGTTAGATGTAATCTCAATTTTCAAATTTCCCAAAGCGCAACGCTAATACAATTTTCCTGTTCTACACCATTTTCATATGCTTCTTAAATGAAACTGATACAGCTCTTTTTTTTTGCAACACCAACACCCTCCCGCTAACTAAACATTCATACAAAAGAATATTTCGGGAAGCATGAATATTGGAACTCGTTGGAGAACTTTATGAAACCTCCCCCACACACATGTTGAAAGCGAGCGCAGTTTTTACTGAAACCTCACGATATACATGTTTCGGTTTTCTGGTCTTTCTGCTGTTTTTTGCTAATCACACATAGGGATATATTTTTGTACGGATTTCAATATTTTCCGATCTCGACATTTACAAAAATACCATGGACACAATGTGCATCAAGAGTAACGCTTGTACCCCAAGATAGTTTCACATTTATAAAAAGGCGAAGTCCCCTTTCCCAGCTCGTCTGTTCATCGAGCCGGACCGAGCCGAGCTGAAAAATGGCGAGCCAAACAGCGTCTCGGCCTGAGCCTGGTCTGAGTTAGCTTGTGTTGCTAAGCAATGCTACGTTCGTATGTGAATCCCCAATATGCGAATATTTCGCTGTTCTAATCATTCATCTTGTTCTAGTTCAACTTTGTAAGCAGGACTAGTTTGGTTCTGAAGCACCAATATTCTAGCGCTTCCAATTGTTTATATGAGTGCACCAATAATAACATGGTATCACCATCTATCTATTATATACTTTTTTTTTTGACAATCAATACCATATATATTTATTGTATCAAATAGTACATGGTAGAGATACATGAGCTGACTACATCGATTACAAAATAAAGTCCAAAAAAGACGAGCAAATCTTCGAGATCTTCAAACTCTTTCTTCTTCCAGAGCACAATCTTGTACTTTCCTGAAGGCAGCCATAGAATAATAATATAGATACCAAACCAAAAAGCTGTAAATACCAACGAAGGTTCTCCCATAATTTTAATTTTGAGCCTCAATGCCAAGGTTGCGAGCACGCAAGCAACCATTGAAGTAGTCAAACGCCATCGGCAAGAGTACCAGCACCAGTATTGCAGGGAAAAGTAACCGAACAGCCTTGTCGACGTCGTTGGGAGCCGAGAGTACGAATCACCGTCGTCGAAGACGTAGCAGCCGGGACAAAAATTGCGAGGACAATCCTCCTCGCGGCAACCAAAAGAAAAGATCTGAAACTGATCCGGCGAAGCAAGATCTGAAGGACCATACCTAGAGAAATTTAATCTTCCAGCACAACGGTAGGCGTCGAGAAAGGGATCTCGTCGTCGAACGAGAAGCCGAAGATCACTTATTGTACACGATGCCATCTCCATTGACGCGGAGGCCAAATCGAAGACGGCTACCAAACCCTAATAATTTATTGAAAGTAATAGTTTAACGAAAAACTCCACCCATAGATCGGATTCCCCACCCCTCCTGACGCCGGCGAGGCCGGCCGGAGGAGGGGAACCGTCTTATGGAGGAGGCGGAGGTGGAGGCGGCGGCTCCTTTTCTTCCCGGCGGCGGAAAGCTCTTCTCTTTCTATACTTATCTATCTTTATCTATCTATTATATACTAAAAACAATATACGGAACTCTAATAGAGACACCACGTTGATCCACATAGGTTAGAAATAGATAATCCGTTGATTTTTGGTAATGACGGTTGAGATTAAAAGATAGAGAAGTTACCTAAAAATTTCAACGCGCTACAACCAAATCAGAAATCATATGTTGGGTTAACTACAAAAAAGAAAAATAGATTACGTGCCGATAGTACGTGTACACAGCACCAACACGTTACATAACTCTCAAAAAAGAAAACACGTTACATATAATCCAATCGCACTTAAGAAAGGTGTGCTGGCACGTACCTGTTTGATCACATAGGACGTACACAAGTCAGGTTATTATGTCGACACGTAACTGTTTCAAACACGTATTGATCAAGCAAAAAAAAAGGGCCTATCTTACCTACACGATCCTTCCGAACATGAACCAATCTAGCTAGGTGATCTAGGATAACTACTAACCTGATGAAGCTTTTGAACTTTTCACGACGAGAGGGCCGGACGGCCGGTACTCTGCCGGAGCCATCCAGAACTCAAGGATTCCGTCAATGCAGAGGCTGGCGTTTCTGTAGTTTTATACGGGCAGGAACGAGCCGTTCCCGTTATCAATGCCAATTCATAAGGCAGACCCACCAGTTTCCGACTAGCGTAGTGACACAAACGAGGAGTACATGAAAAGAATTGGCTGAATCAGTTCGATGTCATTGGCCATGCGCGTTATGTAGTATGATCAGTCTTCAGGGAGGAGTTGTTATTAGGGATCAATAGCCTACGGTTTCTTACTGCTGCGAAAAAAATTGCTCTCCTTGCATGAGTAAAATACTGCAGTTTACAGGCCTCACATGTGTAGAAAAATTGATTGTCCATAATTGTTACGTCGATTCGAAGCAAAGAGGTTTCGTTGTCCCGTAAAAGAAGTAATACCACGTCCAAATGTACCTTCGTATTCTTAAAGCCGCCGCCAGTTTTCTATTTGTTTGACAATTTATATAAAATTATTCAAAATAGTTTGATGGAAATTGTACCATCATATTAGGTTATTCGATAACAATATAAATATTTTATTATTTTAAATGTAAACATTATAGAAGACCTATAAAATATCATCCACGTGATTGAGCCTCACTAGTGGAAACAGGGGCATTAGTCCCGGTTGATAATCCCCATTTGTCCCGGTTGTGCAACCGGGTGGACCAACTGGGACAGATGGCCCTCCCACATTGGTCCCGGTTGTGCCAGGACCCGAGATGGTTAGGGATGGCCCACGTGGCGAACCTGGCCAGGGAGTTCGTCCCGGTTCGTGTTAGGAACCGGGATGAATGGCTCCCCTCAAAAAAAATATTGTGGCCACTTTCTCTGTCGCGGCTGGGGTTTCTTTTCGTTTTTTTCCAAATTTTTCGATCATGTCACGCAAACTCCAACCGGCCTCCCCTTCCCCAACCGCGTCCACTGGCTCACATATTTAATTAAGCCCAGTGGCCACATTTTGGTCGAAGGGCCGACTGGCCCGCGTCTTTTATTAAGCCCACTGGCTACGCGGGGTCAAAGGGGCAACTGGCCACGCGGGGTCAAAGGGGCCACTGGCCAGCGACCTAGTGGATGGCTCGCCCGGTCCTTAAAGTAAGACCACAGCCGCGCGCGGTCAAAGGGCCCACTGACCGCCTCGTCTTCCCACGCCTTCACTCCCCCGCGCGCGTGTGGCCACGAACGGTACGCCTCGGCTCCCCCGCACATTCATGGCCGCCTGCAACCGCCGCCGGTTGGCATGCCACGTTCTTGCCGCCGGTTGGCATGCCAACCCCTCCCGGGTCCTTTTTAAAGGGCCCCCGCCGCCCGTACACCCCATTCACCCAGGCCGTGCCCCAGCCCACCCAACCCTAGCCGCCATGTCGCCCCGCCGGTGGTTCAAGCGCGCCAAGAATGAGCCCGAGCCGGGTCCTCGAGTGGCGCCGGCCAGAGAGGCGCCGGCGTCCCCCGCGCCGTAGGAGGCCTTCGGCTTCGGTCCGGGAGGCGTCCGGATTGGGGGCAGCCGCGCGTACCCGCTCCACCTCCGGCAGCCCGCCCGCCGCCTCGCGCCGCGCCGGGCAAGCAGTTCCGCAGCTATGTGCGGAAGGAAGAGGCCGAGTGGCATTGGGAGCACGCCACGCCGGTGTTCTGGCCGGACGTCCACCTCCCGGACGGCTGGCACTTGAACCCGCAGCGCATCCCCGTGTCGCCGACCCCGACCAGTGAGGCCTTGCGCGAGGAGATCGACCGCCGGCGCGCGCTCCTGCCGGCCCACCTCCTCAGGGACCGCGCGTACGCGCGCAGCTCCCCCTACTGGGCCGTCTGGCTCCAGCAGGAGCACGACCAGCGCCGCCGCTCCTACATCCCCACGGCCCCGGAGGAGGACGCCCAGACTACCCCGCGCCACCGCCGGGCAGGGAGCCGGAGCTGTGGCTCGAGGAGGACAACCCGCCGAAGAGGACGACCCCGAGGTCCAGGCCGGCTTGGAGGAAGCCTACGAGGCCTCCCGCCGCTCCCTCATCGAGGACGAGATCAAGCGGTGGGAGCAGGTCCTGGCCGCCGCCGCCGCCACCGCCGCCGCCGACGATGCGATGCGGCCCTCTCCAGCGCCTGCGCCGTGGTGGCAGGCCATGGAGGCGTCCGAGGACCAGCCGCCGCCACAGCCGCTGCCCCCCGGCCTGGAGTACGAGATGTCCTGGGCATGGACCGGCGGCGAATGGGCGCCGGAGCCGGAGGAGCTGCCGCCGCCGCCGCACGCGCCCCCGATGCCTCCGCAGCCACCGGCGGGCCCGTCCCAGCTGCCTGCCCACCTGTGGCAGGCCCCTGCCTACCACTGCATCTCCTCCGATGAGGAGTAGGACGGCGCCGGTGCACCCCCCCGCCCTAAATAGATATAGCCTAGGCTACCCTCCCCCCCCCAAGAAACGGCCGGCCGCCTGTGGCCGCGCCGCCGCCCCCTATGTAAGCACGGCCGGCCGTCTGTGACCGCGCCGCGCCCCTATGTAAGCACAGCCCCCGGGCCTTTTTAATATATATGTTTTCTGTCGAAAAACGCGTCCCCTAGTTCAACCCCGCCGGCGGAACCAGCACCGGCGGGATCTTCTATCCATTCCCGCCGCCGGCAGGGCTTCGCCAAGGGCTTGTCCGCTGTCCTGGGTGGTGGCTCGGCCTGGAGAGAGGGCCGAGATATTTATACAACTGGGCCTCTAGTCCCGACCCGTGCCACCAACCGGGACTAGAGGTACCCCCCTTTGGTCCCGGTTGGTAGCACGGGCCGGGACCAATACTTATTTCGAAATTTGGTAGCACCCTGCCCGCTAAAAAAATTTAGCGCCAAAATTTAAAAATTGTTTAAGTTTGCACATTAATAACTTCTATATACTTCGAATTTGACAAAAATTTCAACATGAAAAGTGCTAGAATTTTCATAACTAATTCAAATCCATTTTTTGTTTAACTAAATAATTATTCTAACTATTGCAACTATTAATTATTTTACTATTTTCTTATAATTTGAATATAAATATCGTATAATTTTACTAGGCATTCTGCGTCGCCAAATGATGATGACCCGATCGAAGGCGTTTCTCCTCATAATCACTGAGATCGCCGCGACGGATGCATGGATAGATGAACCCACTAAGCCGAATTATTTAAGGCAAGGCCAATCAATTTCGGCAATGCTCCTCATAATCACTGCAAATTTTTATAAAGTTCGACAAAGCGAGTTGTACCTTTTTAACACGGAGAATTTGGGATCTTCGTCTACAACAGAAAAAACCATAGTTCTCCTTCGAAGGTTCGCTCTGAAGACTTCAGGTTTTGGAATTTTTTCTCTGCCATGTTTATTATCCCCTTTATATTCGACGAGAAGCCAGACGGAACCTTGATACTGTAAAGTACTTCAAAGAATATTTCCTTCTCTGCTTTAGTAAGAGCGTAGCTGCTTAAGTAATGGCGCCCTGTATCTGTGTGCTTGTTGATTGGGTCTTTGATACATTGCTGGTCCTCCCGTGCTTCTGGCGTATCTTTTGACTTCCCATACACGCCCAGGAAGGAGAGCAGATTGACACAGAGATTCTTTGTCACGTGCATCACGTCGATTGAAGACCGGACCTCTAAAACTTTCCAATAGGGTAGCTCCCAAAATATAGATTTCTTCTTCCACATGGGTGCGCGCTTATCAGGGCCGTACGGAACTGGTTGGCTGCCAGCAGCCTTACCAAAGATTACTTCTAGGTCCTTGACCATATCGAATATATCATTACCACTACGGAGGTCAGGCTTCTTCCGGTTATCTGCCTCACCTCTGAAATGCTTCCCTCCTTTCTTTCTTACGGGATGCTTGATCGGAAGAAATCTACGATGCCCCAGATATACAATCTTTTTACATTTATCCAGAAAAAAACTGTCAGTCTTATCCAAACAGTGTGTGCATGCATTGTATCACTTGTTTGTATGTCCGGAAATGTTACTAAGAGCAGGCCAATCATTGATGGTTACGAAAAGCAACGCCCGTAGGTCAAACGGCTTTTGTTCGTTCTCATCCCACACACGTACACCTGGTTTGCCCCACAATTGTAAGAGTTCTTCTACTAATGGCCTTAGATACACATCAATGTCGTTGCCAGGTTGCCTCGGGCCTTGGATGAGAACTGGCATCATAATGAACTTGCGCTTCATGCACAACCAAGGAGGAAGGTTGTACATACATAGAGTTACAGACCAGGTGCTATGACTGGAGCTCTGCTCCCCAAAAGGATTAAAGTCATCTGTACTTAGACCAAACCATAAGTTTCTCGCCTCTCCTGTAAAGTCTGGGAAGTCTCTCTCGATCTTTCTCCACTGCGATCCATCGGCGGGTGCCTCAACTTTCCGTCTTTCTTACGATCTTCTTTGTGCCATCGCAACAACCTAGCATGCTCTTTGTTTCTGAACAGACGTTTCAACCGTAGTATTATAGGAGCATACCATATCACCTTAGCAGGAACCCTCTTACGGGGGGGGGGGGGGGGGGGGGGGGGGCTCGCCATCAACATCACCAGGGTCATCTGCTCTGATCTTATACCGCAGTGCAGTGCATACCGGACATTCATCCAAATTCTCGTACTTCTCACCGCGGTAGAGGATGCAGTCATTAATGCATGCATGTATCTTCTCCACATCTAATCCTAGAGGGCGGAGAGCTTTCTTTGTTTCATACGGACTCTCAGGAAATTCGTTATCCTTTGGAAGTTTTGGCTTCATTAGTTGAAATAAACTCTCAAATGCCTTGTCAGTCACACCGTTCTGTGCCTTCCATTTCAGCAACTCCAGTGTGGTACCAAGCTTTGTGCTACCATCTTCGCAATTTGGGTACAACAATTTTTTGTGATCCTGTAACATGTTGTCCAGCTTCAACCTCTCCAATTTATTTTCACAGTCTTCCCTTGCATCAGCAATAACTCGGCCAAGATCATCATCGGGCTCTTCTGATGCATGTTCTTGATCACCTCCTTCTTCTGCATTCTCTTTCATTGCAGTATCGTCGTATTCAGGGAACAAAGGATCTTCTTCTTATTCTTCATCGTCTTCCATCACAACCCCTCTTTCTCCATGCTTCGTCCAGCAATTATAGCTGGGCATGAAACCTCTCCGAAGTAGATGGCCGTGAAGGATTCTTTCGGAAGAGTGCTCTCTGACGTTCCGACAATCAACACATGGGCAACACATGAAGCCATTATCTTTGTTCGCCTGAGCTACATCAAGAAATGCATTCAGGCCTGCCATATACTCGGAAGTGCGTCGGCCACCGTACATCCATCGCTGCCGTGCATCCATCTGCATCGTATAATTAATTTTATCAAAATACATTACAATAACATATTAATACAGAAATGACCCCAGTACATCGACAAATACTACTTTTTTATGTATCAGTTACAGATGAAAAAGATAAGTTTGTTAACCTCGGTCGAAGATACCATTTTCAGTGAGCTTATGTGTGGCTCGGGAATTTCGTCGAACACCTCGTGTACATAGTAAAATAACACACGCTAACACCCACCTCCTTCACACCTCCAAGCAAAAAAAAAGGTGGAAGGGGGGCTGGCTGGGGCAGTATATATAGGGGAAGGGGGACATTGGTCCCGGTTCATGGCCTGAACCGGGACAAATTCTCATTCGTGTGCCACGTGGCCTGTGGCTAGGCATTGGTCCCGGTCCCTTGGCACGAACCGGGACCAATATCTCCCAACGAACCGGGACCAATGCCCCCAGGCGATTTCTGCTACCCCGGACACACAAACCGGGACCAATGCGTGGCATAGGTCCCGGATCTGGTTGCAACCGGCACAGGTGCCCCCTGGCCCCCTGGACGAGAGGGTTTGTTTCCACTAGTGCCTAGAGGTCGATCTCGGTTTCTTCATGGCTGTGTATGTGTCACGTCTTCAACAGTTCCATAAAAATCATAAACTATCACATGAATGAAGCTCGTACCGTTCACATCTTATTTAGTGGCATAAATATACAAAATATCATTCACAATACAGAAATATCACATCTCTCTTTTGCTAATATTTTATAATTAATTAATTAGTATACACATATAATTTCTTATAGAAATATTAAGTGTACACTTATTACAAATAATATTTGTTTCAAAATGCCATAAATATTTGAAAAGGGTTTTAAGTGTAGAAAGTAGAGACCGAAGGGAAAGTGGTAGGGATATAAGGGAGAACATCAAGACAATGGAGGCTTTTTTAACGCACATAACATAATATTAATTCTTACTACTATCTCTGTTTGTGTTACATAGATTATAATTATCCGTCGGTCCAAAATTTTCTGAATTTCTCATGGGGCATCATTAGTTTAAAAGATTTTCAAAGGTAAATCAGTTGTTGGCATTTTTTAATTTTTCTTATTTGATTTGCAAGATTATATCCCATTACGCTTTTATAACTAATCTTTTCGTTAGAATATTTAATAATTTTTTTATGCTACCTTGCCTTTTAAGAATAATATTTTTATTTATTACCATTCAATGAAATAAATTTGGGTCAAACAAGATCGTGTAGCTTCTAGGTCAACATGAGATTCTGATAATGTATTTCTTCCTAGATGCAAAAAACGAAAAAATATGAATGGAGCAACAGATCCACTTGGAGGAGCACATGATAGTTAATCTATCATAGGTTACCGAGAAAATAGTTCATATTGTTAGATTTGTGTAAAAGAATGTGCCATAATTTTTCTATAGTTATATAACATATACTGAAATTAAAGCTCAAAGTTACGCATAAAAAAATCAAGCACGTGCTAATTAGAATGAATGAAATAAAAAAGAGAAAAAGATATGTGTATTGTACAAATTTATTCACACAATAATGGTGATGCCCTCGCAAATCTAGTTACCCAATAAAGTATTAATGTTATTGCGAGCGCTTAACTAAGCTACACATACCTGGTCGTGCCAACGAATTCGCTAACTGAGCATAGTGTTGAGATTTTCTCCGTGTTTCTCCATGTGTCAAAAGTTCGAAAAACTCTACCGTGTTTAGAGAAACTCTAGCAGTACCCCTAAAAAGACCAGAACTGAAAAATTCCGGCGCATTTAGGGGTTGCGTTCAGTTTCGAGGCCGTAGGAGAGCCCGAAAACTCGGCCCGGCCTGAAAAAGCGATAGCGGCCCCCCGAATCCCCCCCTCCCAGCCCCTACTTATTCGGCATTACGAGCCGTTTTCGGTCCGTGACCGAAAACCGCCGCCGACGACAAATCGTCGTAGTCAATCCCAAGGTCCGGCGAGCAATAAAACCGTATCGCCGACAAATCATGCAACGCCACCAACAATGGCTCGTAGCCCTAGCTCCGGCGGATTCGGGAGGGCCACCGCGGTGCCGGCGATGACCTTGAGTGGAAACGGCTCGTCCGTTCCGACGGCGCCCGTAAGCGGGGTTCCTGGAAGTTCATCCGCGCGAGGATGCCCATCCCAGAGAAGCTCCGCTACCGCGCCGTGGAGGAATTGGACCGGAAAATGTGCCGGTGACGGGGGCTACAACGGTGGCGAAGGGAGCTCCACCGGAGATAGAGGTCGCGCTTCGATGCGCCCCCCGAGAAGCGGCGCCCTTGTCATCCGCGAGGCCGCAGGGGTACGGCCCGCAGGCCTTCGGCTCCACCGTCGCGCCGGACGACCTCGTCCCCGACGAACAGGTGGACGTAATGGTCGTGCTCCTCTGCGCCTAGACGGCGGCGGAAGAGAAGAAGCTCGAGGAGTTGCGCCGGCGTACACGGAGCTCCTCCATGCGGGCCTCACCGCGGACGCGGTGCATAGGGAGCTGGCGGCGTAATGGAATGTAACACCTGGGGTGTTACCCTAAACAGAAGTTGGTTGTTTTTCTTTTTTGCATGCATCACATGCATCATAAGCATTGCATCATGTTTTCCAAACCACTCCAAAATTCAAACCAATTAAAACTTTAAAAACATGTCCAAAAATTTATAATTAAACATGGCAACCTAAACAACTCCAATTGTTTTTCAATAATTTAAGTTGAATTGCTTGTTAATAGAACTTTCCCTCTTGTTGAAAACCCTAATGGTAACTTTCCAATTCAACTTAAATTTCAAATCATTCCAATCATAATGGGCATGATCAAATGGTGGTTTAAAAATCAAATTCTTGCAAACTATTAAATTCATTAATGTTTGCATAATTGCTTGAGTTTATTAAATAAAAATTGTTGCTTTCCAAATTTTTTCCAAATCAAACTAATAGTTGAAATCCAACTAACCATTTAAAACCAAACTAATTTTCCAAATTTTGAAAATCATTACTAACCTTGCTTTTACTCATTGTTTGCAAATCAATAAAATTTAATTATAAAATAAAAACCACCCCAAAACCCCTATCCTTTCTCTCTCTTTTATTCTTTACAAAAAAAATCAACTAATAGAAAAAAAATAAAAAATAAAAGCATAGGAGAGAGGCAAGCCCACCATTTTCTTTTCTTCCTCCCAAGCCCATCTCCTTTCTGGCCCACCCCCCTCTTCCTGTCGCTTTCTTCAACCTGTCGTCACCTGTACGACCATCATCAGAGCCGATCGATCATCCCCACCCCACGCCGATGGCCTGCCGTACCCTTGCTCCTCCCCCTTAAAACCACCAAGCGACCCTCTGCCCCTCAACCCTAGACCCCTTCCTCCTGCGCCGCCGTCTTCTCTCCCCCCCCCCCCCGATTTTCTTTCTTCTGTACCTGAAAGTCCACCTCCTGTCCCTCCTCTGAACTTCCATGGCCGGAGAAGTAGGCGCTCGTCGCCGGGGGGCTGGGCACTGCCACGGGCCGCTGACGGCCGGAATGGACCCACGGCGTCTTCCTGGACCGCCTCGACTCGTCGCCGTTTGCTGGGAGGGACCACGGAGCCCGCGTCGTCGCCGGAGTCTCCCTCCGTTTCTGCCTCTGAACGACTACGACGACGACCGCCTGAGGTGAGCGCTACCTCTCCCCTTCCCCTCTCCTGTCCGCACCTCACACGCCCCACACTCGGGCAACCGCAAGGACCAGCACGCCCAGCGCGCGACAGCAGCCGGCCACCGCTGCAGAGTTCGTCGACGTCGTGCTTTTCTGCTGGAACTGTATCTGAATTTTATTCAGGTTCAATGTCTAACACTAGCTGAACCACAAAAGGCCAACTCCTCCGTATCTGAACACAACAGCGAGCCATACTGCATTGGTTCAGTTCCGTGCGTGCAGCGAGGCAACCAGGGTTCGATCCCTGGGGACGCCCCCCACCTTTTTCACATTTTCCTTCCGCGCTGACCACTGGGCCCCACACGTCATACACACTCTTGCCACGCACGCACACAGTGCCCTGGGCCCCTCCTGGCAGTGTCTGGGGTAGGCTCCAGTGCGGTAACCAAAAGTTTAACACGTTCTGTTTTTTTTTTCCTAATTCATTTAAATAACAGATTTAAACCCAAAAATTAAACCTTTAATAACTTTTGATCTATAACCCTAAAAAATAAAAGTTATATATGTTTTCTGTTCCAAATTAAATAATCTTTCCAAATATGCCATTTGTGTACTGTTTTGGAATTCCCAAATGCATTTAAAATTCAACTTTGAATAATTCAAATGCAATTTCTTAAATTCCATAACTAATTCATTGTTATTCCAAATAATGCAAATAAATTATGTTTTCCATGCCATTTTGAACCACCTCTTCAAATAAAATTTTTGTTTCATGGTTTGAATAATTTAAATTGCCCAAACAATTTAAACCTTGTTTAATTCAATTAAAATTGCTAAAATCATAACTTGCTCAAATTTAATTATTTTTAGACATGCAAAATATGTTTTCAAACCATCAAAGTGTGAACTTTTCAAATATGAATTTGAATTTATGTCTTGAACAAATAAAATTCAAATAATATTCAAACTTGTTTTAAATTCATTTAAAACTTGTTTAAAATTGTTTAATTCATAATTAAATTATCCTAATTCCAATTTCAATATTTGAAACATGTAATCCAACTAAAATTTGATGTTCTTTTCAAATACAAATTTTGTTAATTGTTTTGAACACTTTAACTTGATGAAAACAACAATTGCTTGTGTGACATGTTTAAGTAACCAAACTTTCCACACTTAACCAATAATTTCCAAACTTGTTAAACCTTGTTTCAATTGGTTCTATTGTTGTTATTTTGCTGTTTTCCTCATCCATGCATCATGCTAATCCACTTTCACCTGTTGATTAGTTGGAAAACAATTGTTTCAACCATAATTGATGGGCTGTTCATATGCAACTCAAATTGCATATGGGTCCATTTAAATTTGTTTATCTTGTCAACTAGTTTACCTTGATGCATCTTTAAACTTGTCATGCATCCATATCTTGATCATGCTGGATCTTTTGCCGTAGTAGTAATTGTTGCATCCGGTGTTTGTTCGAGGTTCATTGCTTCTTCCCGGATAGGACGTTGAGATGATGTGAGCAACGACAAGTTCTGCTACCTTGCGGGATCTCAGGCAAGTATACTCACTTGCTGCCAAATGGCTGCCTTTCATCACTTGTTACCGATACTCTCCGTTGTTCTGTTCTGCTAGCCTTAGTAGTAGTTGTTTCTGTTACGAACCCATCACATGAATCCCTTAACACTGATATTGCCTCACCTCCCCTCCTATACCCCCGTTGTTTGAGCCCGTGTCTTACTAGCATGCTTAGGTTGTTTTGCTCGAGTCTGTTACCCGTTACTTTCTGTTATTACTTCAATATGTTCTGGGGGCTCGATGTTTAATCAATCAATCATGCTAATGTTATTGATAAATAATAATTTGATGATAAGGCACCGGCAGGAGGCCCTTGTGGTTTTGAGGCCTGCTAGTGTCGACCCTAATAGGAAAAGGGTCTTGTCTACTGATCCATGATGAGCGCACTACCCGCATGTGGGAAGCTAGTATGGGCGCCCCCCTCAATTTGACTCGATTCGCATCTCGTCCAAATCGCCTCATTTAGTTCGGGTTTTCCATTTGCTGCATGCATGATCTTGCGAGCCCTTGGATCCCGGGTGGAACTTTCATAGTCGGCATATAGGGGGACACGGTCTTAGAGTGCTATGAGGGTCCCCTTTCTTCGGGGCTCGATTAGCCGTGCGCCCAAGGTTCTTTGGGCTTGATGCGAAGAAGAGTTGAGTTGTGTAGAGTACCTCGCTTGGTGGGTTAGCTCCCCATCTGGCGCGTTATTCTTGCGTGTACGGCCAAATTGGTGCAACCCTGCAGGGATAATCTTCTCGAGAAGCCAAGTTTTCCGCGGTTATGGATTACTTGGTGAAAGTACTGGCTAACAAGTACTCAGGACAACTTAACCCTAATGATTAACAATCTTACACCCAATGATTAACAACTTGACTAGTAATAGGCTTATTGACACAATAATCTGAACCATCATTAATCCAACCGTGTGAGTTATCTTCGGATTGCTTCTTCGGATAAGGGGCGAGATCCAGGATGGGTTTGTTTGAAGTTATCTTTCAGTTGGTTACAATACTCTATCTTATCTTCTTTCTGTTAGCCGGAAGTGGTAGTATCTCTCTGTAGTTGGTTCGTGCAGCCTGCTGTCGCTTATTTGCAATAACCACTTCCTTTCCGTTGATCCTAAAGTATTTGTATCTTGTGATGACTGGCTACGCCGGTATCTTGTGAGTATGGGTTTATCCACTTGCCAGTACTTAACCGTACTGACCCACGAATCTTTTTCGTGGCTGCATATTCAATATTGCAGTCAACAGGTTTGAAGTCTGACGACGTTAGCTTGGGAATCCCTCCGGCTTGGCCTGGGCAGGGATTGGACGCTCTCGGTTATCTTCAGGACTCTTAGTCCAATTTGGATCTTGTCCGTAGCCGGACGCTATGTAGTTTCTTTCGCTGTTATTTGGATCTTGTAATGTATCAGTTGTATCCCTGGCTCGTCTGAGTCATCTTGTATCTATCTGATTCTGTTGTAATTGTGGAATATTCGTGAACTATTGTAATGATTATCACAAGTGGTAACCTGGAATCGGTTATTATGTGGATTTTGGCGGGAATGCTGAAATCTGCATAGTGCCCGATCTCGGGGCGTCACATGGAAGCAGGTGGTGCATCGACTGTCGGATATATACCAAATAGGGGTATAGAAGATGGTAGGCCAAGTGCCGGATTACCAGGGTGGCTTAAGTGGTAGTGGGCTTAGGTCCATTAGGCGGCCCAGTAATCCGATGCGCAGAAGCCGGATTCTAGAAGAACCCGGATCACAGCCCGTGTGATCTGGCTTGGAGGAGAAGACGGATTCCTTGCTTTCCAAGTTACAAGTTACCGTAGTTTTCTAGGTTTCCTATTCCGTAAGCCCTAATCCGGCTATTATATAAAGCCGGACGGGAGATAGACAAAACAAGGAGAAAACAGAGAAGCTCTACGCCAACTCGCCGAGAAGCTCATCCTCGACGAGTAGCTTAGATCCAAACCCTCACATTGTAATCCTATTCACGGGCTTTAGTCCCAATTAGTGAGAAGTGCAGGAGTAGGCACGTCGTACTGTCGCGACGTACCGAACCTGGGTAAAATCATGTGTTATGTGTTACTACGCTATCCCGTTACCCCACGTCTCTACCGTAGTCTCATGGCACCCCCGTCTATGAAAACTACTACGATGTCTCGACAGTTGGCGCCCACCGTGGGGCAAACGACGTCAGGCGTAAGATTCCGATCTGGGATACTTGGCGGGATCGGAAGATCAATCACTGTCAGAAGCTTGGAGTTCGACAACGACGTCGGGCGCTTCCTCGACAACGGATCCTACATACCGGCGCAAAACCACCTGGTAAGTGCCTGCGTGCTACCGATAGGATCTGCTAACATCTTTATCGGGCTAACTGCAGAAGCAATGGGGTTTTGCGGTGGAAGCAAATTTATCCCACCCGTCCTATACCCGGTCGAAGATGACTATGATGCCGGATTCTGCTCAGATCGCCGACACAAAAGTGATACACACTTTATCGGCATGGTGCAATCCGAAATCGCCGAAAACACGGATGATGGAAATCCCGTGCAAGAGGCAGACAACAACGCACCCGTCATGGAGACGGAAGATCAAACACCCGTCACAAAGGCGGAAGATCCGACACCCGTCAACAAGACGATGAACTCGGAAGCAGAATCCGTGCTTGCCGCCATTGAGGCGAGGTTGGAGTCGGAAACCGGATCGGATAACTTCGACTCTGAAGACGAAGATGAGGACGCCTTCGTAAGAAAGGTTAAATCCTTTCAAGAGGGATTCCATGAAGTCTTAATGGCAAAACCGGCTGATACCACGGACGCCGGCAGCCAGGAAAGCCCTAAAACCCCTCCGCCAGTGGAAGAGAGAGAAGACGGAGAAACTTCTCCGATATTCCCCAATGTCAAGGAGATGACAGAAGACGAGCCTGTGAAAAACCTCCCTCTTCCAAGAAAAAGCACCGTGCTTCTAAAAAACTCCAATACAAAATCCGGAAGAAAAAATCAGCTGATCTCGCTGATGAAAACCTGGAAGTTGGAGATGTTAGCGGAACAAAGCCTGCGGAGAAGAAATCTAAGGAAATCACTGCTCCGCCAATGACGGAACAGGAAGAGCAAGAGCTATTGCAAACACCAGTGGGACCAGATGAACCCCCTGAGATGCTGGAAGCCAGGAGACAAGCTTTCCAACGGCAACAGCAACATCTACTCAGATCTCGGCAACATCTCCAACAAACCCATAATGACATCAAAGTCATGAAGGAAGAAATAGAGGAGTACGAGAGAAAGCATAGATCCGCGTTAAAACCTACTAGGTTACCCGGAATCGCAAGACCGGAAGAACTGCCGCCAAAAGAAAGGTTCCATAACCCATCTTGGCAAAAGCAGGTAAACGGCAAAGATGCCAAGGGCGAACCAATATACAAGACCGCAGCAGAAAACGCGGAAGCAGCGTTCGCGATTCTTAACAACGATCTGTATTCCAACGGGGAAAAACTCCAAGGGGTGTATGCTTTCCTAGGAAAAGCATTGCAACAACAACAGCGCGCTCAAGAGCGATCAGGGAGGCTGCATGATAACTCCACCCTATGCAAGACAGCTACTTGCGCTGCTGGAGCACCTGGACCGGAAGAACCCGGGGATTCAGACAACTCAAAAGATAAAAAAGAGGATCCGAGAAAAGACAAGAAAAACCCCGACAACCGGGATGCAGCGTCTAAAACCGGATCCCATCTCCCGAAAGATGGGTATAAACCCCATGATCGGGAAGACAAACACCGGAAAGACGGCAAAATAATGCCACCTCCGAGAAACCCAGCTGAGAAAGCTGGAAGATACGATATACCTCACAGGCGTGAGAGGTCCCGGACACCGCCTAAGGACAAAGAAAGGCACAGGAGTAGAACTCCGCCTAACCCAAAAGGGCGTGAACACGGAAGAGATAGAAACAATCCCGGAAGAGCGCGTTCGCGCAACAATGGAAAAGAAAGGAGCAGATCCCCTTCCGTCCATTCAGCCGGAAGATATTCTGCACACATTGACAGAGCAGAAAAAGATGATCTATACTTTGGTCCTAAATGTTTTACCGACAGGATCCGAAGAATAACGCTGCATTCTGGCTTTGCCAAGGTCGGTCCAACGTACCAGAAATACACTGGCAGCACAAACCCGGATACCTGGCTCTCGGATTACTATACAACCGTCCAGATCAACAATGGGACAGACCTGGAAGCTGTCAAGTTTCTTCCCCTAATGCTGCTGGATGGAGCCAGAGATTGGATCAATGGATTACCGTCACGAACAGTCGATAGCTGGGATGATATGGCTAGAGTATTCACTCAGCATTTCCGGGGAACATACAAATGCCCGAATAGCATCAACCAGCTAAACTGTTGCACGCAATTTGAGGATGAACCATACGTGGATTTCATCTCCAGATGGACAGCAATGAAGAATAGTTGCTCTGGAGTAACTGACGTACAAGCAATGCATGCTTTCGTCAATGGCCTAAAACCCGGACTTGTACCGTTCATGGTTGGTTCCAAAAAGCACAAGGATCTCGGATCTATGCTTACAACCGCCAATGAGCATGCTGCAGCCGAGGATGACATCATAGCAAGAGGAGGCAATATTGAATCATTGATACTCGCCAAGAAAACCCCTCGTTCTGACAAAAAAGCCACTCCAGAAACAACGACAAAGCCCAAAGAGGTGAACATAGCCTTTGGAGGAGAAAAGGGAAATAAGTGGAAAGGACGCAACCCAGATCCAATCAATTACACTCCAGAGGAGTGGGAAAGGATTAAGTTGGAACCTTGCGTTCACCACTCGCAATTTGGGAAACCCACCCATACAAACGCGCAATGCCGGCTGAATAAGCACATGAAGGGCAGTGCAGGGTCCGGAAATAAAGGGAAGGGTTCCAAAAGGAAACCCGCCAAACAAAAGCCAGAAGCTGACAAAGAAGACAGTGAATCGGACACTGACGAAAAAATCCAGGAACAGCAGCGTAAAGGCGAACCCAAGTTTCCGAGGGTTGATGGAGAAGCAATGCTAACTTTCTTAGCAACCCCATCAGCAAAGGTGGCAAAAAGAACACTTCGAGAAATAAACGCGGTTGTTCCGGCAACCCCGAAATTCTTGAAGTACTCCAATACACCGATAATCTGGGATCAGTCTGATCATCCCGGAAATATCCCTGAACCCGGCACACAAGCTCTTGTTGTAAGCCCTATTGTTCAGAATACCAGGCTAAGAAGAGTGCTGATGGATGGAGGATCCAGCATTAATATAATGTACCTGGACACACTGAAGCACCTGAAGATTTCCGAGTCTCAGCTCAACTACAGCAATATACGCTTCCATGGTATCGTCCCTGGCAGGCAAGCACGATCCCTAGGAGAAATTTCCCTAGATGTCACCTTCGGAGATAAAGATCACTTCCGGCAGGAAAGAGTATCCTTCGAAGTAGTGCCGTTCGAAAGCGTGTATCACGCAATACTCGGACGTCCAGCTTTCGCCAAATTCATGGCAAGATCCTGTTATATTTATAACAAGCTGAAGATGCCAGGACCCAAGGGAGGAGTAATCACTATAGCTGGTGATTTTAAGCTGGCAAATGAGTTGGAAAAAGAAAACGCCCTTTGCGCTCAGAGAGTTATAGCAAAGGAAGAACTGAAGGAATTAGCCAAGGAGGTATCGCCGTCAGAAATGCCGGCAGGAAAAGAAACTCGGAAGCCAACAGACAGCTTCAAGGCATCCGAGAATACAAGACAGGTAATCCTAGATCCCAAAGATCCGACAAAATTTGTCGTCGTAGGGACTGGGATGACTGACAAATAGGAAGGCGAGCTCATCAAGTTCCTCCGTGAGAACTGGGATATTTTTGCCTGGTGTCCAGCGGACATGCCAGGTGTACCCAGGGAACTTGCTGAGCACCAACTTAAGGTTATTCCTGGATCAAAACCCGTCAAACAAGGTCTCCGTCGATTTGACGGAAGAAGACGGAAGGCTATTGGCAAGGAAATTATCCGGCTTTTAGCAGCGGATTTCATTAAGGAAGTGATCCATACTGACTGGTCCACAAATCCGGTATTAGTACCGAAGAAAGACACTACTGCTCTTAGAATGTGTATAGATTACACAGGCTTGAACAAATTGTGTCCGAAAGATAGGTTCGCATTACCGCGAATCGATCAAATAATAGATGCTACAGCAGGCTCTGAGCTTTTGTGCTTTTTGGATGCATACTCCGGGTACCACCAAATACGCATGAAAAAGGAAGATCAAATTAAGACTTCTTTTATAACCCCATACGGGGCGTATTATTACGTAACCATGCCGTTTGGCCTGAAGAACGCAGGTGCAACCTACCAGCGTTGCATGCAACGTTGTTTGCATAGTCAGATTGGAAAAAATGTCCATGTTTATGTGGACGATATTTTTGTCGTAACCAAGGAAAAAGATACACTCCTTGAGGATTTGCGAGAAACTTTCGAAAACTTACGCACCTACAAGATGAAGTTGAATCCATCTAAGTGCGTATTCGGGGTTCCCTCAGAAAAACTTCTGGGTTTCATCGTTTCTCACAGAGGAATAGAAGTTAACCCGGAAAAGATCAAGGCAATCTTGAACATCACAAAACCTACTTGCGTCAAAGATGTCCAAAGATTGACGGGTTCCGCAGCTGCCGTTAGCAGATTCATTAGTCGGCTGGGGGCTAAAATCCTAACATTATACAAGTTGTTGAAGAAATCCGACAAAGTTAAGTGGATAGCAAAGCTTTGGAATACATAGCAGTTATGTCTCTTCTATACTTAGTTCAATATCTATGTAAACATCTTTTGAGATCATGAAATAAAGTTGTTGGATTTCTGGTATCCATGTTTTTTACATGTTCATTATAGTAAAAGCATGTTTCCACCTTCTCTATTTCCCAATGATCTTACAAAGTACTCAATGTTAACCCGAATTGTGCCTGCGTACTCGGCGTTAAGTAACTGAATGTTTTTTCAGCCTGCTAACGGCTAAAGGAAACTTGAATTGCCTGCGTGCCCAAGTTTCGGTTAAAAAGTTCCTTGTTTCTCTAAGCATTATCTGATTGCGTATGTGTTGGGTTGCTGGAACTAGTTAGTAAAAATGCCTTTAGCATGGTCCATGTTTCCGAGTTTAAACTGATTGGTTACTCCCAGTTACTCGGCATGACGATTCATATTGCTATTTGAGCCATTTCAAACACTAAGGACAGTTAAAACATATATGCCAGAGAACTTAGAAGATAAAGGAATAATAACGTCCGAAAAACCTTGCAAAAAATTTCATAACTAATAATTGCAAAAGGCGGAATTTTTCATTCATACAAATAGATGCATTACATTGCAGATTACATTGAAAGAACAGTAATGCTCCTATTGTCTATTTTTTGCCATCCAGGTCAAAGGTAGCCCTTCAAGCATCGGATTCCTGCTCGCTGTTGTCGTCTTCGGGGATTGGAGGGATCTCCTCTTCTGGATAGTTGATTGAAATATTTACCATGGAGGCAATCTGGGTGGCGTGGCCTTTGATTTCATCAAAGATGGTATTTCGCTGAGTGTCCGTGTATCCCTGAGGGACACCGGACGCCACGCGCCAGGATTTAGCACCGGGGTAGTGCATGCGCATAAGGCCGAGTGCCATACGCGCACCACCCCGTGCAGCGGAACGCAGGATAGAATCCCTGGATTCCGCCACCTCCATGATGGCTCCCGGAAGTTTTTCAAGCTCCGAGAACTCCCCAGTCCTTGCGGGAAGAAACTTGTTCACCAGCTGCATTCCAGCAGCACGGATCGAAGTCCACATCTTCCCAAAGGCTTGGATCCCTTCAAGCCGGGTACCATCTGGGATATCTCCTGTTTTTTCCGACAAAACAATCACAAGTGTTAGGCAAAAAAACAGAGAGGAAATACAAGTTATGGAATAACAAAAAGGGTAACGGAAAATTACCGATAAGCTTGTCAATCTCGGAGATTTCTTCCAGGCGGAGGTTCAGAGCATTTTCTAAATCCTGAATAGTGGATTTATCCTTCTCCGCCTGTTCAGAAGCCTTGGAGTTGGCAACTCCAAGGGCCAAGTTGCTGGCCTCCAGATCCTTTTGAGCCTTCACAAGATGCTTGTGAAGCTCCAAATTCTCCTTTGGGAGATTCTCGGCATTGCCGGCATCTTCAGCTATTTGCTTGGCCTTAGCCAAAGCAGCTGAAAAGCAAAGAAAATTCCGGATTTAGAAAATTTCTGGAATAAGTACTTAGACAAAAAATTGAATTGCAAACCTCAGAAGAATAATGTATACCTGATGTTTCCGATAAAGCGAGCTGAGACGATGCCAGTTCCACCTCTCTCTCCTCAAGAATAGAAAGGAGATTTCTAACCTCCTTATTCTTGATGGTGAGTTTGTTGAAAACTTCCATGTTTATGGTTTCGGCGGTTTGCTGCAACATAGCAAGGAAAAGAATGGTTACAAAAAGCATCAAAGCAAAACAGGCATGCAATTTTGTTTAATGCTTGGGGGCTAGAGTTACATACCTGGCTCATTCGGTGCAAACCCGCCAAGTTTTCCTGGAACTCTTTTGCGTATTCCGCAAAAGCAGTTCCGGCCGCGCTTAGGCTGTCGTTGATAATCTTGAAGTCTTTATCAAAGGTGGGAATCTCTTCGTCGAAAGTCCGAGAAAATTTCTCCACCTCTGGAGCCGCCCTTTCCCTCGTGTCCGTGTCCGACACAACGGGCGGGCTGGGCTCTGAGGGCTTGGTGGTGGGGGCTGCAGTTTGCTCTTCCGCCATTGTGGACGGCGTGTTCGGGGCAACGGCGGAAGAAGGTTGACCGCCTCGGCTGGAAACAACCTTGTGTTTCTTCAGTTTCTTTGGTTTTAAACTGGAGGGAGGCAGGCTAAAAACAAAAAACCCGGAAAAGTTAAAAAACCGAGGATGGATGAAAAGTTTCCATAAAGGAAAATAGAATCCACAAGAAAGAACCTGGAAGTGGCGACGGGGATTCCGTCAAGGTCGATAATTTCTTCCGAGGAAGTTATCTTCTTGCGCTTGCGTCCACCTGTAGCGGCGGTGCGCAGCGCGTCCAGCTCAGCCTCGGATACCAAGTCCGAATCTGAAAGATCCGCGAACTGTCGGACGAACAAGATCAAAATCAGAGGCTAGAAAATCCGAGAAAAAATAAAACTGTACCCAAATGACTGAAAAATTACCTTGGGAACCGGATTGTCGGCCGTATACACGTATTGGTCGCGTGATGCGACCAATTGGTTGATGCACCGTCGAAACTCCTTTGCGGGCCAATCTTTGGTAGTTGTCCGCATCGGATCCTTGACTCCCGTGTATTCGTACAGGAGACGGCCGCTGTGGTTGGCCAATGGCTGGATTCGCCTAATCAGCCAGCATAGAACCGTGTCCATGCCGGTTAGAGGCGGATCCATGGAGGTGAGCTTGGCGATGCGCCGCTTGATCTTTAGTAGATCTGGCGGCAGAACCTGGACGGCTTCCGTTCCCCAGTTGTCTTGGGGAACTGCGGCAGAGTTCGCGAAAGGAGGAACCCCGACAGCTTCCTTAAGGAAAGGCACGTCGGGGTGATAAAAGAAGGAACCCGTCCAAAATTTGACGGATTCCGAAGTTTTTATCTTGGGGAACCAATCTTCTCGGAATTTCCGAAGAGTGAAAGATATGGTCCCGCAAGTCGGGAGTGCGCCCTCCGAAGAGTTCCGCTTAACCCCGAAGCAGTAAGTCCAGAAATCTAACCTAGGTTCTAGACCTAAGTAGCCCTCGAACAAAGCCTGGAAGCCGGCCATGTAGAGGATGGAGTTGGGAGGAAGGTTATGGGGCTGGATGTTGTAGTGAGAAAGGATTTGGAGGAAGAAGGAAGAAGGTGGAAGTCCCATACCTCGAAGAAGGTGGGAACAAAGAAGGACCCTTTCGCCATTTTTTGGCGTAGGCTCGGTCTCGTCTTCTGGAAGCCGCCATTTCTTCTTAAGAACCAGGCCCTCCTTTTCCAGGTTTGGAAGGAGAGCCGGAGGAATGCTGCAGGCAATCCA
Organism: Alopecurus myosuroides; assembly: GCA_028641055.1. Lineage (NCBI taxonomy): Eukaryota > Viridiplantae > Streptophyta > Magnoliopsida > Poales > Poaceae > Alopecurus > Alopecurus myosuroides. Next base: position 881,300 of record CM054061.1, on the reverse strand, counting down.
GTTGCCTGCAGACTCCGCTTCTTCGTCTGCTCCGGCGGCGGCGGAGGCGGCGGCCTCCGCGGCGGCGAGTTCGTCGCCAAGAAGTTGGATCTTCTCCTCCGCCGTTTCTGGAGCCAACGGCGGGGAGGCTGCGGAGCTCGATCCCGCAACGTTCGCGGCGGCGGAAGAATTTGCGTCACCCGCCGTGGAGGCCGTGGTCTTCTCCGGCTCGTCGCCGGTGTGCTTGGGCGATCCCAGTTGCGGATCTAAATCGCTGATGAGCTCGTTGATGGCGGCGCGGGTCGGCGATGACGGCGAGGAGGCCATCTTGTGGTGGTGCGTTGCGTTCCGGTGTGCTTGGATGCTAAGAGCGCCTGGGACAAGTGCTTTGCTCTCGAGCTCGTTCGCGTCAATGGCGTGGGCAGTAGGGAGTGAGGAAAGTTTTCGTTGAGGACGAGGACGGCTATTTATAGCCGGAAAACCGTCTAGATGCGTGCCAACGGCTATTTTGACCGTTGGATGTTTGCCGCGTGTCGCTCGCCGGAAAATCCGTGAAATGAAACGACGGAGTAATGATGATTATCTCCTCGTTTCCCGCGCGAATCTGTCAAAGATACGTTTCTGGGTTCTTCCGAGTAAATCTCAAACGTCGCTTACGTCAGCATGATTGAGTGCGCTGACGTAGGAAGTTTCTTCTCCGCGGAGGATCGTGAGAGAAAAGCCGGATTTTTAGGATTTCGAGTTTCATGCCACCATCTTTTTCAAATGAAGAATAAGAAGAATCAAGACTGCTGAATCAATATTTCTCGGACAAGGAACATTTAGCGAATAGCGGAGAATCAGAGTTTTGATCCTTCTTGGGGGCTACTGTCGGATATATACCAAATAGGGGTATAGAAGATGGTAGGCCAAGTGCCGGATTACCAGGGTGGCTTAAGTGGTAGTGGGCTTAGGTCCATTAGGCGGCCCAGTAATCCGACGCGCAGAAGCCGGATTCTAGAAGAACCCGGATCACAGCCCGTGTGATCTGGCTTGGAGGAGAAGACGGATTCCTTGCTTTCCAAGTTACAAGTTACCGTAGTTTTCTAGGTTTCCTATTCTGTAAGCCCTAATCCGGCTATTATATAAAGCCGAACGGGAGATAGACAAAACAAGGAGAAAACAGAGAAGCTCTACGCCAACTCGCCGAGAAGCTCATCCTCGACGAGTAGCTTAGATCCAAACCCTCACATTGTAATCCTATTTACGGGCTTTAGTCCCAATTAGTGAGAAGTGCAGGAGTAGGCAGGTCGTACTGTCGCGACGTACCGAACCTGGGTAAAATCCTGTGTTTTGTGTTACTACGCTATCCCGTTACCCCACGTCTCTACCGTAGTCTTATGGCATCCCCGTCTATGAAAACTACTACGATGTCTCGACATCGACCTCACCTCCGATGCGGAGTGAGGTCACCGTAGTTATGTAGGATCGCCGTAGTGCTGTAGTTGGCGATGAAATTTCGATGTATGACAAAGATCTCGCGGAGATGTTTCACTAAGTTCCCGCGGTGAGTTCATCGCGTTTGAATGAAATCGAATTCTCCCTCCGCATCCCGTAGAAGAAGGAAAAACACGAACTGAAAAGCATTTTTCGGTTCGCGTTATAAGGGCTCTGCTAAAGTTACTCTTAGGACACCACTTCTCTTCCTCCCTGGAACAAAACATTACTTTCGTAAATACAGAATGTCGTCAATCATACGGACGAAAACTATTTTTCGTGATACTTTTCAAAATTTAATATTGATTTATTATACTTGCGAAATTCATTAAAAAACATTTTTAAAAAATTCTCAGAAACACGCGAAACGAAGGAACAAAATAAAAATAAAAAAATGCTTTTTTACCCAGATCCCCTGGTTTTCCCATTCCGAAGGTGAAAGATCAAGCGGTCGAGGCCCAAGACTGAAATCCTCCGCTTTCTATGTTTTCACTGGAGTTAAATGCATGGGCGGTCCTCAAAGTTTCCGATAAGTGTCAAGTAGGTCCTAAATCTCTGAAAATGCACTTCTAGGCCCCAAATGTTACCCAAGTGATTCAAAGCAGGTCCTTTTCTCGTCTGACCAGCTTTGACTAACGCCACATGGACAGTGGGGGCCAGGAGACCAAGATCTACTAGGTTTCCCTCACTAAGAGGATGGATTGGTGGAAATGTAGATCTAGATCTCCTCTAACTTCTCCCTCAAAGATATGCAAGAACCATTGGAGGGATTGAGAGAGGAGCAAGCTTTCCAAAGTCAACAATGGTGGAGAGAGAGAGAGAGGAAAAACGGGCTGGGAAAGACTTGGGGACTTTGCGGAAGAAAGCTCCTTAAATAGGTGCTAAATTACTAGCCGTTTTACACTTTTTCCGTCCATTCCGGAATGGTCCGGAATGATTCCGGAGTCTGGAATGGCCCGGAATCAATTCTGTAGCGATTCCGGATGGCAACAGAGCATTTTTCCCGTTGAAGTCGGAATAATTCCAGATGGTCCGGAATGGTCCGGAATAATTCCGGATTGCAACAGTGAGACTGAAAACCGATACAAGAAATTTTATAACTTTTGCATATGGACTCCGTTTTCGATGTTCTTGGACTCGTTGAAATCGCAACGACGAGCACTACAAGAATATGCAGATAAAAATCATTGTCCATAAATGAAAGATAAAACCAAAAGGGTAAAGGTTTAGACCTCTCAAATAGGAACACCCGGTAAAACCTCCAACACGAAAACACACATAACTTTTGCGAATGAACTCCGAATTAGGTGAATCCAAATGGGTTGGAAAGGTAATAACAAGGAATATCCAAACAAAAAGGGAATGGAGAAGTTACCACACATGGAAGGTGTGGAAACATTCTCAAAGCTGAACCGGATATTTTCACCACCGAAATCGCAACAAGTTTTTCTTACCAAAACCGTTTTCGATAAACCTTGGCTTGCCATGAAGATCACGACAAGCACTAAAACCCAAAGGAGACAAAAGCCAAATAAGAACCAAGAAAGATGATATGCAAGTATGCAAAGGTTTGAGATCTCCACAACAATTCGATCACGTTACTCACTTTAGAGCCCCTCTTGATAGTACGACTATCTATCCTATAACCCGGTCTCCCAAAGACACGAGACCGGTAAAATAGAAAACATATCAAGATTATATCTTTACCTTGAGCATTCCACTTGAGCTAGATGATGACAATCTTGACTCTCTCAAGTTGGATCTTCTTTCTTGATTGCGCTTGCTAGCACAAGCTCCGCTTGATGAAGACTTGCAAGTTGCTCCCCCATACACCATTATGGGAGAGACTAGCTCCCCCATACACCATTATGGGAGGGAACCTTCTCGACAATTCTTCACAAGGACACAATCTACAAAAGGGTGGCAAGCATCAAGTATAGGATATCTTCTAGATGCTTCACTTGAGCTTCCACGTCAAGCTAGATGACGAACACCGCTTGACGACGACATAGACCACAGGATATATGAAATCTTCCTTTTGGTTCATGCCCATGGAAAGATACCTAACCACACATAGAGATGCCACACAAACATATGATGGATTAGTTCACAAAGCTATATTTACAATTGCTTACCATACACAATCCCACTTGGTACAAATTGTAGCTTTGTGTGTTGATCACTTGCTTGATCAACCTTGTATCTTTGCTTCTCCCTTAAAATGATGATTTCTTGAAGATGATAATGAAAGATCACCTAATCCTTTTCTTCAAGACACACTAGCAATAAGCTCAACTCAAATCATGAATATTCTTCATATAAATCCTTGCATATAATAATGGCCATCAAGGAAGCTAATAGAGTTCAACACATGAAATCCATTAATTCCCATGGACAAGATCTACAAGGATAACTCAATGAAAACATTAGTCCATAAGGATTGTCATTAATTAACAAAACCACATATGGGGGAACCATGCGCTTTCAATCTCTCCCATTTTGGTAATTGATGACAATCCCTTTTTAAGAGGGTTTATATGATGAATTAAGCAACCATGCTAAACAAAGAGCAAGGATGCAATAGCATGGAAAGGGTAATGCTTAAGAACGGAACTAAAGCATAAACCAAATTCCCTTAAACCCTCTAAACTTCTCCCCCATTGGCATCCATTGCCGAAATGTGCAAAAAGATTAGAAGGCCAATATAGTAAGAGCTCCCCCATAGTGTATGCATTCCTCATGATATGAGTGAAATCATGTGCATATATCCAACTATGAATAGATGGAGGGGGATCAAACTATATTGAGGATCCAAATATTTAAAAGCAAAGACAAATTGAAGGATACTTTCACAAAGAAGAAACCAACCAAAGGATCCGAAAAACCGATTGACCAAAATCAATATTATGATAAGATCAACCAAGTGTTCTAGAAAATCAAGAGGGAACTCCCCAAGGTACATGCACAATGTTAGATTTTGATTACTATATAATGTGCACAACATGGAATCATCACTCCCTTCTAAATAATTTTGAACACAAACAAGAGCAAGCGAATAGATTGGAAATGAAGCAAAGAAACTTGCAAACAAACAAAATTACTCAACCAAAGTAGATGGGTGTGACTAGGAAAAACATTTTTAGGAGACTAATAGGATGATCAAATCATCAACATAGTCTTTTAATAAAGGAGGCACAAAGTGCATATCATGTCTTTCCCATACACACAAACCATCAAGGATAAAACACATAGGTCCAGAAGCTTATTAAGATGCAAAACAAATACCAAAATAAAAGCAAAGCTTGTGCCTTTTAGGAACCACCAAGGAATATAACACAATAAAAAGTGGTCACTAAAGAAAAAGAATATCAATTAAAGATGTAACTATTGTCGTGTGTATAAGTTTCTACTTGGACACCAATCACAAAGATACATATCCACAAAGAAACATGCACACACAAAATAGGTACAAAGGTGAAGAACATGATATCCAAGAGAGGTTCATAAATATACCAATAAGATTTTTTCTTGAAAGCAAAGCACTAAGCTTATTTATATCTTAAAGGGATATATATGAACAAGTCAACAAACTCATCAAAGCATCACAAATATCACAAGGGAAAAGTGATAGTTGAAATGCTTCAAGAAAGGTAACGCGTATCACAAAAAGATTCAAATGGTTTTTGAGAATCCATCAATATTGCAAATGAGAGACTTCAAGTAGAATTGCTAGATTAATATACTTGGTATTGGTGAATCATGAATATGATTATAAATATTCCCTTAATATGTAATCATCCCGTCTTACTCATAGTTGCAATAAAGATGCTTTTGATAAGACTTTTGCAAAACCAAATGAAATTCAACAAAGGGAAATCATGCCAAGAAGCAACCTACACAAGGTTGAAAGCTAGAAATGTATGCATGGAATAGATACTTGTTACCGTGACGACATTGGTGATGAAGAGGATGCGAATTCATTATTCATCGTAGCTTGACTCCTATAATATCATGGTGAGAACACCTTCCTTATGAATGGAGCAAGCAACCAAAGTATCTCCATTGTACATAAAAACAAAATTCAAGTACAAAATGGTAACCAAACTCATTGGGTCCAAAGTAGTTAGAACAACTACAATACACAGGACAAACTCCACATAAATATGTGCATATTAATATGAATTTGAATTTCATGCAAATCTTAGCCATTTAGAATTTGATGGAGTTTATCCTATGTATTGGATCAACGAAAGTAAGCATCCCAAAAGATATACATAGTAAATATTCATGCACAAAACTTTCAAGAACCAAAACAAGATACAAATTAGACATGGAACCAATTAAACCAAGAAGCCACTCATAAGAGTGAAAAGAAAGAGAATTGTACAAATTATATCAAGACCCAAATCAACACATGATTGAGGAAACCAAATAGAGAAGATACCAAAAAAACACCAAAGAATAAAAAAAACCCTCTACACTTTTCATGATAGCACACAAAGTACCAAAACGAAAAAATGCTCGTCTTCCAAAGAGACAAGTCATTGGGAAAAAATATAAATTTAAAGACAACAAGTGTTCAAACGCATATAGGATAGTTCTTCCAAGAAAAGTGCATTATTTATGATCTTGCATTTGAATACAAAATGCACACAATGTAATCATTACTCTCCATATATAATATTCAAACACTAGTCATCTTTAAATAAAAACAATTAGATTCAATACCAATATAAAGAACGGTGATCTACTCAATGTAGGATAGCTTCCCCAAGAATAGTGCAACCCAAAGAAGTATGACTTTGAACATAAGTGCACAAGTATGGGATCATTGCTTTTACTACCACAAGAAAGCACAACACAAATTTTGAGTAGAGCAAAGAGGACACAAGGGAATTAAACCAAACAAAACATTGGCAAGAAACAAGGAATTTTGTAGCAAAGTCCAAAGTAAATATGATCAATAAACTTACCACAAATTATTATCACTTGTCAAGGACAAGAGATGTATGGAGATATTTCTCGGTGGTATATTTGTTCACAATCATATTCACAAAACATAAGCATGTGGTAAAAGATAGGAATACTAAAAAAGCATGCTTAGAAAGAGATTCTTGAAGGCTTCGAATAAAACCCGAAAATGCAAGGCAACAAGACATTCTCTTACAAACAAGATACCAAAGAAGATAGACACAAGATATTTTAAGGAAATATGGAACTTGTTTGAGCAACATGCCACTTAGGAACAAGATAACTAGAATATCAACTCTAGGTGGCAATACCTCACATGTTCACATTTTCTAGGCTTGTAATATGCACATAGCTTATTACTCCCCCATAATGTGATAATCAATTTTTTTTAACAAGAGGCAAAGAAAATAAATCCAACTAGAGAAGGTTAATGGACATTAGAATTTGAATTTCTCATGAGAAAGACGTACCACATAGAGACAAGATAATATTGATATATCAACACTAAGTGGTTTTCGTCATGTACACACATTTTAGGATAGTAAAGTGACAAGATCATATTACTCCCCCAAAATGGGATAGTCCATTAATCTCTCAAAGAGCCAACTAAAATAAGTAAGAATTGCAATGAAGGCTCAACACAAATCACACAAGTACATGGAGTGCAAACCAACAAACATAACTAGATTACTCAAGATAGGTAAGTAGTAAGCACAACATGTACAAACACATGCTAGAAACAAAACTAACATATGCAAGGGAGCATGCAACTTTCAAAGAATATATGAATTAGATACAAGTTACCGCAAGGAGGAACATTGGATAAGAGATATATATAATCCACATGACTTGGCTTGTGGAAATATAAATTATGAAGATCCCTTAATTCTTCATGAGATAGCCAAGTCTCCAATGCCCTCCACCAACACCTATTGATCAAGTTTGATCTTGTTGGTCCCCAACCAAGTTGGGTCCAAGAGGTTAGTCACAATAGGTTTGGCAACCTAAATGGTTCTTTCCTTGACACCACTTTGAGTACCAACAAACTTGGCAAACACATTGCCCACATTATCCTTCCGAATGGAATAAACATCATCAAGAAGGATAGGGTTGGATAATATACCATTAGTGCATGAAGAAGCAATGTGCCCCTTCTCACGACAAAGGTAGCAACATCGACTCTTATCTTTCTTCTTAATAGGCTCCTCAACTTGAGGAGCATTGACTTGAGTCTTCTTAGGAGGTGGTCGTTGTTCAACTCGTGGTTGAGCATGAGATTGAACAAGAGGCCGCTTCCCTAGTTGCTTCTCACTTAGAGACTTCTTCTTCAAAGGGAAAGATCTCACATGGTGCCCTTCAATCTTGCACTTGAAGCAAATAATCTTGGCCGTATCTTTTACTTGTTCTTGGCCCTTCTTCTTGTCAACCTTGGACTTGTTATTGATATTGGAGTTGAATCCAAGTCCACTCTTGTCATTGGCAAGTCTTCGCACTCTCAACATCTTGTCAAGGGTGGAAATCCCTTCATGACTCTTTTCCAAGTCTTTCTTCAAAGAAGTGACTTGGGCCTTGAGCTCTTTAATTTCCTCTACATGGTTACAATCAACACAAGAGCTAGAGGAAGTAGATGCTTTATTGTTAGAGCAACAAGGCAAGGAAAGCAATTCATCACAAGATGTAGAAACATTATGGGAGGATGAATTACCAATACGAGCACAAGTCAATATAGCATTACTAGAAGATATTGTGCTAGTACCCACATGAGGCTCACAAGATGTTACCTTTCTAGTCATAGCCTCAAGAGATAACTTTAGCTTGGTATGGGATGCTAGAAGATCCTCATGAGAGCTAGATAGCTTTTCATGAGTTTCTTCCAATTTCCCACACTTGCTAGTCATCAACTCAAGTTGAACCCTTAGCTCAACATTCTCCTTCAAAATAGATTCTTCACACGATGTGGAGTTAGTAGCACAAGCATCATTGGAAATAGAAGAAGACAATTTGGCAAGCTTATTATTCAACCTAGAGTTTTCCTCAATTAGATTAGCATTGCCAACAATAAATTCAACCTTTTCACTTTTAAGCACTTTATATTTAGCATTAGTATGGTCACGTGCTTTAGTGAGATAGGATATTTGTTCATTATAGAGCTCCTCAATAGATTCAAGTTTCTCCTCAAGAGTAACTCGGAGCTCATTCTCTTCCTCAAGAGACATAGTGAGGGATGCCTTTTCATCGGCATCACTTCTTTCAATCTCACCTTTCTTTTTAGTGATTTTAGAGCTATTAATAGCAAAAGCCAATATTTCACCCAAGGGAGTGATAGCTTTGCTACCTTTAGGGAGATCAAGAAGAACCAACTCACCCTTCTCCATTAAAGAGACCTCATCCTCAAGCTCACCATAAAATATATCCTCATCCTCATCATCACAAGATGTAGTGGGTTCCAAAGGTGGAGATACATTTGAATCCCTAGCCATAAGGCACACATGAGAAATGGATAACGAAGATGAAGATTGACTTGAAGCACCAATAAGGTGCATGTCTTGTTCCACCACAATATGGGATTCCTCTACATTGTTAGCCACACAAGTACTATAGGAAATGGAAGCATTGTTTTAATGAAAACAAGACATAGGAAGTATATCATCATGAGATTTAGTTAAACAACTATTACATGATATGCAAGGACTATCAACACTAGCATGTATGGAATTTTGAGTGCTAGAGGATATTAAGTCCAAAGATAGATCATTGCAATGGGATAGATATGAAGTATAGTCAATAGCAAATTCACTATCCACAATGCAATTTCTATCACCACTCACCATATCATTACCTTGTGACAAATCACATGTTGGTGGAGTGGAGAAAGATGTGAACTCATCACGGCCGGAAGTGGATGGAGAACAATCATCCTCAATAATGTTGGACACATCATATATATCTTGAAGTTTTGTCCATAGCTCATGAGCGTTCCGAAAAGGCATGATTGAATCAATAACTACATCGCTCAAAACACATGAGAGACCATTAGATACAAGAGTATCGAGATAAGAGTTTTCCTCATCCTATAAAGATAAATCTTGAGAATCCTTTGGACGAGGAAAATCCATATTTACAATTCTCTTAACATACTTTGGACCCATGTCCGTAAGAAAATTAAGAATGCGAATTTTCCAAACATCATAATTTCCACCATAGAATGTAAAAGCGGGATCATGCTCTATTTCTCTAAATGACATCGTACTATCTAGGATGTAAAGCCTAATAAAGAGAGACGAGGCTCTGATACCAATTGAACGGACAACGACATCGCCTAGAGGGGGGGTGAATAGGCGATTAAAACTTTTCCGGTTAAAGCTTGCTAAATGCGGAAATAAACTAGGTGATTAAATTAACAAGCATACAACCCAAATATTCTAGGGTCAACTAGATGCACTAACAACTTATGCTAAGCAAGACAAGTAACAAGGTGATAGCAAGATATATAACTTCAAGCGCGAAGGCTATCACAATGTAAATTGCATAAGTAAAAAGCTCGGGTATAGAAATAACTGAGGCACACGGACACGATGATGTATTCCCGAGTTCCTCCCACAAGGGGAGTACGTCTCATTGGAGTGGTGTGAGCTCACCACGAAGGCCTACTCAACGCCACTAACGCCTCACCCTATTCTCCGATGAACTTCCGCCACGAAGGCCTAGTTCACCTTCCACTATTGAACCCCTTTTAGGCAGGGATCGAGTCCTTTACAAACACCTTGGGGCACACATTCACAACTCAATTGGAGGCTCCCAAGAACACCACAATTCTTATAGGGTCAAAGACCCAAGAGTAACAATCTCACAATCTTTCACTTCCACGAATCCTCGTGGAGAGAGCAAACCGATGCAACCAATGAAAATGGCAAGAGCACAAGTGCTCAAATCCTCCACTCTCAAATTCCAACAAAGCAACAAATGCTTATGGGGGAATAAGAGAGGAAGAACAATGGATAAACACCAAGAACTCCAAGATCAAGATCTACTAGGTTTCCCTCACTAAGAAGGACGATGGATTGGTGGAAATGTAGATCTAGATCTCTTCTAACTTCTCCCTCAAAGATATGCAAGAACCATTGGAGGGATTGAGAGAGGAGCAAGCTTTCCAAAGTCAACAATGGTGGAGAGAGAGGGCAAACGGGCTGGGAAAGACTTGGGGACTTTGGGGAAGAAAGCCCCTTAAATAGGTGCTAAAAAACTAGCCGTTTTCCACTTTTCGGTCCATTCCGGAATGGTCCGGAATGATTCCGGAGTCCGGAATGGCCCGGAATCGATTCTGGAGCGATTCCGGATGGCAACAGAGCATTTTCCCGTTGAAGTCGGAATAATTCCGGATGGTCCGGAATGGTCCGGAATAATTCCGGATTGCAACAGTGAGAATGAAAACCGATACGAGAAATGCTATAGCTTTTGCGTATGGACTCCGTTTTCGATGTTCTTGGGCTCGTTCAAATTGCAACGACGAGCACTACAAGAATATGCAGAGAAACATAATTGTCCATAAATGGAAGATAAAACCAAAACGGTAAAGGTTTAGACCTCTCAAATAGGAACACCCGGTAAAACCTCCAACACGAAAACACACATAACTTTTGCGAATGAACTCCGAATTAGGTGAATCCAAATGGGTTGGAAAGGTAATGACAAGAACTATCCAAACAAAAAAAGGAATGGAGAAGTTACCACACATGGAAGGTGTGGAAACATTCTCAAAGCTGAATCGGATATTTTCACCACCGAAATCGCAACAAGTTTTTCTTACCAAAACCGTTTTCGATAAACCTTGGCTTGCCATGAAGATCACGACAAGAACTAAAACCCAAAGGAGAAAAAATCCAAATAAGAACCAAGAAAGATGATATGCAAGTATGCGAAGGTTTGAGCTCTCCACAACAATTCGATCACGTTACTCACTTGAGAGCCCTTCTTGATAGTACGACTATCTATCCTATAATCCGGTCTCCCAAAGACACGAGACCGGTAAAATAGAAAACCTATCAAGATTATACCTTTGCCTTGATCATTCCACTTGAGCTAGATGATGACGATCTTGACTCTCTCAAGTTGGATCTTCTTTCTTGATTGCGCTTGCTAGCAAAAACTCCGCTTGATAAAGACTTGCAAGTTGCTCCCCCATACACCATTATGGGAGTGACCCTTCTCGGCAATTCTTCACAAGGACACAATCTCCAAAAGGGTGGTAAGCATCAAGCATAGGATATCTTCTAGATGCTTCACTTGAGCTTCCACGTCAAGCTAGATGACGAACACCGCTTGACGACGACATAGACCACGGGCTATATGAAATCTTCCTTTTGGTTCATGCCCATGGAAAGATACCTAACCACACATAGATATGCCACACAAACATATGATGGGTTAGTTCACAAAGCTATATTTACAATTGCTTACCATACCATGAGATACACAATCTCACTTGGTACAAATTGTAACTTTGTGTGCTGATCACTTGCTTGATCAACCTTGTATCTTTGCTTTTCCCTTAAAATGATGATGTCTTGAAGATGATAATGAAAGATCACCTAATCCTTTTCTTCAAGACACACTAGCAATAAGCTCAACTCAAATCATGACCATTCTTCATATAAATCCTTGCATATAATAATGGCCATCAAGGAAGCTAATAGAGTTCAACACATGAACTCCATTAATTTTTCATGGACAAGATCTACAAGGATAACTCAATGAAAACATTAGTCCATAAGAATTCTCATTAATTACCAAAACCACATATGGGAGAACCATGCACTTTCAGCATGCCTGGTCGAGCTCCAAACAAAATTTATCTTAGCGTAATGGCAGCAGAGACAGATTCAATTCATGTTGAATCTTTGGCCGTGGGACCTTATGCCAAGCTGGAGGTTGAGCATGAGCTCGTAGTTCTTGTGCCCCTTGGATAGTCTCCCCCACTATCTTACGGGATAAGACCTACGGACTGAGGTGCATGCAGCTGAGTGGTTCAAATCTGTTTAGCTTCCGTGATTGTAGCAATGTGATTTCGTTTCAAGTCTCCACATCAGCGCGGAAGTGAACATCCGTAAGAAAATTCCCGTCGGTGTAGCATTATTGGTCTCCCCCTGCTTCTTTTTCGCCATGGGCGCGCATGCATGACATCGCCCACAGCCATGCCCTCTCCATTATCGCTACGGGCATTCTCCCCGCCGCCGGCCTGGGTCTGCGTCCGCGTCCTGTGCGCGCTTGATCTCCTCCCTTGGATTTTCTCGAGCTCCGGCGGCCGCCACACCGGCTTCTTCAGCACGGCCTCCACCCCTGGCCACGTCAGTATCTTCTGCGATGGCAGCAGCTACGACGCCTTCCCTTCCGTCACCTCCAGCTCCTCCAGAAGCTTTGTGATCGCCTCCCTGGGCTCCCGTGGCGGAATGGGCACCGCCGGCCCGCCGGACAACGGATAGGAGATGCCGCCTGTGATGGCGTTTGTCTCGCCAGCCAGTGACCAGCTACGACGGCATCACGATCACACCTGACGGAGACGGGACCAAAACGAGCAGCATGTACAGAATGCGAACGACTACCAATCTACCATGATGCCATCGCCGCTTGACCTGGCACACAGGTCTGGCAACCGCAGCACGACCAGGATGCAGAAAACGCAGTCGAGCTCGTGGTCTTGGCACGACGAGCGCGTCGGGGACAATAATTGGAGCAGAACATGGTCGTTTGACGTGAACGACGCTCCACGCGCCAGCGGGAAACGACGGCACCTGAGGCATGTTCCGTCTGAAGAGGACGGCAGCGGTTCCCAGCGCGTGCTCAAGGCAGCGGCTACGTTGAGGCGATCCAGGTGCTTGTCGTTGTCGATCAGGATACGCTCGAGGTATCTGGTGCTTGCGCGCTGCGTAGTAGAGGTGCAGGATGTGCACGACGGGCTAGTCCCTTAGCTTCCTCTCCAGCATCTCCCGCGTGCCGTGCACGCGCAGCTCCAAGGACTGGTCATCAGGCACCACCAGACGCTCGAGCAGGTTATGACAACGGCGTCAGAGTGTCAGACATGACGTTGGAAATTGGGCCGGTTGCATTCAGCTCCATCGGCTGCGTCCACGTCTGGTTGCATTGAGCGCTCAGCTACATGTACTGTCGTGTCCGTGCATGTAACCTCCGGCGAGGTCGCCCTCGTAGGTGACGCCGGAGGGCCAGGGGAACTTGACACGCTCGGACGCGCGCCCCCGGCGCCATGAGCCCTCGTACATGCTGCCGTCCGTCAACAAAAACTTGTCGGAGCCATGCGGGAGCTCCCCACTCACGCTGCCCCTGGTAAAAGTCGCCACTGGGGAGCAGGAGGGCCAGGAGAGGAACAAGACTGAATGAGATTTGGGGGGGCCTTCATGCAAATATCCACAACCAGCCGTTTGGTCTCCTGACCCTACTGTCCACGTGGCGTTAGTAAAAACTTCTCAGCCGAGAAAAGGACCTGTCTTGAATCACTTAGGTAACATTTAGAACCTAAGACTACTCACACTGGAAGTAACATAGGTTGTAACATAAGTGCCACATAGCCAAAAAAGATGATGTGGCACAAAATTAATAAGGAGAGAGATGGTAGTGGTATCATGAGTAGATACCGTAGCATAACGTTTTCCAAGATAAGATGTGTCTATAGCCTCATAAATTTACTAGTGTATGATACCACACCATATGTTACTATGCATTGTGGAAGTAGTAACATAGACTAGTAGCATACTCTCTCCGTCCACGAATAAGTGTACATCTACTTTTACACTTAGTCAAACTTTTTAAATTTTGACCAAATTTATAGAAAATTGTAGCAATATATATGATATCAAAATGATATATTTTAAAACTTCATGTCAAGACAAATCTATTGATACTAATTTGGTGTCATAAATGCTAGCACTTTTCCCGATAAAGTTAGTCAAAATTTAATAAATTTGACCGACGAAAAAGGAAAACGTACACTTTATCGTGGACGGAGGGAGTATGCATGATACTAGTAACTCCCAAAAGATGAACGAGGCCCTTCTCCTTAAATGGATCTGGAAGCTCTACCAGCCCAACGAGTCTCTTTGGGCCACGATAATGCGTAGCAAATATTCCTTCACGGGGGACATTTTCGCGACATCCCCGAGGGGGGGTTCCCAGGTCTGGAAAAGCCTCCACAAGGTTAAGCACCTCTTCAAATTGGGGGCCAAACATAGTGTAGTGGACGGACGGCGATCGGCTTTCTGGACGGATTGGTGGCACGGGGAGGGCCCTCTCTGCCACAAGTTTCCCCTCCTGTTCAGCATCTGCGACGATCAGGGGGCTTCGGTTGCGGATATTATTGGAAGGGGCTGCCGCTTCCGTAGGACACTCTCCCGTGCGGCCATGGACAGTTGGAAAGAACTGGACGACATCATCAACTCCACCTCCCTTTCCGAAGGTTTAGACACAGTTTCCTGGGCCTTAGAGGCCTCCGGGAAATTCTCGGTTAGCTCGATGTATGACGCGCTCTCTCGGGGGAGTAGTGCCGCCTTTGCGCAGGATGTCTGGCACAACGCTCTGCCCCTAAAGATCAAAGTCTTCGCCTGGCAGCTTATCCTGGATCGACTACCTTCTGGTCTCCAGCTTCTCACGCGATCTGGCCCCTCCGATGGCTTCTGCGCCCTTTGCGCGGCTCCTGAAAACGCAGACCATATCTTCTTTAGGTGCTCCCTTGCTAAGTTTGCGTGGAGCGCGGTGCGCGAGGTGCTGGGGTGCACCTGGGCGCCGGCCAACTTTGCGCAATTCCACCTCATCCTCTCCTCGCTCTCGGGGTGTTTTAGACGTACAGTGTGGGCTCTCTTTATGGCTTTAGCGTGGGCGCTATGGCATGTCAGAAATAAACACGCGATCGAGGGGCTGATTATTCGCCACCCAGCTGATATTATCTTTAAATCTCTGGTGTTCTTGCAGCTCTGGAGCATATCGATGAGGCCTGAGGAGCAGGCCGCGACGCGCCGGCTAGTGGAGGCCCTCAGGAGGACTCACCTCACATGTCGGTCTCCGCCCACCTCCTTTCCTTAGCTGGGGGTGCCCGAGTTGTTGCTGCTGGTTGCCCAAGTGCCCGTTGCCTTGGTGTGCCTTCGTCTAGTTTTGCTTTTTCCGTATCTTGTTGGCGAAGCTGTATGCCTCAGCATGTTTTTCGTTTGGCGAAGCTGTATGCCCAGCACTGTTGTACCGTAACTTGGTTTGAACTGCCGAGCTTTGTTAATTCAAAGTTGGGCCTTGTGCCTTTTATCTAAAAATACTCCCCATTGTGACTAGTCTAAAAGTGCATTTTCAAAACTTTAAGGACCGTCCATGCATTTAACTCTTTTCACTGATACGGCCAACCGTTTCTCCAGATCCATATTCTCCCAAATCGGAGTTCCCACCACAACATTCTGCTGCTCGGCCGGAGGGATGGGAGGCAGCGAGGCCGCGATGGCGGCGGTCCTCCGCGACGACGACCTGCTCCGCGAGATGCTCCTCCGCCTCGGCTTCTCCGCCTTCCTCGTCCGCGCCGCGCTCGTTTCGAAGCGGTGGCTCGGCCTCGCCGCCGCCCCAGCGTTCCTCCGCCGATTCCGCGACTGCCATCCCGGACTCATCGGCTTCTACATCAACGACCTCACCCCGCGCCCTCGGTTCGTACGCGTCTCAAAGGCCCCGGAGCTCCACTCCGTCGTCAGATGCGCCAGCTTCGACGCCAACGACCCCTTTCTAGGGCTCCTCGACTGCCATAACGGCCGCCTCCTCCTCGAGCTCGGGGCGTTTACCTACGGCGGCTACGCCATGCGCAACCCACTGTGCACGGCGCGAGCCATGCTCACTGTCGTGCCGCCGCTGCCGCTGCTTCCTGACATTGGCAGGCTTGACATAGCCCTAGATCGACATTGGCGATGTGACATTTTCTTGTCCAGGGACAGCAGCGACGGCTTCGTCTACACTGTCCTGCGGCTCGCTGGGCGGAAGTTATCCGTGCAGGTGTATGTTCGTCGTCCATCTGGTGCCTGGGATGAGCACATCTTGCCAGCTGTTGAGCTCTCTGCACCATCAAATGGAATTACAGACATAACCATGCCTGTCCATGGCAAGCTCTGCATGGTTACTGCCAGTGGCTACATTCACTGTTTGGATTTTGTTGCTCCGCGACCACAATTGTGCAGCATGAAGCTCCCAGGCAATGTCGGCATGAACTTCAAGCTCGCATATCGTAATGCCACTGGACCTGTTCTTATCCATGGAGAGGGTTTTGAGCTCAGTGTCTGGCACAACCACACCGATGGCCGTGGTCAACACGACTGGGTGCTGGTGGAAAGATTTCGTGTGCTGGCGGCACAAAATCGTGGCGAGGAAATTTCGGTTGTCGGAGCCGGGGATGAAGCGGATTTTGTCTTCTTGTGGTTGCAGGAAAGTGGCGCCATTGTGTGTGTGAATCTAAGGAACAGACAGGAGACAGTATATGAGGTGGAGGTGCGTAGTAGGGGCCGCATAAGTGTCTTTCCGTTAATGACTATTTGGCCTCCCACCTTTCCAGCTCTTGATTATCAAGACAATCACGACAACTGACCTCACAGTATTCTGCCAGGCCTTGTGCAAGGTATGACGACCCCTCTTTGCATTTTTTTTGGGTCAACAGCTATGCCTTTTGTGTTGACATGCTTTGCATCTGTCATCTATGATGAAATGATGCAAATGGATTTGAAATATAAAAAGTTTAAGTCGGCATGATATGATTTTTCCTTCTCTTATTTGGCCTGTACCTTACCTCCATAGGGTTAAAATCTTGTTTACCTGTATTAGGAAAAAAAGAGGGTCTCTGCTCCCTAACTGCATAATTTGGCTGTGTCAGCTATTTGCGTATCAATGCCGAACATGACTATCATGTCCTGGTGCATGGAAATTGTTTCATCATCCCGCTAAAGGTCAATGAAGTTAATGTACAAACGAATTGAGTGCATGGCCACACCAATGTTCCGAAAAGTTGAAGTAGATGGATTTAGTTGGATGCATTGTTCTGCAGATAATAGATGTATGGACAACCTAGAATTCAATTTTTACCGCAATAGTTCTTCAAGAATATGAAATTTCTGTGAGCAGATAAACCCTATATGTTGCAAGTTTCTATTCAGCAGTCCTTACCATTTTGTCATTACAATGTCCTTTTTAGCTAGAATCCGCCCCACCTTTGTAGTCCTGATGCATGTTTTTGTACTATTTGCTGGTGCTATTTTAGAATGACTGGTAAACATCCTGATCAAGACCATTTTCTTTCTGACACCATGCAGCTGCAGTCCATTCTTCAGTAGGAAATTATTGGCTGAAACGGCCTCTCAGGTGCTCGGAGCAGACCAAGAAAAATGGCATTATGGTTATCGTCGTTTTGTTTTCTTTATCGTACGCTGGACTCTCTGGTGCTCGGAAGACTAAGCGCAGAAATAAATGGTTTAATGCTCTGTTTTTTCCCCCTTGAAGATTGTCTGAATCTGGGTTCAAACATTTCGTTATAGTGCTTGCATGCTCTGTATTTCCACCGGCTACCCCTGGTGGACACCAGATATGTGGCGAGTGATTATGAGGATTGAATGGACAAATTGACTATGATGGCATCAGAAGCATGCTCCTGCTACAGAGCTGGCATCAGAAGCATGCTCCTCTGCATGGCCGTCATGTTGTTCAGGAACAATGTGCCGGCGATCACTGAAATGACGCCAGCAAACGCCATGGGTGTGATCTTGTGGTGCCTGACGAAGCCCCTCGTAGAATGGAGTGGCCTTGTCGACCTTGCCGCTACTGCCCTCCTGCTACAGAGCTGGCGCGAGACGAGCCTGGCAAAATTTTCCACCGTTCCTGCTACAGAGTTGATAATGGAAGTCCTCTTGATGAAGCCAACTTTTTTATTTTACATACGCCTTCCACAGGGGAGCAGGCAGAAAAGAAAAGGACGGGAAACAGAAATGCCAGGTTTTTAACCTGCTCTTTTTCCAGGCTAACCTACTACTATGATCAATGGACCAATTCAGCCAAGGTTTTACAAAAGAACAGGAAGGCATCAAGATGACTGTCCCCTCCTACGAAAACAACTCGTC
Source organism: Alopecurus myosuroides (assembly GCA_028641055.1). NCBI lineage: Eukaryota > Viridiplantae > Streptophyta > Magnoliopsida > Poales > Poaceae > Alopecurus > Alopecurus myosuroides. Next base: position 862,743 of record CM054061.1, on the reverse strand, counting down.
AAGTAGCAACGCAACCAATCCACACTTTCAGTTACAAAACGCCAGCATCAGACTGAAACGTTTTCGTCCTCGTCAGCATCCTCCTGTGCTGGGTCCCTTCTGCTCTCATCTCTTGAACCAGTAGCCCCATACGCATGCACAACAACGTTCTGGATCTGCTCAGCTCCCTCGATGATCAGCTTCTTGTCCGCCTCCCACTGCAACCCTGCCCAATATCGCAGAAAAACACACATATAACATACTATCAGGGGATGATAGTTTCCCTTCAAAGCATGCTCTATTACGAAGTTTCCAAACTGCTCATCACAATGCGGCCACTCCAACAACATGTAAATTAGTATTCACAGGGAAAATTCTAGCTATCCACCAAAAAATAATGAGTAAAGCCAGAAGGTCTGGCCCTAACCCCAAGAGCAATGTTGAGAGCACTCCAGACAAAGCTCCCACAGACAAGAAAAGAGTAAGTGAACAATGGACTCATTTTCTGGGCAGAACCTACAAAGGGGGCTCCCCACCCATTTTCTCCTTAACATGTTATCTTTAGTAGCAATGGCGTTATGCCAGATTAGCCACAACCAAATTTTAATTTTGAAAGGAAGTTTTGATTTTCACAGGTGCCTAAATGTTCTATCAGGGCCGGAGGAAGAAAGTTTGTTGTACAAGGATTTAACACAGAAAACACTATTCTTAGCAAACTTCCATTTAGGCACATCTCTCCCAACCCCAAGGGCCACTGTTGCTAGGGCACTCCTCAGTTGTTGTACTTAAACTTGCAAATCAGGGGAAAGCCACCTTCTAAAGGAGAAGGCCCGCCCTATATCATACACTTCCCTAACAGTTTTCTCCTGAATGGTGCAAATATCAAATAACCGGGGGAAGACAATAGAAAGAGGATTGTCCCCTATCCAAGCATCCTTCCAAAAACTGGTATCATTTCCTCCGACAACACACATCTTTCTTCCCATCAGATAGCAATGTGTTCGTCTGTTCCTTCCCGCGAAAAAAAATAAAATTTAAATGTATATTTTCTTTTTCTGTTTTTATTCCACGCCCACATGCTCTAATCTTTCCTCTAGAACTTTGTTGATCCTAATATCAATCCATCCCCAAGTCTCCACCTGCACATAGCTAATTGACCCCCCTTCTTGCTCCCTCGGCTCCAAGGTAATCGAGAGATGGATGAGAAGCAGTTAGAAGAAGAAGCTCAAGAAGAGAACAAACAGGGAGGAGCTTTAGTAGCTGGTCTTCCAGATCTTGGGTGGACGACGCAAGGCATGTAAATAATTTCATATACAAAATGTTGTAAATTTCTTCTAAAAAATAAATTGTTATAGATGAAGTGAACTATGGCATGGTTCGGTTAATCAACATAGCTCCTTGTTAACATGAGGCTTTATGATATTATTATCAATTCTTTAGTCCCTCATAATCCATTATAACATGTCATGCATCATGCTATAACAGTCATTTGATAACAAATAATAAGATGTTTCCAATTATGGAAATAGTGCAAAATGTCACAGATCATTTCCGGGTTGTAGTAAATCACTCACTAAATTGTTAATGAACAATCTTACTTTATTGCAGTAGGTTGTAAAATATCATGGAGCTCTTGTCATCGAAGCAGCCAAAATGCCCTCATCTTTACATCTACAGCTCGACCGATTGGGTTATCCCGCCAAAGTCGGTCGATACATTTGAGGCGAGGCAACAATGAAGAGCGGAGTGCGAGGTGAGGTCGTGTGACTTTGTGTCGTCTCCTCACGTCGACCACTACAGGATCAACCCGGTTTTCTACATGTCGGAGCTGGTCAACTTCCTGGAGTTTGAGTACAACACGTTGACCCGTCACAGGAGGACTCCCCTTGGCCGCTATCTCTATCCACGTAGGATTTCCTCGCGGCGGCATAGACATATTCTTTCCTCTTGATCCATTGAAATGTAACAGGATTATATGACAATTGACTACTTATACGTCTGGACCCATTGTACTTTCTACTTATTTTTGGTTTGGCCATGGATTATTTTATATATATTAAACATTTATACTTCATTATATACTATTTTATCATCACTTAATTACATTATTTATTTATTTATTCATACAAATATAACCACTTTACTTTTGCATTCATATTATACACCATATAGTCATATAACTAGAAGTTTGGTGTTACACAATTCAGATGTTCAACATTGCAAATTTAAACCTTATAAATCAGAAATAGGTTGCACATAAAAGATATGTTTGCTTATTAGTATGGAATATTTTGTTAGGTGAATTGCATCCAAATTTAAATAGATGGGATGATTTTTTTTGCTTTTCTCCATTCAACAATGTGTGGCACTTGGACATATTATAGCATATATGTGTTTCTGTCAAGTATCTTTAAATATATCGAGAAAGTATCTACATTATAATTGTATAATAGATGTGTTGATAGATGTTTACGAGGTAGGACCGTCCAACTTATGCTTAGTTCAAGCAGTTTCTACATCAAATCAATTGCATCCTCCTATACTCATATTTTCTGCAGCAAAGATTTCCGTTTATCACGATAAAACTACGATAATTTGATTACTCCTATATAGTACTACTCACATATTCCTATAATCGTACTTGAAAGAGGTGGACACGGAGCTCACAGGGTCGGAGAAGGAGAAGTTGGACATGTAGGAGACAAGCAAGGGCCTTGGTGAAGGGGTTGCTTTGAACGGAAGAGTAAGTAATTGTTATAAATGATAGCACAAATAAGCGATGAATAAAAGAGATCGACACACGGGGACACAAGATTTTGAACGTATGCGCTGATTAATAATGTTTTGTCACTATGCATGATTACGGACGTTATTTCTCTCTTAGTCGGTTGATCCCAGTCTCCTGCTAGCCTTCACCTGTACTGAGTATAACCTTTACTCGCGCATCCAACTCCGAAAAAATAACTTTGCTACATGTTTTGTGCTCCTGTTTTAGCTCATGAGGAAGTAGTTTAAATTTTATCATGTTTTATGTCAAGCAATGTTCTTCTCCCTTATTTCACCTGATGCGTATAGAATCCGTGCTCATCTAAATTTCCCGAGTGCTGGTGCGAAATGATATGAACTCAAATAATATATAAAAAGGCACTTCCTCGTTTATTGATGAATGTTGGTGTGCAACCGTGGATAAGGCTAGTCATGGTTTGTGTAAGACAAGGTGGGGGAAGTGCCCACCATAGGAAAAAAGGAAAAAGTGCTAATGGAAACCGCTCTCAAAAGTCTAAACACTTTGCTTCACATGGGTTATGATAAGTTATTCATTAGCATTCGTTGACATAGACATACACCTCTCTCAAAATTATATTTTCAACACCTTTGTTTTATTAAATAAAAAGCTCTAGCACGTGAGTAATCTCTGCTTCCCTTTATGAAGGGCCTTTCTTTTACTTTTATGTTGAGTCCTCACCTTCTTACTTTATGCACCAGTTAAGAGAGCATAGTTGTCATTCAGAGTACAATGTGCATAGTCTCAAAATTTATTATTGATTGATTAATGATTATTGTATTGCTTACTCTCAAATTATTCGTATCTAGTCATCGTTTGAACTTGGAACGAGTCCTAGCATTTATGTTTTTCTATTCTACGAAGGACAAGCTAGATACCACTTTATTATGCTTTCTTTATGATTGAAACCAACGTATTACATGGAATTAATTATTGCTCATTATCAATTATTTGTGTTACTTTTCATGTGCAACAGAGTTGCTAAGTTTACATGAGTTCAAATAATATTTATCATGTCTTTGCTAAAATTCTTTGATCTCAGTTTATAATACTTCTACATAACGTTGATTAAGATTAGGTTGGCTTCATGTCACCTCAAAAATTATTTTTTTATCACTTACCTAGTCGAGGACGAGCAATAGTTAAGCTTGGGCATACTGATATATTTCAAATGAATCTATAATTTTTATGCTCCATGCTTGCTTTCTACATGTTTTCCCTATGTTTTCCTTTGTTTCCTTTATTTGTTGGACTAACCTGTTTATGATTGCAGAGTGCACAAGTTTTTGTTTTATACTTTGATGTGTAGAAATTAATTGGATAATGGCAAGAAAAAACATAAAAGGAGCCTTGTTGCAGAAGGACTCTTACTTTCCTGAAAGGTGTCCACCAACAGTTTTTAGAGATCGTCAGTTTTACCCCCGAAGACAATGTCAATTGAAGATGAAATTTCCTACAAAGTTGTTGGTAATATCCATAGTCTTTGTTTAATCCCAATAACAGCCCAATCGGAGTTCGTATACGACCTGCGGATCCGTTTTACCAGTGGCCAATTATCTAATTACAGGATTACAAGAAACGATGATGTGATTGAGTCCAACTCTTTCCATACTAGATGGATTCGACCAAGACATGACTTTGGGGCCTCATGGATCTGAGAGTGGTATCTAGGAAGGTTCTAGAGATTCTCAAGATCTCTTGGATCAAAGGGGCACCCATCGAAGCGCCATCGATCATCACATACACACATATAAGAAGAGAAAAACCCTAATTCTTGGGCAAGCACCAAAATCCACGAATTTTGCCTCCCCCATGGCCTAATCTCCATGAGGGAGGGCTCATATTCAGCAGCAAGAACCCATGGAGAAATAGGGCTAAGGGGCGGCTCTCCTCATGATGGCCGACTGACGCAGCAAGAGGCCCCCTGGCGCTGCCCTGTACCTCAAGCGTTGCCCCTTCTCCGTCCTCTCCGTCATGATGCCACCTTCACCAAAACCTAGATCATCATATTCTCCTTAGCTACAACGGTCCACTCTCCCGCAAACCTCTATAATCCCCTATGTAAAAATGGCGTTTGATGTTATAAATTATTTGCAAATGATCTATTGCTTCTGTGTCATGTTTGTGTAGTTCCCTTTGTCATATGATTGATTGTTGAATCTCTATGGTTGATTTGTGCTATATATTGAATTTTTTACACTCCTATAGTGCCCATCATATGTTTATGAGCGCATGGATCACGTCATAGGGTTTGTAGTATGTGAAGAAAGCTAGAGGGGGACACTTGAGTGACAGAAACATGATCCCCATTCTAGTGATCGAAACATATGGATAAAGAGTACAACTTGATTTTAATGCTATGGTTGGGTATTTTTTACCTTAATGTATCTTCTAGAAGTTACTGATGTTTTCTAGAGTTCCAATCATAAGTATTTGAGAGCTTTTTAGATTTGCTTCTCCCACATAAAATAGGAATGTCAACCTTGTATTTGACTATTTGATCATGGAAAATTTCATCACATGTTTCACCACTTTTCCATACTCATACTTATGTTACTTTAGTGTTATTTGTTGTTGCAGCAACTAAAATTTATTTTCTTGTTCTTTATTGTCTTGCAAAGCTATCCTTTCATACCCATTTTGTTCCCATAGTTTTATTTTCAAGACAGAGAAAATGTTCGGTGCACATAGAGTTGTATCAATGGTTGATAGAACTTGAGAAAATACTAGTCCCACCTTTAGCTGCTCGTTGTGAAACTCTTACTTATCGAAAATCCTACAACCGATCCCATACATTTGTGGGTTATCATACACTTCGTGGTCTGGGCCAAAGAGCAACCGAAGCCCACGAAAAACATCTGCAGTACTCTTGACCGCCCGATTGTATCGGACGGCCGAGATTCACCCTGATCTGAACAAAACAAGGGACGACAGTCAACAACCCTAATCCCTATCTCCATTTCTCTTCCTCCATTTCCAGATGACGGCGACGTCTAGGAGAGAAATGTGCGGCGTGTAGCCCTCTCCCTTTTCCGCACGGCGGCGGCTGAGAGGGAGTGCGAAAAGTCGGCGATGGCGCGTTGCCCTCCCCTGCTAATTTTGCAGGGAGGAAAATCGGTAGAAGGCGCCATGGCTACCGCTATGCACTGGTAATTCCGGCGGCGGTAGCTCGCCTTTTCCCGGCGGTGCGGTGGCTCGCCCGTTCCTGACGGCACTTTGGCTTCGCTCGGTGGAGTAGCGTGCTGCGGATCTAATCCCACGCGTTGCTCTGTCGTGTCACTACTAGAGAAAAGCCTATAGGAGAAAATGAGGGCTCGAGGCACATATTGGCAAAATGCGCCTCCTATATATTATGCGAGGCGCATTTCCAAGATGTGCCTCCTATAATGCATATATAGGAGGCGCATTCCAAACATATGCGCCTCGCATACTTCATGTAGGAACCACAGCCTCCTGGACCCAGGTTATGCGAGGCGCATTTGTCAATATGCGCCTCCTATAATGTAATTATAGGAGGCGCACTTCTATAATATGCGCCTCCTATATTTTGTGTGGGCCCGGGTGGCTTCTGAGTCAGCGAAGGCGAGACACATCTCACAGATGCGCCTCCTATAGTTGGAGATATAGGAGGCGCATATTTGTGGAATGCGCCTCCTACATATTCATTATAGGAGGCACATCTTCAAAATGCGCCTCGCATAACATATAGGAGGCGCATCTTGCAAATGCGTCTCGCACAATGTATAGGAGGCACATCTTGAAAATGCGCCTCGCATAACATATAGGAGGCACATCTTGAAAATGCGCCTCGCATAATATATAGAAGGCACGTCTTGAAAATGCGCCTCGCATAATATATAGGAGGCGCATTATGGAAATATGCGCCACCTATAATATCCAGCACGATTTTTGCTACTTTTTAGCACATGGGAGCCACTACCACTCCACTCACATGCCTCACTTCTTCCTCTTCACCAAACATAGATCTACTCGTCCCCAACCTCCTCCCCACCTTATTTCCCCCATTAATTCACCATAAAAGCTTGCTCAACCTCCCTTGGTTGACCCTCATATGTAAGTGAAGTCCCTTACTCCTCTAGATCTACAACATGTCTCTTTATTTCTCGTCCGGATCTCTTGCGCAAATCGTTGTTGGAGGAAACATGAAGGAGTTGTTTGCATGTATGCGCGTTGTCGGCGGCACCGACTATGTGATTGTGTTGTGGTGCTTCTTTTTGTGTGAGGTCCGGCTCTCTTGCGCAAGCCGTTGTTGGAGGAAACAAGAAGGAGTTGCTTGCATGTATGCGCGTTGTCGGTGGCACCGACTATGTGATTGTGTTATGGTGCTTCTTTTTGTGCAGGGATTTCATTTTGGGATGCCAATGTTTCGCCGGGAAGTCGATTCATTTATTTCCCGGCGAATTTCTGGCACTCGTGGATGTCCTCCTTTTAGGGGAGGTCATGCCGATTTTTTTCGGCGAGATCCATGTCCATATATGCTCTAATTATGTTCTTCTTGGTCTTTTATACCGCGCAGGCGACCATGGTCCGACAACTGGTGAACAAAGCCCTCGTGGATAGGTGGATGACATGCGCGAGGGCCGACATGGCACGCGCAAAGAAGACGGAGATACGATGTCCGTGTCGCGACTGCAAGCTGATGTTCCTGATAAGGCACGATTCTGGATTGCTGGAGTCGCACCTTCTCCGACGTGATTTCATGAATGGCTACACTCGTTGGATACGTGATGACGAAAATGGTGACGAGGAGGATGTCAATAACAGTGAAGATATGGACGCCGGTGGCTCGGCAGGTGATGACGATCATGAAAATGATCATCAGGGTGGCGCCGGGCATGGGCACGAGGATGATCAGGGTGGAGCAGGGCATGGACACGAGGAAGATCAAGGTGGCGCCGGCCATGATTCGAGCTGGCTGCAAGACCCTCATTACCAAGATCTTATTCTCAAGGAGACGAGTAACGCTAGAGCCGCCGCCAGAGAGAAAGCTAAGCTTGCGCAAATGGAGAAAGACGCGGTCACTCCATTGTATGACGGATGCAACGACGGGGATACCCGTCTGAATGTAACGCTCAGGGCTCTAGAGATGAAGGCGAAACACAAAATGACCGACGAATCCTTCGACGACATCATGGGATTCTGGCATGATATTCTTCCAAAGAAGGGGAACACGTGTCCGACTGGTATCGCCGAGGCCAAGAAACTCGTGTGCCCTCTCAATCTACCGCACGTGAAATACCACGTCTGCATAAATGATTGCATCATCTACCGGGGCGAGGATGCGGAGAAGACCGCGTGCCCGGTGTGCAAGGCCTCTCGATACAAGATGGGGAGCAAGAAAGCTCCTAGAAAGGTGGTGTGGTACTTTCCTCTAACTCCTCGTCTGCAGCGGTATTTCGCGGACCCTAAGGAAGCAGAGCTCATGCGCTGGCACGCGGAGAGAAAGAGGCCGCAGGACGATGATCCGGAGAAGGAGGAAATGCTGAGGCACCCTTCGGATGCTTGCCAGTGGAAGGCGTTGGACCTCCAATATTACCATCATTTCGGGAAAGAGTCAAGGAACCTAAGGCTAGGTGTGAGCACCGACGGGCTCAATCCGTTCGGAAGCCAGAGCAGCACGCACAGCACCTGGCCCGTGTTTGTATGGATCTACAACCTCCCCCCTGGCTCTGCATGAAGAAGAAGTATGTAACCATGAGTATGCTGGTTCAAGGGCCGAAACAACCCGGCACAGACATCAATCTGTATCTCACGCTGTTAAAAGAGGAGCTAGCCACGTTGTGGGAAGAAGGAGCTCGTACGTGGGATGCCTCGAGAGAGGACTACTTCGACATGAGAGCGGCGGTGATCACGACGGTGCAGGACTATCCCGGTTACGGATACTTATCGGGACAGGTGACCCAAGGTTTCTATGGGTGCGTTAGGTGCAAGGATAATACAACGTACCACCAGCTAAAGAAAGATCCTGGGTCCGGGAAAACCGTGTACCTCGGGACTCGGAGGTGGCTTCCCCTGAATCACCCATGGAGAAAGCTAGCACATCTGTTCGATGGGACGGTCGAGCGCCGAGAAAAACCGGACCAGAGGAGCGGCGCGGAAATCTGCGACCTGTTGAATAACTGGGAGTGCCCTGCGCCGGGAAAGACCCAGAAGAAGCCAGAGCCGCTGCTGATGGTATGGAAGGCTAGGTCTGTTTTCTGGGACTTGCCATACTGGTATATCCTCCGCGTGCCTCATAGCCTCGATATCATGCATATAAAGAAGAACATTGGCGAGAGTCTGCTTTCCACCCTCCTTAACACCGATAAGACCAAAGATGGGCCGAAGGCAAGGAACGACCTGAAGCATATGGGCATCCGAAGTGAGCTTCAACCACCATCTAACGATGACGAGGAGGAGGAGGAGGATGATCAGGAGAAAGAGGAGACGAAAACGCAGAATAGCCATCATCGTCGCAAGGGAAAAAATGTCAAGAAGGGCGTGGTCAAGCTCAAGGCCGCGTGCTTCACCCTGAGTAAGCAAGAGACCATACAGTTTATGAAGTGCCTCCTGGGAGTCAAATTTCCGAACGGCTACGCGGGGAAGATAAGCAGGTGGCTAGACGAGGCGAAGCAGCGCTTCAGCGGGATGAAGTCTCACGACGTCGCCGTGATGTTGACGCAGGTACTCCCGGTCGCGCTCCGAGGTATAATGGACCAGCACGTCCGTGAAACGCTTTGGGGGCTCTGCAATTTTCTCGACGTCATCTCTCGGAAGTCCATAGGCATTAAGGAGCTCACGAGGCTACAGGAGGAGATCGTGGTGATACTATGCGAGCTCGAGATGTATTTCCCCCCCCGCTTTCTTCGACGTCATGCTTCATCTGCTTCTCCATGTCGTGGAGGATATCGTCCAGCTCGGTCCTCCGTTCCTGCGAAGCATGATGCCCTTCGAAAGGCTCAACGGATACATCAAGGGATACGTTAAAAATAGGTCCCGTCCAGATGGAAGCATAGCGAACGGCTTCCTGGCCGAGGAGTGCATCTCTTTCTGCTCGAACTTTCTACAAAGCGAGGACACTCTCGGGCTGCCATTCAACAAGCACCTCGGGAGGCTCGCTGGATGGGGTCATACTGAGGGCCGACGCGTGAAGCATGTCGACTTCGAGAACCGAAGCAAGGACTATGAAAGAGCAAACCTGGTCGCCCTGCAACACCTGCAGGTGGTCGATCGATACATAGATGAGCACAAAGCGTTTATCAAGAAGAGTTACGCTGACCGGGGCCTCTCGGCCCCGAGGGAGGAAGATGTCGTCAAGGAGCACAACTCCAGTTTCACGCGGTGGTTCAGGGAGAAGGTGCTTGCTAATCCACCGCAGGGCGAGTATTCGGAGGAAGATAAACTCATATTAGCCTTGTCACAGGGCGCCTCGTGCAGCGTGATGACCTATCAGGCATACAATATCAACGGATACACGTTCTACACCGAGGAAAAGGACAATAACTGCGATTACCAGAACTCAGGGGTAACAGGGATATTCTACACCGGCGATGTCCCAGAAAGATACTACGGAAGGATCGAGGAGATCTGGGAGCTCAGCTACATTACGGAGAAGGTGCCGATGTTCCGTGTGAGGTGGGCTAAGAGCGTCCTGAAAGAAGGCCAGTATTTCACCACCATGGTTATACCGAAAAAGACCACCAGCGCGAACGCACCCGCGAGCAACGAGCCTTGGGTTCTGGCTAGCAAAGTCGACCAATGCTGGTTCATCACAGACCCATCAAAGCCTAGCCGGGTTGTCGTCAGGAGAGGCAAAAGGAACATTATCGGAATGGACGGAGTCGCCAACGAGCAAGACTTTGACCAGAACGGCGATCCGAAGATGGAAGACGAATACGGCGACCAAGCACCATACGTCACAACCCTACCGAAGAAAGGAGTACTCCCATTCAAGAGAAGTAGTAAAGACGTCCCGGACCTAACCTATGCCCCCGCGACGAAGAGGGGCAAGAAGAAGATGGCAGCTAAGAAACGCTAGTTACCGCGCTTCGACCATTGTCAAGAACCACGTGACATGTGTGCCCTACTATCATGTATCGAAAAAATCATAATTATCACTTTGTGTAATGTTATAATATTGCATTACAAATATTATATATTTACGAGAAACATTCATAATTGACAATTTTATGTTTTTAAGCTATTTGGAGATTTAAAATACTTCTACTTTATTTTTATAGTTCATATTATGTTTAAGTAACGTTTTTACATTAAATATAGGCTTAAATAAAAAAGACAAAAAAATATGGCCACAACAGGATTCGAACCTGGGTGGCCAAAGATGCAGATGCCAAACCAACTCAGCTAGCAAGTCTTCGTGGCATATAACACATGCTTGCTGTTTTAACACTAGCTCGGGAGTTATACGAGGCGCGCAGAAAAATGCGCCTCGCGTAACTTATAGGAGGCGCAGCTCCTTGAAATGCGCCTCGCGTATTCTTAACGAAACTAGGCACCCGCGTGGTTCCGTCCCCGATTCCCCACATTCCCCAACTCTCCCAGATCGACTCCCACACAGACGCGACGACGGCGACGGGCTCGCTGACACCAGCGGCGCGGGAGAAGGAGCATCATCTTGTGCTGCTCGTCCGAGGACATGGAGGGGGCCCGCGGCGCGGCTCCTCCAACTTCGGCTCCCACGGCCGCCCCATCCGACGGATCGATACAGATCAAGAGGTAGGTGCTCTTCCATTGCGATTAACTCCCCTCACCTCACCTCACCCTCTGAAAGAAGAAGGATAGGGCCTATCTTGATGATCCACGCTAGCAAATTACCGCAACGGAGCCGTGGAAAACGACGGATCCCGCGGGAAAAAATCGACGGGGTCGATAGAGTAATCTCTACTTTAGCTGGTAGACCATGGCTGATGCTTTAGCTCTATCCAGTGGCAGCGGCGAGATGCGTCAGTGGCTGATGCGAGTGGCGAGATGATTCAGAGAAGCTGCCAGTGGCTGATGCGATGTTGGAATTGTGAGAAGTAGAGGTGGATTCAGAGAAATCGAACATGCATGTGGTCTATCTGAACCAACGATAGGAGGCAGCTTTACAAGTTAATTAATTTACCTGTCGTCATCACATTCTATATCACATAGCAACTTCAGATTCCATATCTGGTGTATTTATTCAGTAATGCAACAGCTGCATTGCAAATCTGTTACTTCCGGCTTTCCAAGCAAAAACTAGAATCAATACGCCAAGTTATCACTTACATTGACATGTATGTACAACTTCTTCTCTGTTCACACATCCTAGCCTAGCATTTTTGTGAGAGGTATCACGAGGTCTTTTATTACACAAAATCTGGCAAAAAATCGCTTTAGGTCTTTTATTCTAACTTTCCAAGTTTTCATTGCAGAACTGCAAAGGAAATTGCAGAGAGGATTACTTCTAGAGGAACTGAAGGTCTAGTGAGGCGCCTCGGGCTCTGCTCCTTACTCTTCTCTTGCTCTCAGTATTTACAGGAAACAAATGAACTGTTGCTGGATGATTTTTTGGCTGAAAGGGATCTTTGTAGAGCTGTTGTAGAATTTTATGCATTTTTTGTGCAGGTTTTTCTTTTTGAGATGCCAATGTTTCGCCGGGAAGTTGATTCATTTCCTTCCCGGCGAATTTCTGGCACTCCTAGACTAGGAAAATTAGCAAAGGTCATGCCCAAATTTTCTGTCAATTTTATACTTGTAGTTTCATTTCTAAGATATTTGAAGAAATGTTAAATACACTGAAATGAAACTGTTTGTTTGTGGTAATCAAATTTTAAGTTTAGTGTTTTATTTCCATGCCCATCTCCATGGCAAGTATTTGTGTTTGGGTGTCATTTCCATTTCAGTACACATATATAAAATTCCAGTTTACCCATCAGCAGATGTTTAATCACACAATGTAAGAGTAGAAAGTATGATCCGTTTAATTCTACTCATGCTTGAATTGCTTTCTTCTTAAAATCTACTAGAACGCTCCTCGGTTAGACCAATAATAAATGTTTACAAGTAAATCTGAATGTTTAGAAGCATCAAATTAATTTGCATGCTCACCAACCAAGAAGCAAATTTATGTTCTTCAGTGGATGTGTACATATAAATTCCTGCCATTCTACTTGCTGAATCAATCCCCTGATATTTTCAGATCCATCCATTGCAGCAAGGGATTTCGTGGGTGGCTGCTAGTCCATCGAGTTCCTGCTGTTGACCTTGCCAGAGAGGACGCTGCTGCCTGGCCACCAGACTTCCTTCGAGGCAGCACAAATCAAGTACGACTGCAACGTCGAGGTAATCCCTCTAACCCCTGCTAGCTGCTAATACTAGCTGCTGGTTCAGTATGTACTCTCCAAGGGAACATACCGTATGTGTTCCAGTATGCACTCCGTCGGGACTAGCTTAGTTCCAGTTTGTTTTACATCCGATAGCTTGTTTGTTAATACTTTGAATTGCATGAACGAACAGACATATTAGAATGGTTTCAGTTAGTAGTAGATTCATATGATGAGTAACAGCAGATATCTCAGTTTGGAATATAACTCTACAAAATCTTGGGTTCGCTGACTTAATGGAGTTGAGTGCTTCCAAAGTCTACATATAGAACTTGGTACAAGGCTAGTTTTGCAAATGATTTCGTTTAGTTATCAAAATGCCTCCGCTTGTACTTCTCTTGGCACCTCTGTCATCGATTAGAATGTTGGTTTTTTCTTGATCACAAGGTGTAGGGCATTCCAAGAACAAACATTGATCAAATATACAAGTGATATACATTGAGGAATTCTTGGATGATGTATTTGTCAACATGAATCAATGTTGCGGGTGTGTACTTCTCTTTTGATACCAATACAAAATACAAAATGCCAGTGAAGCCGGCAGGACAACCACTACAAATCATATGCAAGTGGCATAGGGCAGAAAAAATATGGGTGGAGGTATGACAGAGGGAATAATTATAATCTTGTAGTTACGCATGGGGAAGAGAAGCAAACAAACATTTGCTGCTTACAGAAGGCTCAGGAGTCTGAAGAACAATACATTCTGAATCTGAGCTTTCTCCCCATGTTTGTACTGAAATGAAATAGATTGATATTCCTATAGAAAAAGATAAATCAAATGGAGAACACACAACAGACAACCAGGATACCTGAACAATGCATTTACACAGAAATACCAGAGATGACATTGCACACGAAGTTTAAATCTTTAAAAAATCAAGCAAAAACTTAAGAACGTTATCAAAAACAAAATTAAGGTGGTACATCTGTATACAAATCATATGCCGGGTACAGATTGTTCCAACTTTCCATTCATCTAACTAGATACTAGATAACATCCAAAGTTAAAGCAGCAAAATTTCTATGTTGCTAGCAGCGTCAGTACAACCACTGAATTAGAACTACTTGCAGATTTATTCGGTTTGGTCGACTTCCATTGCTTCAACGGAGTCCATGAGTATTTCTTTCAACTTCTGTCCCCTTTCTTTCGCCAAGCTAATGCATGCCTGCACAAACAAAGGTCGTTAGCTCTTCCATTACATCCATTGTGAACCATCTTACAACCAGGACCAAGGGATATAGTAATGATTTCATGATAATATAAAATTAACAGAGACTAGCTAAAATAGTTGGCATACTCAGACAGATACTAATACATGAGATGAAATTGATGACAGCATCAGGAAACAACTCAAATGGTAGAAAACCCGATAGGATGTTGTCATGACAGCACAGTGCATGTATCCATATGGGTTTGCACAGATCGATGTGTGCATGTGCGAGAAGTCAGAACGACGCCTACCGGCTAGACTGCACCGAGCCCTGAGCCCCTTTTTTAGCCAACCAAAAGTCCATGCCAATCTCCAATAATATTCATTAATCTTCTTTGTATGCAAACTCCACATCACTTATTTCTTTGTATGCAAACACACAAGAAACTACCTTTTATGGTGGACATCGGCACTCTTAATGTACGCCTAGAAATTTAATATTTAGTAGTTTCATTTCTTTGTGTGTTTTTAGAAATGTCGGGGGCGCCGGGACCTTCAAGCAATAAGCTGGCCTATTGGGAGCTAGAGGCGGAGATGGAAGCCCGCGAGGACCCGGAATTCCAACCGCGGGACGAAGAGATGGAGGAGGCTGAGGAAAACTCGTCGGACGATGAGGAGAAAATGGTGGACACCGAGGACGCCAGTACAACCGATGGCGGCGGTGGTGCCACTACGAGCGGTGGTAGCGCCTCGAAGAAGGCCCGGAAGGATCGGACCCCGATCATGGTGGACGTCGGCACAAGGTCCATCATCACGAGTGTGAGCGCTGATGGTGTTCCGGAGGAGCCGAAGAAGGTTACCGGGGGTTACTCCCTCCAGCTCGCGGCAATCCTCCGGAGCACCGCCACGATCAACACGGAGAGCCTCAAGTCTGAAGCGAACAAGGGTTTGCTCGTCACGCTCTTCCGAAAGATGCACGCAAGATACGCGTTCCCGGGTGATGAGGAAAACAAGTACAACAACGACGAATACAGAGGGAACCCGGTGAACAAGTACGCCCTCAAGACGATGACCAAGGCCTTGGGCAATTGGAAGGCCCGGGTGAAGAAGTTGATCATCGAGGACAAGCTAAGTTACCCGGAGGTCTTTAAGAAGGAGCCTATGGTCAAGGAAGAAGACTATAATCTCTTCAAGACCAGATGCAACTCGACCTTGAGCAAGCTTAAGAGTCAGAAGGGCAAGTATATGAGGAGCCTCAACATTGGTACCCACCATCTCGGCTCCGGCGGTTATAGAACCGCGATGCCCAAATGGGAGAAGGAGGACGCCGAATATCGCGAAAAGGGGTTGACACCACCCTTTGCCGACATAAAGGAGCCGCAGGCAAGGAACTTTTTCAGGGCCCGACATTCCAAGGTGAAAGGGGGCTCTAATTATACCTCGGAGCCCACCGGCCCCTTCGCTTCGAAGGTCATAGACTTAATGGGAAACTATGTAAGTAGTTTCCATGCAACTCGATTCTGTGCATTCACGACTAATCAATGAAGTCGACTAATCGCGTTCCCTCGTGCGCAGAGCGAGGAGTGTAAGAGCTCCTCTTCCCAGGGGTCGGAGCCTATCGCCAAGTGGGACACCACTTTCAACAGGGCGCTGAACCGGACCAAGAATGTCGAACCTCTGAAGGCCCCGTCGTCGGCTGGTCGTGTGCCCGGCTTCGGAGGCATATCGTGGTCCGAGTACTACGGTGGCAACTCGAAGGGAAAGAAGGCCGAAAGCGCCGAGGTGAAACAGCTAAGGGAAAAGGTTGAAGCCTTTCCCGGTGTAGTAGAAAATGCCGTGACCAGGGCTGTGACGGTTGCCGAGACGAAGTTCAAAGAACAAGTCAGGACAGAAATGCAGTCGCAATTGAACGAGAAGCTCATCACCATCCTTCCCATCTACATGGAGAGGTACAAGAGGTGGGAGAGAAGTGGTATGAAGGGGCCACCACCTGTTCCCGACCTCGCGATCGGCAGCACCCAATCGGACAACATATCGTGGCCGGAGGCGCTGGTGACTCCTCTAGCGGCGGGGCCGGTGTTGGTGGACACTCCTCCAGCTCCGGAGGTTGCTGCGGCGAAGGCGCCGACCCGCACCACCGCTCCTCCATCAGGCAGCCACTCCGCCACTTGCGCGCTCAAGCGTGTCGACGGCGGTCCCTCGCCATTGGCCGCGTTCGACGCCCTCAAGGTAATTACTAAGTCATTAAATCTAGAGTTGGGAGGCTCAACCACACTGATGACTTGATCTCGGTTTTACTGACGCCCGGCCTGCATGTCTTTCGCAGAAAGACACTCCTTGCACTCTAATGCACTTGGTGGGCGGCCAGCTGAAGGATGTTGCCATGGGCTCCATCATTATGCCGGATAACCGCGCATGGCACACTGGCACAATGCCACCAGACATGATGAGGGTCCAAATCAGTATGGTGATATCCGGATACGAGCAATTGGAACCTCCCTCTCAACCTTCGGGATGGGAAGATGACGCTCCGCCATGTAACATCCAAGTATGAAAACATCCCTTAGTGGTTCAATTTCTTGTTTATTTTCAAGCAATGCATCATGTCATCATCTCATTGCATTTGTTTTATTTATGTTTGCATTGTTTTCATAATGAATCAAACCTTGTTTTCACACTTGTCTGTTACAATCTTTCAAACAAAGAATTGCAAAACAAAACCTTTCATTGTTTTCCAAATAATTCATTGATGTTCAACTATTAAAGTGTTGCCTCAAATCATTCACTTAATTCCACCAATTAAATTCAAATCTTTTCCAAGTTTCAAATCAGTACCTATTTGAAACCATAACAACTCACCAAACTTTTTCCCTATTTAAACCCTTCCAAAACCCTAGGGGAAACCCTAGTGGGAATGGCTTTATTTTCCAATATTAAGTATTATTGTAATTTTCAATTAAATTGGTTAATTTTAAAATAGCAAGCAAACAATAAAGTTTTTGAAAACAACAACTACCAAAAGGTTGCTTTTCAACTAAGAAGTTTATCCTATTTTTTATCCCAAATTTTTCTTTAAACAAAGCCTTTGTTTTGTTTCCATTTGCTTGTCTACAAAAAAAAACAGTACAAAAAAAAAATAAAAAGAATAAGAAGGGAGGAGAGCAGCAGCAGCTAAGGGTCCAACCAGCCCAGCCCGTTTATTTCCTTGGCCCGATAACCCCCTCGCACGTCGCTGTCTTCCACCTCCCCTGCTGACGTCAGGTGTACGACTCCCTCCCCATCGTCGATCGCCCCCTGGACCTCTCCGATGGCCGCCGTACAGCTCCACCGATTCCATAAAAACCACCGCGGCACCCTCCTCCTGCCCCTCAACCCTAGAACTCCACCCCGGCGCCGCCAACTTCCCTTCCTCTCCCCCCAAGCCCCTGCTTTTCTCTCTGAACCCCAAGCTCTGGACCCCGCCGCCACTCTCTGAAACTCTACGCCGTTCGCCGTCGCCGATGGCTGGCGTCGTGAGCTAGCCGCGGGAATTGGAAGCCCACGGTGCCCTCTACGTCAGCGACACTTCAGTGGCGCTCGAGGCAGCCCGTAGCCGCGCCGCCATCCGCCGTTTGTCGCCGGCCTTCCGCACCGAGCCGCTGCACGACTCCACCGGCGGTGAGCTCCGTTTCCCTCCACTCCTCCCTCTCTGCATCACATCCACACCCTGCACACGTTTCCGTGCGTGGTTAGCATCCATCCACGCCGCAGCGAGCGCGGCTGTGCACCTCAACGCCGGCAATCGCCGTGGCTTCTGTCAGTCGAGCAGGGAAGCGCGCGGTCGTCAGTTAGTTTCAGTTAACTGGGCGATGCAACGATATGTTCCCACGCACCCTTCTCCTGTCACGAATCGATCGCTAGCGCAGCTGGCTAGTCCCTTGCGCGCGGTGCAGTAGATCTCGGGTTCGAGCCCCGCGGAGCGCAAAACCCTTTTGGCTATTTTTCGCCTCCGCACTGACAGCCCGGGCCCGCTGGTCAGCCTCCCTCGCTGCCACGCACACACGCAGTGCCACAGGGCCACCTGACAGCGTGTGGGTAGACCCCGTGCACGGTGACAAAAGTATAACTTGTTTTCTGTTTCTTTTTTTTTTAAAATAACAGATTTGAATACAAACTTCAAAATTCAATATCTTGGGTTTTATAATACCAACAAATACAAACTTGATGTCTATTCTGATCCAAATTTTCTAATCTTTCCAAATATCCAATTTGTGTTCTGTTTTGAGTTTTCAAAATTCATTTAAATTTCAAATTTGAATAATTCAAATGCAAATTGAAATAATTCATAACTAATTCATACTGTTTTCAAATAATTCAAATAAAATATGTTTTTCACACCTTTTTGAATGTTCTATTCAAATATAAATTTTGTTTTCTGGTTTGAATAATTTAAATTGCCTAAACTATTTAAATCTTGTTTAATTCAATTAAAAATTGTTTAATATTGTTTAATTCATGATTAATTAACCCTAAGTCCAATTTCAAAATGTGAAACATGTAATCCAACTAAAATTTGATAAACTTTTCAAATATAAAATTTGTAAATTGTTTTGCACACCCTAACTTGATGAAAACAATAATTGTTTGTGTACCATGTTTAAGTAACAAAATTCCAAATTTAATAAATGCCTTTCTAAATTGTTAACTATCATTCCAATTGCATTTAAATTGTTATGTTATTGTTATTCATCATGCATGCATCATGATAACCACCAACACCTAATAAATAGTTGTAAATCATTTGTTCCAATTGTTTCAATGGATCCTTTTCCATATGCAACCCTTGCATATGGGTCCATTTAATTTGTGCTATCATGTTAGTCAGTTTATCTAGATGCCTCTATTAAATTGTCATGCATCATATTGACTGTGCACAATGCCATGAACATGATTGTTTACATTCCTGTTTTGTCTGTTTGCTTCTTCTCGGTTAGACGACGACTACGTTGAGACCGACGATCCTTACGACACCACTACTCAGGACCTAGCCCAGTACCCGGCTACTGAGCTGCCAGGCAAGTTATCACTCACATGAATCATCGAGTTCCTTTCCACACTTGTTGTCGATACTATCCTTTTGTCTACTATTGCTAGCCCTATGTATCGTTGCTTGTCTCCGAACCTATCACATGATTCCTGAACCAATGATATTGCCTCACCTCCATACCTACAGCCTTTGTTTGTGCCTTACTATTATCTAGCATGCTTAGGGTTGCTTTTACTCGAGTCTGTTGTCGGTTACTACTTTTACTATCTTATTATCTTGTACCGGGGCTCGTTGTTAATCAATCAATCCTGTTAATTGCTAATGGTAATAATAATTTGATGATAAGGCACCGGCAGGAGGCCCATGAGAGGTTTTGGAGCCTGCTAGTGTCGACCCTAATAGGAAAAGGGTCTTGTCTACTGATCCATGATGAGCGCACTACCCGCATTTGGGAAGCGAGTATGGGCGCCCCCCTCAACTTGACCTGATTCGCATCTCGTCCAAATCGCCTCATTTAGTTCGTGTTTTCCATTTGCCGCATGCATGTTTTTGCGAGCCCAGCGCAGGGTGGAACTTTCGTAGTCGGCATATAGGGGGACACGGTCTTAGAGTACTATGATGGTCCATTTTCTTCTGGGCTTGATTAGCCGTGCACCCAAGGTGCTTTGGGCTTGATGCGAAGAATGGTTGGTTGTGTTGAGTGCCCCGCTTGGTGGGAGGCATCCCATCTGGCGGGATATTCATGAGTGTACGGCCAAATTGGTGCAACCCTGCAGGGATAATCTTCTCGGGAAGCCGTGTTTTCCGCGGTTATGGATTACTTGGTGAAAGTACTGGCTAACAAGTACTCAGGACAACTTCAACATAATGATCAATCATGTTTCACCCAATGATTAATAACCTGACTAGTAATAGGTTATTCACACAATAACTTGATTCACCTTATCACAACTGTGTGAGTTATCCTCGGATTGCTTCTTTGGATAAGGGGCGAGATCCAGGATGGGTTTGGTTGAAGTTATCTTTCAGTTGGCTACAATCCTCGATCTTATCTTATTCTATTAGCCGGAACTTGTAGATCTTTCTGTAGTTGGTTAGAGCAGCCAGCAGCAACTTTTATATCACCCCCCTTTCTTCCGTTGATCCCAAGCATCTATGCTTGTGTTGACGGGTAACTCCTTGATGAACTGTGAGTCTTGCTTGCCAGTACTTGGATGTACTGACCCCGTTGGGGCTGTGGTTTACGCAGAGTACGACTACGACTACGATGCTTCTCAGGACGGCTACTTCGTGGAGTTTGACGAGACTGCGGACGAGTAGTTAGCTGGACCTCGGGCAGGATCCAGAACCTACGTGGATGGGCTTCGCTTCTTTATTTTCTCCGGCTTCTTAAGCCATGGATTTGTCTGTACTCAGACCCCTTTGATTGCTTCCGGTGTTGTAATGGATGATATGTTGGGACATGTGTCCTCTGGATGTTTGTATTCGATATTTCTGCCTTAATGAAGGCCAGTTGCCCTTATTTCATTCTTTTGTGTCTTAGAGACATTCTGTGCTATCATTCGTACCAAACTGTTGACGTACCGTGCGTGCTTGTTATGAAGTACGTCGACAGTAGTGCCTTAGGTTCCTAGCGGATAGTTTACTTCGACGGTGGAAGCAGGGCTTGTGTTGTCGCGCATAAGCGCAGGCCTACCAGGAAGCTGGGACGTGGGAGCATGTTTGCCCCATAATCCAAGCACCTGACTTCCAGTTCGTGCGAGGAGTATCCTCTAGAAACCTTGGGTGCGACAAATGGTATCAGAGCCTGTCTGCCTGTAGGATCCCTTTTTACTGGTCGCAGTTGAGTCTAGAAACTATTTTGTAGCTATATAGGAAAAAAAATGAAACGTGAGAGTAGGAATTCTGCCATTTTTCTTCTTTCCCCACCCACCCACCCTTTTCTGGTAAGGAAGTGAAACGTTGTTTTCTGTTCTCACCTAAACTTTCAAGTTAGGATTTCACGTGTTTTGGGTTATCTGTAGTACCTCAGGACTTTTGGTCTCGTTTTCCCGATGTTGCTTCAATGTCATGTTCTTTTCAACATCCTTTTCGTCCGTTGAACCTTGTTGTTGTTTTCCACATCCTTTTTCATCTACCGGAGTCTAATCAAAACCTCCCAAATAATCTGCAGATGGGTCTCAGCTACTACCCGCAGGTGGTTCGCATGACTCGCTGTGAGAGCACCGCCGGTTTTCCGGAGTTGCTGAGAGACATGGTTACCTATCTGGGGTTCCGTTGGGCACCAGAGTACCAGGTCTACGAGCACCAGCGAGAGTTTGACCAGACTTGCTACCGGGCTATCGTCTACATTCTGTCGGATGATGGCAGGAGCATTGCACACCAGTACGAGGCAGTAGGGTCCACAGTGGATATGGCAGTGCAGCAGGCAGCGTACGTGAGTCTCACCGTCCTCCGTGCTGACTACTGGGGTTTTGATAAGTCCAGTTTTCGTCACATCCCCCGTGGTTACATCACGGCAGCGGGAGTTCACTTCACTGTCCACCGCGACCTGGATACCTACGAGACTGATAGCTCCAGGCTGCAGACCACTGCACAGTTCGCTAGTCACAGTGATGCCGTTGCTTCCACACTTGCTCAGGAGTTAGCCTCAGTCAGGGAGCAGCTCCACCTTGCTCTCACTCGTCTGGCGACGTACACCACAGACTTTGTTGGAGACGAGCGCTTCGCACGTGTCGTTCAGCCAGCTGGTCTTCCGTTGCCAGATGCTGGAGGTTACGAGCCGATCAGAGGTCCACTGCTCAACCTTGGAGCTGGCTACACTGGTATTCCTCTCTATGGAGCACAGGGAGAGGATGCTTTCTACTTCACCACACCGAGAGTTGCTCTCAGAGCAGTTCCTATCTACATAGATCGTCGTGATACCTACTTCCGTGGGGTTCCTCCTCACCGTATCTCTCGTCGTACTACTCACCGCCGTCCTGCGTGATGAGCATGGGAGTACCGTTGTATCCATTACTAGCTGTATCTAGTTTATCCTTTCGTTTTCGAACCATGTGTTGGTCTGTTGGATATTCTGATGTATTTGAACATGTGATGATGTACCTGTTGGTTATCTATTCATGCGTCGGAATAATCTATCTTTCGGTTACCAAGTCTATCCTTTTCTGTTGTTGTGCTAAAATGAATTTCTGTTCAGGATGCCTCCAACCAGGAACAACCCGCCTCCGCCACCACCAATGGGGGAACTGTTGGCTCAGATGACCCAAGTGGTGACACAGATGGCCCAGATCCAGGCTAACCAGCAACACAACCAGAATGCTCCAAGGGTCACCATCAAGGACTTCCTCAGCTTGGGCCCAAAAGCTTTCGTGGCAACACGTGAGCCCCTGGATGCTGATGACTGGATCCGTGACGTAGCAAGAGCTCTGGAGATTGCTCATGTTGCAGAAGAGGATAAGGTCAAGTACGCCACCTACCTACTGAAGGGTCAGGCAGCTACTTGGTGGGAGAACTACCAGGCCATGAGGGCTGGTTTTCCTATCAACTGGGGATGTTTCAGAGATGCCTTCCTGAAGCACCACATCCCGGATGGTCTCATGGAAAGGATGCGTGAGGAATTCTGCTCTCTCAGACAGGGCAAGCTGGACGTTCTCGGCTACCAGAACGAGTTCAATCGTCTCGCTCGGTACGCTGGTGACGAAGTGTCCACCGAAGCCAAGAAGATGGCAAGGTTCCGCCGAGGTTTTAACCCGGAACTGAAGTACGCTCTCACAAACATCAAGTGCAAGGACTTCGTGGAGCTCGTGAACACCGCGCTCAATGAGGAGAATGGGCGCAAGGCGTTCGAAGAGTCCCGCAAGCACTCGCGTGAGGGTGGTTCCTCCTCCAACATGACCACCCCTCCGCAGAAGCGCCGCATCTGGGTGCCAAATGGTGCTGTCACTCGGGCTCCAAATGCCCAAGCTTCTCCAGGCTTTGGTCCCCGCCCACCCAACCCATCTCAGATGCAGGGTCAGAGGTTCCCGATGGGGCAGCCAAGGCCAGGTCCTTCTCGTGTCGTCACTTGCTACAAGTGCAAGGAGACTGGACATTATGCTGATAAGTGCACTCAGAAGCAGCTACCCCTACCTCCTCGCCCCAACACCAACCAGGCTATGGTTCGTGCTCCCCCGGCTAAAGCCTTCAACTCCAACAATAGGCCTGTCGGGAGGAACGCGAGGGTGAACCATATCAAGGCCGACAAAGCCGAGGAAGCTGCTGACGTCGTTCTCGGTATATTACCCGTAAACTCTATTCCAGCTAAAGTGTTGTTTGATACTGGAGCATCGCATTCGTTTGTGTCAAAGATCTTTGCTACAACGTACAATTTAGCTCTGGTTCCGCTAAGCAATCAAATCTATGTGCACTCTCCGGGAAATAAAATGATTACTTCCAAGATAAGCATGGACAATGAGATCCTAATTGGAGGTCGTGTATTCCTTGCTTCACTCATGTTGCTGGGAAATTCGGACATTGATGTCATTCTGGGTATGGATTGGTTGAAGACCCACAAAGCAAAAATTGACTGTGCTCAAAAGTCAATAACTCTCTCCCACACTTCAGGCCAGATAGTCTATTCTCCATATGGATCAAGTTCTGTTCAGCTGTTCAGCCTCGATGCCAAACCCCTTCCTGCAATTGAAAATGTTCCGGTGGTTTGTGAATTCCCTGACGTCTTTCCAGAAGAGTTGCCAGGGATGCCCCCGGACAGAGCAGTTGAGTTCGTGATCGAGCTTGAGCCAGGTACTGCTCCAATCTCTAAGCATCCATATAAGATAGCTCCTCCTGAACTGAAATTGTTGAAGGAGCAAATCGATATGTATATGGACAAAGGTTTCATTCAGCCTAGTTCCTCCGCTTGGGGTTGCCCAACTCTGTTTGTTGCCAAGAAGGATCAAACAAAAAGACTCGTGGTTGACTATCGTCCTCTCAACGAGAAAACCATCAAGAACAAGTATCCACTTCCTCGTATCGATGATCTTTTTGATCAACTTGCTGGAGCCTCAATATTCTCAAAGTTGGACTTGAGGATGGGGTACCATCAGATAAAGATCAGAAAGGAAGATATTCCTAAGACAGCTTTCACCACTCGGTACGGTCTATATGAATACACCGTCATGTCCTTTGGTCTCACCAATGCACCGGCAACGTTCTCAAGACTCATGAATTCTGTTTTCCATGAATACCTCGACAAGTTCGTTGTGGTATATCTTGATGACATTCTAGTCTACTCCAAATCCGAGGAAGAGCATGGAGAACATCTTCGTCTCACTCTCATGAAACTTCGCGAGCATCGTCTGTATGCCAAGTTTTCCAAATGTGAGTTCTGGATTCCAGAAGTTGCATATCTTGGTCATATCATCTCTGCCAAAGGCATTGCCATTAACCCTGAAAAGGTTAAGGCAATTGTTGACTGGAAACCCCCTAAGACGGTGAAGCAAGTCAGAAGTTTTCTTGGCTTGGCTAGCTATTGCCGTCGTTTCGTCCAAAACTTTTCCAAGATTGCTAAACCTCTCACTGATCTCACAAAGAAGGACAAAAAGTTCATTTGGACTCCACAATGTGATGAGAGTTTCAACCTCCTGAAGACTAAACTCACTTCCACACCTGTTCTAGTTGGCCCCGATACCACCAAACCTTTCCAGATATTCTGTGATGCATCTCTCCAAGGCCTAGGAGCAGTTCTTATGCAAGAACGTCAAGTTGTGGCTTATGCTTCACGTCAGTTGAACCCACATGAGCAAAACTATCCCACTCATGACCTAGAGCTTGCAGCAGTTGTGTTTGCCCTCAAGAAATGGAGACAATACTTGTTGGGTAACAAAACTGAAATCTTTTCCGATCACAAGAGTCTGAAATACATCTTCACTCAGCCAGATCTGAACCTCAGGCAAAGGAGATGGATTGAGAAGATTAAAGACTTTGATCTCACCATTTCTTACACTCCAGGCAAGGCTAATGTTATGGCCGATGCTCTCAGTCGCAAATCCTATTGCAATAATCTCATGATCAGGGAAAGCCAACCTCCACTTCATGAAGAATTCCAGAAGCTGAACCTTGGTCTTGTTCCTGAAGGATACCTTGCTAGCTTGACAGCCAGCCCAACTCTCGAGGACAAGATTCGTTCTGAACAACTTCGTGATGCTGAAATCAAGAAGATTACAGAGCACGTCAAGGAAGGCAATGATAAGTTCAAGTCCTTCTCAATTGATGACAAGGGAACTGTGTTCTTCGAAGGACGCATTGCAGTTCCTCAGATTCAAAGTCTCAAGGATATCATTCTCAAGGAGGCTCATGAAACTCCTCTATCCATTCACCCTGGAAGTACAAAGATGTACCAGGATCTCAAGACACTGTATTGGTGGTCTGGCATGAAACGTGAAATTGCTCAATACGTTTCTGAATGCGACGTTTGTCAACGTGTTAAGGCAGTCCATCAGAAGACAGCAGGTCTACTCCAACCTCTGAAAATTCCTGAGTGGAAGTGGGACATGATTGAAATGGACTTCGTTACTGGGTTTCCAAAGTCCAAAAAGGGCAACGATGCAATCTTCGTTGTTATTGATCGTCTCACTAAGGTTGCTCACTTCTATGCTGTAAAGGAAACTATCTCAGCTAGCCAGTTAGCAGAGCTCTACACAGCAAAGGTTGTTCCCCTTCATGGTGTTCCATTGGAAATAAGCTCAGACCGTGGAAGTATCTTCACTTCTCATTTCTGGAAGAGCTTTCAAGAAGCATTGGGCACCAAACTTCTGTTCAGCACAGCTTATCACCCTCAGTCTCAGGGACAAGTCGAAAGAGTCAATCAGATTCTCGAGGATATGCTCAGAGCATGTGGTCTCTCCTTTGGCATGAAATGGGAGGATTGCCTTCCATATGCTGAATTCTCCTACAACAACAGCTACCAGGCAAGCCTAGGCATGGCACCATTTGAGGCACTGTATGGTCGCAGATGCAGGAGTCCAATCAATTGGTCTGGAGCTGGTGAACGTTCACTTTTAGGCCCTGACATTGTTAAGGAAGCCGAGGAGAAAGTTCGTATCATTCGTGAAAATCTCAGGATTGCTCAGTCTCGTCAGAAGAGCTATTATGATAGCAAGCACAGGGATATGGTCTATGCACCTGGTGATAAGGCATATCTCCGTGTAACTCCCCTCAGAGGCACTCATCGTTTCGGTGTGAAAGGAAAGCTTGCACCAAGATACATTGGCCCTTTCAACATCCTCTCAAGACGTGCAGAGAATGCTTATCGTCTTGAACTTCCAGAAAAACTTTCCAAAGTGCACGATGTGTTCCACGTGTCACAACTCAAGAAGTGTTTCAAGGATCCAGATCGTGCAGTTGATCATGATTCCATTGAACTGCAAGATGATCTATCTTATGAGGAGCACCCTATTCGTATTCTCGATGAGACCGAGCGTAAGACTCGCAACAAGAGCACCAAGTTCTTGAAAGTCCAATGGTCGCATCATTCTGATAAAGAGGCAACGTGGGAGACCGAAGAGGATCTTCGCAAGAAGTATCCGGACCTGTTCATTTCTCAGTAGGGAATCTCGGGGCGCGATTCCTTCAAGGGGGGGCGTTTTGTAACATCCAAGTATGAAAACATCCCTTAGTGGTTCAATTTCTTGTTTATTTTCAAGCAATGCATCATGTCATCATCTCATTGCATTTGTTTTATTTATGTTTGCATTGTTTTCATAATGAATCAAACCTTGTTTTCACACTTGTCTGTTACAATCTTTCAAACAAAGAATTGCAAAACAAAACCTTTCATTGTTTTCCAAATAATTCATTGATGTTCAACTATTAAAGTGTTGCCTCAAATCATTCACTTAATTCCACCAATTAAATTCAAATCTTTTCCAAGTTTCAAATCAGTACCTATTTGAAACCATAACAACTCACCAAACTTTTTCCCTATTTAAACCCTTCCAAAACCCTAGGGGAAACCCTAGTGGGAATGGCTTTATTTTCCAATATTAAGTATTATTGTAATTTTCAATTAAATTGGTTAATTTTAAAATAGCAAGCAAACAATAAAGTTTTTGAAAACAACAACTACCAAAAGGTTGCTTTTCAACTAAGAAGTTTATCCTATTTTTTATCCCAAATTTTTCTTTAAACAAAGCCTTTGTTTTGTTTCCATTTGCTTGTCTACAAAAAAAAAAACAGTACAAAAAAAAATAAAAAGAATAAGAAGGGAGGAGAGCAGCAGCAGCTAAGGGTCCAACCAGCCCAGCCCGTTTATTTCCTTGGCCCGATAACCCCCTCGCACGTCGCTGTCTTCCACCTCCCCTGCTGACGTCAGGTGTACGACTCCCTCCCCATCGTCGATCGCCCCCTGGACCTCTCCGATGGCCGCCGTACAGCTCCACCGATTCCATAAAAACCACCGCGGCACCCTCCTCCTGCCCCTCAACCCTAGAACTCCACCCCGGCGCCGCCAACTTCCCTTCCTCTCCCCCCAAGCCCCTGCTTTTCTCTCTGAACCCCAAGCTCTGGACCCCGCCGCCACTCTCTGAAACTCTACGCCGTTCGCCGTCGCCGATGGCTGGCGTCGTGAGCTAGCCGCGGGAATTGGAAGCCCACGGTGCCCTCTACGTCAGCGACACTTCAGTGGCGCTCGAGGCAGCCCGTAGCCGCGCCGCCATCCGCCGTTTGTCGCCGGCCTTCCGCACCGAGCCGCTGCACGACTCCACCGGCGGTGAGCTCCGTTTCCCTCCACTCCTCCCTCTCTGCATCACATCCACACCCTGCACACGTTTCCGTGCGTGGTTAGCATCCATCCACGCCGCAGCGAGCGCGGCTGTGCACCTCAACGCCGGCAATCGCCGTGGCTTCTGTCAGTCGAGCAGGGAAGCGCGCGGTCGTCAGTTAGTTTCAGTTAACTGGGCGATGCAACGATATGTTCCCACGCACCCTTCTCCTGTCACGAATCGATCGCTAGCGCAGCTGGCCAGTCCCTTGCGCGCGGTGCAGTAGATCTCGGGTTCGAGCCCCGCGGAGCGCAAAACCCTTTTGGCTATTTTTCGCCTCCGCGCTGACAGCCCGGGCCCGCTGGTCAGCCTCCCTCGCTGCCACGCACACACGCAGTGCCACAGGGCCACCTGACAGCGTGTGGGTAGACCCCGTGCACGGTGACAAAAGTATAACTTGTTTTCTGTTTCTTTTTTTTTTTAAATAACAGATTTGAATACAAACTTCAAAATTCAATATCTTGGGTTTTATAATACCAACAAATACAAACTTGATGTCTATTCTGATCCAAATTTTCTAATCTTTCCAAATATCCAATTTGTGTTCTGTTTTGAGTTTTCAAAATTCATTTAAATTTCAAATTTGAATAATTCAAATGCAAATTGAAATAATTCATAACTAATTCATACTGTTTTCAAATAATTCAAATAAAATATGTTTTTCACACCTTTTTGAATGTTCTATTCAAATATAAATTTTGTTTTCTGGTTTGAATAATTTAAATTGCCTAAACTATTTAAATCTTGTTTAATTCAATTAAAAATTGTTTAATATTGTTTAATTCATGATTAATTAACCCTAAGTCCAATTTCAAAATGTGAAACATGTAATCCAACTAAAATTTGATAAACTTTTCAAATATAAAATTTGTAAATTGTTTTGCACACCCTAACTTGATGAAAACAATAATTGTTTGTGTACCATGTTTAAGTAACAAAATTCCAAATTTAATAAATGCCTTTCTAAATTGTTAACTATCATTCCAATTGCATTTAAATTGTTATGTTATTGTTATTCATCATGCATGCATCATGATAACCACCAACACCTAATAAATAGTTGTAAATCATTTGTTCCAATTGTTTCAATGGATCCTTTTCCATATGCAACCCTTGCATATGGGTCCATTTAATTTGTGCTATCATGTTAGTCAGTTTATCTAGATGCCTCTATTAAATTGTCATGCATCATATTGACTGTGCACAATGCCATGAACATGATTGTTTACATTCCTGTTTTGTCTGTTTGCTTCTTCTCGGTTAGACGACGACTATACGTTGAGACCGACGATCCTTACGACACCACTACTCAGGACCTAGCCCAGTACCCGGCTACTGAGCTGCCAGGCAAGTTATCACTCACATGAATCATCGAGTTCCTTTCCACACTTGTTGTCGATACTATCCTTTTGTCTACTATTGCTAGCCCTATGTATCGTTGCTTGTCTCCGAACCTATCACATGATTCCTGAACCAATGATATTGCCTCACCTCCATACCTACAGCCTTTGTTTGTGCCTTACTATTATCTAGCATGCTTAGGGTTGCTTTTACTCGAGTCTGTTGTCGGTTACTACTTTTACTATCTTATTATCTTGTACCGGGGCTCGTTGTTAATCAATCAATCCTGTTAATTGCTAATGGTAATAATAATTTGATGATAAGGCACCGGCAGGAGGCCCATGAGAGGTTTTGGAGCCTGCTAGTGTCGACCCTAATAGGAAAAGGGTCTTGTCTACTGATCCATGATGAGCGCACTACCCGCATTTGGGAAGCGAGTATGGGCGCCCCCCTCAACTTGACCTGATTCGCATCTCGTCCAAATCGCCTCATTTAGTTCGTGTTTTCCATTTGCCGCATGCATGTTTTTGCGAGCCCAGCGCAGGGTGGAACTTTCGTAGTCGGCATATAGGGGGACACGGTCTTAGAGTGCTATGATGGTCCATTTTCTTCTGGGCTTGATTAGCCGTGCGCCCAAGGTGCTTTGGGCTTGATGCGAAGAATGGTTGGTTGTGTTGAGTGCCCCGCTTGGTGGGAGGCATCCCATCTGGCGGGATATTCATGAGTGTACGGCCAAATTGGTGCAACCCTGCAGGGATAATCTTCTCGAGAAGCCGTGTTTTCCGCGGTTATGGATTACTTGGTGAAAGTACTGGCTAACAAGTACTCAGGACAACTTCAACATAATGATCAATCATGTTTCACCCAATGATTAATAACCTGACTAGTAATAGGTTATTCACACAATAACTTGATTCACCTTATCACAACTGTGTGAGTTATCCTCGGATTGCTTCTTTGGATAAGGGGCGAGATCCAGGATGGGTTTGGTTGAAGTTATCTTTCAGTTGGCTACAATCCTCGATCTTATCTTATTCTATTAGCCGGAACTTGTAGATCTTTCTGTAGTTGGTTAGAGCAGCCAGCAGCAACTTTTATATCACCCCCCTTTCTTCCGTTGATCCCAAGCATCTATGCTTGTGTTGACGGGTAACTCCTTGATGAACTGTGAGTCTTGCTTGCCAGTACTTTGATGTACTGACCCCGTTGGGGCTGTGGTTTACGCAGAGTACGAATACGACTACGATGCTTCTCAGGACGGCTACTTCGTGGAGTTTGACGAGACTGCGGACGAGTAGTTAGCTGGACCTCGGGCAGGATCCAGAACCTACGTGGATGGGCTTCGCTTCTTTATTTTCTCCGGCTTCTTAAGCCATGGATTTGTCTGTACTCAGACCCCTTTGATTGCTTCCGCTGTTGTAATGGATGATATGTTGGGACATGTGTCCTCTGGATGTTTGTATTCGATATTTCTGCCTTAATGAAGGCCAGTTGCCCTTATTTCATTCTTTTGTGTCTTAGAGACATTCTGTGCTATCATTCGTACCAAACTGTTGACGTACCGTGCGTGCTTGTTATGAAGTACGTCGACAGTAGTGCCTTAGGTTCCTAGCGGATAGTTTACTTCGACGGTGGAAGCAGGGCTTGTGTTGTCGCGCATAAGCGCAGGCCTACCAGGAAGCTGGGACGTGGGAGCATGTTTTCCCCATAATCCAAGCACCTGACTTCCAGTTCGTGCGAGGAGTATCCTCTAGAAACCTTGGGCGCGACACGCCAGCGGTCCTCGGTACTCTCTTTGGCTACTTGTTCCTATGGCCGAAGAGCCAGATCCGTTTGGGGACAGACGTGGACCCCCAGCCCAACATTATCACCGCGGAGGCAGCACAGCCAGCACATGAAGAAGATTTCAACATGGCACAGAATCAAGATGATTATGATGATGATGTTGACCCCAGATTCGGCGACCAGTTCATTTGCACGAGGGCTTCAAGTGAAAGAGGGGTTTCTGATATGTTTGAGCCGGCAGAGCCAGAGACCCAACCGGCGAAACCCGCTTGCCAGCTGCGGCTCTTCCCAACTAGCCAGGACACGCCGCCACCCGCAACCTTCACCGAGCCTCCGAGACCAGCAGTTCCTTTGGCCACCCTCCATAGGGTTGTCGGTGAGACGCAACACGACTCTGGAAAGCCAAAGAAGGGTCGCAAAAGGCCAGGAAAGAAGGGCAAGGATGCTTCGAATCCCGTTTTCCGGGCTCAGGATGGCCCTGCGTTCCAAGCCAACAGGCCTAAGGTGCACGTGGCAGGTGTAGGGATGATGTGTCCATCGATGCTCGACGTCGCGGGCACTTATATGCGCAGTCTTCATCATGTGTGTTTGTTTACCGAGGAGTGTCGCATTAAAGAGAACGACCCATCGTACCTGGTTATGATGGCTAAGGTGCCGAACAGGAAAGAGCTGTGCTTCGTCCATGTACCCCCAGGGGATATCTTCTTCTTGCGGCATACTGACATCTTCGACTTGTTGAACGGGTTCCGGCTGCATGATACCCTGGTCCGGCTGTTCTCCCTCAATACTTCCATGGCGATTACCAGAGGCAACCTCCCGCTCTTGCAGGTAGTGGATCCCTACTTCTTCCGTGACGCCTTGCTGGGAACAGAGGAGGGAATCGAAATGGCGACCGACTATCTGACGACCTTCATGCAAAGATACCCGGACAGGCTTGCGATTCTCGTTCCCTACCATCCCACTATGTCGGGTGCTTCGCAAGGCTGCGTTCTCATATGCTTGAACATGAGGCGCTCGATAGCCTTGTACCTCGACTCCAACAGTGCGATTCCGAAGGACTACACAATGATCAAGACCGTGTTTGATGGTGCTCTCGCCGCCTACGTCGCTCAGGAAGGCACGCTACCGGAAACTCCTCATGTAAGGTTCGGCGCGCACGTCTTCAAGCACCTGATGAAGTTCCCCTGCGCCAAGCAGCCGGCAAACAGCAAGAAGGATGCCTTCTATGCCCTTTACCACATGAAGCAGTACGTCCGTGAGATGGAGCAGCTAACGCTGCCAAATGACGTCGCCGGGTGGGGTGAAAGGCTTGCAACCACGTCAACTCCCGCTCTCAGGCAGGCCTTCTTCGAGATCCAGGAGGATATCGCGACTCTCGTGCATAATGGAGTCGTCAGATCCGGGGGCATGTTCTGTGGTGGCAATCAACCGCCCAATAGACCCATAGACGAACGCTTGGCGATGCAGGGTGACGACAGGTCCATGATGATGCTGGCGGCCAATAAGAAGGGCTTGCTCCATGCCGGCCCTGACAAGCCGACGAAGTCTTGATGCTTCCATTAGCTAGGTAGCTAGCTGTTAGCTAGTTCCGAACTCGTGTTGTAAACTCTTTATTATCACTATGTTGTAAACTTGGTTGTGAGCGACACTAGTAATTTATTTATGTTATGAACTATCTTAAGTGCTCTGTTGCTTTTCATTCGTTCTTGCCGATCCATTTCTTGTGTTTTGCCGATTATTAGAACATGTTGCGGCGTTATGTGTGATGACAATGTCGTTGTTTGATCTCGTGTGCCAAGTAGACTAGTAATTTACGCATATATTCTATTTGCCGCACAAGATCAAACAACGCCACTGTCATTTTCAGTACCCAACCTAAGTATGAGGTACGAATCCAAGCCATTATTGGTTTGCATTTTTTTCGGTCTTTCATCTTGTTGCACCCATATATATGCATGACTATGTATATTTATTGTCAACTGCTAGCTATTTTAGGTGATCATCTTGTTGCACCCATATATATGCATGACTCTGTATATATTGTCAACGCTAGCTATTTTAGCTATTTATTTCCACTGACATGTAACTAATATCATCTTTCTTTGTGTGTGTAGGAGATGGCGAAGAAGTGCTATGTCGTGTACATCGGTCGGGTTCCAGGTGTGTACGAGGAGTGGGAAGACTGCGCGAAGCAAGTCAACACCTTCTCGGGCAACCTCTACCAAGGCTATACGAGTAGAGAGGTGGCGGAAGAGAAGTGGAGGAAGTGGAGAAAAAGTGGAGGAAGTGGCGGAAGAGAGATGGCAGAAGAGAAGTGGAGGCACGGAAGGAAGAAGTGGAGCAACTTCATCGTGATCATCATCGCCTCATTGCTATCCATCGTAGTCTATGTGCTTTACTCTCACCTAAGCTAGCTAGAGCTCGATCCCTCGTCGCAGTTGTAACGTGATTGTGAACTTGTACTCGATCGGAGACGCAAACACTTGTGTTGTGTGATGTACTTCGTATAAATGAACTTGCGTATATGTATGTCGTGATTTGATTCAAGTTGATGGTATTCATGGTGATGCTACTTTCTGGAAATTCTGGACTGTTGTACTGTATTTGTGTATCTATATACCTGTATATGTGTATTCTGGAACGCGCAGTAATTCTGCAAATTTTAAAATTCGAAAATGTTATAAGAGGCGCATATTAAATGCGCCTCCTATAAGTTATAGGAGGCGCATTCTGATATGGGCCTCCTATAACTTATAGAAGGCGCATTTCAGAATGCGCCTCCCATAACTTATGGGAGGCGCATTCTGAAATGAGCCTCCTATAACTTATAGGAGGCGCATTCTTCTATACTTGAATATAGGAGGCGCATTTCAAAATGCGCCTCCTATAAGCCAAAATATGCGGGGCTTGGCGCTGGAGGCTCATTCCATATGCGCCTCGAATAACAAAAATACGAGCCTCCTATAATCTTTTCTCTAGTAGTGTGTGTAGCTTGTGCGACGTATCGGCTTCTGCGGGTGGGAGGAGTTGCACACCGACGAGCGGCGACTTGTAGGGGCGACAGCGGCGAGCTTGGAGGCCCGACGTCATCTCATCATTTCGCGCGAACGCATCTTCCGCACGCCCTTATACGGTGGGAGATGGACGGCGTTCGGTCCTCACCGTGCTCTGGGAGCACTTCCTTCGGCACATTCTCTACGGCGGGAGGGAGCGGCATTGCGGCATTGTCACCCTTGCATAGCGACCATGGATGTGCGAGCGCCGAAAGAATAGGTGGTCGCGCGGCCATCACCATGAGTATTCATCCTTAGGGTTAGGGTTCTAATAGAAAAAATTAGGGATTTGTATTTTGTAGTTGTTAGAACTTAATCATATTCCCCGGATCCTAATTGTTGAACATGTTGTGCAAGCAATCAAAATTAACTAACATAGACTTTTGGTTTGCATCATTAGAAACTCATTTAGTTAATTAGATTTGATCTTAGACATGTAACTAGTATTAATTCGAGGCTAATCTGAGCATAATAATAAACAGAATTGCCTAATCATGAACGATATGGGTTCTAAAGCTAGACTTG
This sequence comes from Alopecurus myosuroides, assembly GCA_028641055.1. Classification (NCBI taxonomy): domain Eukaryota; kingdom Viridiplantae; phylum Streptophyta; class Magnoliopsida; order Poales; family Poaceae; genus Alopecurus; species Alopecurus myosuroides. Next base: position 827,927 of record CM054061.1, on the reverse strand, counting down.
TAGGGCGTATGATATCATTGTTAAGACAAAAACTACACCAGTAGCGCGAGATCAACAAGACTAGCATATCTAGAACACCAAAACAAGGTCAGATCAGAAGGCGTATAGAAACATATTCCAGCACTAGAAGCCATCGTCGCATGCTCGATGCAGGTGAGATTTAGGGTTGGTGTAGTCATAGTAGAGGTTGATGAAGATCGCCGAATCATGCGGCGATCCTCTGGTCTTCATCAGCACTGTCCAGGGATGGCTCGGCGTGGTTCCAGCTATCTGCTTGTTCGCTCTCTGCGATTGGTGCAGCTCTAGAGATTTACGGGAGTTACAAGACTAAGCAGTAACCCTCGTAGATCACCAGCCGCATGGCTCCTCCCTTTATATATGTGCGCATGCAACGGGGGGCCAGAACCATACATTGGTTTGGTCCCCCCGATCATGGCTGTTTTTAATGTATAAGGAGAGGATCAAACGTTGGTTCGGTGTGGGCCTCCCTCCTATCTCGGGTTTTTTTTTACTTATCCCTTTATCTCTATATCTTTTGACTCGGTTCTGTGTTTGAACCGTTCATATCAACTAGCACAGGCTGCCGACAGCACCACCGTTCCTCCACCTAGCCGTTGGTATGGATTTTAGATGGGGCGGTGCAACGAACGGTTCATGACCAGGGGCGGAGCCCGCTATATACATGGATTACAGATGTAACCCATTATTTTTTTGGAGGAACGATTTTTCATATATATAATACACATATATTTAACATTACATTTGTGAGAAATGCAGCTAGCTATACTCATGTCATTTATTTGGGATCATAGAGAGTACATAACATGTGGCAAGAAACAAGAATAACAGCAAGAAATCAGATTACTACTCCAACCAACCAAGTGCCAGAACGGAGCCCGGGCATGTACAATGGTAGGGAAGCCACGCCTTCTCTTAGCTATCCATGTCATTTAGAGAAGGAAAATATATAGGTATACAACGCATTATCTCTTATTGTCATCCCTAGCAATTAATGAGAATTAATTATTTTTTGGTAGGAAGTTATATGTCTAACCCCCTGTTTGGATGTTAGAAAAAGATCTTGAAATTGCCGAGAAGACATCTAGTACAATAGAGAAAATAGCTTTCTCTTATTTTACAAGAGATCATCAACCTTCTTTCTCTTCGTTCTCTCTTCTCCAACGAATCAAAAAATCCGACGTGGCAACGCGAAGAGAAGGCTGACGTCACCCCATTGTACATGCCTTACGAAAACGGAGCCCAGGTGCGATTCTTTCTGATAAATGTCAACTAATGTCTATTTTCCGACATGTGGCAGCAATTTAGGAATAGATGCAGTTCTGAGTACGTACTCTGTTTTTTTTTGGAACTATACATATACTGACGTTTTGTTTATTTCCGAGGAACCCACAGCAAGCGAGTTCTAATGGGCTCGGTCTCATGGCATGCCATGCCGGTGACGCGAGGCCTGTATTACTTGGCTGACCTTGCCGAGTTTGGTTAATGGGCTTGACGACCAGTAGGTGTGCCAAATTTTCATCAGGGCAACGACGCCGATGGTCTGGTCTCTAAAGAAAATAGATGATCGGCCTGGTTCAGGCCGTGCTGGTTTATTCATTTTTATATTCTAAGAAAGATGTATTCATTACATTTGATTTGATTACTGGAATTGTTTTTCACCGAGGGCTTTGCTCTGATTGCTCCGAAGCTTGATCCATGTATATGTATGGCGAGCGAGACCTCTCATGTCACCTCACATGGCGGCGGCTTCTTCCGTAACAGGGGAAAACAATGAGGCAAAAGGGAAGAGAGACCTCTCATGTCACCTCATAGCCACAGTCGCGTCCATCACCAGTGTATATACGCATGTACACGGATGTGTTTCTTTATCGAGGACTGTGCCGAGAGAGAGACCATCCAATCGAATCCACCACCATCACCATACTCATCCTACTAGTACCATCTCGCCACCTCACTCTCAATTTCGCAAAGCAAATTTACTCACCGGAGCACTAGTACTAGCCCATATGATCGATCCTGATGATGGCCGTAATGATGGGATTCCACCATCCCAAATCACACGATCTATATAAACTGGTAGTCGGGACACCGGCGGCATAAAACTTGAGCTCCCGGCGGGCAGATCGATGGATGGATGGAGCCTCCGTTCCGTTGCTTTCTATCCCTTCGTTTTCTGCTCTTGTCCGTCACTGTCGCTCTTGCTCCTGGGGATCCCGAAATTCTGACGGCCTGCCCTGTCCTTGCCGCAGCCGCTGTAGACGGCCTGCCCTGTCACTGATGTGGGACGACAGCGCGTACGTGATGGGCAATTTCTGCCGCTGCCTCGCCTCGGGATGGCGAACGAAATGCGTCGTCGCGGAAGCACGTAGGTACCTAGCTAGGCATGTACTGTGTCGAGTGTCTCTCACAGCTACAGACCACGGCTCTCGTCGTTTCTCTGTCACCCCAACATCCTGTTCTCGCTCCAGCTGCGGCTTCGGTTCAGCTAGCAATGCGATGCAGCGCTCACTGTTTATATCGGTGATAGCAGCGTCTTCACAGACACTCAATCTGGTATGGTTTTACAGTATTTATTTATGGAGCATTGCTTCCTTTTGTTCAGTATTTTCAGTGCATATCTTGTGATGTGTTCCTTTTTTATTCTTTCTCTCTTTTTTTTTTTTTTTTTTGGCTGGGGGATGCACGGCAACATTCGCAATGATATAGTGATTTGCAGAGCGGTGCAGGTGATTGGTAATCGATTAGATGAGGACAGTAAACGGGGCAAAAGATAGAAAGGAAAAGGCCTTTGTTCATGTTACTCGAGGCCCACGAGAAAGTAAGATTTGAGTCTTTTGAGAGAGGGTGAAAACTTGTTGGGTACTACGCAGAAATTTGTCGCTTTTTTCTTTGACGCATCGGTCTTAGATCATCTCCACGGGCACCCCCAATGACCCATCGGGGTCCGGATGAAAAAAAACGCTCACAACGGCACCCTTTCCACCCATCAAATATATGTATGGCATCCTAAAGTTCACCCGTTAAACTTGGGTGCCTTCTGTGGGCGTCGGACACAAGCCCACCTGATAGGAGGGTCCCGCTCGTCATAGGCACAAGCCGGCATAGTCCGATAGTCATTTTCCCTCTATCCTTCCGTTGTTTCCTTTCGCCTACGGTTCGAACCATCGACGCTATTTTCCCGCAGAAATTGCGCACATACGAAGTAGGCCGATTTGCCACCGCTCGCCGCCGGTGCCCCTCGTTTTTAGCGCCGCCACAGGTCATTCAGCCGGACCCGTCTCTTTCTCGCTGTTACCTAGCAGGTAAGGTGTTCGGCCGTTTGCATCAGGTCGATGAACCGCCATTTCACGGTCCTGACTCATGGGTAATGTTTCGCTTTTATCCAATAGAGTATGGAGAGCGATGATGCGATCATGTTTTGTCAAATGATGGGAGAGGAAGCCGCCCTTGCAGACGATGAGGAGAACGTGATGGTCATGGCGGCCTTGTTAGAGGCACTCGGCGAGGAGGAAGCCGATCTGAAGCATGTAGGATAAAGAAAAGGGCGCAGGGCGAACAAGAATCGTTAAAGAACAACTGGCCACGTGCTTTTGTGGGACGACTATCATTTTAGGATGAACAATGAAGTCTTTAGACGAATTATGCATGGTGTTCGGGATTATGATGACTACCTCGAGTTGAAATTAAAAAGGATTGCAGCGGGCTTCTTGGATTTTCGTCCTGTCAGAAATGAAGGTGAAATGGCAGCAGTTCCAGTGTTTAGTCCCGTCTATCAGAAAGGAAATAGAGCAGACAAGCCTCGTCTGTTGGCACAAGGAGAAGTAAGAGGATTTCATGGGATGCTTGACGGTCCATCTGTCCCATGTCACTGGTGAGGTGGTCGGTGGCGCCAGAGTCAAAGAACCACGGTTGAGTCTCCTGGTAAGCCGGGGCGGAGTTGCCGGAGCGTTGGTCTTAAGCCTGAAACGACTGATTGTAGCGGTTCTTGCAGGAGAGGGCCTCATGACCCCAACACTTGCAGATTTGGCAGCGCGGGCATTGACGACCATTGCGACCGTTACCACCACCGCCACCAGCTTGGCCGCCTCCGTCGTTTCCACCACCGCCCCCCTTAGTTGGCACGGTTAACACGGTAGCCATGCTGCTGGTGCTGGTCGCAACCGGAATTCTGGGCACCGCCTTGTGGACCAGAAGAGCGACTTCCGGATTGACCGCTGTTGTCGTCGACGAATGGGAGGCTCCCGCCAGGATGTGCATCGCCCTGTCGTACGACATCATTGGCGGAAGTGGAGAACTCTTGGGGCGTGCGCGTTTTGCTCTTTCAACGACTCGCACGAGAGTAGCATCGCGTAGAAGTCCGACATATTAAGATTGTCGGCACCAGCAGCGCCAAGCACGGTGACAGAGTGCTGGATGGACTCGAACTGTGGCCCTAGACCGACAACAATGTAGTCGATCAATTCATCATCAGAGTTGAGGGAACCGACCATGGCCATAGCATCCGCAAACCCTTTCATCTTGTGGAAGTAAGCTGCGGCGGTGAGGTCGTTCTTCTTCAGCGTCGTGAGCTGACGCCACATCCGACGCACCCCTGCCCGGTTCTGTGTCGAGAACATGGACAAGAGGCACGCCCACACGTAAGATGTTGTGTTGCGCCTGACGAGGTGGCCGAGGATCTCCTCCGTCATGGAGCCGACGAGGATGATGAGAACACGATGATCCGTGTACCACCATAGATCATACTTCGGGTTGGCCTTGGTGACGGCATTGGCCCCTTCTCCAGAGGTGATCGTGGTCGGCGGCAGCTTGCAGGAGCCGTCGAGGAAGCCGTACCATCCTTGGTCGGCGATGTTGGGGACGACTTGCATCTTCCAGAGGAGATAGTTAGTGCGGTCGAGGCGGACTGTGATGGTGTTGTGGTAGCCGGTGGGGGTGGTGATGATGGCGTCGGCGGGGATGCTGGAGGTGGAGGATGAAACCATCGCGTCGGCGAGTGTAGATACCTGGATCGCGGAGGACGTCAGCGCGAGGCGGAAGCGAAGCGCGGTGGCGCTCGAGGACACGAGTGCGGCGACGCTCGAGTTAGACGAACCCTAGATGGGATCGACAGGCTCTGATACCAAGTTAACCGGAATTATGTGACGTGGTTTTTCCCCAAACGGCTGGCTATGATTATATAGTAGGTCTAACTTGTACAACAAGGTTACAACATCAACGTGTACGTCTAGGACATTTTAACACGGACACAGCTAGAAATACTACCCCCATTCCAAAAAAAAATAAGGCGTATTTCGTTTCGTTTGACCGAGGCTTTGACCAAGGATTACAAATTTAATATACGACATATGTGACAAAACTCATTATCACAGTGAAGTACTTCTGAATAGAAATACAATGGTATTAATTATATGTCAAAAGAATTATATATAAATAGAACCATCATTGGTCAAAGTAAACAAAATACCTTTTGCGGAACGGAGGTACTTCCTCCGTCCTCAAATAAGTGTACCTCTAGAATTGGTCTTGATCAAACTTTTTAAACTTTGATCAACTTCATATAAAATAGCATCAATATATATGATATAAAATCCATGTATTATGAAAATATTTTTTAAAAAGGATCTAAGGATACCAATTTAGTATAATAAATATTGTTACATTTTCTGATAAAGTTGGTCAAACTCTAAAATAATTGACTTCCATAAAAGCAAAATTTACACTTATTTGAGGAGCGGAGGGAGTAGTACAACTCTCTAACAACAGGCACATATGACGTATGAACACCGGTGCTTCTTCATGGATGACTTCCATAAATTAAAAGGATTGCAGCGGGCTTCTTGGATTTTCGTCCTTTCAGAAATGAAGCTGAAATGGCAGTAGTTCCAGTGTTTAGTCACGTCTATCAGAGAGGAAATAGAGCAAACAATGCTCTTCTATTGGCACAAGGAGAAGCAAGAGGATTTCATGGGATGCTTGAAGGTTCATCCGTCCCATGTCATTGATGAGGTGGTCGGTGGCGCCAGAGTCAAAGAACCAAGGTTGAGTCTCCTGGTAAACCGCGGCGGAGTTGCCGGAGCGTTGATCTTAAGCCTGAAACGACTGGTTGTAGCGGTTCTTGCAGGAGAGGGCCTCATGACCCTAGTACTTGCAGATTTGGCAGCGCGGGCGTGACGACTATTGCGACCGTTACCGCCACCGCCGCCACCTTGGCCGCCTCCGTCGTTTCCACCACCGCCCCTTGGTTGGGATGGTTAACACGGTAGCCCTGTTGCTGCTGCTAGTCACCACCGGAATTCTGGCCGCCGCCTTGCGGACAAGAAGAGCGACTGCCGGATCGAGCGCTGTTGTCGTCGACGAATGGGCGCCTCCCGCCAGGATGTGCATCGCTCTGCCGTGCGACAACATTGGCGGAAGTGGAGAACTCGGGGGCGTGCGCGTTTTGCTCCGTCAACGACTCGCATGAGAGGAGCATCGCGTAGAAGTCCGACAGATTAAGATTGTCAGCACCAGCAGCGCCAAGCACGGTGAGAGAGTGCTGGAGGGACTCGAACTGTGGCCCTAGACCGACGACGATGTAGTCGATCAATTCATCATCGGAATTGGGGGAACCGACCATGGCCATAGAATGTGCAAACCCTTTCATCCTGTGGAAGTAGGCTGCAGAGGTGAGGTCGTTCTTCTTCAGCCCGGTTCTGCACCGAGAACATGGACAAGAGGCACGACCACACGGAAGATGCCGTGTTGCGCCTGCCGAGGTGGCCAAGAATATCCTCCGTCATGGAGCCGACGAGGATGCTGAGAACACGCTGATCCGTGTACCACGATAGATCATACTCCGGGTTGGCCTTGGTGACGGCATTGGCCCCTTCTCCAGTTAGAAATACTACCTCCATTCCAAAAAAATAAGGCGTATTTCGTTTCGTTTGACTGAAGCTTTGACCAAGGATTACACATTTAATCTGCGATATATGTGACAAAACTCATAATCATAGTGAAGTACTTCTGAAGAATACAATGGTATTAATTATATGTCAAAAGAATTATATATAAATAGACTACTTATGGTTTAGGTAGTACAACTCTCTAACAAGAGGCACATATGACGTATGATCACCGATGCTTCTTTATCGATGACTGCGCGGCATCCAATCCACCATCATCATCATCGCACTCCCAGTTTAGGAAAAGCAGAGGATTGGCCATAGGATGGTGATGATGGGGATTCCATTCCACCATCCCAAATCACACAATCTAACCTAGATAGTCGTGACACCGGCGGCATAAAACTTGAGATCCTCGGCTAGGGTCCCTGGCCGATGGACGGAGCCTCGGTTGCTTTCTATCCCATCGTTTTCTGCTCTTGGCGCGCACTGTCGCTCTCGCTCCTGGGGATCCCCCAATTCTGACGACTTGCCTGCTCTGTAGACTGACTGATGTGCGACGACAGGGAGTACGTGATGGGCGATTTCTGCCTCGCCTCGGGATGGCGAACAAAATGCGACTAGGCGGCAGCAATAGCCTAGCTAGGCATGTCGAGTGTCTCTCACATCCACAGCCACAGTGGACCACGGCTCTCGTCGTCTCCCAGCCCGTCACCAACACCCTCTTCTCGCCCCTCCAGCACCACGACTTGCATTGCATTGATGTAATTGCTATGGTTCCAGAAGCAATCCAGCACAGTGCTCAACTGCTGATGCAGCTGCAGCTCAGAGAGACTGTCTCCAATGGATTTATATCCATGGTGCATGAAAACTGAAACATTTTTGTGCCTTCGGTTAAGTATTCCATTACGTACCTTGTGCTCCTTTACTCTCTCTCTCTCTCTCTTCTTTTTTTGTTCCTGGGGATGCATGGCAAAAACTTCCAATGATATAGAGCTCCTACAGCAGCTGAGCTGCAGGTGATTGGTAATCGATTGGATGGGGAGAGTGAACGGGGCGAAAGATAGAAAGCGAAAGGCTTGTCCATGTTACTCGAGGCCCACCAGAAAGTCGCAAGGTTCGAGTCTTTTGAGAGAGGGAGAAAATTTGCTGCTAGACACAAGACAGAACGTGGTCTCTGCTGTGATGCATTCTACCAAGAGTACGGACGATCTATCCTACTTTCATATGATGCAAGGTGTACAACTTCTTCTCACTGTAACAAAGATCACAACTAGTGCAAATGAGGGCAATGCCCAGTTTGAAAAAATAGGCATGACCAAAGTGAACCACTTATGCAACATTCCGTGACCGTATTTAGGGTATTCTGCACATTAGTGGCCACAGCTCAAGTTTAGTGACCATAGGTGAATTTTTGTCAATTTGGAAATCGGATTAGAAATATGGTAACAATTCCTAAATTTTAGTCAACATTCGAGAAGTTCCATGATAAAACCATTTTACTCGCAGGAATCTCGTTAATCCGTTGTCCTTAGCATCGGCGTAGACATAGTTATTGTTTTTTTAGTTATTCTAACAAACACATTTACGGATAAATGTAAATGATTCAAATATTTTCTTCGAAAAGATCAGAATACTATTTTATTGATGATAACACATGCATAATGGAGTCCTAATGGCTCTTCAATTATCCAGTTCCTTGACCGGAGTCCATCACTATTGATCTACAACTACAAAGTTACTACAATCCGACAACAGCGATGACTCTCTACACTCTAATGATGGCAGTGGGTCACCATTAGGGTACCCTCTACCCTCACTAGTTCAAAAAAAATGAATTAAGTTTTCTAAAATGGTGATATCATCACAAAATTAGTACATTTTTTTGAGCTATAGAAATTAGAGGGTGCCCTAATGGTACCCAAAGGGGCAAAAGCCGGATACCAGTTGGTCTCGACCCCGCGTCGCTCCCACCGAGCGACTCGGGGGTTCCCATCGCGCCGCCGGCTCGATCTCCTCGCACGACAACCCTCCGCCGCTGCCGCTGGTCTCACCGCGGTGGCAGCGGCCCTAGCCTCCAAAGGTGGTGCGTGGCGAGCTCGCGGTGGACGTGGGGTGCGCCGCGGCCCTTCTTTTTCGCGGTGGTTTTGACGGCGGCGCTTGGAGCGGTCCGAGCGGAGGTCGTCGTGGCGACGGCAAGGGGAGGGTGCCGCGTGCGCAGGTCGGCGCTGCTACCCGTGGAGCAGCGATGGCTGCAAGCGGCGCGACGTCTACGGGCTCGATCTGGGCCTGCGAGGGTCGGGCGGGCCGCGGCTTGCTTGTGCGGTTGCCTGCAGCCTGGACGCCGGGGCGGCGGCCCCGGAACGCGGTGGTGGCGGCCTCTTCCTCCGCTGGTTGGGTCGGCCGGTTTGCTGTGTCAGGCGGCCGCGGCGGGTTGGCTGCTTGAGGCGGCACGGTGGCTGGAGTTGGTGGTGTGGCGATCCTGCCGGCGCGGTGCTAGGAGGAGACATCCGTGTCCGCTTTGGTGCCTCCGCACGGTGCAGAGCTCCGGATGCGGAACCGATGGCTTTTGGGCCCCAACCCTAGTGGGAAGGTGATGGTCGGCAGTGGTTGCGGGTGTCGTCGTCCGTCTGCAGTTGCGGCTGGCCGGGTTTGATCTACCTTTCGGTGATCTCGCGGACGGTGGTGATGATCCGGACAGCGGCGGTCTTCGTCGGCGCGTTGGGGATCCTAGGCGTGGCTGCGTGCGGGGGCGGGGCTTGGTCGTCCCGTTCCGACGGTCTCGACGGCGGACGTTCTCCTGGGCGGTCGTCGGACGGGCTTTGGTGGGTGCTCATCGACATGTGGCTCGATGTGGCGCACGGATGTCGGGCGGCAGCCTCGGAGGGTGGAGGTAGTCGGGTTGTTTGGTGGTGCCGGTCGGGAAGAGGAAGCCGGGGCGGCGGCCCCGGAGCTCGCGACTGCGGGTGGACCGTGGTCGGCGTGCTGCCTGCCGCGGCTTGAGGCGGCGCGGGGGGTGCGGCACGCAGAGATGGTGGGCTGGTCGGTCCCCCACAGGCGGTGGTGGGGTTTGTGTCACATCGCCGGGCGAAAGCTTAGCCTGGGCTGTCGACCGAGGCCGACGATGGCGACGCCTTCGGGCGCCGCATCCTTCTTGGAGGCGTCGTCGAGGTGATGTTCTTGCTTCTCCACGCCGGGTTCTCCGGGGGAAACCCCAGATTCTAGGGATCGGGCGAGGGCGGCGCTCCTGCGTCGCTTGCCTCTTTAGGGCCTCGTCTTGGATGTTCCACTGACCAGAGAGACCTGAGGGGTGATGGTGGCTGGCGGCGGCGAGTCTTCGTCTACGGCTTGGGGGTGCGCGGCCCTGGGGACGGCGTGGATGCCGGAGCGGCGGCTCCGGGCTTTCTCACCTCCGTCGTGCTGCGTTGAGGTGGTGGAGCGTCGACTTTGGTCGCTTGGGCGTCGTGGTCGCCGGCTCGTGTGGGGCGCAGCCTTGGGGCTGGAGAGGATGTCGGAGCGGCGGCTCCGATTACTACGCCCCCTCTGCGAGGCGTCGAGGTCTTGGTGTCGGCTTTGGATGCTAGGGCGTCTTGGTCGTCGACCTGTGTGGAGCGCGGCTCTGGAGTCGGCGTGGTCATCGGAACGGCAGCTCCGGACTCTCACCTCCGCCGTGTTGCGTTGAGGAGTTTTGGTGTCGACCTTGGCTGTTTGGGCAGCTTGATCGACGACCCGTGTGGGGCGCGGCCTTGGGGCCGGCGTGGATTGTTGTATCTTTTTTCTTTTTAGGCCTTGTCCTACATGTTTGCTCCTACTATATCAATATAAAAGGCAAATCTTTTGCCTCGTTTCAAAAAAAAATGGTACCCAAAGTGCCATCACTACACTCTACTTGCTACGGGAAAAACAAAATGTATTTCCATCCCTTGTTTACGTTTCCATCCGAGCGTAAACGCCCCTGCGAAATCAGTTTCCATAACCTGAGATACACAAATACAGACACTTATCGAGCAGAGCAACGTTGGTTGGTGCATGACCGATCGACCGATCATACTCTGAGAAGGTACACGCTCAGCTCGGGGCCGCCATTGATGCCGCTGCTTGAGCTGCTGCTGTCGGGGTTCATCATGTAGAAGGCCTCGGAGTCTCGGGACCCCACCACCCGCTCGAACCGGGCGCGCATGTACATCACGTCGCCCTCGCTCCCGCCGCAGCTCGCCGCCGGGATCACCCCGGCGCCCATCGACACGGGCTCCAGCGCGCGCAGCACGCGCCAGTCCGAGCCCCCGCACTCGCGCCGCACCGCGTACCCGCAGCTCTTCCCGTTCACGTACGCGCGCCACACCGTCTCCTCCAGCAGCCTCCTCCCGCCGGTGCCGGTGGCTGTCGGGACGGAGGCCGTCTTGGCGCGCTCGCACTCGAGGGCGATGCGGACGAGGCCCGAGGCCATCTCGCGCACGAGCGCGGCGGTCGGCGCGGCGATCTCGAGGAGGAGCGCCGGGCACGCGCGCGGGTCCGTCTGGAACGCGAGGTGCACGTGGCCGCGCCGGTGGCCGTAGAGCGTGCCGGTGAGCCGCGCGCCGAGCCCGACCTGCCGGCGCCGCCCGGACACGGCCGCCGACAGCGCCGACCGCAGACGCGCCACCGCCGTCCGGACCTTCTTCCTCCGCTGGCTCTGCTGCTTCTCCTCCGCCGGCGCCGCCTGGGCCGGCGGCGGCTTCTTCGGAGGGGAGACGAAGTCCTCGGAGTGGAAGGACGGGCAGGCCGACGAGAACGCCATGGCGCGCTCGTCCTCGTCGTCCTCCGTCTCGGCCTCCGAGCCCCTCACGTACCCCTCGTCCCCGCTCGCGGCGCCGGCGCCACGGCTGCTGCTCTTGCCGAGAACCGGCCACTTGAAGTGCCTCCTCGAGAACGACATCGGGTCCTGCGGGTTCCTCGCCGTGATGTCCCTCATCGTATCCACCTCGAGCTCGTACCAAGCGAGGCAATGGAGAAAGCTCTGAGCTCTGCTTCAGTGGCTAGGCAGAGAGTGGTGTCTTGCTTGCTCTGTCTCTCTGCTGGTGGTTTTGTACTGGTGGAGAGCCGAGCCCACAAAAACTGAGCAAACAAAAAAGAAGAAGAGAGAGGTTCTTGGCCTGCCTGCCGGGGCAGCTCTGATCCTGAGCTTGTTTTCTTGTGAGGCAACGGCAGACAGGAATGCAGGCCGTGGCAGGCAGGAGAAATTACATGGCTGGTAGGATAAAAACAGAGTAGAGAGTGAGAGCGACAGGAAAGAGATATGGCAGGAGAGATTTATTGGCATCGGAACACTGTTTTAGTAGCATGTGATGGCACTAACACTTTATGACAATTTTTTTTATAGAAAGAGTCCACGTGTGCGAACATTCAGCCGCAGGCAAAAATATGGAAGGAAGGACTGACTGAAGGAAGAAACAGACCGTAGCAAATGCCGAAGAAGATGACTCCAACCTTTGGTTGGCCGGGGCAACGGTTGTGTCTACCTTTGCCACTGGCCCACTGCCCATTTCATATAGGAAAAATAACATGAAGTACAACCTCACGGAAAAATTCATTTGGCTCAATCAAAGAGAATTGCTATTTTCATAGAATTTAATAAGACATGCCATCCTAATTATACAAGTTTCATATTTGCTTACTTTCCCTATCCCATGAATCAAATGTGCCCTTACACATAAGGCTCCGTGAGATCGATTTAGTATCCGCAATTTCCCTTCGCCTGACTTCACTAAGTGGGATGGATCTAGACACATCTCTTAAACTTTGAAAACGTTTTTGTAAGTTCCCTCGAAGTACATATCCATAAATCAAGAAAATCCAAAAAATAATCATGCTTATTAGAAAGTTGGGTATGAGTATAAGGTTACATTGATAATTTTTACAAACTTAATTGGCAAAAATGTAATAGGTGTTACTCCTGTGATAAGGACTAAACATATATACTACTTTCTCAACTTATGCCTCTTTCCTCGCCTTGTGTGATGAACAATTATGTGACATTTAACACCCCACAATCCAATATCACAAAGTGCTTAACAATCAACTAGGGCTTCATTTAGATGTTGGTATTCAAGCAATGAATTGGGAACTGGAATCAGGTTTCCCGAATTATGTTGTTTAGTTGTGTTTGGAATAAGAAACTAGAATTTGCATCCGACTGTCATAGGTTTGAACTACAGCTAAAAGTGCCCTTCTCCAATTCGACCCCCACCTTATTATTATATTGAAAACCGACTTACAAATGTGTGTCGACAAGTTAGAAAATAAAAACAGAATTTGAAGTAAAGGATTGGAGAGCAAAAGATGGAATTGGAGTCACATGTTACCGACATAGTCCATGATCACAAAATATGCAGTAGGACCGATTGTTACCTTAGTCGTGGTAGTAATCACAATGGTTGCGATAGTTAGATGCACTAGATAATTTCATGGTGTTTGTTGTATAATGAAATATGCATTAATCAATGAAAGTATGCTTTTAACTATTAATCTTCGTACGGAATAAAAAGCGGTAATGATTTCCATCACTACTTTTTTGTCAGTACTGCTTTGAATATTTAGACAATGCAAACATTTTACCGTAATAGGATATGGTGTGCGAATTACGCCACTCCATGTGCACAAGGGGACTGTTCACCTTAATTCAGTGGTAATTTATTAGCTCTGGTCCATTCCTCTTACTACCGCGTGTGAGTTTTGTTTTTAGGTTACTAACTAATTAATTGTTTTCTTTTTTGTTGTTGCAAAGATTATAGCATGCAATCTTAGGTTGTAGTTCATTGAGTTAGTCGGCAACATCGTGGTATTTGATATTTATGGGAGACAGTACAACATTAAGGTTACTAAAACGAGCCCGAAGACCCGTTTGCACGATGAAGGATGGGAGAAACTCATCAACAATATGGAACTCATCGGCGGTTATATCAGCCATTTTTGTATGGCAGGACGACCACCCATCAAAGCTATCTATATAAGGTATAACAACGATGACGACAGGGAGAGGGATGAGTTTATAGGTGAGTCGGACGATCCTTTCCGCTCTGTTGTCATTTTCTTAAGATCCAATCTTCAGGACCATGAGAAGAAGAGTCTCTCTGAGATAATGCCCTCGAGTAGGGTGCTTTTCGTGCATCACTTGACAAGGACAAATGTCGCGACAACACATATCATGGTATGTTTCTTAAGGTTGTGTTCGGTTCTGGGATGTAGTGGAACGGAAGGGAACCGTTCCACACCCAAAGCCCATTCTTATGTTCGGTTGAAAAGTGAAATGGAACAAGGAGGTTCCCAGAAAGGGAATATTCCCTCCAGATGCGGAATGCACCGGTTCGGCCATATCAGCCGGCCGAGGTGGAACAGAGGATGCTTAATCGAGTTTAGGAACTAATTAATCAAGTTTAGTAACAAATTAATCAAGTTTAAGAATAATAAATAAACTCGAGTTTAGAAATAATAAATCGAAGTTGGGGAATAATTAATCGAGTTTAGGAATAATTAATTGAAATTATGAATAATTAAAGAGGTGACTATAAGCCAATTTTAGCCATTCCATTCTCACCCCATTCCAAAATTGAACACAAGAATGGAACGGTTCCATGACAATTTTTTGACCAAACCGAGCACAAGAATGGAACGCTTCTTATGACAATTTAAGAGACAACTATGCCGCATTGTTTCTTATGCGTGTATCTAAATTAATAATTTTGGTTATTTGCATGCATATAATTGGCCTAGGATCTACTTTTTCATATGGCCACGTGCAAAGGTTGTTCATAGCTAACATACAAGCCCCCTCTCTCTCTCTCTTCATTAATTCATATGCCACATAAGCAATTTTCCTAAGAAACCTCCATTGGCACAGGCCTGGCGGGTTTTCCTTCTTGCTGAGCCTCCCACATTACTTCAATTGTGAGCGCACATGGTGGAGCTTAGTGCAAGGAAGGGGGCCACTGCCCCCCCCCCCCCCCGCGTCATGTACCATACCTTGAGGTCCAAAAGCCATGCCTGTCTCGCAACCTAGTTATCATCAAGACCGTCACTGGATCTTTGGGCTACGGGTTGTCATCCACTCGGAGATTCAATTCTGTCTCGACCGGGCATGGGTTGTCATGAGGTATTTGGGATACCGTTATCTTTTCCTTGCTTGGTTCCAGCTCAGCTGCGATCGTGCGAGGGCCTTCATCGGCTCTGTGGGCTACGGCTATATAATCCATTCGGAGATCCAACTCCACCGCGATCAGGTGGTGGTTATCTAGACAAGGCCGACAAGCTGAGGCTATCTTTTGGCATCTGCTCCGCCGATATCGACCCGGTATTAATAAGAGGTTACTGATTTGCTATTACGCAAAGTCTGATATCTTATGTGTCGCGAAGTTTCTACGAGGTCGATACACCGTGTGTGAAGTTTTTGTGTTTAAGACATATTTGCAAAGTTTCTATGAGGTGGATACACCCAGGGTTCTCATTAGTGCATCACGATGACATGTTTTCTTTCTGGAAGGGGCTCCATCATGATTTGAACTGGGAGCCTGTTGTGGTGTTGTCACGGCAAGTGTCCTCATGCGAGAACTAGATTGCGAAGCCATTGCTTCTAAGCGAAACTTCGAAAGGGTTAAGGTGGAAGCGAGAGACGCGAGTTAGCCAGGTTCGGCCCCTCTATTGAGGGTAAAACCTACTCCTGGCTTCTTACTATCAAGGAACAAGGTCTCGATTATAAAGGGCGATTTCGGCTCTCGATGTGTCGGGCTTCTTTGTTGTTGATCTAGAACTTGTCTATCTACGTCTCAGGGTCTCGTCTTATATAGTGGACGAAACCTCCGGATTACAGAGAAGTCCGGGTCACACCCGTCCAAACCGAGCACAAGAATGGAACGCTTCTTATGACAATTTAAGAGACAACTATGCCGCATTGTTTCTTATGCGTGTATCTAAATTAATAATTTTGGTTATTTGCATGCATATAATTGGCCTAGGATCTACTTTTTCATATGGCCACGTGCAAAGGTTGTTCATAGCTAACATACAAGCCCCCTCTCTCTCTCTCTTCATTAATTCATATGCCACATAAGCAATTTTCCTAAGAAACCTCCATTGGCACAGGCCTGGCGGGTTTTCCTTCTTGCTGAGCCTCCCACATTACTTCAATTGTGAGCGCACATGGTGGAGCTTAGTGCAAGGAAGGGGGCCACTGCCCCCCCCCCCCCCCCCCCGCGTCATGTACCATACCTTGAGGTCCAAAAGCCATGCCTGTCTCGCAACCTAGTTATCATCAAGACCGTCACTGGATCTTTGGGCTACGGGTTGTCATCCACTCGGAGATTCAATTCTGTCTCGACCGGGCAAGGGTTGTCATGAGGTATTTGGGATACCGTTATCTTTTCCTTGCTTGGTTCCAGCTCAGCTGCGATCGTGCGAGGGCCTTCATCGGCTCTGTGGGCTACGGCTATATAATCCATTCGGAGATCCAACTCCACCGCGATCAGGTGGTGGTTATCTAGACAAGGCCGACAAGCTGAGGCTATCTTTTGGCATCTGCTCCGCCGATATCGACCCGGTATTAATAAGAGGTTATTGATTTGCTATTACGCAAAGTCTGATATCTTATGTGTCGCGAAGTTTCTACGAGGTCGATACACCGTGTGTGAAGTTTTTGTGTTTAAGACATATTTGCAAAGTTTCTATGAGGTGGATACACCCAGGGTTCTCATTAGTGCATCACGATGACATGTTTTCTTTCTGGAAGGGGCTCCATCATGATTTGAACTGGGAGCCTGTTGTGGTGTTGTCACGGCAAGTGTCCTCATGCGAGAACTAGATTGCGAGGCCATTGCTTCTAAGCGAAACTTCGAAAGGGTTAAGGTGGAAGCGAGAGACGCGAGTTAGCCAGGTTCGGCCCCTCTATTGAGGGTAAAACCTACTCCTGGCTTCTTACTATCAAGGAACAAGGTCTCGATTATAAAGAGCGATTTCGGCTCTCGATGTGTCGGGCTTCTTTGTTGTTGATCTAGAACTTGTCTATCTACGTCTCAGGGTCTCGTCTTATATAGTGGACGAAACCTCCGGATTACAGAGAAGTCCGGGTCACACCCGTCCTCGGAATCCTAGCTCTCTCCGGCTCCCGGCCGCCTCGCTCCGGTTCTTGTCATGACCCGATTACTTCCGTCCGGCCTTGAACCGCTCTCCAGGCTTTCGGGCTTCCACGTCTTCCATCCTAGGCCTTGGGCCGGTTCCCTTATCCTTTCTGGGTTATACTTACCATAACCCGGATCTTCCTCTGCTTTAGTGACCATCCTCTAACTCGGTTCTTCTTGATATAACCCGGGTTAAATATCTTAAACCGGAGGGGATGGTTTCCGGTTTATATGGGTGGTTGGTAAGGCTTCCCCTTACATATTCCCCCAACAGAGCCTTAATGGTGCAACTTAGTGCAAGCTGGGGGCAATGGCGGCGGCGAGTTCGGTATGGCCGAAGCTTCGACGTTTTGATTTTGCACCGGCGGTTTACTTTGCCTTGGGCTCTTCCTCTCGCGCCACCACCAAGTGAGCACCTATGACGTACCCCGTGTATGAACTCGAGCCAGCCTGAGCTACATGTATAACAATAATGATACACCTAGGAAAAAACCTACGAAATTAGGTGGTGAAATTCATCGGGTGAGCCCCAAGGAAATTCAGGGTAGGGTGAAAGTCACAGGAGACTAATTAGATGTTCACACATAATCCCGTAGGTCTATTTGGTAGGGTATCCATCCGTAGGCCTAGGATTTCTGATATTGAGTCGTGATTGAGAGGTGATTTGTAAGTCCCATTACTGCATCATCGCGACAGGTTTGTTTTTCTTGCATGAGCCTCCATGTATGCAGCATGATGGATTTTAATTGTGAGCGCACCTACAACATTTTTGTTGGATCGAATTAATTGTTAGTAGTGCCATGCATAACCATATTTCTCTGTGCTAGTGAAATGATTGAAACCGATAACCAACGGTAAATCATATTGTCTCCCTTAAAATATGTTAGAGTAGTATCTTTTTTTTAAGCGAATAGTATCTCGTCGGTAGCGTTTGATTCTAAAACCGGATGAGAGCATCTTCAATAGTGTCCATGTCATCGTAAGATAGCAATGCCAACTCAGAAAAATGACTACATGGCAAGTAATAATGAGGTGAGAGAAGATATATTGTATGATATGCAACCAACAAGGTAGCACGTATGCCATGATACTTTTCTCCTTTGATCCACTAAAATGACTATATGATTGGTTAGAATATACTACTTACCAACAACTGTTCTAACAAACCATTATAATAGTTGTATGATATATTGTTGGTAAATGAGTTGGCTACGCTATCATACAATGTATCATAGTACAACCTACCGCGGATGCCCTGAGAGAGGTAGGAATCGGAACGCTACGCTGCGGATTCAGATCGGAGAAGAGATAGACTGTCAAAAGAAAAAGATGAGACGGACGGCCGGCAGAGGGTCTGTGCCTCGGGATCCGTGCGCATGCAACGTCTTTGGGCCCCGCACACACCCACAGCGCGCGAGAGAGGAGAGCGGCAGCTTTGACCACATGGAGGGTCACGGCCCGCCATGCACAGCAGTAACTTAGCTCAACTCTGAGTGCTATGGTTGCCAGCGAGCGGCCGCGGAGATACACAAGGCACGGTAGACCTCCTCCAGCGGTGATCTGAATACGTCGGGCAGGTCGGCTTCTGTCGACTCCAATTGTTTTCTTCCTCCTTCCATGGCAACGCAGAGAGTGATCTGAATACAGCGTGCTCTGTTTCGTTTTTTTCTTTGAAATGTTAAACGGAACAGCGTGCTCTGCTTCATTAGCAGGCAGAGAGTGGTGAGCTCTGCTTCAATGGCTAGGCACAGAGTGATGTCTTTGTGGCTCCGTCACTCTGCTGGTGGTTTTGTACTGGGTGGGGAGCAGAGCCCACAAAAAGTGAGCAAACAAAAAGAAGAAGAGAGGGGTTCTTGGCCTGCCTGCCGGAGCTGCTCCGATCCTGTGCGTGTTTTCTTGTGAGGCGACGGTACACAAGAATGCAGGCAGTGGCAGGCAGGAGAAATTACATGGCTGATAGGATAATTGACGGTCGAGGAGAGAGTGGCAAGAAAAAAAAAACAGAGTAAAGAGTGAGAGTGACAAGAGAGGGGTCGTGGCAGGAGAGATTTATTAGCCTGGCAGGTTGTTTCTGTATGTAGTGTTAGTATTTGATGATGGAATGACGAGAAGAATATATGTGCTTCCACCCCATTGGGTGCCACCGTGGTACTATTTAATTTTATAAGTATTTCAAAAATTCTCTTTTTTTGTCTATTCGTACACTCTATAAATTTTTTTTTAATGAAAAGACGTGTGCATCAATCTGATGCAGAGACTGAGGCTTTATGTTCACATTTCGAGGAAAAAATGCCTATGAGAAAGTGTGACTGTTCGTAAGGTATGTTTCATTAACCTCTATAAATTTAAGCTCAAAATTCAAAATGAATGTTGAGAAAGAAAAAAAAGATAAATCTCACATGTATAGTGCTAGCTTCAAGTGTAAGCTTCAAGATATTTCAGTTTTGAAACTCTTAGTTGCTCCCTTGAGAAAGATGGGAAGACGCAAGTGAGAATGTGAAATCCAATTGGCCTCTAGGATGCGTATACATACGGCATTTAAAAGATGGAATGCTGGAATTAAATTTCACGGATACATCTTCATACTCTATTTATCCACAAAGTCGTTTTGTGGAACATCAATATTTGTGTGCGGTCTCTTTAAAAAGAAAAATAAAGAAGTCTCGTGGAAAGCTTTACTTTAGACCAAATGTTTTCCTTTTTACATAGACCACACAAATATATATTTTTTGGTGAACACTTTGTGTTTCCATATTTTAACACTTCAAGATGTGTTTAAAATGAATTTAAAAATAAGGGTTCGCGTGCATCAGGGAGCCATAATATTTCGCCACATAATGGTGGACGCACGTCAAGCTTGACAATTGACACCATAGCTAGAAACCTGGTTCGAGATGCTGTAGCTCCTCCCTATGTCTCCACATACCGTTAAAATTGTTTTATGTATATGCAATTTCCCTAGAGTAGATTTTTCAAACATGGATAGATCGAAATGCATTTCTTATTTTTTTTTTTGTAAACTTAGAAAATTCCAAAAAAATCATGAAAAAAAATTAATTGATTAAAAAGTTACTATTATAAATGTTCATTCATTAATATGCGAACTATGATGTAGCATTCTCATTTTCAAAGCGGTCACATTTGTTCATGCTGGGCAATATGTATGGGTATGTTATAAGTTATGTTTCCCGATCGTGATTTTTTTGTAAGTTAACACATATTTGCAAAGTTTTATTACGTGGGTACACTGAAAGTTTTCCATTAATGCATCAGCATGAAGGGCTTTCGATCTTGCATGTCCCCCCTCATTACTTTCACTAGATGATACCCCGCGCGTTGCGGCGGGCACAACTATACAACCATGAGGACATGCACCGTGCAATTTACTTTTCTTGTAGTCAGATATATAATTAAAGTATAACCATCATGCATATTAGACTCATAAGATCTGTTATCATTATATTCAGAAAGATTGCAGACAGAGCCTACACAGATCATATTAGAAAGCAATGCATGAGCCTGAAGTCGAAAAACTCAAGGATAGACATAGGTGATAAATTAATCATGGGCAAAGTATGCAGGGAACACAACAGCAATATACATGTCCCGTTAGCCAATTTACAGGATTCCTAAGCTCATCATGTCTCGTGAGCCTAACAAAATTAAAAAGCACCTACAACCTTCTTAAAAAGCTCTCATGTATAATGAGAGCTTTTTGTCCTTTCCTTTCTTTAAGGACAAAAAGCTCTCATGTATTAATTAAAAACGAAAATCGGACACAACACATGTATTACGTGCAAGGTTGCTTGTCCAGTTGTTGTACGGAAAAGGAATCCAATGTTCTTTGTTGATTTACCAATGTCATCCATCAGACACAACACTCCGTCGGACAACAACCAGACAAAAAATGTTGGACGCAGATCAAAGCTCAATTCAAAATTAGTGGGTATGTGTTGTGATTCAAAACGGGAAAACAGTGCATATATTAGAATGTGAGTAAGAGAAGTCTCAGTCATCCATTGACCAAAATCAGCTTATCAACCAATAGACATATTCAACTTCCTTTGGTACATGTTATTCAGAAGATGGAAAAATAAGACTAAAAGTACATGCAAGCAAGTTTTTGGTATTTTATAATTTTTGCATAGTTTCATCTACTTGTGAAGCACTCGCCACATCAATTTAGTCGTCATATATAAATCATAATATTTTGGTAATGATGCAAGGTAACTTGAAATTCTTAGCTTCAAAACGATAGTGTACCTAAACCACGGTGGCCTGTCATCAGGAAATGCAAGCCTGATATCAAAACTGCGTCAGTAAAATACTGTAGTAAATTTAGTGTATTAAACGATAGCACTTTGCTCGTGGTAGGATTCGATTTTGTGAACAAATGAGCAAATCACATGATTACTTTGGTCTATACTTCAACAGCATGGATGAAGCCCTCTACAGCCATAGAAGGACTGCCATGCAGCAGAGAATATATTCCTGATATCTAAAGGCTTAATTCCAGTATTATAGAACACATTCACGAATATAGGTTTGCCTTTACCTTGGATTGCATGTATGAGAACTATTTATCCTACCCTTATGGTCGGCACAAATAAAAAATACTTCAGAACATGTAAAACTATAATCTCTTGATTGTAGTACAGTAAACATATTTGCGCATATACTGAAATATAGTAATGGGAATATCTGACAGGATCTATAACAATGCAAATAAAAAAACTGAATATAACTAATAGTAATATAGAGTATCTTTTTTGGAGTGCATTTGTGTACACACTGAATTATGCATAAGACCTGCTTGCGGAGATCAAAAGAAGATGTGATAAATTAGTGTAGCTATTCCAGACCTTGTCCGGTTCGGTGTACCTAGGGCTGCAAAAGCAACAGGTGATCCTGACCATGCCACCATCGCTGGAGAGGTGATGCCTGAAGGTGAGGGTTTCTCTGAATGCCCTACACGGAAATTCATATACTAAATAGTCCAAGTTCTGTATGTAAACCTAAACAACACTTCTACGGGCTCGACTAATTAAGAAACACAAAATCCAGTTGGACCACCACAGTGGAAATCAAATCACCTGGAAGGGCCAGGGAACTTTTATAGATCGCTCTATTCTTTGAACGTAAGCCCCGTACTGGGGAGAAACGGTACCTGCGGCAGAAGTGTTAGAGCGCAGGGGGCCTTGCCTAGCGTGGCAGGGTCGATCGCTTGGAAGGATCCCTAGAAGCAGCAGAGGTCATCGTCCAGAACCGCGGCCCGCCCCTGCAGCGCTTCCTCCTACGCGGTGCCATGCGTGGCGAGGACGACGGCCGCCTGGCCCAGCCCCCGCGCCGCTGCGAAAAGACGAAGATCGGTCATGGCTTCGTCTGCCTATTCGTTTAAATAGAAAGACGACGGAGCGTATTAGATCCATGCCTTCATTAAGAATTGCAGTTGAACCGTGAGAAGATGAATGAATCCCCTTGGCAGCATGGGCTCCATTGAATGAGTGGAAAAGAAACGTCGCGGAAAGGAAGAGATATAGATCAGTTTCGTGATACTAATTGAGAGGTGGGTGGACTGTTTTTCGGTGGAGAAGAATAAGTTTGGGCCGCTTCATTCCATCTTATGTGCGCTGGATGATGGGCTTAACGGTTGAGCTCTAGTCAGAACATTAAAAAGAACCAGACGTGTAATTGAACAGTGATTTGAGGAAAAACAATAATCAGAAAAAAAAGGGACGGAAATACTGATGTGGCAGCTTGATGAGGTAGATAGGCTGCATGTTGAGAGAAATGGTTAGTGGGGATCACCTATTTAGTTTATATAGATTTGTGAACAAAAATGGTGGAGCTTAGTGCAACTCAGGGGCCCACCACCCAATCATCATGGAAAAATGAAGTCTAAGCTTCGAGATCTTTCAGTCCTCAAATTCCTAGTTTCCCCCTTGAGAAAAGATAGGAAGAAACAAGTGGGAAATCGAAAGGTACGCTCCACATGCTGGTATGATTGTTTTATATATTCAATTTTCCTAGAGTAGTTTTTTCAAACATGGGTAGAATTTTTTGAAATCATTGTAAAATTTATAAAATAAAATAAAAATTATGAACAACAATATTTATTAAATTAAGCGCTTATAAATGTCCCTTCATTAATATGAGAATGATAATGTAGCTTTCTCGTTTTCAAACCGGTCACAAATGTTTAAACTTATTAATTAGTACTGGTAAGTTTTAACTTATGTTTCCCGGGCATGACAATGTTGTATTTTAAGACATATTTGCAAAGTTTTTATCAGGTTTTCTGTTTTACGGTGACTACGTCAGTATTTTAGTTATGCGCACAAATGACGAAGCTTAGAGCAAGACAATAGTTGGCAAAAATCATTGTTAGGTACACAACTAAGAACGGTCATGCCCCGGAGCCCTTTCCGACAAAACCGTTAACCCTTAGTTGCATTCTAACTCATGATTTTTTTTTTAAAGAAATTAGCTTGAACAATATGCATGATGATATAGATATGTTTCTCCTTTTAGAAACGAGTTAAACAACATCAAAATCCGAATTCGAATGCAAAAGTTATGCTCAGCCGTCGGCGTAGGTAATTTTTTTTTTTTTTTGCATTTTAATTAGCATGTCTTGATATGCGCCGACGGCCGTGACATTTCCCCGTCGGCGTATTTCAGCTCTCCCGTAGTGAATAAAGCGTAAGCTTCGAGATATTTCTGTTTTAAAATTCCTAGTAGCTCCATTGAGACAGAAATTTCTTACGAGAAAGGTTCAGCCTGATGTATACATGTGCGTGCGTGATATTGTTTCACAACTTAGATTCACGCCATTTTTTAGTACGTTTTATAAAGTGGATATACACCCTACATTTTTTTTTTTTTGACATGGAACACAGGTATTCCATTAAACTTGGGGCACGACAAGATCGTCGGCCACGAGACGAGCAACATACACTGGATAGTTCATCAGCCACATGGTATTGTTTCCATGAACATATCCAGCACCAATAGCAGCCAGCACATGCGCTGGTTTATTACAGGCTCTTGGACTAAACTCAATTTTGAACTCCATGAAGTTCCAAGCTAGCATAAATCTCACATGCGTGAGGAGTGGGCCAATCATTGAACCATCATGGTCATTTGAGGTTAGAGCATTCTTCAGAGTTAGGCAATCCGTGGAAATAATTGGCCGTCCGATACCCAATTGCTCAGCAACATGGATAGCATGAACAACAGCAATGAGCTCTGTGTGCATAGGCCCAGAAGCAAACTCAACGTGACCAGCTGCCGCAAAAATGATATCACCGGTATTGTCTCTGCCTATGACTCCCCAACCTCCATCAGCAGTGCCCTCTCGATAAGCTCCGTCAGTATTAATTTTGATCCAATCTGGTGCTGGGGGTTGCCATATTGGCTTCCGGGTGTTGGCGTCCGTCTGGTTCTTTTTGTTATTCTGTTTAACCCAGTCATTTACCTGGTGTGTGACAATGAATTGGAATTCGTCCACTGTTAGTCTCTTTTCCCCATGTGTTGACTTATTCCTTTCGTACCACCAACTCCATAGACACCCAATCGTAAGTAGCTGTTTCTCTTGGGGATATGACAAGATTGTGTTGAGCACATCAATCGGTGATCTGCACTGTGACAACTCTTCTCTCGCATCTTCTAGCAGTAGCGCTCTCCACATCGGTTTCACATGTTTGCATTTGAAAAATAAGTGGCCGCCATCCTCAAATAACCGAAGACATAAATTGCATCTTGTATTCATGTCCATACCTCGATGTGCAATGTTCATTAGCATAGGATGACTGTTATGTGCCAGGCGCCATAGGAAATGATGCACCCTCGGGGGACATTTGATGTTCCATAGGCCTAACCACACTCGCTCTGAATCAGCTGTGTTCTGGCTACTTGTTCCGGTACTGAATGTGTTGCTTTCTTCGGTGGTTCTAATATACACATGATATGCCGACTTGACAGAGAAACAACCTTTGGTGTCAAAATGCCAAGCCACAAAGTCCTCTGTATCTTCACATATGGGTATACTCAAGATAATAGATGCATCTTCAGGCTCGAAATCATTTTGTACTCGTTCTGCATTCCAATGTCCAGTTTCAGGGTCAATCAGCTCAGCCACATAATTTACGCCATGGTCCTGGTGTACAAACCGTGGTCGTCTAGTCTCCCCTCTTGGTATCCACGGGTCATGCCAAATGCGAATGTTTTCCCCAGTTCCAACTCTCCATATCATGCCACTTTTCACAACTTGTACACCTTTTAGGATGCTGCGCCAGACATAGCTTATTCCTGGTGCTGGAATGGCATCAAGTAAAGAGCAATCTTGGAAATATTTTGCTTTTAATACTCTTGCACACAAGGAATCAGGAGCCTGCAGTAATCTCCACCCCTGGCGTGCCAACATGGACATATTAAACGCGTGCAGATCTTTGAAGCCTAACCCCCCCTGTTTTTTCGGTTTTAACATCTTCTCCCAGGAAACCCAGTGCATTTTGTTTTCATTTTCCTGCTGCGCCCACCAGTATTTACAAATCATTTGACTGATGCTATCACAAAAAGTTTTTGTCAAATCGAAACATGCCATAGCATATGTTGGGATCGCTTGCGCTACTGCTTTGATAAGGATTTCTTTCCCGGCCTTGGATAAGTACTTCTCTTTCCATCCCTGAATTCGTTTCCAAATTTTCTCCTTGATATAACCAAAGGCTTTTGACTTCTCCTTGCCGATATAAAGCGGTAGTCCAAGATATTTGCCTCCATGTATTTCAGTTTGCAGCCCCAAAGCAGACATCACACTATTCCGCATCCCATGATTGGCATTTGTACTGAACATCACACTAGATTTCTCTAGATTGATAGCTTGGCCCGAACAGCTCTCATACAACTGTAGTATCGAATTTATCACACGCGCACTATTCTCGGATGCCTCCATGAACAAAAGTGAATCATCAGCAAAGAGGAGATGGTTAACCGAGGGAGCCATTGGTGCGATTTTTATCCCTTTTATGAGGGCCTCATGCTCTGCTCTGTGAAGTAATGTCGAGAAACCTTCTCCACATAGAAGAAAAAGGTAAGGGGAGATAGAATCTCCCTGTCGAAGTCCCCTGCCCGGTAGAACAGTATCTGTCACAGCTCCATTCACCTTGAAACGATATGAAACCGTGGTGACACACTCCATAACCCTTTCAATGAATTCATTGCAAATACCAAACTTGGACATAACACCCTGTAGAAAAGGCCATTCTACTCTATCATACGCTTTGCTCATGTCTAATTTCACCGCCATGTAGCTCACTTTCCCTTTTCTTCTCCTCTTCATAAAATGGCTCAGCTCGTATGCTAGGATAGTATTATCTGAGATCAGCCTACCGGGAACAAACGCACTCTGATTAGGTGATATCAGATCATCCAAGATCTTCTTCAGTCGATTGGCAAGGACTTTTGATACAAGTTTGTACACAACATTGCAGAGACTGATTGGGCGAAGGTCCTTGAGACGTTCTGGGTTCTTCACCTTTGGGATGAGCACAACCAAAGTTTCATTCCATCCCTCCGGTATACCGCCCCCCTGCAAGACGTGTAAAACTTCATCTACCACCTTTTCACCAACTATACTCCAAAATTTCTTATAGAAAATAGCTGGCATTCCATCAACTCTGGGTGCTTTGAGGTCCCCAATACTGTCCAAAGCCTCTTTTATCTCTTCCCTTGTGTACTCAGCACGTAGGCCATCATTCATCTGTTCTGTTACTCTTGGCTCCATATACTGCAGTACTTGTTCTGTATTTCCACCTGCTATGGGGGTAAACAAATTTGAGAAGTAGTTAGTGACAAGTGTCTTCAAACCTTCCTCTCCTTCTACCATCACCCCATCATCGCCTTTCAAGGTTTTAATGGTATTGTGCTTCTTGCGCTCCGAAGCTACCGAGTGGAAATATGTCGTATTGCGGTCTCCCTTCGCAAGCCAATTTGCATGAGCTCTCTGGCGCCAGAACAAGTCTAGTTGCTTCTCCAACCTGTCCAATTTGAAACTCAGAATATGTTCCCTGTTAATATTGTCTTGCGTAATATTATCCTGTCGACACTTCTCCCGTTCAACCTTAATCTTTTTTATCCTTTTCTGCAGATCTCCGAGCACATTTTTATTCCAGTCATGGAGATCTATTGAGACCGAACGAATGATGTCCATGAGATCTCTGCCTTCACCTAGTTGAGCGGTCTCCCAAGCATTATTTACAACCTCTTCACATGTATCTTCAAGTAGCCACTTGGCCTCAAAACGTTTGTTGATTCCCACGGGAATGGTACAAGGACATGGACAGCGAGATGTGCCATTTACATGAATGATTAGGGGGCGGTGATCTGAATGACCGTACTCACCATTTACAACTTTATAACCGGGGAATCTAGAACACCAGCCCGGAGATGCAACGGCCCTGTCCAGTCGTTCACGAATATACTCATCAGCATTGTGCTTATTATTTTTCCAGGTGAACACATCACCTTCGAAACCCAAGTCTTTCAGATTACAAAACTCAAGAGTTTCACGGAATCTCTCCATACGTCTTTGAGGCTTCGCAATACCTCCCTGTTTTTCATGGCTATACAAAGTTTCATTAAAATCACCGAAAACAAACCACGACAGATTACTTTGCTGATGGAGTGTACGCATCAGCCGCCATGTTTCTTCACGTCTTTCTGTCCGAGGTTCGCCGTAGATTCCCGTCATCCGCCATGTGAAACCATCTGACTCCTTGATTGTTACGTCTATATGCATTCTTCCCATCCAACGAAGAGACACATCCACCTCCCTCTTCCAGAATAAAGCCAACCCTCCACTTCTTCCCTCGAATTTCTTGACTAGCATATGTTTCATACCCAACAACCTTCTGAATTTTTCCATCCCTTTCTCATCGAGTTTAGTTTCAGACAAGAAAAGGACATCGGGATCCACCCTCTTCTGGAGAACCAGAAGACTACGAACTGCCGGCCTTTTCCCGAGTCCCCGGCAGTTCAACCCACAAAGCCTCATTGGGTCTCGCGGGGCCGACTCTGCAGCCCCGCGTCCATGATGTTCGTGTACTCCATCCTAGGCACTTCTGTTGGCGTTCCCTTAATTTTCTTGTTACTGTTTTGGTCCTCATCATCCCTGGACTCAATTCCTCTTTTTCTTTCCTTCGGTAGCAGCCCTTCAGCATTTGATTTACTTTCTCGTCCACCCTTCAGTCTCCTAAAAGTTCCGGAATTCTTATTGCTATGTTTCTTCCCATCGGCCTCTTCGGATGGCTTGTTTACGTTGATCACCCCCGGCTGCATGGGAAACTGAATGGTCATCGGAGTGGCCGCGTCTGCCGGTACATGCGCTGTGGCTGGACAGGTATCCTCTTCTGAAGCGTGGCACTCCACCTTGTTCAGTATGTCCGTAGACGCAATGTTCATTCCTTGCTGGTGAACTGCGGTCCTTTGAAGGCTAAAAATCAGATTTGCATTATTTTGTTGCACGCCTCCCTGCAGTAATTTTTCCCGAGAGGTCTCTTTCTCCACTGGAAATACAAGAGCTTTTTGTGTCCCCACACCATTTGGAGGCTGAACTGTTGTTTCCAACCTAGCAGCTCCAAACTCTTTGTTTTTTGTACAGTTACCATCACTATTTGAACCTGGGTTCGGCTTACGCCATGGACCCTCATTTCCCGATCCACGTCCTCTGCTACCAAAACTGCCACCTATTCCATGTTGCCATTCATTGCCACTTCTCGATGTAGACCATCTGGTCCGATCAGGTTCGCCTTTCCGAGTTGGTGGAATAAACCGTAGATTCTTCCCATATTGTTGAACTTCCCCTGGTCCGAGTGTGATACTGCAAGCTTTGTCAATATGCCCAATCCGGCCACAAGTGTAACAGAAATCTGGTAGGTACTCATAGGAGAAACTACACCATAGTTTACGCCCAGTTTCGTCTACTTCCATCATCTTACCTCTCATGAGAGATTCAGAAACCTTTAGCTTAATCTTAATTCTCAGGACTTTGCCAAACGACATACCGTTCTCATCCACTTCTGTTTCTACAAACTTTCCCACACTATTACCAATCAATACTCCTGTTCTCTTATTCATCATACCAAGGGGAAGCCTAGAGACCCTCAACCAGATTGGGATCTCATCGAACACATACTCCTCAAGAGTTTTTTTGGGGTCAAAATCCTCCATTGCAATCAGTTCTTTTCCAAACATCCATGGACCATCATCTAAAGCCTTCCTCTTTCCAGAGATCTGATGGAACGTGAAAAGAAAAGTATTCTCCCCTACCTCCTTACAACCTACTCCCTTGATGGGGCACCAGATCTTCCCCAATGAATTGGCCAATGCCTCTGCCATGGCGGGCTTCTCCGAGAAGAGCTTTCCCAGCGCCTGTGGTTCCACCACTCCAACTTTGCCCCCGCCGATCCAACCAATCTTCAGCCCCGCCTGTTCCGCTTCCGACAGTTTCAGCCTTCCCAGCATGCCTTCAACGTTCGCAACAATCTCCTTTCCTCTGATCTCTTTCTCCGTCGCCATGATTTCGAACCAATCTAGGTTAGTGTTTTAAGACCGGATGCCCTAGACAACATCCGAATGGCTTTTGGTGGTGGGCACGATTGTGGAGAAACAAGCGAATAGACAAGGGTACGTCGGCGACGGAAGATCGGACTTGACACCAATGGACTCCAGTGGACTTGACTCCGGTGGGACGGTGGACGGTGGACTTGAGAGAGAGAACGAGCGAAAAAACCCAGATCGCCACTCAGAAGGCTGAGGGGAACCTAACCGTCACACACGGGACGGACGCATCGCTAACTCCGTTTTTCTTTTGTGACTTCCTCCCACTTTCGCCTTATACACCCTACATTTCATCAGTGCATAATCATGACAGTTTTTCTTTCTGGCTGGGGCCATCATCACAGCTTTAGTCGTGAACGCACATCTCTCCGTTCGATCGTGTTAAAGTTAGTACTCAGTTATCGCGGTGAATGGAAATAAGGATGAAAACTACTTTAAAGTTAGTATTCGGCCTGCTGTTAGAGGTCTCGTGTTGTGTTTGGTCTTAGAACTTTCCCTGGACTTTTGGTAGTTGTTTTCCTTGTCGTTGTTACTCTAGATTGTGGTGGCATTAGGTTTTCGCCTCATAGTGGATCGCTTCGAGGCGATCGATTCACAGTGTGTTTCCTAGTGCTGCTCCAACTCGCTTCTTTACCCCCATCTTTTCTTGTGTTCTAAGAACTCTGGTTTTTTCGTTTTATGTAACTAGCACAGGGGCCCTCGCAAATGCGAGGGAAACACTTGTAGTTTGTCAAAATATTCAGTTATATAATTTGGTGAGGTATGAAGATATGCATTTCTCATGGCTATCTTATTTTATAAAATACGCATCATTTTAGACATGGACTTTATCTTCACGGAAAATAAGTTTATATTTAGTTTTCTTATGGTTATACTACAAAGAAATGAAATTAAAGAGTTATAGATGATGTGTTTTATACAAAAATCTAGTGATATTGTTGATATCTAATTTATACAGTATGAATTCAGGTTTCGAGAACATCAACAAAACTAATTTGTGCATGCCCTCTATATCAACTTTAGCCCTTGTTTGAAGCGTATCAAAATCATATTAAAATCATGAACTCCGAATTTCATTCTTGATGGATAAGAGTTTCAGCAAATCCGAAATAAATGAAATTATGTTGTTAATATGTTGCATGTATTATGGTCAACTACTAAAGTAAGTATAAAATAACACAAAAGGAAGTTTGTAAACACGCGTAAGTTTTGTATGGGTAATACTGTTATTAGATGGCTATCTAACATGTTTTGGTATTTTTCATCACTGTTATTACCCTTGTTCTTTTCAGTGAATACAATAGCAGTGTTATCATATGGTCTTTATTTATATCCTTTTTATGGTAGATTTCTCTATCTTCTCGACAATGTCTCACTAATGCGCAAAAAAGGCTTTAATTTGGATAAATATTACATCCATTTTGTTTTTACAAATATATTATATTTCGATTTCTCCTTAAGTCTTTTCTGCATGATTGCTCGTCTCAATTCTCATTTTAAACCCTAAACAAAGATTGATGTTGACCCAATGGTGAGATTTCTTTTTAAACCAACAAAATCGCAGATGGATACCGACCTAGTTAGATTTATTTTACAAAGGACATAAATGGCCAAATGGTTATCATTATGAATAACCGATCTCTGCCAGAAACGGAGAAGTTGAATCCATATTTGCATGTCTAATCATGTTACTAGATGGCCCTATAGGTTTGGTCACCGAGGGCATTAATTTTATTTTAGAGTTTGGGTAAAAGAATTAAAAACTTCAGGGAAGATGGTATATAGAGAAATATTTGAGGCAAAATAGGACTAAAACTTGAACTATAACAAAACTGGAGTTTTCCTACAACATGAAAATACATAACTTATGATCTTACCCTCGTCACGGTCCAACTTCTAATGGAAAACTTCTAAATAAAATACATCACCTGTTTGAAAATAGTTAACATTTAGATTTTAAAGGTGAAAAAAAGTTTAGAACTTTTTGTAAAATTCTTTTTAATGGCAGATCTAATGCAAGTTTTTATCAAACAAATGATAAATAATTTATTATGAATTACAGTAAAAGATAGAGATGATCAATATTGAAGTGATGTATTTTCGTACCAAGTGCGTATTTGTCAAGATCTATATTCAAAGTTAACCAAACTGGTTCTTACTCATGCCTGAAGAAATCTATGTGTAGTCCGGAATTAGCTAGTGATTATTCAATTTATCAAAAAAATAAGCTAGCGATTATTCAAACTCCCATCTGTGTGTTTCCACCGTTCAAAAGGTTACATACAGAAAAATACTATATCCAAACACTATACCGTACGGATTGGTATGAGTAAGATAAAAATTAGTAATTACATGAGCAAGACGAATTGTCCGACCATTTTTCCTTCGCAATCTCTCGTGCAAGTGTGGCCGTTGGCCGGCCGGCCATCGTATGGTCATCTACCTGTTCCCGTGGATTACAGGTTTGCCCGCGTCCAAACTTTGGATGGGAGATTTGAATGAACGTGATATCTGCATATTTACGGGAGAGTTTGATGTATCAGGACCGGTTATTATTTAAAAAATTAACTCGCAACAATTGATTGTACATGCAAAGAGCAGTACACTTACGGGATATGTATGATGGAAAATCGACCAGGCAGCTGCCTAAGACTAAGGAATTCATGGTACATCCCTCAAGCTATGTTGATCAATATGGGAGGGGGCGGCCGGAGCCTTCCAGCAAGAGAGAAGGACGGATATGGCCTGCGGCCTGTCTAAGTTGCTATTAATTACCATGTACCCAAAAATAAAAAAACTATGTGCTTAACGTGCTGGGATGTCAGTTTATCCCTAAATATATGTGGCGTATCCCTCAGAAAAAAAAACTGCGTGCGTAACGTGCCATGTCCTTGTTCCCAACATTAAGCGTGCTAAACAGGTCACGTAACAACTTATTTCAGTTAAATCCTAACCATGTATTTTGGATCCAACTGTCAACGTAATTTTGATGATGTGGCTTAACGTGGTATCTCTATTAGACATACGTATATTGCTTTTAGTATATAATAGAATAGATAGATGGGAACCCATGTGAAGCCCGGTTGAAAAAAATATATAACCCATCTAAAACGCTAGGCCGCGCCGGAGCCACACTTCATGACCACGAGGCTTCCCCCTCTGCATCCGCCTTGCCCAGGGAAGCGAGTACATTTGCCTTCTACTGCTTCTTATCGGCGGGCATCCAAGTCGCGAACTATGCGCCTCGCGAACAAGAGATGACTTTGAGTCGGTATCACGTGGGGTCATCAGACATGTGGCCTGCATGTTAGTGACCCCACGACATGGTAAGATATGTAGAGGTTCCCCTATCCATATTGCCTTCTCCTCTGTATTGCATCTTTACATTCAAGAGCGACGTAGAAAAAAAACTTTCCTAATTTGGTTATCATTCTATAAAAGAAACTGTATTTGGAAAGCACTTTTAATTCTTCCAAGAGGGATTCATGTATGTAATTTGTTTTCTTTGATAAAAAACTATCAGCGCTTCAAGTTTGTCAAACTAGTAAACGTATACTTAAGCACAAGCTCAGGCGTCTCATGGGTCGTCTCTCTTTACAAAAAGTGGCTCCACTAGTAGAAACAAGGGCATTAGCCCCGGGTCACTCTAGTCCCGGTTGGCTTACGACTCAGGACTAAAGGTCTCCCATGCTAGAAAAAAATAATGCCTCTAGTCCCGGTTGGATTCGAACTCAAGACTTCACGTATGCCTCACGCGTAGCTTACCACCCCACCTACAGAGCACATGTGACATTGGATGAGATACTTTCCTTTTGAATTAGCCTATGAAGGACATTCAGTCCGGATTGGTGGTATCAACCGGGACTAAAGGGTCATTTAGTCCGGGTTGGTAATACCAACAGGGACTAAAGGTAGACCGTTTAGTCCGGGTTGTTGTTATCAACCGGGACTAAAGGGTCAAATCCTTTAGTTTGGGTTCATGGCTTAAAACGGGACTAAATGTCCCTTTCGACCCGGGACTAGACTTATGCGGAACGTTCTAAAAGAGAATCGGCAGCAAGCACCTGTAGCTCGAGGAAACAGGATCCCGCGACCCTCCTCTCCCATAGGGTTCTGACGCTGCCGCCGCCGCCCCCGCCGGAGACCCCACCGCGCCGCCGCTTCCGCCGCCCCACCCCGCGCTCACCTCCCCCTAGCATCTCGCTCCCGTCGCCCTCCCCGGGGGCGGCCGAGGCGCCCCCATCTCCGGCGGCCGAGCCCCTCCTTTCCCCCCTTCCCGGCTCGCTGATGGTGCATATCTTGCACTCGTTGGAATACCCCAAGAGGAGGGTGTGATGAGCACATCGGTAGGAGTTTTCCCCTTAGTTAAGAACCAAGGTTATCAATCCAGTAGAAGAAAGAGGACCTTCGGAAGGTTGATGCCACTGACGGTGGTGATGGCGCTTCACCGGTGTCAGCAGCAACGTGGAACCTGCACACAACATAACCAAAATACTTTTCCCCAACGGTATGGTGAGGTTGTCAATTTTAGCGGTCTTGCTGAAAAAAAAGATTAGACGTATAGTGTGGAAAATGATGTATGCTTGCAGTAAGTAAAGAAAGCAGAAAATTGTTGTGTTTGTTTAAGAGTGTGGAAAAATGGACCGGGGTTCATAGTTTCACTAGTGGTGTCTCTCCATAAAGATAGCATGTTGGGTGAACAAATTACAGCTGGAAAATTGATAAATAGAGGTTGCACCGTAGTGCACATATATGACATGAAGATTACTATGATATTTAGTGCGGGCATTACAACAATATACATAGACCGACATCCATCTACATCTATGACTAATAATCCACCCTCAGGTTATCATACGAACCTTAGGTATTAAATTGCAAGCAACAGAGAACTGCATTAAACAAAGTGTGTAATGTAAGCAATGATTATGCACGCGGGCACTCCCATCGCTGCTTTCTCCCTAATGGAAACAACACATCCCCCCTTCACGTTTCTGTCACTCGAGCAAGGTGGTGAGGAGGCATGAATCCACTATCAAGCATAAATACTCCCTCTTGGAGTCACTAGAAACTACTTGGCCAGAGCAACCACTAGCAACGGAAAGCATGCAAGATCACAAATAGCATACGCAAATAAAGACTATAATCAACTTGGCATAAGTTCAATATTCATCGGATCCTAGCAAACACAACACAAAGAGTTACATAAGATCAATCTCGATCATGATAGGCAGCTCACGAGATCTAAACATGGAGGCATATGAGGAGAAGACAACCATCTAGCTACGGCTACGAACCCGTAGTCCAAGGATGAACTACCCACGCATCACTCCGGAGGCAGCCATGGTGATGTAGAGGCCTCTGCTGATGATCTCCTCTCCGGCAGGGTGCCGGAAACAGCTTCAGAACCCCCCCTGATCTAGGGTTGACGGTGACGGCGGCTGCGGAACTTTTCGGGGATTCTTGATCAGGTGCTTAGGGTTTTCCATCCGGGGGGCTTAAATAGGCGAAAGGGCAAAGGCGGTGAAGCTCCAGGGGCCCCACACCCATAGGTGGCGTAGCTAGGGGGACCCACGCCACCCTATGGTGTGACCCCCCTGTTGCCCGTCTTCGACTCCTCCACGGTGTTCTGGATGCTTCCGGGGAAAATAGGAACTTCGGGCTTTGTGGGGTCCAATTCAGAGAATGTTTGCAGAACAACTTTTCTAAAACAAAAAACAGCAGAAAACAGGGAACTGACACTTGGCATCTTATTAATAGGTTAGTCCCAGAAAACGTATAAAAATGCTATAAATAAGGGAGAAAACAAGTAGCAATTCTCAAAATATGATCATGGAGCATCAGAAACTATAGATACGTTGGAGACGTATCAAGCATCCCCAAGCTTAGTTCCTACTCGTCCTCGAGTAGGTAAACGATAAAACAGTAATTTCTGAGGTGACATACTACTAACATAAACTTGATCAATCTAATGTAAAAGCATATGCACGCTAAGATCATAAAACTTTAAACACAGCCATGATAAATAAAAATTTAATAATAAAGCATATCAATTACTTTGCATCGCGAAGAGTAACTCAAATAAAGGACCATGAATAATAACGCAAAGAAAGTTAAACGTTTGTTTCAAGTATAGAGAAATCATGGCAAAGTGATATTTCGCTAGTCCTTAAGAGTGGGGCAAAACATAAATGCCAGGACACCTTCAAAGTTCATGAGGAAGACTAAAACAAATAATATCACATCATGAAGTAATTATTGATACTTATGGGACAAATGCACAAAGAACTCAGAATGGCAAAAATGCTCTCTCAACTGTGCAGAAAGTTAGAAAATGGAGACTCAACATAAAAGTAAAAGAAAGGCCCTTTGCGGAGGGAAGCAGGGATCACTCATGTGCTTTGACTGATAAAAGTTTGAGACTCCTCCCATCCATATTTCACAAACCATAGCTAATCGAATCCTCGGGTGCCTGCCAACAATCACATACCATGGAGGAGTGTCTATATTTTGAGAGATGTATGTTAAAGTCAACAAATGGTAAACAAAAAATACAGTACGTCCCAAGCCAACTGGATTCACAAGATCGGCTCCAATGGTGAAGGACGAAACTGGTTTAGAAGTGCATCCCTCTTTCTCTTTTGTTTACACAATTATGCTTTGACTGATAAATCAGGGGCAAAAATAGTGAAGAGAATTTGTTTGCATCAATTTGGGGCTGGGCACCCCGCTGCCAGCTCTTCTATCATTTGGATAAGAGGATGAAGCCACTAGTCCAGGGTGTGAAATCCAATCAACAAGTGCGATAAAGATTCTCTATTGACGTCCTCATGAGCAAAAATAGGAACATAAAGCAGGAGTAATTTTGAAGATTAAAGGTAACACATGAGCAATTTACTTGGAGTGGCAGTTAAATACCACATGTAGGTAGGTATGGTGAACACAATGGGAAAAACTTTCGTTTAAGGGAGTTTGGATGCACGAGTAGAGCTCATACTCAGTACAGGTGGAGGCTAGCAAAAGACTGGGAGGGACAAATAAAGAGAGCATAAGAGCCATAATCATGCATAGCAACATAAGAATCATTAATTAAAACATAAGAAGTATCACAAGTTCAAAAACTAAGTGTTCATGGAGGCTATTCGTGACTGGTTTGTAGTCATAAACATGGTGTGAGAATGCGCCAAGTCAACCAAATAAAACATTCGAAAGAGAATACCATACATTGATGCTTTACTATGACAAGAACAACTCATGAATCTTTCAAGACATATTAAACACTCTCAGCTATTTGAGCATAATCATGCTACTCAATAACCACAAGGCTTTAAAACTAAAATAACATTTAGCATGGCATGAAAAAGTTCTAGCCACAGTCTATAAAAGCTTCTACTAGTACTGTTATAAATTCTACTTCAAGCAGCAGTTTTCTTTCTCCCAACAAGCACCGCACAAAACATGCTTTATAAAAAATAATCTTTATGATACAGCAAGAAAACATGAGAGTACTCACATAACACTACTAAAACTAACAGCTATAATAAGAGATGCATGCAAAACAGTAGCTAAATAAATGCAACAGCTAGACAGAGATTAAGAATACAACGTATTCTCATGAAAAAGCGGAGCGTGTCACTCTCCAATAAAAGAATGCTGGGGTCAAACCAATATTATTGAAAAAGTAAAAACAAACTGAAATAAAAAACAAAAAAAACTGAAAACAAAAATAAAAGACGCTCCAAGCAAAGCACATAAGATGCGACCGAATAAAAATATAGTTTCACTAGAAGTGACCTGATAATTTGTTGATGAAGAAGGGGTGCCTTGGGCATCCCCAAACTTAGACGTTTGAGTCTTCTTGGAATTGTGTTGGATATACCACCGGGGCATTCCCAAGTTTAGGCTTTTCACTCTTCTTGATCACATCATATCATCCTCTTCTCTTGACCCTTGAAAACTTCCTTCACATCAAAATTCTCACAATCTTCATTAGCAACGCGAGTGCAATTGAAATAATAAATTCACCTGGTTCAGTTTCAACACAAGTATAACACTAAAAAACACATTAGATACTGTCACAACTTCTTTTAAAACTCTATTTCTCAAAAGAACACCAAAAGAAGGAGATTAAGATGCAAATGCGATAAATGGCAGAAATCTGTCAAAACAGAACAGCAGGTAAATATCGATTTTTCCAAACATCTTCTGTTGCTCACATAAAAAAGTGGTCTTCTAAGAAAAGTTGCTTATATACCTCAGGATTAAGCACAAAAAGCTCTGGTCATTTTAAATTTTTCGTGATTTTTAACGGCATTTACAGTGGACAGCAGAAATCCGAAATAAAGGTTCAACTTTCCACTAGAGGATTTACTTGGATCAACAAAAACTCAAAAGAAAAGATACATCAGGGTTTCTAAGGAAATAGAAAACACCCAGGTGCAAAGCACACCAAAGAAAACGAAAGAAAACGGGTTGAAAATAGCGAAATAAAATGGGTTGTCTCCCGGTTGCGCTTTTCTTTAACGCCTTTCAGCTAGGCATAAATAGGGCAACTCATGTATTTTGAAGTGAAGAAGCATAAACATCATATTTTTCTCTAATAATAGAGTCAAAGGGTAGCTTCATCTTCCTTCTAGGAAAGTGATCCAAATCTTTCTTGGGGGGGGGGGGGAATTGATATTTAATACTCCCCTCTTTCATATCAATAACAACACCAACAATTCTAAGAAAAGGTCTTCCCAAAACAATAGGACAAGAAGCATTGCATTCAATTTTCATAACAACAAAATCAAGAGGGGAAAGGTTATTATTAACCATAATAATAACATCATCAATTCTAGCAAGAGGTTTCTTCTTAACATTATCAGCTAGATGAACATCTAAATAATAGTGTTCCAACGGTGGTAAATCAAGCATAAAGCTTTTGAGGCATAACAAAGATACTAGCACCAAGGTCACACAAAGCATTGCAATCAAAATCATTTACTTTTATCTTAATGATAGGCTCCCAACCATCATATAGTTTTCTAGGGATAGATGTCTCAAGTTTCAACTTTTCTTCCCTAACTTCCATGAGAGCATTGGTAATATGTTTAGTAAATGCCATATTCATGGCACTAGCATTGGGACTTCTAGCAAGATTTTGTAGAAACATAATAACTTCAGAGATATTGCAATCATCAAAATCAATATTATTATCATCTAAAGTAATGGAACCATTATCTCCCACATCTCTAAAAATTTCAGCACTTCTATCAGAAGCAATTTCAGCAGCTTGAGGCAATTTAGCACGTTTCACCAAAGGAGTAGGGACTTTATTAGCACCAACTACTTTACTATTGATAGTAGGAGGTTTACTAGCACTTGGAACTTCAGTTTTACTAGTGGTTGTGATAGTGCAAACTCTAGCAATATTATTCTTTTTTAGCCAATTCATCTTATCTTTCCCACCTAACACGTAATTCATCCATCAACCTAACATTATCATCAATTCAAACTTGGATGGCATTCAAAATTTTACTTTGTTCAACGTCTTGTGGCAAAACCTTTAGTTTTAGTAAATCAACATCAATAGCAAGGCTATCTACTTTAGAGGCAAGAACATCTATTTTACCAAGCTTTTCCTCAACAGATTTATTAAAAGCAGTTTGTGTGAAATTCTTTAAGCATGTTTTCAAGATCAGAGGCAGAGCTTTTATTACTATTGTAGGAGTTGCCATAAGAATTACCATAACCATTATTAGGAGGATAAGGTTTATAATTGTTTCCACCAAAATTATTTCTATAAGCATTGTTGTTAAAATTATTATTTCTAATAAAGTCTACATCAACATGCTCTTGTTGAGCAACCAAAGAGGCTAAAGGAACATTATTAGGATCAACTTGAGATTTACCATTAACAAGCATAGACATAATAGCATCAAGCCTTACACTCAAAGAGGAGGTTTCCTCAACAGAATTTACCTTCTTACCATGTGGAGCTCTCTCAGTGTGCCACTCTGAATAATTTATCATCATATCATCAATAAGCTTTGTTGCATTGCCCAAAGTGATGGACATAAAGGTACCTCCACCAGCTGAATCCAATAGGTTCCTTGAGGCGAAATTCAGTCCTGCATAAAAGGTTTGTATAATCATCCAAGTAGTCAGTCAATGAGTGGGACAATTCTTCACCATAGTTTTCGTTCTTTCCCAAGCTTTAGCAACATGTTCGTTATCAAATTGTTTAAAATTCATTATTTCACTTCTCATGGATATAATCTTAGCAGGAGGATAATATTTTCCAATGAAAGCATCTTTACACTTAGTCCATGAATCAATACTATTTCTAGGCAAAGATAGCAACCATTCTTTAGCTCTTCCCCTCAAAGAGAAAGGAAATAATTTCAGTTTAATAATATCTCCATCCACATCTTTATATTTTTTCATCTCACATAGTTCACCAAAATTATTAAGGTGGGCAGCAGCATCATCAGTACTAATACCAGAAAATTGCTCTTTCATCACAAGATTTAATAGAGCGGGTTTAATCTCATAGAAAGCAGCAGTAGGAGCAGGTGGAGCAATAGGTGTGCAAATAAAATAATTGTTGTTTGTGCTAGTGAAGTCACACAACTTATTATTCTCAGAAGGACTCATTTTAGCAGAATAAAAGCAAGAAAATAAATAATAGCTATGAAGTAAACTAATTTTTTGTGTGTTTTCAATATAGAGAAGAAAAACAAGACAAAAATAAAAACAAGATAATAAACAAAATAAAGAGGTTGAGAGTGAGAGACTCCCCTTGCCAGAAGACTTCTTCCTCCCCAGCAACGGCGCCAAAAAAATCCTTGCTGCTTGTGATGGCGACCGTGGCGGGAGGAAGTCTTCTTATATATGTTTGTTTGGTCCCCCGTGACGGCGCTAGAAAAAGTCCTTGATGGTGCAAATCTTGCACTCGTTCGGATACCCCGAGAGGAGGGTGTGATGAGCACAAAGGTAGGAGTTTTTCCCTTAGTTAAGAATCATGGTTATCAATCCAGTAGGAGAAAGAGGACATTCGGAAGGTTGATGCCACTGACGATGGTGATGGCGCTTGATGCATGTAAAATGCATAGATGAATTTTGCATATTTTCACATGGTTTTCTATTACATATTGCATCATATAAGGGTATAATTCAATGTTTTATAGTATTTTGGGGTTAAATTACAAAGTCCCCCAACTTTTATGGAATTAATCCTGCCTGTCAGAAACCCCGTTTTCTATATTTTTGACGTTTCAGGGGGCAAACTTCCGCGAAATCACCTGAAAATCTGCGGGGGTCATTTTTTTGGAAGGAGAAGACTTGCGGGCGAAGGATCCACGAGAAT
The DNA here is from genome assembly GCA_028641055.1 of Alopecurus myosuroides. Lineage (NCBI taxonomy): Eukaryota > Viridiplantae > Streptophyta > Magnoliopsida > Poales > Poaceae > Alopecurus > Alopecurus myosuroides. Next base: position 786,912 of record CM054061.1, on the reverse strand, counting down.
TGGGCAAGGAGACCCAAAAGAGGACCCTCCAAGCGGCCAGATTCCTTGGCCGCGTGAGAGGCCCCCTTTTGGCACCTGTGGCCCCAATTCCTTCCATCTTCGACTTACCGACTCCGTCTTGACCTAAAACCGACTATAAAAAGGGTCCCCCGTACCCTTCGGAGAAGAGCGTCGCCGAAACACCGAAACACCGAAATAGAGACCAGAAGTTCCAGATTGGAGGGGGAAAACTCCGGCGGGGCGCCGCCGGAGTGATCTCCTACCCCTCCGACGTCATCACCATCGACATCTCCATGAATAGGGAGTAGTCCACCCCAGGGCTATAGGTTTGTGGAAATAGCACTTGTATCTCTCTCTCTATGTGCTTCACTAATTAGATCCGTATGAGCTGCCTCACATGATTACGGGCACCGTTGTAATTCCTATGTGGTGGATCTTTTCTACGAGTTATTGAATCTGAGATTGCAATTGTTTCTCTTGAGTTATTTGAGTAGATGTATCTTATGTACCCCATTCTTATTTGCTAGCTTTGATCAATCTAGTTCTTGAGAGCGTGTGTGGGGTGATGGGTGCATTAGTTGGAGTAACGGGGGGTGGCTAGTGCTGTGAAAGTGACAAAAGTTCAGCAATCCACTCAGGTTTTGTTAAACCTTTCTTAGTTACCTCACTAGGGATAAAAAGGAGTACCTTGTTACCGGGGATTTGAAGTGACACTAATCAATCTCCATGACTAGATCTAGCAAGTTCTTACTTAAAATTCATGTCACATTGCTTAAAGCTATACTCTGGTTTTTTCCTTAATTATCGAGGTGTTATGATTTATTTCGCATCTTGGTGGAGTATAAGAGGGATCAATATGACCGTAGAGATCTCTATGTGTCGCGACCCTGGACCCAGAGATATACATACTGTTATGTGCTCCTAGCCATGGACTCACAAGGGCTTCAGGGTTACCAGCCCCGGCCGCAACAAACAACGGCAGGCAGACTGGATTCATCGGCACGTAGTCCGGATCCCCAGTCTACTACTCCTTGTATCCATGCTAGTCATAACCAACTATGCATATCAAAGCGTCCACGGATCGAATGAAACTGAAGGAAACGGGACCAAAGCTATACAGAGATGCTATGTGTCCAGAAAGTGCAACAACAATCGAGGGTTACTGGGGTTACCTCGCCCCAGGCCGATCACATCGACAGGCGGGCTCGGACATGGATCATCGGCTCCACAACCCCTCGACTGCGACAACTATGCAGGCATAGCCAAAACTGTATAACAATGAGCTCGAACCCAACAACCGATCAAAGCAGTACTCTAAACATGAAACTTGTATTAAACAGATGTTACTAGAGTATAACTTACAAGCAGAGGTCACACGACCCAACATTACATCAGACAACGGAAGGCAAATTATGTTGCTAATCAACAAGAACCAAAAAGGCCTAAAGAGGCCGCAACATAAGGCGACGTCCCAGCCCATAGATTCCAAGCTGCTACCTGGGAACCCCTAACTACTCGTCGATGTCCACGTTGAAACACCACCGAACCGAGTAACTCCACCTGAACCAAGTTGAAACAAACATGAGTACGAGAGGTACTCAAGAAGACTTAGTTAACCTAGTATATATCTGCTATCTTCAGAAAGGGTTTTATGAAGTCTGATTTGCGTAAAGCAATCTTTGTTTTGCAAGTTGAGGAAGGAATAGCACGTCTGAAGGAGTATTTTCAAAACAGATGAGAAGACTACTCAACTTCTGAAATCACCATCTTTTCATCCACCAACATCATTTCCCAGCACCTCACATGTTACAAGGATCACCCCTCCCGGCATCTCCGGGGAGGCACCCTTCAATCATGGTTAACAAGTTTTAGTCATTCCGTTGAAGTTATCTATGATCACAGAATCCGTTGCCAAGTCGTCCGTAAGCGTGGACACGGCTTCTCGAGGAGATTTATCCCTGCAGGGGGTATACTTTACCCACACGTACCATCCGACTCTTAACGCCACATGAACGCTCCTTGGGAGCGCGGCAGAGGGTGGTTGGCTCCGACCTTTACCTTGCGTAACCCTATCCATGAGTCAACCCAAACAGGGCCACCTCGTCAACAGGGAGGTGGCCACCTCCTGACGGCACCTGTTCTGTGAGTCGGGACAAGATCCGTGTACGTCCATCACTGGTCCCGGTCACGCCCTAGTTTTCTCCAAAACATTTTATGACATACCCGCAAATGGAAACTTCAATCTACGTGACTCATGGATGTGGCCAAACAAGTTAGTTAGTCAGGCGAGGTTCATTGGCTCGCTCGTGTGGTTGCACGCTCAGTCTTGGCTTCGAAGGCGAGAACTCGCTCCTAGGGGCATGAACAGGACAAAATGCCACAACCCATTGTGGCCTCACATCCATGCCATTATTTAGTCAAGTTATTTAAGATAACACAATTCACAACAACCTGACATATATGATTCACGCATTGACCAGATTCATCAACCGGATGGATCAGATCACAACTAGGCATGGCTAAGCAAGACTCACATGGTTTAACGAGGCACGCACAACCAAACCTATAGCTGCTACGAGCAGTGGATCAGGATATTTAGGCGATGCAACAAGTATAGGATAACTCTATCTAAGACCATAAATACTTTGAACCGCATGCAATATACGAGATTCAAAACACTTCGAAAACCATATATGAGCAGATAAGAGGTTATGCTTGCCTTGGTTATAAGAAAACCAGATAAAGTCTTCGGGAATAAGTGCTTGACTTGTCGGTTAGGATCAAGTATTCGTCATTTGGATTGCTGGCCTTCTCTTCGGAGTCACGTTCTACCGAGGGGGAAAACAACACCGGAAACAAGAATAACAATCAACACATGGCATCGATGCAATGCGCAATATGTATGCATGAGCAAGTTAATGCACTAAAATAAAGCCCTAAACATGTTCGTTGGGTTGCTAGGTTTGGTATGTCAGTTATGCAATTATATTGAAATTATCCCGAAATAGACCCCGGAGGGGCAATTCGGACGATTCTGAAAGTGAGTGCAATTTAAAGTGCTCAAAACAGTTTGAAAACATCATAACTAGGTTGCATTTGTCATTTTGAGCAAAATGGTATATAACTTTTAATTTTCTAATTTTAGTGAATAAAAACTTATTTTTCTATTTTAAAAGAGTAAACAATAATAACTAAATGCTCATCTTTGGACTTTCTCAAATATGTGTGAAAATGACATATTCATATAGATTGCATTTTTCTGAACATTTCCATATTTTTACTTTATTTTTCTGAGTAACATATTAAAAGATATTAATAATACAAGTTTTAATCAATTTCTGTAATTTCCTGGGTTTATCAAAAAGAGGATTATGACACCATCATGGCGTCACTGTGACGTCACCCTATACTGGTTCTTCACAGATGAGATGAAATTTGGCAGAAATCGCGCGGGGTTTCAAAATCAAACCACACCACGGGGTGGAGGGATGCATGGGGATGCTAGGGGTGGCCGCGGCTGACCAAATGGTCGCCGGAGCTCACGCCGGCGAGCTGGCGCGCGGCGGCGGACAGAGGATGACGGCGGCGGAACCAAACAGAGGGCGAGGAAGGGGATGGAGGGTACCGGCGTGCTCGTGGACTCTCCCTGAGTGCGATGGAGGTGATGGGGGGTCGAGGCATGGCCGGAAACGGCGCCGGCGTCGAGAAATCCGCGGCGGCCGGTCTCGGGGAGGATGATGAAATTCGGGATGCTCGTGGCACGGCGGCTTCTCTGTGTACTCGAGGTGGATATTAGGGCAACAGAGATGCTCCTCGCAAGCTCAACGGGGCACGGGGACTGCCGAAGAGACGGCAAACGGCGGCAGCCGAGGCGAGCTAGGGTTTCGTCCTCGCGCTCGTGTTACTGAGAGCGATAGAGAGAGCAGAGCAACGAGTGAGGAGGAGGGGAAGGAGGCCACGACGTCCTCCAGAGAAATCCACGCAAGGAGGGAGCAAGAAGGTGCGTGGCAAGGTGCCGTGGGCGGCCAGTTCATCTACTGGCTGGAGGAGGAAGAAACGTTAAAACATCATTTTAGGAAAAACCCCCTGGAGTTGCCAAAAACTGCAAAATAGCCATTTTCTATTTAAAAACAGAACAGAACATCAAATTTGGAGGGCCTTTTTGGAAGTATAAAATTTGGCAAAAATACATTTTGGAAACCTCACAAAATTTCCAACCTCATCATACTTTTCTTTGGTGAAATTGAAATATTTTCCAATACAAGATTTTGGAAATCAAAATAGGTACTATCTTTGGTAATTTTCTCAAACCATTTAAATTCACAATTTAAATTGGTTTAAATTGATTTCAAATTTTGTTTCCATGCATGTATGGGATGAACACACACCACCCACCCTAGTTTAGCAAAATTGGGATGTTACAAATCTACCCCCCTTACAAGAATCTCGTCCCGAGATTCCCGAAGGAGAAGAAAGAAGGAACACCGGTTTTGAACGATCTTCTTGAACCTTACGGTTCTCTTCTTGAATAGGTTGATCCGTAGCACTTGCGAAGATATCCAGCGGCTACACCTTAGGTGAGAGGGAAGACTCTAAGGAATTGATCTTCACGAAGATTGAGTATCCCATGGGTAACTCATGACAGGATGTTCATAAAGAACTTTTGAGTTAACACACATGAAACACATCAAGGTAACGGAGGAAATATGAGAAGGTTTCAAGTTTTTTGGACGATGGTTCTTGAAAGGATTTGGAATATGAGCTTCGCACAAGACTTTAAATCCTTTTGGAAAAGAAAGGTTGGACAACTTGTGACATCGAGGTTTCTTCAAACATAATAACAAGATGGAGAGGATGGTCTTGGATACCACAACGTAATATCCGTAGACGAGGGAGAAAACAAGAAAACACTTTAATCGTGCGTCAAAGAGAATTTGATACAGGATCAGGTTCACTCTTCGGAGTGGACACGAGAGATAACGGAACTTTCAACCATTCCATCAAAGTTTGTCGAGATCTTTGTCAAAGGTCATGATGTTACTTCACAACAGAAGATGAGTAACCACGAAATGTTGGAGCACCGTAACAAAGGAGGAATTCTTGATCACACCATAAGGATGAATAACCAACGAGGGTTGAAACACCAGAAGGAATAGGGAATCTCTTTCCTATGGTGGATTTGACGTAGCAATACGTTACCACCTTGTTAAGATCCCATGGCTGGAGTGACTGACAAACTCACACAATGTGTGAGATGAACAGAACTTCAAGTAGAAACAACTTGAGGAAGGAATTTGATCAACATCGGTTACAAAACACCACGAGATGTTCCCATGATGAACTTGTTTCCACTGAAAGAAAGGTTTGGAGGTTTAACAAAGAAACATTGGAAGAATCAACTTCCAAGTTCTCCTGGATGTTCTAGATAAAGACAACAGGCTCACGACAAGCCTTCTGTAGGTCATCAAGTGAAAGTAAACTTCGGTTTGGAAGAACGGAAGGGAAAACTTGTTAGAACGAGCCACACAAGAATTCTCACGGAGAGTGGTTGTTCTTACGGATTCAAAGTGATATGACATTAGGCCTTCTGGCTAATTGTGTCAACCACAACATCAACCATGCCGTATTTTGAGAATACCTAATTCAATACCCTTGAGGAAACACCAACCATCGTTGCTGCTTGAGATTCAGCTCTGGTTAGTGGGAGGATAACTCAGACTCAGCATGTGCGATCGAAGAGGTTGCACCGGTTACCAACGAGATACATTTACTAGATTCTCAAGATATGGACTACGATGCCACACTCAAGAAGGTGAGTGAGATTGCAAAACTTATGTATTAGCAACTTGCGAAAGACGGTTGCACCTACATGGCTTACTTGCGAAGGAACACATCGGAGTCCTTGTTGGGTAGACGATACAAAGATAACGAAGTTCATAGACTTCTTCTCTTTCACGAACGATCAGTCAGGAGCTTAGGGTGGATGCAGAATTATTCAAGTAAATGGAGGTAACAACCAACCATCTCAAGAATACTCCACACATGCATGACCGACTGGGATTATTCCCGAAGGAAACAAGAAAACTCTACTCGAATCCATGGCGACAACTTTCACCAAAAGCACACGAACCGAGAAAGTCACTTCAAACATCCAGAGCACAATCTTCGTAATGAAACAAAGATGGTTCTCGTGAGTTTCCAACATTAATGCCAAGTGTTCAACATCAACCTCTTGCAACATGGAGAAAATAGGAATGTCATCGATGGGCTCAAAAACACACTTATGAAATCACTCCAAGAAGAGGGATTCATATGATATATGAACAAGGCAATACATTGGTCAGACCGAAGGACATGAGGTATACTCGGGCCAAACACCATGAGTGAAAACACCATCAAGATAGTCCTTGGATCTGGACTGGATCCGACGATAGCCCAAATCAGATCAAAGGTAGAATGACAGCATGTCCATTGAAGAGATACCATCATGCTTCAACACAGAGGAAACTGGACATCCGATAACAAAGGATCAAGTTAGGAAGAGCTCTTGTCTTTCAACTCTCCAAGTTGTTGTTTTAAGCTCAACCAACTAGTCCAGGGTGTCCAGCGGAAATCTTGGAGAAAGGAGTATTTCAAATTAGCCCTTGTTTAGACATCATGGTCAGGTAACAAACCTGGTGATACTTCTAGAAAGACAACCAGAATATCACAACCCACCGTATGTCTCGGAGTTTGGAAGGAATCTTGCTTTTGAAAGCAACTGACATGGTCTTGAGAGCTTCGGCATGAACCTAACTCTCTGAACCATAATGAACAGATTTGGTAACACAGTCAACTTCAAACAGAGACCAGGTGACCAATAGTGCTAAGAAGAATTCAGATGTTTTCTTAGATTTGTTTGAAGCAATAAGAATTGCTAGGAATAGCTGATACACACATCAATGCACACCCATCATTCTCAAGAATTCAAGCTTGGAGGAAGGGGGGGTGAAAATGTGTAGGAGCATCACTTCATCAATAAAGCCATGAAACTCAACACAACCCCCTGATATAAAAGAGTGTGATACACGAAGGTAGAACAGAATAGAAGCTAATGAAACTTCTTTATTCTGTGGATTACAAAACTTTGACCTGGTTCTAGAGATGAACGAGGTACTGGAGTTTGTTTCTCCTAACATTCCAAGGTGGAATGTTTTGACAGAAAACAAGAGCAAATGCATTGGAAGAATCCAACACCATGTGCAACTTGATGTCCGAAACAACGGATGGAGATTTGAGAGCAACTAGGAGGTGGAAACATGCTCAGGAGAATTCCTAAGATCACGTTGATTGCATAGGGTAATACTCATTTGTAAAACCCATGCTAAAAGAGAAGTATAGCCGAATCAGGAAGAAAGATGTGGAACTCATGATGATCACTCTTGTTGTGATCCTTCTGATTCCAAGAGGAAACCTATGGCTATTGGAGCTAAGATTACCTAGCCATCCCGAGGTGGAACAGATTCCTCAGGATCCAAAGGAACAGAACTTGGGTTAAAGGTCAGCATCCTGTACTGATGGCATGAGCATCACATGGTTATGAAACCACATGACTCAACTCACTGCAATTCAGCACATTCCGGGACCTTCGGTTCAAGTCCAAGGTTAGAAACTAAGAGAAAGGAGGAACTACTATCTTAGTCCTTGAAGGACACTACGAATAGCAATCACGGAATGTCTTTCAAAAGACACACATAACTCCGGAAGAATTTGAGCAGACGACGAAAGATACATTCGAGATGAAAAGCAGATCTCGATGTTCAGGATTTGAAACTTTGGAACATGTAAGAATGTGGAATCCATACAACTGAGCGATTATGAATGGAAGGAAATCTCCCAGTTTAAGAGGTAACGGAGGATGGAAAACACACGACATTAGAAACTTTAACACTAGGCCAACTTGGGTAAAAACGTCCTTGCCAGAGAAGGCACCTAGGTTTTGAATGACTAGAAGAGATAGCAAAACCTTTTCAAATCAAAACAGGTAAGGACACCCAGAGTTAGAGCGATACCAGGTAAGGAGTAAAAAGAATCCTAAGAAGGTTTTTCACAATTCATTTGAAGTTTCAAAATAGTTTTGACAAACTCTAGACTCAACATCGACCAAGTAGTAAGGTTTTCCTACAGGCAGGCCTGCTCTGATACCAAGACTTGTCGCGACCCTAGACCCAGAGATATACATACTGTTATGTGCTCCTAGCCATGGAGTCACAAGGGCTTCAGGGTTACCAGCCCCGACCGCAACAAACAACGGCAGGCAGACTGGATTCATCGGCACGTAGTCCGGATCCCCAGTCTACTACTCCTTGTATCCATGCTAGTCATAACCAACTATGCATATCAAAGCGTCCACGGATCGAATGAAACTGAAGGAAACGGGACCAAAGCTATACAGAGATGCTATGTGTCCAGAAAGTGCAACAACAATCGAGGGTTACTGGGGTTACCTCGCCCCAGGCCGATCACATCGACAGGCGGGCTCGGACATGGATCATCGGCTCCACAACCCCTCGACTGCGACAACTATGCAGGCATAGCCAAAACTGTATAACAATGAGCTCGAACCCAACAACCGATCAAAGCAGTACTCTAAACATGAAACTTGTATTAAACAGATGTTACTAGAGTATAGCTTACAAGCAGAGGTCACACGACCCAACATTACATCAGACAACAGAAGGCAAATTATGTTGCTAATCAAAAAGAACCAAAAAGGCCTAAAGAGGCCGCAACATAAGGCGACGTCCCAGCCCATAGATTCCAGGCTGCTACCTGGGAACCCCAAACTACTCGTCGATGTCCACGTTGAAACACCACCGAACCGAGTAACTCCACCTGAACCAAGTTGAAGCAAACATGAGTACGAGAGGTACTCAACAAGACTTAGTTAACCTAGTATATATCTGCTATCTTCAGAAAGGGTTTTATGAAGGCCGATTTGCGTAAAGCAATCTTTGTTTTTCAAGTTGAGGAAGGAATAGCACGTCTGAAGGAGTATTTTCAAAACAGATGAGAAGACTGCTCAACTTCTGAAATCACCATCTTTTCATCCACCAACATGATTTCCCAGCACCTCACAAGTTACAAGGATCACCCCTCCCGGCATCTCCGGGGAGGCACCCTTCAATCATGGTTAACAAGTTTTAGTCATTCCGTTGAAGTTATCTATGATCACAGAATCCGTTGCCAAGTCGTTCGTAAGCGTGGACACGGCTTCTCGAGGAGATTTATCCCTGCAGGGGGTACACTTTACCCACACGTACCATCCGACTCTTAACGCCACATGTACGCTCCTTGGGAGCGCGGAAGAGGGTGGTTGGCTCCGACGTTTACCTTGCGTAACCCTATCCATGAGTCAACCCAAACAGGGCCACCCCGTCAACAGGGAGGTGGCCACCTCCTGACGACACCTGTTCTGTGAGTCGGGACAAGATCCGTGTACGTCCATCACTGGTCCCGGTCACGCCCTAGTTTTCTCCAAAACATTTTATGACACACCCGCAAATGGAAACTTCAATCTACGTGACTCATGGATGTGGCCAAACAAGTTAGTTAGTCAGGCGAGGTTCATTGGCTCGCTCGTGTGGTTGCACGCTCAGTCTTGGCTTCGAAGACGAGAACTCGCTCCTAGGGGCATGAACAGGACAAAACGCCACAACCCATTGTGGCCTCACATCCATGCCGTTATTTAGTCAAGTTATTTAAGATAACACAATTCACAACAACCTAACATATATGATTCACGCATTGACCAGATTCATCAACCGGATGGATCAGATCACAACTAGGCATGGCTAAGCAAGACTCACATGGTTTAACGAGGCACGCACAACCAAACCTTTAGCTGCTACGAGCAGTGGATCAGGATATTTAGGCGATGCAACAAGTATAGGATAACTCTATCTAAGACCATAAATACTTTGAACCGCATGCAATATACGAGATTCCAAAACACTTCGAAAACCATATATGAGCAGATAAGAGGTTATGCTTGCCTTTGTTATAAGAAAACCAGATAAAGTGTTTGGGAATAAGTGCTTGACTTGTCGGTTAGGATCAAGTATTCGTCATTTGGATTGCTGGCCTTCTCTTCGGAGTCACGTTCTACCGAGGGGGAAAACAACACTGGAAAGGAGAATAACAATCAACACATGGCATCGATGCAATGCGCAATATGGATGCATGAGCAACACTAAAATAAAGCCCTAAACATGTTCGTTGGGTTGCTAGGGTTCGTATGTGAGTTATGCAATTATATTGAAATTATCCCGAAATAGACCCCGGAGGGGCAATTCGGACGATTCTGAAAGTGAGTGCAATTTAAAGTGCTCAAAACAATTTGAAAACATCATAACTAGGTTGCATTTGTCATTTTGAGAAAAATGGTATATAACTTTTAATTTTCTAATTTTAGTGAATGAAAACTTATTTTTCTATTTTAAAAGATTAAACAATAATAACTAAATGCTCATCTTTGGACTTTCTCAAATATGTGTGAAAATGACATATTCATATAGATTGCATTTTTCTGAACATTTCCATATTTTTACTTTATTTTTCTGAGTAACATATTAAAAGATATTAATAATACAAGTTTTAATCAATTTCTGTAATTTCCTGGGTTTATCAAAAAGAGGATTATGACATCATCATGGCGTCACTGTGACGTCACCCTATACTGGTTCTTCACAGATGAGATGAAATTTGGTCAAAATCGTGTGGGGTTTGAAAATCAAACCACACCACGGGGTGGAGGGATGCATGGGGATGCTAGGGGTGGCCGCGGCTGACCAAATGGTCGCCGGAGCTCACGCCGGCGAGCTGGCACGCGGCGACGGACAGAGGATGACGGCGACGGAACCAAACAGAGGGAGAGGAAGGGGATGGAGGGTGTCGGCGTGCTCCTGGACTCTCCCTGAGTGCGATGGAGGTGATGGGGGGTCGAGGCATGGCCGGAAACGGCGCCGGCGTCAAGAAATCCGCGGCGGCCGGTCTCGGGGAGGATGATGAAATTCGGGATGCTCGTGGCACGGCGTCTTCTCTGTGTACTCGAGGTGGATATTAGGGCGACAGAGATGCTCCTCGCAAGCTCAACGGGGCACGGGGACCGCCGGAGAGACGGCAAACGGCGGCGGCCGAGGCGAGCTAGGGTTTCGTCCTCGCGCGTGTGTTACTGAGAGCGATAGAGAGAGCAGAGCAACGAGTGAGGAGGAGGGGAAGGAGGCCACGACATCCTCCAGAGAAATCCACGCAAGGAGGGAGCAAGCAGGTGCGTGGCAAGGTGCCGTGGGCGGCCAGTTCATCTACTGGCTGGAGGAGGAAGAAACGTTAAAACATCATTTTAGGAAAAACCCCCTGGAGTTGCCAAAAACTGCAAAATAGCCATTTTCTATTTAGAAATAGAACAGAACATTAAATTTTGAGGGCCTTTTTGGAAGTATAAAATTTGGCAAAAATACATTTCGGAAACCTCACAAAATTTCCAACCTCATCATACTTTTCTTTGGTGAAATTGAAATATTTTCCAATACAAGATTTTGGAAATCAAAATAGGTACTATCTGTGGTAATTTTCTCAAACCATTTAAATTCACAATTTAAATTGGTTTAAATTGGTTTCAAATTTTGTTTCCATGCATGTATGGGATGAACACACACCACACACCCTAGTTTAGCAAAATTGGGATGTTACACTATGCTAGGACGTGATGCCCATATGAAAGTACTCATTGTTAAACATGTTATTGTAATCTTACATGTAATTCTTTATGCCCACCGTCTACCACTTTATTTGAGAGAATGCAAGTGTGAAACAATGAACCCCGGTCCTATTTTAATTATAAGAAAGCACTCTAGTTACTTTGCTGCAATTTACTTTACTTGCACTTTACTTTACTTGCATCTCCAATTCGAATTTACATTATCTCCATCACCACTTGCATCACAAAAATACAAAAACAATCCATTGCATATTTATTTTCTCATTTGCATTTAGTAGTAGATTTAATTATTGCACATTTACTTTCAGTTTTGCATTGAAATTTAGAAGTCTCACACCTTGTGCTTGACAACCACTTGGTGAGGTTGAGGGCACAAAATTCTCTACTTGTTTGCAGGATCCTGGAGGAAGCTTGGAAGACAACTGCTGAAATACTGGCTCCCCAAGAGTTCGATATAAACCCTCGAGTCACCCTCGTGGGGAAGAAGGCTTGCCACTAGCTACACACTCTGCACTTGGAGTCTCAACCTAGCCATCAAGCGTTTTTCTGGCGCCGTTGCCCGGGAGGCATAGGTGGAGGAGTTGTCCAAGAGAGCTCACAAGAAGTCTTCATCACCAACAAGGTGTGCAAACACCTAAGCTTGGGGAGGTTGCACCTACGTGAGTACCGTCCTTTCTATCTCCACCTTCTTTCAAGTAGATTGTTTTGTTTCTTGTCTTGTTTTTCTTTTTGTTCTTGTTTTTGTTTTGTCTTGCATATTTTATTTTAGTTTGCATTTTTGTTTTGCATTTATTTATATAGTTTATTTTAGTATTTCGAATTTTCCTAGTTACTTTACTTTTGTTTTGCATAAAAAATTAAAAATTACATAAAAACTGTTAAAATGGGTGATAGAACTAAATTAAGTGACTACACAAATACACCCAATGACCAATTCATTGCTAGGCCAATTACTACACCTGAAATACAAGCTGAAAGCTATGAAGTAAGTCCTAGTTTAGTGAATTTAATTACTAGAGAGCAATTTGGTGGTAGTGCTATGGAGGATGCCTCTATGCATCTTCATGATTTCATGGAAATATGTGATATGCAAAAATTTAAAAATGTGGAGAGTAGTGTTTTAAAACTGAAATTATTTCCTTTTTTCACTTAGAGGAAAGGCTAAAGAATGGTTACTTTCACTACCTACAGCTAGTATAAAGTCTTGGGATGATTTAAAAGAAGCTTTCATTAAGAAATATTATCCTCCCATTAATTTTTTGCAAAATAGGAATAATATCCTCTCATTTAGGCAAAATGATAATGAACATGTAGCCATAGCATGGGATAGAATTAAATTAATGATTAGAACATGCCCATCACATGGAGTAAATGAATGGACCATACTACACTCTTTTTATAATGGTCTAAACTACATGTCTAGAAATATACTTGATTCTACTGCTGGAGGTGCCTTTATGAGTAAAGCTGTAGGAGAGGCTAAGAGCATATTAGAAAGCATATTGCAAAATTATAGTCAATGGAATACTGAAAGATCACCCAATCCCACTAAGAAAATAAACTCAATTGAAGAAACCAATGATTTGTCTTCTAAAATGAACACTATTCTTGCTTTTATTAATAAACAAAATATGGAGAATGTGCCTTTGCAGGAGCTAGTTGGTAGTAATTCTGAAAGTGTGGATGTTAATTTTGTTAGGAATTATGGTAGAAATGATTTTGGTAATGCTTACAATTCATATAGTAAACCTCCTTATGTGCCAAATAAACCTTTTGTTCCATATCCTAATGCTAATGAAAATAAGTGGAAGCCTTCTAGTGAAATTTCTGAATCTAATAAATTGCTTATGGAACAAGTTGCTAGTCAAACTGCTATGATACATGAGTTAAATAAGTCTATTGCATCCATTAGTAGTGATATTAAAGGATTGCAAATTCAATCTTCGAAATTAGATAAAGCATTGTGAAAATTAGCTGATAATCAAGCAACTCTATTAAGCATGTCAGCAGGAAAGCCACAAGCACAACCTAGTGTAGGAATGAATTCTATTACTATTTCTGCTCCTATTATTGAAAATATTGATCATATTGCTGAGAATACAAGTGAGCATGTCCCTACTAGCTTAGAAGAAACTTTGAATGAAATAGTGAAGTACCCTGAATATTTACTTCCATATATGTCTTATCTTGCTAGCAAAGATGAAATTAGTCCTCATGAATCAAGCATGATAGCTAAATTAGAGGAAATTATGATGCTTACTGAAATTAAGGATCCATTTCTTGATTTATAAAAAAGTAGTTTGCAAGAATTTATTGCTACTCTACAAAAATTTGCTAGTGATCCCACTATAAATGTTAATCAACCTGGCTTTGGATCTTATATTGCTAATCATGTCTTGCAAGAAAAAATTGCTAGGTACAAGAATGAGGCCATGATACCTCCTAATCTTGGGGATGCATGGATCCCCAAGGTGCTAGTTTCAATTGGAAAATAAATTCAGCATGCTATGTTAGATCTAGGTTCTAGTGTATCGGTACTCTCTAAAGAATTATATGAATTGCTAAAACTAGAAAATTTAGAAAAGTGCTCAAGTGAATTTGTCCTTGCTTATAAATCTACTAAACATGCTGTAGGACAAGTAAAAGATGTTATGATTGAATTGCACATGACTTTCGTACCCGTTGATTTCATTATTATGGATATGGGGGATAAATCCCCTAGTCCTATTATTTTGGGTAGACTTTTTCTTCCTACTACAGGTGCAATCATATACTCCAAGGAAGGGAATGTCAAGTTTCAGTTCCCTCACAATAAAATCATGGAGCACTTCCCAAGGAAGAGGGGCACGCTGAAGAACAAGCTCCCTCATGAGCTTTATCCCTCTTGATTATCAAGTAAGTAAAGCCTAGCTATATGGCTATAAAGAAAGCGCTTTACGGGAGGCAACCCGGTTGTTTTTGTTTGGATTTTCCTAGTGTCCTCTTGCTGTCTCAAGAGATTATTTTTTTTGTTTTAATTGTGGAGTTTTCAATAAAAAGTCAAGTCAAACCCATTTGGACTTATAAGTTGCTATCCTAGTGCATGAAATTTCTGTTTCAGCATGAGTCTGCTCACCGTATGATTTTACGTTTTTTATTGGTATGTCGGATTGAGATAATGTTTTCATATGTTATGCAACTTTTCATCCTCTGTAAGCACAAAAATTGGCTTAATTTATTGACGAGTCTAGCTTAGGGAAAAACGTTCGTTTTGCTGCTGCTGCTTTTCTGGACAGATTCTGCTTTCTTTTGTTTTATGCACTCTTTGGGCCTGGGAATCGAATTTCCATGATTCTTTCAAGCAAGAGAGTGAACATACAAAATAATGGACCTTATTGTATATCTACTGGAGCATTTTATTTGGAATTTTGCACAGCAAGCATGTGATTTGTTGTCCTTACTAACCTTACCCCACAGAAAAAGAATGGGAGAAACATGTTTTGTGAAGTTTTTTCACAGGGAATAGAGGAGCTGTGTCTCAAGACATCCAAGAATGGTGAAAGCCATAATCTCGGGGATGTGATGAACACCCCACTGGATCTACACTCTTTTGGTTAGCACACGTCTACTTTCTGTTTTTCTAAGCAAAGCATTTATCGTAGAGACTTGAAGCGTCTAGTTTTTGTTTTTTATTTTTGTTTTAGACCACCACCATCATTTTATATGATATTGAGATACTGGAGTTTGGGGTTGGAATGTATTGGATGCTAGTATTATGACTTGGAATAGGGATGCCATGGTTGATTTGAAGAGTTACATATGTTTGCATGATTTATAGGCTTTTTATGTGTAGAAATTTGCAATAATGTTGTCTTGAGCTATCTCTTATTCATGTCCTTGATGTTAATTGCTGGTTTATTTAGTTTGTCATGAAATGAGTAGTTCTATGGACATATTCATGCATAGTAGCTGGTCAACTATCTCCCTCTTGCTAGCCCAAAAATTTAAAAATTCCAACAAGTAAAACCTTGTTTCCAACACTCCTTAGCCAAGTATTTCCAGTGAGTCCACCATATCTTCCCATTAGCTTCATTGCTATTCCGAGTATGTTCACCATTTTATTGTGTTATTTATGTTCTAAATTAAGATATTCACTTTATTAATTGTCATGGGTTGAACTTGGGATAGTACTCTCACGAACTTTTGAAGGCACACTTTACTTTTTATGCATCTAATAAACATGACCCGATAATGGGAGCCACAAGTTTTGCGTTTGACAAGTGTGTGGTTGGGAGCTAGCTATAAACGTGTATCATTGGAAAGCTTCCAACATTGCACAAAAAAAATTTACATTTGGTTGATATCATGTACTTTTGTTTTTGGACTCCTGCCATGCCGAAATGAAATAGAGGAATAGTAAGTTTTGATGAGTAAGTATCTATATGACTAGAGAAACGCATTGGTCCGCTAACCCAAGCCATGCTTTATCATGGTGGAAATTTACTTACAACTTGAGTGACTCTACAACACATCCTATAATAAAATAAGAAGCTATGCATAATAGTGAATGAAAATAAAAAGGATGATGAGTCTACTCCGTTTGTTCATCTTGTCATTGTAACATGGGCTTGTTTCCATGTCATGGGGCAAGAGGTACCTCTTTGCGGTTCTCTATGATGTCATTAATACTTATTATGATTGTACAAAGCTTATTAGGAATCTTAAGTTGAGTAATCATGGAGTAGGTTTTCACACTCACGGGGCATGAGGCTTTCAACCACCTTGTCATTCTCATTACTTCAATACTCACAATTTTAAGATGCTAGTGATAAAGGGGCAATGAGAGTCCTAGATCAATGGATACCACATTTCAATTAGTAATTTTAGTTGAATAATTTAGAGGCTAAATAAGACTTAATCATGTTTTACCTCTACTCAATTTTCTCCAAAGTGTCCACCATATTTTCTATTCTCCATTATGCTATTCTTTGACCAATATAGGATTTTATTTTTCATTTTGTGTATGCATTTGGTCCATAGTGCTTTTATTTCATTATACACTTTGTGAACTTTCATGAAGCATCTTTGCTTGCATATTTGATATTTCTTACAACATGAATTGTATATTGCTACTCATTTCTAGTATTAACCATTTGATTATATATAGCATGAATAATCCTCCTTGATATCCCATGATTGTTTCAATATGCAAAACCCATCTTAGTTTTATCACCTTCACACTCGAGGACGAGCATGGGTTAAGCTTGGGGATGTTGATGCATGTAAAATGCATAGATGAATTTTGCATATTTTCACATGGTTTTCTATTACATATTGCATCATATAAGGGTATAATTTAATGTTTTATAGTATTTTGGGGTTAAATTACAAAGTCTCCCAACTTTTATGGAATTAACCCTGCCTGTCAGAAACCCCGTTTTCTATATTTTTGACGTTTTAGGGGGCAAACTTCCGCGAAATCACCTGAAAATCTGCGGGGGTCATTTTTTTGGAAGGAGAAGACTTGCGGGCGAAGGATCCACGAGAATTGGGCAAGGAGGCCCAAAAGAGGACCCTCCACGCGGCCAGATTCCTTGGCCGCGTGAGAGGCCCCCTTTTGGCCCCTATGGCCCTAATTCCTTCCATCTTCGACTTACCGACTCCGTCTTGACCTAAAACCGACTATAAAAAGGGTCCCCCGTACCCTTACGGAGAAGAGCGCCGCCGAAACACCGAAACATCGAAACAGAGACCAGAAGTTCCAGATTGGAGGGGAAAACTCCGACGGGGCGCCGCCGGAGTGATCATCTACCCCTCCAACGTCATCACCATCGACATCTCCATGAAGAGGGAGTAGTCCACCCCAGGGCTATGGGTTTGTGGAAGTAGCACTTGTATCTCTCTCTCTGTCTCTATGTGCTTCACTAATTAGATCCGTATGAGCTGCCTCACATGATTACGGGCACCATTGTAATTCCTATATGGTGGATCTTTTCTATGAGTTATTGAATCTGAGATTGCAATTGTTTCTCTTGAGTTATTTGAGTGGATGTATCTTATGTACCCCGTTCTTATTTGCTAGCTTTAATCAATCTAGTTCTTGAGAGCGTGTGTGGGGTGATGGGTGCATTAGTTGGAGTAACGGCGGGTGGCTAGTGCTGTGAAAGTGACAGAAGTTCAGCGATCCACTCAGGTTTTGTTAAACCTTTCTTAGTTACCTCACTAGGGATAAAAAGGAGTACCTTGTTACCGGGGATTTGAAGTGACACTAATCAATCTCCATGACTAGATCTAGCAAGTTCTTACTTAAACTTCATGTCACATTGCTTAAAGCTATACTCTAGTTTTTTCCTTAATTATCGAGGTGTTATAATTTATTTCGCATCTTGGTGGAGTATAAGAGGGATCAATATGACCGTAGAGATCTCTATGCTAGGACGTGATGCCCATATGAAAGTACTCAATGTTAAACATGTTATTGTAATCTCACATGTAATTCTTTATGTCCATCGTCTACCACTTTATTTGAGAGAATGCAAGTGTGAAACCATGAACCCCGGTCCTATTTTAATTATAAGAAAACACTCTAGTTACTTTGCTGCAATTTACTTTACTTGCACTTTACTTTACTTGCATCTCCAATTTGAATTTACATTATCTCCATCACCACTTGCATCACAAAAATACAAAAATAATCCATTGCATATTTATTTTCTCATTTGCATTTAGTAGTAGATTTAATTATTGCACATTTACTTTAAGTTTTGCATTGAAATTTAGAAGTCTCACACCTTGTGCTTGACAACCACTTGGTGAGGTTGAGGGCACAAAATTATCTACTTGTTTGCAGGATCCTGGAGGAAGCTTGGAAGACAACTGCTGAAATACTGGCTCCCCAAGAGTTCGATATAAACCCTCGAGTCACCCTCGTGGGGAAGAAGGCTTGCCACTAGCTACACACTCTGCACTTGGAGTCTCAACCTAGCCATCAACGCTTAACCGGTGTCAGCAACAACATGGAACCTACACACAACACAACCAAAATACTTTGCCCCAACGGTACAGTGAGGTTGTCAATCTCACCGGTCTTGCTGAAAACAAATATTAGACGTATAGTGTGGAAAATGATGTATGATTGCAATAAGTAAAGAAAGTAGGAAATAGTTGTGGTTTGTTTAACAGTGTGGAAAATGGACCGGGGTTCATAGTTTCACTAGTGGTGTCTCTCCATAAAAGATAGCATGATGGGTGAAAATATTACAGCTGGGCAATTGACAAATAGAGGTTGCACCGTGGTGCACAATATGACATGAAGATTACTATGATATTTAGTGCGGGCATTACAAGAAGATACATAAACCGACATCCATCTGCATCTATGACTAATAATCCACCCTCAGGTTATCATCCGAACCCCCTTAGGTATTAAGTTGCAAGCAACAGATAACTACATTAAACAAATTGTGTAATGTAATCAATGATTATGCACGCGGGCACTCTCACCGCTGTTTTCTCCCTAATGGCAACATCACTTCCCACCTTCACGTTTCTGTCACTCGAGCATCCTCACCACCTTGCTCGAGTGACAGAAACGTGAAGGGGGGATGTGCTGTTGCCATTAGGGAGAAAACAACGGTGAGAGTGCCCGCATGCATAATCATTGCTTACATTACACATTTTGTTTAATGCAGTTATCTGTTGATTGCAACTTAATATCTAAGGGGGTTCGGATGATAACCTGAGGGTGGATTATTAGTCATAGATGCATATGGATGTCGGTCTATGTATCTTGTTGTAATGCCCACACTAAATATCATAGTAATCTTCATGTCATATTGTGCACCACGGTGAAACCTCTATTTGTTAATTGCCCAGCTGTAATTCACCCATCATGCTATCTTTTATGGAGAGACACCACTAGTGAAACTATGAACCCCGGTCCGTTTTCCGCACTATTAAACAAACCACAACTATTTCCTACTTTCTTTACTTACTGCAATCATACATCATTTACCACACTATACGTCTAATCTTTGTTTTCAGCAAGACCGGTGAGATTGACAACCTCACTGTACCATTGGGACAAAGTATTTTGGTTGTGTTGTGTGCAGGTTCCACGTTCTTGCTGACACCGGTGAAGCGCCATCACCACCGTCAGTGGCATCAACCTTCCTGAGATCCTCTTCCTCCTAATTGATTGATAACCTTGGTTCTTAACTGAGGGAAATTCTTGCCGCCTGCTCATCAAACCCTCCTCTTGGGGTTTCCAACAACTCATCAACGCTGCGAGCAACAAGGAATTTCTGGCGCCGTTGCCGGGGAGGGAGAAGTCTTCTGGCAAGGGGAGTCTCTCACTCTCAACCTCTTTATTTTGTTTATTGTATTGTTTTAATTTTTGTCTTGTTTTGCTTCTCTTTATCAAAAACACAAAAAAAATAGTTTACTTCATAGTTGTTATTTATTTGCTTACTTTTATGTCTAGTTTTGTTCCTGTCATTATGTCACCAGAAGAAACAATCTTTACTTTCAAACAAGGGATTGATGAGAACTTCAAAGAAGCTTGGTCTAGAGCTTTTTATTCCTATTGCAAAGTTGAACCTAAAGTGACTCTAAATCTATTTCTTCGTAGATTTTACTTTGGTCTTGTTCTTTGTTATAGATATGCTTTGGATAATGTGGTAGGAGGTGATTTCCTTAATTGTGATAAAGATCAAGCTTTCAATTCTATAAGAAAATTAATTGCAACCTATAGCTTACCTAGTAGCTCTGATAAAGCCTTTGCAGATATTTATGCTAGATTAAATACTCTTGAGTCACATATTTCTATCTTAAAAGAGGGATACAGCCAAATTCGTGAACATCTTGATCATGTTCCAATAAATTTTGAGTCAACAAATGTGATCCCTTTGGTTAAAGTTGTTATAAATAATCAAACATTTCATGCTCGTTGTGATATTATGTCTGAATCTTGTCTTATGCCTAAGGAAATTTATGAATATTTGAGCCTTTGGGGGTTAGCTGATGGAGGAGAAGAAACTCCTCTCATTAATAACACCACTATATTTCCCATTGGGAGTGTTTACGAAACTCCGAGGGAAAACAGTCTCCAGTGATTATCTTGTTATTAAATGTGCAAAAGGAGGACAAATTACCCTTGGAAGATCTCTGCTGAAGCTCTTAGGAGCAACTATTGATATGGGAAAAGGTACCATGACTTTCACTCACAAATCATGATTGGACCATAAGTTACCTAAAACGAATAAGGGTAAGAAAGGTAAACGTAAGCCACGTAACAATGTTGATGCTTATTCACTTGAAAATACTTGATTTTCCCTTTTATACCTAGCTGAAAGGCGTTAAAGAAAAGCGCTACCGGGAGACAACCCGGTTTATTTCGCTGTTTTCAACCCATTTTCTTTCGTTTTCTTTGGTGTGTTTTGCACCTGGGTGTTGTCTATTTCCTTAGAAACCCCGATAAATCTTTTCTTTTGAGTTTTTGTTGAGCCAAGTAAAGCCTCTAGTGGAAAGTTGAGCCTATATTTGGGATTTCTGCGCAGGAAACAGATTTCTGTTGTCCATTGTTAATTTCGTTAAAAATCACAGAAAATTCAAAATGACCTGAGCTTGTTTGTGCTTAATCCTGAGTTATATACGCAACGTTTTTAGAAGAATACTTTTTGATTTGAGAAACAGAAGATTTTTGAAAAAATCGATTTTTACCTGCTGTTCTGTTTTTACCGATTTCTGCCATTTATCGTATTTGCATCTTAATCTCTTTATATTGGTGTTCTTTTGAGAAAAAGAGTTTTGAAAGAAGTTGTGACAATAGCTAATGTGTTTTTGAGCGTTAGACTTGTGTTGAAACTGAACCATGTGAATTTATTATTTCAATTGCACTAACGTTGCTAATGAAGATTGTGAGAATTTTGGTGTGAAAGAAGTTTTCAAGGTTCAAGAGAAGAGGATGATATGATGTGATAAAGAAGAGTGAAAAGCCTAAACTTGGGGATGTCCCGGTGGAACATCAAAGAAAATTCCAAGAATACTCAAGCGTCTAGGCTTAGAGATGCCCAAGGCATCCCCTTCTTCATCAACAAATTACCAGGTCACTTCTAGTGAAACTATATTTTTATTCGGTCTTATCTTATGTGCTTTACTTGGAGCGTCTTTGATTTTTGTTTTCAGTTTGTTTTTGCGTTTGATTTCAGTTTGTTTTTACATTTTCAACAAGCTTGGTTGGACCCAGCATTCTTTTATTGGAGAGTGACACGCTCCGCTTTTTCATGAGAATACATTGTATTCTTAATCTCTGTCTAGCTGCTGCATTTATTTAGCTCTTGTTTTGCATGCATCTCTTGTTAGAATTGTTAGTTTTAGTAGTGTTATGTGAGTACTCTCATGTTTGTTTTCTGTATCATAAAGAGTATTTTTGTTAAAGCATGTTTTGTTTGGTGCTTGTTGGGAGAAAGAAAACTGCTGCTTGAAGTAGAATTTGTAATAGTGCTAGTACAAGCTTGCATAGACTGTGGCTGGGACTTTTTCATGCCATGCTAAATGTTATTTTAGTTTTAAAGCCTTGTGGTATTAAGTAGCATGATTAGCCTCAAATAGCTGATATTGTTTAATATGTATTGAAAGATTCATGAGTTGTTCTTGTCATAGTAAAGCATCAATTTATGGTATTCTCTTTCGAATATTTTATTTGGTTGACTTGGCGCATGCTCACACCATGTTTATGCCTAAAAACCAGTCACGAACAGCCTCCGTGACCACTTAGTTTTTGAACTTGTGATATTTCTTATGTTTTAATTAATGATTCTTATGTCGCTATGCATGATTATGGCTCTTATGCTCTCTTGATTTGTCGCTCCCGGTCTTTTGCTAGCCTCCACCTGTACTGAGTATGAACTCTACTCGTGCATCAAAACTCTCTTAAATCAAAGTTTTTCCCATTGTGTCCACCATACCTACCTACATGTGGTATTTAACTGCCATTCCAAAGTAAATTTCTCATGTGTTACCTTTAAAACCTTCAAAATTACTCCTGCTTTATGTTCCTGTTTTTGCTCATGAGGACGTAAATAGAGAATCTTTATCTCACTTGTTGATTGGATTTCACACCTTGGAATAGTGGCTTCATCCGCTTATCCAAATGATAGAAGAGCTGGCAGCAGGGTGCCCAGCCCCAAATTAATGCAAACAAATTCTCTTCACTATTTTTGCCCCTAATTTATCAGTCAAAGCATAATTGTGTGAATGAAAGAGAAAGAGGGATGACCTTCTACACCAGTTGCGTCCTTCACCATGGGAGCCGCTCTTGTGAATCCAGTTGGCTTGTGACATACTGTATTTTCTGTTTACCATTCGTTGACATTAGCATACATCTCCCAAAATATAGACACTCCTCCACGGTATGTGATTGTTGGCAGGCACCCGAGGATTCGGTTAGCCATTGTTTGTGAAAGATGAATGGGAGGAGTGTCCAACTTTTAATACCTCTGTTTAATAAAATAAAAGCTCTAGTACATGAGTGATCCCTACTTCCCTCCGCGAAGGGACTTTCTTTTACTTTTATGTTGAGTCTCCATCTTCTAACTTTATGCATAGCTGAGAGAGCATTTTTTCCATTCTGGGTTCTATGTGCATTTGTCCCATAAGCATCAATAATTACTTCATGATGTGATATTATTTGTTCTAGTCTTCCTCATGAACTTTGAAGGTGTCCTGGCATTTATGTTTTGCCCCACTCTTAAGGACTATCGAAATATCACTTTGCCATGCTCTCTCTATACCTGAAACAAACGTTTATCTTTCTTTTCATTATTATTCATGATCCTTTATTTAAGTTACTCTTCGTGATGCAAAGTAATTGCTATGTTTTATTATTAAAGTTTTATTTCTCATGCATGTGTTTAAAGTTTTATGATCTCAGTGTGCATATGATTTTACATTAGATTGATCAAGTTTATGTTAGTAGCATGTCACCTCAGAAATTATTTTTTTATCGTTTACCTACTCGAGGACGAGTAGGAACTAAGCTTGGGGATTCTTGATACGTCTCCAACGTATCTATAATTTCTGATGCTCCATGATCATATTTTGCCAATTGCTACTTGTTTTCTCCCTTATTTATAGTATTTTTATACATTTTCCGGGACTAACCTATTAACAAGATGCCAAGTGCTAGTTCCCTGTTTTCTGCTGTTTTTGGTTTCAGAAAAGTTTTTCTACAAACATTCTCGAAATTGGACCCCACAAAGCCCGAAGTTCCTATTTTCCCCGGAAGCATCCTGAACACCGAAGACGAGTCGAAGACGGGCAACAGGGGGCCACACCATAGGGTGGCGCGGGTCCCCCTGGCCGCGTCACCTATGGGTGTGGGGCCCTTGGAGCTCCACCGCCTTTGCCCTTTCGCCTATTTAAGCCTCCCGGATGGAAAACCCTAAACACCTGATAAAAAATCCCCGAAAAGTTCTGCAGGCACCGTCACCGTCAACCCCATATCAGGGGGTTCTGACGATATTTCTGGCACCATGTCGGAGAGGAGATCATCACCGGAGGATTCTACATCACCATGCCTGCCTCCGGAGTGATGCGTGAGTAGTTCATCCTTGGACTACGGGTTCGTACCTGTAGCTAGATGGTTGTCTTCTCCTCATATGCCTCCATGTTTAGATCTCGTGACCTACCTATCATGATCGAGATTGATCTTATGTAACTCCCTAATAGTTTCAGTAACTCTCCACCTGGATCGTTTGAAGAAAGTTAATTCAAAAGATAAATTATGTAAGTGAGCATGGTTAGAAAGAAACTTATGTTGAACCATGGAAACAAGATCAATCCTCTCTATAGGAAATTGCAGGTCTAGAGGGTGCGGCTCCAAACCATGCAAAGCTAGCAAGCGCGAGGCAATAAGACCTCCACAAACTCCACCCTTCTCACGGTTATGTGGGAGACGGTAAGCAATCAAAGCACCAAAGTTATAAGACCTATCACATCTTAAGGCAGCTGGAATAAACGCCAAATAATAGACAGATAGCTTGTTGGCAGGTTTTCTAGCTAACACACATTTAGAAATAAAATAGGAAAAGTATCGAATGCTAGGGAGTTGAATTTCTCGAATTTTACCACTCTACCCTGTGAAGCTTCTTCCTTGGAAAATCTCCTCATATAATTCCAGCAGTGGTTTAGGCTGCCCTTTTATCTTCTCACAAGAACCCCACTCTGGTACCTTGATAGGTGCACAAAAATCACTGAAAGGCAAGTTTACAGCTTTGTTGTAAATTTTATAGTGGACCATTGGGTTAGTTGGGGACCATTTAAAACGAAAATCATGCACCATAGACATAGTTAGTTTCACATCTTGGATAGGTTCATCCTCAATGAAACGGTCCAAGCCTGCATTTTGCACAAGAGTGTTGAAATCCTGCGAAATTTCCGTAATCCTCATGAATTCTTGACACGGATAAATTGATGGGAATTCTTGAACTCATGCAACTCTAGATCTTGTTGGTTTAGTTGATGAACATTGTGCTCCATCTCTTAAATTATTCAACAATCATCACAAAAATTAATTTCAAACAACTATAAGGTGGAAACTACCATAGGGACTTATATGAGGGCTAAACATACATCAAAACTACATTATTTCTACTAAAATCAAGCATGCAAACTTACATAACCTGTCACCTACAATACCAAAATACTCAAGAAATACTTCACAAAAAAAAATTCTACTTGGATCATCGGAGGAGTCACATACCGGAGATCAAACACACCAAATCTCAGCACAAATGCTGGGCTGAAGAAGGAGATAAAAAATCCAGAGGAAGAACAGCAAGAACACGGGTTCCAGGAAATATTTTCAATTTGGGAGGTGAGAGAGAAGAATTTGGCAGTAGGGAGAGTAAGTGGAGGGCCAGGGGCCCCACACCATGTGCTGGCACCACCAGGGGCTGGCCGCGCCACCCCATGGTGTGCCTGACTGGTGGGTCCCCCTAGGGCCTCCCAGGTGGCTCTCTGCCTCATTTTTTACGTAAAAAATTATTATAATTTTTCTGGATTTTTTCGAGAAACTTTATTTTTCAGGTATTTCCATAATTTTAATAATTAATAAAAATCAAGAAAACAAAAGTGAAAAGGTGGAAAAAAACCAAAACTAGAACTACAGAGGTTCTATGACACTCTAAAGGAAGAATAACCAAGGAAAACAAAGGTGGTGGTGGTGAAAACAAAAGTATGGATGGTGAAAACATGCATAACCTCAGTAATCACGGTGAAAACATCAGGAAAACATGCGTAAGGATGGTGGAAAACATGTTAGTACACAAGTAGCAATGTGATAACAGAAGTAAACATGGTGAAAACATAATGGGGAAGGTTAAAACATAGTGAAAACATTGCCCACTTCATTTAAAATCATTTTTTTAACAAGGGTGATCAAGTCTTGTTACGAGAACAATTTTCATATGAAGCAAAACTTTGCTAATCACTAAATAATTATGTTACCTCAACCTTGATAGACATAGTCCCAATCATAATAATTTCATATTATTTTGGTGGCTTTGGAATAGGACAATAAAATTCTCCAATCTTGATGGTCTCAATATTTTCAATTGAATTTAGACCATATTTTCTACCAATCTTCTTGGGAAAATAAACAGTGTGCTCTTTATCATTAACATTAAAAGTAACTTTTCCTTGATTGCAATCAATAACAGCCCCTGCAGTATTAAGAAAAGGTCTTCCAAAAATAATAGACATATTATCATCTTCAGGCATTTCCAACACAACAAAGTCAGTTAATATTAGACAATTATTAGCAACTTGAACAGGAACATCCTCACATATACCCACAGGAATAGCAGTAGACTTATCAGCCATTTGAAAAGATATATCAGTTGGTATCAATTTTTCTACGAGGAGTCTTTTATAGAGAGTAAAAGGCATGACACTAGCTCCAGCTCCCAAATCACACAAAGCAGTTCTAACATAATTATTTTTAATAGAACAGGGAATAGTTGGTATACCAGGATCTCCAAACTTCTCAGGAACCTTGCCATTAAAAGAGTAATTATCAAGCATAATGGAAATTTCCTCATTAGGAATCTTCCTTTTGTTAGAGAACAAAGGTTTAATAGCATCAGTTAAAGGAATCTCTTTCATATATTTTGCATAAGGAGGCAATTTAATAGCATCAATTAAAGGAATTTGCAAGAACAAAGGTTTCATCCATTCACAAAACTTGTTATAATGTTCTTCTTCCTTAGATTTGTGTTTCTTATTACGAAAAGGCATTGGTTTTTGTACCCAAGGTTCTCTCTCATTACCATGTTTATTAGCAATGAAATCTTCCTTAGTGTACTTTGCAGTTTTAGTTTGCTTTTCAGGTTCAGCAGGTTCTTCTTTATCAGAAGCTTCACTTTTATCATTACCACTTTCAGTTTCAGCATCAGAGATAGATATACTATTAGGATCTTTAGCAAGTTCAGAGGATTCTACAGCAGTTTTACGCTTCTTCTTATTTTTCTTCTTAGTATGAATAACATTATTATTAGTTTGCTGAGAATCTTGTTCAATTCTTTTAGGATGTCCCTCAGGATATAATGGATCTTGTGTAGCAATACCACTTCTAGTTCTTATTTCATAAGCATGTTTTTCTTTAAAAGCATTAACTAGCAAATATTTTTGCACTTTAGCAAGTTGATCAATTTGAGTTTGAACCATTTGAAAATGTTTAACAAGAATTTTAACATCATTAGAGGTTCTTTCTATAATACAATGCAAATTATCAATAGCTCTAGAGTTTTCCATTAGGTGATTTTGCACTCTCATATTATCTTGCTTAATAACATAATTATCAAATTCATCTAAACATTGATCAGGAGGTTTATTATAGGGAATATCTCTACTATCAAAATATTGGAGAGAGTGTACCTCAATGGTGGATGAGTGAGGGATTGGCTTCCATAATTCTCCTATAGGTGGAAGATTCTTCACATCTTCAGATTTAATACCCCTCTCTTTAAGAGATTTCTTGGCTTCTCTCATCACTTCATCATTTAATTCAATCATTCCCGTCTTCTTGGGTGTTGGTGTTGGTGTTGATACTGGAGTAGGGGTCGGTTCAGGCTCAACCATAGTCCAATCATCATGATTTTGGCTTATTTTAGCCATTAATTCCTCAGTTTCATCTAGAGTTCTTTGCCTGAAAACACAACCAGCACAACTATCCAGGTATGTCCTAGATCCAACAGTTAGTCCATTATAGAATATATCAAGAAGTTTATTATTTTCTAGCTTATACCCAGGTGTAGCCCTAACTAAAGAACTGAACCTTTCCCAAGATACAGGCAATTTCTCTCCTTCCAATTGCTTGAAATTACATATATTTTGTAAAGAAGCATGCTGAGCACTAGCAGGAAAATATTTCTGAAAGAAAGCATTAACCAAACCAATAGGACTATCAATAGATACCAGAGAAAAATTATTAAACCAACTTTTAGCTTCATCTTTTAATGAGAAAGGGAATATTTTAGCAACAAAGTAGCTACGGTTCTTAAGATCGTCAGAGAATAAAATACTCAAAGAGGAGAGCTCATTCATATGTTTCATAGCACTTTCATTTTCAGTACCACAAAAAGTGTCTTTCTCAACAATAGATATATAAGATAAATCAAGAGAGAAATCATAATCCTTATCCCTAATATTAACGGGAGAAGTGGCAAACTTAGCATCAGGAGATAATTTATATTCAATAGCACGAATTTCAATAAGACTTATAGCATCATCTTTATCCTTCATAGCATGTATTACAGATCATCATTAAGTTCAATATAGGAATCATCAAAATTATCACTAGGATTCTCTCTAAGCT
This sequence comes from Alopecurus myosuroides, assembly GCA_028641055.1. Classification (NCBI taxonomy): domain Eukaryota; kingdom Viridiplantae; phylum Streptophyta; class Magnoliopsida; order Poales; family Poaceae; genus Alopecurus; species Alopecurus myosuroides. The sequence continues at coordinate 758,299 of CM054061.1, read as the reverse complement.
CAGGTGAAACAGCAGGAGTAACAGGATTTTTATCAGGAGTTTCAGTGTTTGCAATATTTTTAGCTTTAGAAATAGTAGCATCTAAGAAAGGACCGAGAGAAACACTCTCATCAAGAACAGTAGAAGCATCATCAAAAGTATCAGAAGTATTTTCAGATTCAGCAGAAGTAGCATGTGTAGGATGTGGTGGTGTAAGCAGCTTACTCATAACAGACGGTGAATCAAGAGCAACAGAGGTGTTCAGAGTTATACCTCTTCTTGTAGTGGATGGTAATATAGGAAACTTTCCATCACGAGTCTAACCCATGATGAATGATTGACAGTAGATAATAGTACTCTCCGGTGAGCTCGCAAATAAAGCTATGCTCCCCGGCAACGGCGCCAGAAAATAGTCTTGATGACCCACAAGTATAGGGGACCGTGACAGTCTTCGAGTGAAGTAAAACCCTTTATTGATTTGACACAAGGGGAGCCAAAGAATTTTTGTGAGGCTTAACAAGTGAGTTGTCAATTCACCTGCACCTGAAAGTACTTTTGTTCGCAGTGGTTTATAAGTAGTAACAGTTTTATGGTAGCAGCAGTAGTCAAATACTAGCAGCAGTCGAATGAAAACATTAGCAGTAGTGTTTGAAGTAAACAACGGGATAAAATACTGTAGGAATAGGGATAGATGAACGGGCGTTGCATGGATAAGATAGTTCATATAATAATCAAGACATGGGCATTGCAGATAAATAAGGTAAAGCATCCAAGCACTAAGTAACCATAGGCATGTGTTCCGTAAATAGTCGTACGTGCTCGCAATGAGAATTTGCACAACATCTTTTGTCATACCAGCCCGTTTTCAGCCGGGCCTCAAGGAAACTACTGGTAATTAAGGTGTTCCTTTTAATAGAACCCAGGAGCAAAGCATTAACACTCCGTGAACACATGTGATCCTCACATCACAGCCATCCCCTCTGGTTGTCCCAATTTCTGTCACTTCGGGGCCTCGGGTTCCGGACAACGATATGTGTAAACAACTTGCAGGTATGATCAAGAAACAATAATTATCATCGTGATTCAATAACATGTTCAGATCTGAGATCATGGCACTCGGGCCCAAAGTGACAAGCATTAAGCATAACAAGTTGCAACAATGTCAATAACACTAATAGAGGATACTAGGCACTATGCCCTAACAATCACGACATTATTACATGAACGATATGATCCAATCCCTACCATCCCCTTCAGCCTACAGCGGGGGAATTACTCACACATGGATGGGAGAAACATGGATGGTCGACGGAGAGGCGTTGGTGATGATGATGGCGATGATCTCCTCCAATTCCCCGTCCCGACAGGGTGCCAGAACAGGAACTTCTGATCGCTGAATCGAAGTTCGGGGTGGCGGCGGCGCTCTGTTGTGTTTCTATGGAATATGATGAACCCCCTCGGGTTTTAGGGTTGAAGGCATTATGTAGTCGAAAGGGGAGCCCGAGGGGGTGTGGGAGTGGCCCACACCACCAGGTGGCATGGCCTAGGGGGGTGCGCCAGGGGACGGTGTGCCCCCCTCTGATCCCTCTCCGAGCCCCCTTCTGGCTCCCGGGGTCTTCCGGTGTTTTAAGACCAATGGGGTATTTTCTGGGCAATTTCCCGAAAGTTGATTTTTTCTGCACAAAAACGAGACACCAAGGTAATTCTGCTGAAAATAGCGTTAGTCCGTGTTAGTTGCATTCAAAACACACAAGTATAGAGGAAAACAATAAGAAAAGTGTTCGGAAAAGGAGATACGTTTTCGACGTATCACCCCTCAAGGTGGCAGCGGCCTAGCCTCGGCTAGGAGGTGGCGCGACGGCGGCGACTTTCGATGACCGGCGAGGCGACGCAGGTGTCGGGTGCCGGCATGCAGCAGCGGTGGCCGGCCCATGCGGCCAAGATCTGGGCCCGCGGGGCCCATCTGGGTTGGGCCGGTCTGGTTTGTCGGGTCCTCTGCATGTGGAGGCCATGGTGAGGCTATTGGGGGACGCAACGCCGATGGTCGGCCTATTGCAGCGCGGCTGCAGGCTTTACGGGTCCAGATATAACCCGGCTGGACCCCTTATAGGTCTGGTGTGTCCTTGCGGGAGCTTTACAGGCCCGCTGGGCCCGGCCGGACCTGACGGGGACCGGTTTGCCCTGCGGCTGCGTCTGGCCGACCACCGTCCTCGACGGTGGAGGTAGCTCCCTCCCGCACGGCCTCGATATTTTTGTTCGCAGTGGCCTCTCCTCTTTTCCATCTTGCAGACCTCGTGACGTCTTCTTCGGAGAGACGACGGTGGTGGCTTCGTAAACGTGGTGGCACATGTTGGTGGGCGGTTGGCCTGGTGGTTGCGACGCTCGTCCTTGCGGGGCTCCTCGGCTACGGATCATCCGGAATGGTGGTGTGGGTGTGTTCGGGAAAAATCCCTTTCGTAGTGCCGACACCGGCGCGGTGCCGCCCCCGGGTGGCATCCTCCTTCCTGAAGGGCGCCGTGGCTACCCTGCATCTGTTGCCCCGATGTGCCAGGGGAAACCCTAGGACCAGTGTTGGTCCGGGCAGCAGCGCGACGCTCCTTCCTGAAGGTGCTGATTGGTACTTGACGATCTGTTGCTAGGAGCGTGGTGGTAGTCTGTAGGTGGGCGTAGCGGTTGCGGGGCCCTGTCGTTCTGTCGATCCGCTTATGTCGCATTTTGTTTCTTCCTTTTCTTCTTTGGTTGTGTGTTGGCTGCCGTCTCAGCCGGTGTTGTCTCAAAACTATTGTATCGGGTGTTTGCTATGTTAATATAGCGGGGCTACGGCCTTTTTCGGCTGACTAGACTGATGCGGCGAACTTCACATTTGAATCTGGACTAGTGGTACCCTCTTGTCCCGGTTTAAAATCAATCCGGGATTAGAGTCCAATTGGGGTGTGGACCAAAGACATGCTCGTGGCCGGGCAAGTTTTCGTGGTTGGCATGGTTTTCATGGGCCGGCTGTTCGTTTTTTACTGGGCTGGACATTTTTTTTTTGCTGACGGGGAGGCTGTCGCACCTCTTCTGGGTTCCCCTATGTAGCGCCTCTGGTGAGTCGTACGTACTACTCGCCCGTGTTTCTCTTCTTTCTTAGCTAGGCCCAACAGACGGACGGAGCCCATTAAACGGTAGTACAACAAAATCTTCCGTTCGGTTCTTTTGCCAGTACGTTCTGCACTCGTACCTGGCGTTTGGTCGAACGTGGAAACGGTTAGGCTCGATTGTTCATGTGCGTCAGCCTTCCTCTCATCAACACTCCTCTCCTCTACTTGTTCCTTGTTGACGTTTCCTTGTTCCTTGCTTCAAAATAATAAGGTTGACGTTTCCGGACCACCCTTTGCTCCTTGTTCATGTGCGCCAGCCTTCCTTTCATCAATACTCCTCTCCTCTGCTTTATTTGTTGACTCCGTGCTGATCAGGAAATCGCCTCTTCCTATTTGCCTTCGGTCGTTTTCGTTTTTTATTATTCTGTGCAAATCCTTGCATGCTGAGTTTTGCTTTGCCCGATTTAGTTTAATCGAGTGAATAAAATACATCATGAATTTCACGATTTCAGTCTCCCGCATCAGCTGGATCCCATTTTCAGAGGGAAAGCAAGTAATTTTTTTTAGTTCGGATGCTGACGACAGAAAACCTTACTCCGAGGCGACTCACTTTCTGCACAAGAATATATGACACAGTGTCTCGCACACCTTTTACAGGATAGCGAGGAGGTCCTTATCGTGCCATCGAGGCATACTCTCAAAATCCCTAGTACAGCAAAATCCTCCGTGGTTTCCCTACTATATGAAAATCCTTCTTTCCTTACCATATCCAAATCTCGTTTTTCTCATCATAGTATACATGCACGTGCAACGCACATCCATACAATGGCTCAATTTCACACCGTTTTATGATTTTTTTTCTACAATGTATCATGCTTGAACACCCCTTCCCCCTCCTTCTTAAGAATCCCGAAACCTCTTTTGCTGGGTAATGCTCATATCTAGAATGACATATGCAAAAAACTTTCAAGCTCACACAAGAAAGGCGGCAACATTGGCACATGTTGCATGTGCCCGAACATGGTGGTGATGCACACACATTTCTTCTGTCTTAGATTGCACCATATCCACCACAAAGTTTTATGTGGGATCCTTCCTCGCCAACTTGCGGAGCCCTACATTTATTATGGAGATGTGCCGAGATAAAAGCCGGCACACATTGGCGGCTCATCCGAGCACAACCATCAACCGGCCAATGGTAATACTCAACATCAGCCTCAAGAACTAAACATGCCATTTTGATGCAATTTATAAACAAGGATTCATATTATCTCTTCACCTGATTAGTTTTGGCTACAAAAATTCATATTGGCATGCCACAAGAATTTTCAGTTTCTCCTAGATTCTTCGTGACTCCTCGAAAAGAAAAGTGTGAGATCATCCAAAATTAAGATTGTACTATTATATGAAAAATGCTAGCACCAAAGATGTTTCCAATGATATATAAGAAAGAATCACAAAGGCCAGACAGGAAATAAATTCTATGGAATGTACAAGATAAAGAACTTTTATAGAATTGGGCTTTTCATTTGGAACAGAGGAGATAGCTACTGGCGCTACACGCATCGGCTTCAGGTACCCTCCTTGCTCCACCATGGAAAATGAGAGTATCAGACACAAATGAGAGAGATACAGTGATTTGTCAGGCTCAAATTTTGTACTATACCATTAAGTTCACTCTTTTTCTCAAACGAAGAACCTACACAAAAATCATATATGCTAGAAAATAATTTTTTTTCTTGCAGGTTGCCAAGCGCAAGATGTCCTAAAGATCTAATTCTTGTAGCTAAATATCATCTCCATTCTCCCTTTCTTCTCAAAACTGCTTTAGATCAACTCACTACATAGTAAATCGTCATAAAATCATATCACTCTCATCAGTCATGAATGAATATAGTGCTAAAATATTTGATCGGGAAAAAAAGAACCTGAAATCATGTCCATTCACCCTTTCTGCTCAAAGCAGCTTATACTGAAGCAAACAATTTATGATACAAATTAGACCAGGTTCTTCTATTATGCAACAAGACAGCCATGAAAAATCTTATTCTACTACTTTGTTATCAGGCTCATGATACCTAGTTATTATTTGGCACAACACACTAAACCTGTAAATGACAACATGAAAACAAATATTTACTACATTGTAGAAAAATTAGTTTCAGTAGTGGACTGAACTTCACATTTTAGCAAAGGAAAGCTAATATGTATAACATATATTTGTCCCGTCGGCCAGACAAGAAAACACGTTTTATGACTGTTTTATTTTGATTGGATGAATAGGTTGTACATGTAACTTAATGAGGCTTTCCACGTAAAATATAGCACCATTCTGTACTGGTGGCATTTCATCGAACATAATCGGATGCACCATGCTGACTAAAATTTTGAGATGCAAAGATCCCAAAAACAAAATATAATCACCAGCTTCATACGTAAGAATGATGACTAAGATGAACAAAACTGTTTACCCAAAAAAATATTTGTTTTATGTTCCATGGATGAACCATCCTGATCATTCACTTTGCCTAATAGCCTCGGTGCACACTGATTGCTCGAAATCTTTGAAACAAATTTGGCATAAAGTCTGGTACATACAAAAAAGGGTAGATATTTAACTCAAAAAACACAATAAAAACGAACCAATGCAAATATTCTTTTCACGAATAGAAAAGGGTTGAAGTGCAGAGCTTGGCGGTAGATATTGTCGTAAATTATCTGTAGCCACATGATTAATTCACGCACAATTTTGCTGAAATTCTTTTTTCGAATTTTTTTTTTGGCTGAAATTCTTCAACTGAAAAGCACACATCCGACCACAACTAAAAGAATTGCCATCTTTTGATAAAAATGGACAAGTTCGAATCGTTTGCTTGAAATTTGATCAAGTTACTTGATGAAATTCTAGGCTTTAGTTTACTTCTTGCTCATGTCCATGCTTCCATGGTAGCGCTCTGTATTCATGGAGGAAGTGCATAGCAAGGTGTGAAAGTATGATCAACTAAAGACATAGTGGTATGCGACCGTCTGAACAAAGGTGAAAATAAAAGGCATGTGATTCATATAACAGAAGAATAACCATCTAGCAAATTAAAACCCTTGCCATTCAGGTTAGCATAATTAACATAAAATTAGACGCATACATTAGCAAACAACTTTAGAGAGGAATTAGTCAAGCATTACACAAAGTTACATGGTGGAAAAACAAGGTAAGTGACCGTATAATATATGCATGTAAACCTTTGTTCGAGCATTACACAACCTTGCTGAATTATGAATCTCCTAAAACCACAGTATGCCAGCCCATCCAGTGCCCTGATATCACAAACCAATTTTTTTAGATACAAGGCGATAACGCCCGACTTTAAATTAATAAAGCCAGTACGGCTAGAGATTACAGGTGCTGAGGAAATCAGCGTACAAGTAAGAGGAACCACAAGCAAAAGAAAAAAGCAAGACACACAGCTTGATACGCTCCAAATCCATGACGGTCGCAACGATCGTCGACTGAAGGTGACACAAGCGCAAACTTGACGACGAAGCCTCTGAACCGCTGCAGGTACATGCCCACCTCTGCAACCTGAAGAACACCTGTCGTCGAGGCACCATCCGTCTCCACATCCGAAGAGGGCCCCAGCCCCCTCGCTCGGTTCGAAGAGCGCCGCACCGTCGGAGTTGGAGAAGCTCACCCTAGAGCGCAGATGGTAAGAGGACAACAGGGATGCCACGGGAGAACAAGGACAGAACCCGCCCGGGACTGAAGCACGACGAGAAGGGCACCGCCTACGGAAGCACATCACTCACACCCTGTTAGCCGGTACACACTGGGCACCCAAGAAGGCGCCTTCAACAAGGGAGCGGCACCAAAGTGTCGCCGCCGTCCGGTCCAACACGTGGACCAAAGATTTTCATCCGGGCCCGAGGACATTGGTATGGACCCTCAACGACGCCCCCAAGAGGGAACGCGGCACCCAAAAGCGTCGCCGTCGTTGGCCCAGCAGAGCTAGGCAAGGTTTTCACCTGGAAACCGATGCCGTTGACCCATGAAGTCACATCGGTAACAAAGGTGGAGTTAGAGCAACCTGGACACCAAAGATTGGAATAGAGCAAGAGAGCTCTCGGCCACGATCGACCCACGACGGAACCCTCGCCGCGCACGCGGTCCGAGGGACTGTCCAGCACCTTGCGTTGTGCAGCCCGCCGCCAAGCCACCACGACGCCCACCGCTCAGGGCCGCTGCCCCGACCTCCGAAGAATGCCAACCTCACCCGCAAGCACGAAGCCAGCCACCCCGGCTACCGTGACAAGCAACTCCTCCTAAAGCCCCTGCCCTCCTCAACTGCATCACGAGGCCAAGAAATTCGCCACAAACCCTAGCAGATCTGAGAGCACCCGTGATAAATTTTGCATCTTGCACTGCGTGACGAAGAGCTGCACCGAGTGGTCACCACCAGGGCCGGCCAGCCACAGAATGCTGCACCCCTGCACCCGAGCAAGGGGCCGCGGCGGGGAACGGAGCGCATCAGATCTGGCCCTCCAGATCCGGTCGGGGCATCCAAATCCACCACGGGCCAACCAGTGCAACGGCGGCCTCCAAACGACCAGTATCTTCACCGCAGCGACCACCAGAGACAAGGGGCACGCAGCAGCTCCGCTTCATGGCTGCAGGCGGATCTCCGGCCAACGGCCCGCAGGGAAGGAAAGACAGGGGGTTGGGGCGGAAGAGGAAGTGGCGGGGAGGCCCCGCCGCCGCCGCGGGCCGGCCGGCGGCCGCCGGCGACAGCGGCGAGGAGCAGGGGCGGGCCGGAGCTGGAGCTAGGAGGCGGCGATGGGGGCGCCTCGTGAGTCGCGGGAGCGGCTCACGAGACGAGGAGGGAATCAGGAGGAGGGAATCACAAACCAATCAATAGATCTAAGTGATATTCAAGGCAAAAATTATATTTTTACCTCACAAATAGTTCTGTGAGAAGAAAAATTGGTCTACAAACTGGGGATCTACGGTGTCCAACTCATTATGATCATAATCCTACTTAAAAAAATTGTCAGTAGCTATTATTTGTAGCCAAACAAATCCGAATTTTATTAAGACTTTAGACTTTCGCCTTGCTAACCTCAATATTTTGATCAATTTCCGTAATTTCCGCCGCTGAAGCATGTTAGTTTACAGATGCGGGTTGGCACATGTCTCCTTGGCACGCGATGTCATGACGCCGTCATGGGTTAGGAGGATCGGTGACGGCGGCCACCTATTTATCCCGACGCACGGGGAAACGGTGACGGTGGCTGCGACCCGAAGCCTCTCCGGCGCAAGGAGTAACAATGGAGAAAGACGGAGGTCGAAGAAACAACATACGGCTGATCAGAGGAATACGGCTATGGGGTGAGAGTCTGTACGATCATGGCGGGGGAGGAAGCGAGGTCCGGCCCGCGGCGGTGCTGTAGGGTTGGGCGTGGAAACCGGCAAGGGATTGATCGCTGGGAGCGGTGGCGATTCAACACCACTGGTTTTAACGTGTGCGCCTATTACGTGATTGATCAGGAGCGCTATTTGGCTGTTACGTGAGGGATCGATGCACCTGTTACGTGATCGATCAGGAAAGCTATTTTGGCTGTTACGCCAGTGCTGCTCCTGTAGTCCTGTTACCTGATCGATGGAACGATTTTTTTTTTTTTGAAACGACCTGATCGATGGAACGCTAATTGGCTGCTACGTGAACCGTTTTTTCGGCTGCTACATGAACCGTTTTTTCGCTCAACATTGGAAAGATCTTGGTCGTTGATTAAAGGCCATTGAACGCATTAGATTTAATGTATCCCACCATGTTTGCTCTTTTATAAATAGTTTAGATTTAAAAAACGTCTATTCCTTCAGTACTCTCAAAAGGCCCATTTGGCAGTCGAGGCCCATTATGGCGTTTGTCGCGAAAGGAAAACTTTTCATTGACGACTAGTTCAAGTTTGTTTCTTCGCGAACGTACACCGTGCGTGCGTTCAGAGAGTTATCAGTAGGTTTTCGACTTGTTTCCCGTCCGGGCTAAACTATCTTCGTCAGTTCGTACAGTAACCAAATTTCTTGAACGAATTTTGGTTTCGTTTTTCTACCAGACCTGACGTACTAAAAAGGAAAATAACTTACTTTATGAAAAATGGTGAACAAATTTTTCATTTGAAATATTTTAAGTTTGAACGATTCCCAACATGAATAAAAATGTTACATATGAACAATTCTCAAATTTGAACAATTTATAATCTGAACATTTATTCATTTGAAAAAAAATCAATTTGAACAGTTTTTTATCCGAACAATTTCGAATTGAAAAAATATTATAGAAAACAATAGTGAACCAAAATTTTCGGTGAACGAAAACTAACAGTGAACCAAAAAATTTGGTGAACCGAAAATAATAGTGAACCAAAATTTTCGGTGAACGAAAAATAACAATGAACAAAAAAAATTAGTGAACCAAAATTTTCGGTGCAGCAAAAAAAAGATTAACAAAAAATAGCGAAACAAATTTTGGTGAATCAAAATGGTTCCAAATTTGAAAATGTTTCTGATTTTTAAAAATAGTTTCAGTCTAAAAATGGTTCAATTTGCACATTTAAAAAAAGAAACAAAAAAATGATTCAAATTTTAAAAATATCAATAACGAAATCTTTTCAAATAAAGTAAAATAAAAAATAAAAACATAAAGAAGAAACAGAAAAAGAAAGAATAAAACCCAAAAAAGAAAAACATAAACAGGAAAAAAATGAGAAAAAAACGAAACAGAAGACGTGACAATAAAAAGTTCAAAAAGTAATTATGGACAGTGAGCTGTTGTTACGGGTTCGATTCCTCTTTCTCATAGTATTTTGGTTCTATTTCCTTTTAGATACTGGGCCGGCCCAGGCGGCGGTTACACGGGCGAGTCCTTGTTCGGACTCGCTATAAGCGCTAGATAGTGCCCGCGCCTCTTCTTGCCCCCTATTTCTGGAAGAAAAAAAACTCTTCACTCCCACGGTGCGAATCGAGTTCATCGATCCCAGAGCACCGCCATGGTCCCACTGGAGCCCTGTTCCCCGGCGGCGGCCTTTGAGATCCGCCGGCTCCTCATTTGCGGCGGCGGACCGATGTTGGGGCATGCGGCGTCTGAGGCACCGAGGGACCGTTGGAGCATCGGCTAGGTCGCACATGATGTTTCTACTGTCAGCCACGGTGAGGCCTGGCGGGCAGCTGTAGCGGGTTGATGTGCAGGGGATCTAGAGGCGGCGCAGGAGTGCAAGGGTGCGCGCGGGGCGACCATTTGACCGGATCCGAAGTGGAACACGCAAGCGATGGGAAATTTTTAGGCGGAGTGCGGGTGCGGTTCTCAGGATCAGTCTCCACCGGTAAGCCTTCGATCATGCTTCTAAGTATTGTGTGTATTACATAAAGTTTGGTGGTTGATGGTACTCCCTCCGTCCACTTTTATAAGACTCATTTCTTACTATTGAAATGTTAAGAAGTGAGACTTATAAAAGTGGACGGAGGGAGTACATCAAATTTAGGTCAATGATAGTACATATTGCAAATATTTTATATTACGGTTTGTACACATAAAAACGATGGATGATGCAACCAAATGTAGAATTAAGTCTGAACAAAATGTAGAATGTACGGTTGAAACGGAAAGCATCGCAATAGCAAGTAGCAGATGAGGCAAACTTTGGTCACCGGTCCAGCACTACAACTTTGATCTGATTGGACTCTGTGCGATTCTCATTCTCCGTCTTGACATGCTCCATTGCAGGTTCTAGTGCCTGGCCTTTTCTCCTCATCACTAATCAGCTTACAATCAAGCTTCTCGAGCTTTGCCATTGACCCTACCTCGAACCCGAATGATTCAATATATTGTCCGCCGGTCCATACTTCGAGACACCTGAGCATTGGGAAGATGTGGGTAGCACGTACGACCAGCTCTCGGTCCGTGTAGGCTTCGAGGATGAGGATGATGCTCTGCAGGTTGGGCAAATTGCACAGAGCATCTAGTACCTGGTTGCTCTGCTGGTGCACATTCACATACAATTCCACAAGATGTGTGAGCGATGGGATCCAGTCAGGCAGTCGTGCCATGGTGCGTGGCATACTAAGGCTTCGGCGGAGTGGTGGCGGCGAGATGTGTTCCATAATGTCGTATGGAAGCTCATACAGCCGCGCGAACACCAGAGTAAACACTCGGAGAGAGAGCATGCGTTTCAAGGAGAGCACAAGGGCCTGCAAGAATAGGTCGTCTGCTATCAGAATTTTGATAGACAACACCTGTAACTGTTGTAGGTCTCCGATATCTTGGGCAGCACTGAACTCCGTGATAACTGCCCCACTCACCTCCCGGAGCGCCTTCATGTTCCCTATCCCGGGTGGCAATTCCCACCTCCAGGACTTGAGGCGCTCGAGTTTGGCAAGCTTTGTCACTGTTCGCGGCAGATTGTGGATGCCCGTGTGCTCTATATCGAGAGATTCCAAGTGCTCTAGGTTGCCGATCTTGCTAGGCATCACGCTGATTTCTGTACCCCTCAAGCTCAAGAACCTTAGAAGATACAACCGACAAACATATCTCATGTGCTTGTTTTGCAGGGCTGTGCAATCTTGAAGGTCAAGTACCCTTAGAAGTTTGAACTCGACAAGTCGATCCAGCAACTTGCTAAGGCCGGCTTCCGACTGAAATGTGGTCAATGATCGGACATGCTCAAGTTTCATCGCCTCAATGCCATGCCTGGCACGACGCTGCTCCAATTTATTCACTGTGTCACTGTCTCCATGGATGGAGAGGCGGCGAACCTTGCCATGTGGCATCTCTCCGTATTGCCGTCCTACCAAGCTAACAAAGTTAGTCTCCAAGGATTTGGACACCATCACCTCCAACATCATATCATGCACCTGGCATCTCTCAACTTCGCCATAGAAGGACCGGCCCACCCCCATTTCATGTTTAATAATCATGCTCCTACTTACCAGATCATTAAAATAGTCTTCTGCTATCTCCAACAAAGTCAGCCCCCGCTTCTCAGCCACCAAACCTTCAGCAATCCATCTATACAGCAGCCTATCTTTCTCAATGACATAGTCCTCAGGAAAAATGCTGAGATACAACATGCAAGCCTTGAGATGATGAGGCAGGTAGTCATAGCTGAGTGAAATCAGTTGCCTCATTCCCTCCAGGGTAGGGTGGTTCTCCATCTGGGAACCAATCGAACTAGAAACCCTTATCCACACCTCAATTCTATCAGCTGAATTATAGCTTGCGAGAAGGCTTGCAATGCTGACTATGGCTAGTGGCAACCCACCACATTTTTTCAAAATCTTGTCCATAATATCTTTCAGTTCGCTGGGGCAAGTATGCTTCTCCATGGAGCCAAATACTGTCTTCAAAAATAGTTTCTCAGAGGCATCTGCTGCTAGGGGCTTCATTTGATGGATAGTGGCTTCTGAACTGCTAGCCGCTTTGGCCACGGTGTCTATCCGAGTTGTCACAATAACTCTGCTGCCATTGTTATTCTTGGGCAATCTGATCCAAATAGCTTCCCATGCTTGTAGGCTCCAGACATCATCGATGACAACGAGGTACCTATTTAATTGGACATGTACAGGGCCGGCCCTGGGGGTGGTCGACGGGGGCGGCCGCACGGGGCCCAAAATTTTTAGGGCCCCTGCATATATACGTACCGTACACTAAGCACTGTATATAGATTTAAAGAAAATAAATGAAAACCAGGCCCTATTTGACTATTCAGTGCTAGGTTACTACATGGGCTAACCGACAAATGGGCTAAAACTCTCATCACGACACGGATCGATCGATCCTGGGGCTAGCTTTCAAGTTGGCTTCGCTAGTCGCCCTCGCCGCACGCACGCCAGTCGCCGCGATCGCTAACGACACGAACACGATTCGTCGATTCCTCTCTGACTCTATCGTGTCGCTGCACGCGCCCCGCCTGCTGCTCACACCGCCGTCCGCCGCTAGTCTCCTCTCCTGATTCGCGATTCACGTCTTTACAGTCGTCTAAGACCGAGATCCACCGGGCATGCCGCCATACTAGTACGTCGATTAATTACTTTTAGTGATTCTTTTTTATTTTTGGATATATTATGCATGAATGTAAGAAGTGTGTTCGAATTGTAAAACTTATATATCATAGTGAAATTATGCCTCCGTGGTTTTTTATGTAAGGGTTTTCCATGTAAAAATTTGTGTCTCTTTTTTTTTGCTATCTATTACGCTGACCTACACTATATTAAGGGGCGCTAAATTTTAGTTTCGCCCTGGGCCCTCCAAATCTCAGGACCGGCCCTGGACATGTATACATGCTCCGTGTTAGAATATGTGTTGCGTGCCCCAGAAGGAATAGGTTAGGGGTTTTGGTTTCTATGCAAACACAAATAGTGAGAGATAATAGCATAAAACTACCACTTTAGGCGTGTTTGTGCGGAAAACTATCACAAAACGTTCTAATCGCAAAAATCTACCACATTTTTCGTAATCGTTCGCAAAAAACACTAAGCCATGTGTGACAACAAATTGACACCCAATCTGATAGGTGGGACCCACATGTCATTGGCACAAATAATTACCAGTAAAAAATAAATCCAGAAAAAGAAAAAAATGCCAGCATGATGTCACTACGACATCAGCCTGAAGCTGTGCCCACGGGCAGGCACACCGGCTGTCGGCGCCGAGGCCGGAGCTCGCCGGCCGGCCGTCGCTGCCGTGTCCCATGCTGGAGATCGGGGGGCCGGCCGCCACCATCATGCCCCAGATTGGAGCTCGCCAGGCCGGTCGCGGCCGCCATGCCCCAGGATGGAGCTCATCGGTCCGGCCGCCGCAACCATGCCTCAGGCCGGAGCTCGCTCTGGGCCGGCCGCGCCCTTGGCCGCTACCGCTCCTCGCCTTCGTCGGCCACCGCTCTTGGCCGCTACCGAGCCCGCGTTCGCCGGCCGCCGCCGCCATGGGCGAGGCTGGAGCTCGCGCCGGGCCGGCCGTTGCCCTTGGCCTCAACCGCTCTCATCCCCGTCGACTCGAGACCTCCCGGCGGGAGCGCGCCCAGCATGTGCTCCGCCTCGCCGCTTCCCTCGCCGGCTCCGACGCCGCCATGGCCGTCTAACAGGTGCTCCGCCTCGCCCGACATGCGCACATGCAGAACCAGCCCCGGTTGACTTTTCCTTTTTTCTTAGATATTTTCTTTTCTATATATTTTTATTTGCTTGATAGGGCTGACAAGTGGGCCCCATTATCAGAAACCGTATCAATTCGTCATTAGATTCAGATTAGTGCTTTTTGCGAACGGCTAGAAAAAATTGTTAGGAATTTAGGCAATTTACAGATTAAATTAATCCAAGTATAAATCATGAACATGACGTAAACATACTGATACTTAACCCTGTTCGTGCATACTAGATTGAGTGTAGACACATCTGCGCAAACTACTAGTATCGCACACATGGAAATAACAAGAGCAGGGATAAACGTATTATACCCTGACACCGGCCAGTTGGCAGTAGACGTAGCAGTGGCGGCAGCCGCGGCGGCGGCGGCAGCAGCGTTGGCGGCCTCAGCAGCAGCAGCGGCCGCAGCAGCGTCGGTGGCAGCAGCAGCTCGTTCGGCTTCGGTTGCCATGTTGATGACGAAGGCGACGCGGTAGTAGACGAAGTAGACGTACAGCAGCAGCGAGCAGTCGCGTAGGAGACGCTCCCCAAAAACCTAATCGCCCCTCTCCCGTACAGGATCTGGAGAGGCGGGGTTTCGGAGGCCTGCTCTTCCGTCGGCCGTGTACGCGGTAGACGGGATGGGATCACCGGCGGCAGCAACAGGAGGTGGAACGACAGGGCGCAAAGAGGGTATGAGTTGTGTGTCTGTGTCCGCCCCTGCGCCCTCAATATATAGGCACGGCCGGGTAGGAGAACGGTCAGCTCACGAATTCATTTGGCGTTTACTACAGCCGTTACCACGCACTCAATGCGCCGTTTTACTGCGCGCGGTTACCACGTGATCAATGCGGCGTTTTACTGCGCGCGGCTGTTACCAAAATAAATGTCAATCAATATGACGTCTCATATTATTGGCGTGTCTGTTGACTCTCCGTTTCCAACTGCCAAAATAAAGGCATCGGCTCGGCTCATTCCCGCAACCCGCGGCGCGTCGTGACGAGGCGAGGCGAGGCGTGGCGAGGCGGGCGGCGGAGGAGGAGGAGCGCGCGTGTGGAACACCTCCGCTACTCCTCTCTCTTCATACCAACTCACACTAGTGGGGAGAGAGCTCACCTTATAAACTGGTGCAAAACTCTCCCAACTAGCAATGTGGGACTAAACTCCCACCATTTGCTATGGCTGCATGGGCCTTAGGGATTAAATGGAAATTGCCTAATGGGCCTGCTAGCCCATTCGAATTTCAGCAATCCCCCACCAGATCCCGAAGACCCATGGTGTTGTCCTCTGTTCCATTCACTGTTTTTATATACCGGCATTTTCAGTGGAGACCCGTTAAGGTTGAACATCCACCTAGAACAAGTAGCTACACTATATCACAACTGAACAATGGACTATGCCTTGAATTGTCAGTTTGGCGTAAAATAGTTTCACTAAATGTCTTGCCAGTACTAGGCTGCCGAAGGCTAACCCCTCGGGTGGAGCATATTAGTCATACTCCTGGCCTATTCATGAACTTATTAGAGATCACCCAATCTCATAGACTGTGACCAGCAGTCAGGATCATATAGGTGTGTTCCTCCAAAGATCGCTCTGTAGGATAGCATCTTGCTTATACAAGCCTTGGAACACATTAAGACAAAAGTCAACCTGCCATACAGTTTTTGAGAGTACTGCATCTCCAGTGGAGTGGGTTAGTAAAAATTACTCTCCTCAGTTAACCACTAGCTTGTTTTCCCAGGTCCCACTTCACGGGATCTCCGATCACATAGGTTGGGTTACTGCCATGGCAACTCATGTGGGTCTCATACCCATCTCCCTCGATGCACTTTCTATCACAACACGTGATAGCCCTTTAGTAAAGGGATCTGCCAGATTTTTAGCCGACTGGATATAATCCACCGCTATCACTCCGGAGTTTCTTAAATGTCTGACAGCTTTTAATCTCATTTTTATGTGCTTTGTGGACTGTGCATTGTCCTTTGAACTCTTCACCTTGACAATCACTGTTTGATTGTCACAGTTCATAAGGATAGCCGGTACTGGCTTTTCAACCACAGGCAAGTCCATCAAAAGATCTCGAAGCCATCCTGCTTCGACACTAGACGTGTCTAATGCTGTCAATTCTGCTTCCATTGTCGATCTCGTTAAGATCGTTTGCTTGCAAGACTTCCAGGAAACAGCACAACCTCCAAGGGTAAACACATACCCCGTTGTGGCTTTCATCTCATCAGCATCAGAGATCCAATTCGCATCACAATACCCTTCAAATACCGAAGGATATCCACTGTAGTGAAGTCCATGGTTCACGGTACCTTTCAGATAGCGCATAATTCTTTCTACAGCATGCCAATGCACATCACCCGGATTGGAAACAAACCGGCTTAGTTTGCACACAGCAAACATGATGTCAGGCCTCGTAGCGCTCGCTAGATACATGAGTGAACCAATTACTTGAGAATACCTCAGCTGATCCTTAGCTGTGCCTTCGAACTTTCGAATCCGCACACTAGGATCATATGGCGTTGGAGAAGTTTTGCAGTCCGAATATCCAAAACGACTCAAAACCTTCTCAACATAATGGGATTGCAGAAGTGTAATCCCACCCTCATTGTTTCTCAATAGCTTGATGTTCAAGATAACATCAGCCACACCAAGATCTTTCATCTCAAAGTTCTGGGATAGAAATGACTTAACCTCATTGATTACTTTGAGGTTGGTCCCAAATATCAGTATGTCATCAACATACAAACACAAAATAACTCCTTCGCCCCCACCATGGCGATAGTATACACATTTGTCAGCTTCATTAACAACAAAGCCAACAGATGTTAAAGTTGTATTGAACTTCTCATGCCATTGCTTAGGTGCTTGTTTCAGCCCATATAAAGATTTCAGTAATTTACACACCTTTCCTTCTTGACCATCTAACACAAAGCCATCTGGCTGTTGCATATAGATTTCCTCGTCTAACTCTCCATTTAGGAAAGCCGTCTTAACATCCATCTGATGGACGAGAAGACCATGCGAGGCCGCCAACGAGAGTAATACTCGAATGGTGGTCAGTCTGGCCACAGGTGAATAAGTGTCAAAGAAATCTTCATCTTCTTTCTGGGAATAACCCTTGGCCACAAGTCTAGCCTTGTACTTTTCAATCGTACCATCAGGCCTAAGCTTCTTTTTGAACACCCACTTACATCCTAATGGTTTACAACCATAAGGACGTTCAGTGATCTCCCACGTTCCATTAGCCATGATGGAATCCATCTCGCTACGGACCGCTTCTCTCCAGTAGTCAGCATCTGGAGATGCATAAGCTTCTGAAATAGAAGTGGGAGTATCATCCACAAGGTACACAAGGAAATCATCACCAAAGGACTTTGCAGTCCTCTGTCTCTTGCCCCTACCAAGGGTTTCCTCGTCATCCTTCTCAGGATTCTCATCATGTGTTTGTTCATAATATTCCATAGGAATGGCAGGTTCAGGAGTCTCCTCTGATTCCTGTCTAGAAGTGCTTTGCATATCTCTCATAGGAAAAATATCCTCAAAGAATGTAGCATCTTTAGACTCCAAAATCGTACCGACCTTCACGTCAGGTACCTCAGATTTCACTACTAGAAATCTATAGCCAACGCTATTCTTAGCGTATCCCAAATTAACGCAATCCACGGTCTTTGGTCCAAGTTTACGCTTTTTGGGGATCGGCACATTGACTTTTGCCAAACAGCCCCAAGTACGTAAGTACGAGAGTGTTGTTTTTCTCTTCTCCCATTGCTCATAGGGAGTGACCTCATTGTCTTTCGTCGGAACTTTATTCAGGACATGACATGATGTCAATATAGCCTCCCCCCACCATGCCTTGGATAAACCCGATGTATCTAACATGGCGTTAACCAAATCTGTTAGAGTACGGTTTTTCTTTTCGGCAACCCCATTTGACTGAGGTGAATAGGGAGGCGTCCTCTCGTGAATAATGCCATGTTCCGCACAGAAAGAGTCAAACTCATTAGAGAAATACTCTCCACCACGATCTGACCGGATTCGTTTAATTTTCTTTTCAAGTTGATTCTCAACTTCTGCCTTATAGATTTTAAAGTAGTGTAGAGCCTCGTCTTTAGTGTTTAACAGATATACATAGCAAAACCTAGTGGAATCATCTATTAACGTCATGAAGTATCTCTTTCCACCTTTAGTCAACACACCATTCATCTCACAGAGATCAGAATGTATGAGTTCTAATGGCGCCAAGTGTCTCTCCTCCGCAGCCTTGTGGGGCTTGCGAGGTTGCTTTGCTTGTACACACGAATGGCACTTAGAACCTTTGGCTAAAGTGAAACTTGGAATTAAATTTAGTTTTGCTAACCGCGTCATGCAACTGAAACCAACGTGACAAAGACGTGAATGCCAAACTTCTGTTTCATTAACACTCGAATGAATATTGTTCACGACTTTATTACAAAAATCAGCGAGGGAAAAGCGGAACAGACCTCCGCACTCATACCCTTTTCCAACAAACAGTCCATATTTCGTTACAACTACTTTATTGGACTCGAAAACCAACTTAAATCCTTCTCTACATAGAAGGGAGCCACTAACGAGATTCTTCTTGATGGCGGGGACATGCTGCACGTTCTTGAGCTGCACGATCCTTCCCGAAGTAAACTTCAGATCGACCGTGCCAACACCAAGTACAGAAGCACTTGCGCCGTTCCCCATCAATACGGACCCGTTCCTTGTGACCTGATAAGAAGAAAACAATGAGATGTCAGCACACACATGAATGTTTGCACCTGTGTCAATCCACCAATCAGTAGACTGACAAACTGAAAATACAGTAAACAAATTACCATACCCAGATGCCCCATTCTCATTGTTGCTCACGATCATGTTGACAGCCTTGGAATCCTGTCCTGGCTTCACATACTTCTTTGGGCACTTCCCAGCCCAGTGTTCCAGTGAACCACAAGTGAAGCAGCCATCTTTCTTCTTATCCTTCTTGAAGGTCTTCTTAGCCTTCTTCTTGAAGTCGGTATTCTGCTGGACACCAGTCCTCGCCTTGTTCTTGTGGGAGTTGTAGTTCTTCTGTACCATATTGGCCGCAGAAGTCCCTTCATTCCCTTTTCCATGCGAGTCCTTTGCCCTCGAATTCTGCTCAACACTCAGATGGCCGATGACATCCTCTACTGAGAATTCACGCCTCTGATGTTTCAGAGTAGTGGCAAAGCTCCTCCAGGAATTAGGCAGCTTGGCGATTATGCATCCCGCGACATACTTGCCCGGTAACACGCACTTGAGAATTTCAAGCTCCTTAGCGATGCACTGTATCTCATGAGCCTGCTCCAAAACAGAACGGTTTTCGACCATTCTGTAGTCATGGAACTGCTCTATACTGTACATCTCGCTGCCAGCATCGGTTGCGCCGAATTTAGATTCGAGCGCCTCCCACAAGTCCTTGGCAACCCGCACATGTAAATATGCGTCAACAAACTTCTCTCCGATCACGCTTAGAACGCATCCAACAAAGACGACGGTGGCATCCCTAAACGCCTTCTCCTGATCAGGAGTAATCGTTTCCGTGGGAGTGACACCGACGACCCAGAACACGTTCATAGCCGTGAGCCATAAGAATGTTTTGGTCTGCCAACGCTTAAAGTACGTCCCCGTAAACGGGTCCGGTTTCAGTGCAGTAGCAAAACCATGAATCGAAAATTGCCTACACATATTAGGTTTTTGGATTGTTAGGAATTTAGGCAATTTACAGATTAAATTAATCCAAGTATAAATCATGAACATGACGTAAACATACTGATACTTAACCCTGTTCGTGCATACTAGATTGAGTGTAGACACATCTGCGCAAACTACTAGTATCGCACACATGGAAATAACAAGAGCAGGGATAAACGTATTATACCCTGACACCGGCCAGTTGGCAGTAGACGTAGCAGTGGCGGCAGCCGCGGCGGCGGCGGCAGCAGCGTTGGCGGCCTCAGCAGCAGCAGCGGCCGCAGCAGCGTCGGTGGCAGCAGCAGCTCGTTCGGCTTCGGTTGCCATGTTGATGACGAGGGCGACGCGGTAGTAGACGAAGTAGACGTACAGCAGCAGCGAGCAGTCGCGTAGGAGACGCTCCCCAAAAACCTAATCGCCCCTCTCCCGTACAGGATCTGGAGAGGCGGGGTTTCGGAGGCCTGCTCTCCCGTCGGCCGTGTACGCGGTAGACGGGATGGGATCACCGGCGGCAGCAACAGGAGGTGGAACGACAGGGCGCAAAGAGGGTATGAGTTGTGTGTCTGTGTCCGCCCCTGCGCCCTCAATATATAGGCACGGCCGGGTAGGAGAACGGTCAGCTCACGAATTCATTTGGCGTTTACTACAGCCGTTACCACGCACTCAATGCGCCGTTTTACTGCGCGCGGTTACCACGTGATCAATGCGGCGTTTTACTGCGCGCGGCTGTTACCAAAATAAATGTCAATCAATATGACGTCTCATATTATTGGCGTGTCTGCTGACTCTCCGTTTCCAACTGCCAAAATAAAGGCATCGGCTCGGCTCATTCCCGCAACCCGCGGCGCGTCGTGACGAGGCGAGGCGAGGCGTGGCGAGGCGGGCGGCGGAGGAGGAGGAGCGCGCGTGTGGAACACCTCCGCTACTCCTCTCTCTTCATGCCAACTCACACTAGTGGGGAGAGAGCTCACCTTATAAACTGGTGCAAAACTCTCCCAACTAGCAATGTGGGACTAAACTCCCACCATTTGCTATGGCTGCATGGGCCTTAGGGATTAAATGGAAATTGCCTAATGGGCCTGCTAGCCCATTCGAATTTCAGCAAAAATGTGGTAGATTTTTGCGATTAGAACGTTTTGTGGTAGTTTTTCGCACAAAAGCGTCTAAAGTGGTAGTTTTATGCTATTATCTTCAAATAGTGACATGAATCAACCAACATTTTTTGCTTATATGCTGCACTATGTGTTCTTAAATGTTTCTCTTTCTTCAGGGAAATTAAGAGTGGTTAACATAAAAAGGACGAACACAAACAAACAAATGAAGATGCTTTCAGTTCAAAACTGTCAGGACCCTATTAAAAGTTTCACCATAATATTTTGGAGACGTCCTACAAATACTCCCTCCATTTCAGTTTACAAGTCTTACACGTATATCTAGGTCATCAATTTTACAAAGGTAATATAAATTATTTGACATAAAAATTATACCATTCGAAAATACAACATTTGAAGTTTATAACGGTATATATTTTTATTTTGTATAAATGATGTTATGTTAGTCAAATTGACGACCTAGGGGTATGTGCACGCCTAATTTGCAACAAGTAGTTAATAGGTAGTTCTCTATTAGTATGAAGGATTGACATCCGTGCTACTTAGGAGATGGTAGACACTTATATATGAGTTATATAATGTAAAAACATGTAAGCATAATCATTTTATTTCCTAATTTGCAACAAGTAGTTAATAGGTAGTTCTCTATTAGAACATAGTATAGGAATTTTCATTTCATTATTGTGATTTGTCAAATCAGGGCTTCGACTTATTTAAGAACAAGATATTGGGAAGACATGGTTTTCTTGCAAATTACATATGAATGTGAGATGTTTAGTAGAATATTTAATATTTACTGAATAATTGGATGCCGTATCAGAGATTGCTGATAACCTTCTTCGGGAAATCTTATAAATGAAGGAAGCCACTAATTAAGCAGGCTTATTCTCACGTTTGTTCCTTAGACAATGAGGACAAAGGCAGAATAGCTGCTTGACCCTAAAGCATTATTTACTTATTATTAGTAAGTCCTATAAGAAAAACGCTGGAATTTATTTCTCCCATATTTTACTTTCAAGAAAAAGAATACCCCTAAACATCATAATGTCCTTGTGATAGTGATGAAAACACGTCTCTTTGAACATAATTTATAATTGTGAAGAAAGAAAAACGAACGGAGATGACAATTGCGACTCTACAGTCTACATAAGCAATTAACCATTTTTTCTTTGAGATAATTAGCATGAAAATTTTAACCTTTTACATGGGGAAGCTATATGCTTGGATGTACTGTATACCTTTTCTCGTTGAGCGTGCTGGACAGCGTTTCCACACCCATCTTACGGATTGCCTCATCCGTGAGATGCCCCCGGGTGGTTTCCCGATCATCTTCTTTCACCTTCAAGATCTCCTGGAGCACGCGCAGTAGCAGTCCCTTCATGTCCTTCCCGCCATCGAACGCTTGTGACACGGACACGAGCGCCTGATGCCGGAAATCTGCGACCAGCTGCCTGCACACCTCCATAGCCATCGTAGTCTTACCCAGCCCTCCGAAGCCCACAATGGAGAACACTTTGAGCTTCCTATCGCTCTCGTCATCGTTCTTGCTCACCGCCTTAGCCAACGTGCTGGCCTCTTCCCTGATGCCGACGAACTGGCCAGGGTCGTCAACACGGTTGAGCGCCCGCGCAGACACAGATCCAGCCGAGACAGGGGCGAAGCAGGCAGATCTGCGAAGTTCCTCCCGGTCGATGCCGTACCGAGCGCGTCGTTCGTTGACAGCCGTGGTACGGCCCAAGAGGGCCTGGACGTCGGCGGCGAGGGTGCGCCGCAGGAGCACTTTCTGGAACTGGTATCGAGGCCATTCCAGGAGCGGGATGGGTCGTCTGATGCGGATCCAGTAGATGTCGATGCAGTCTTCGGAGTCGTATGCGATCTCGCGCACCTGCTTCGTCCACTCCCGGACGAGGTGGTCGACGGTGCTCTCGTCCGCCTCGGAGAGCATGCGGAGGACCGCATTCATGGTGGCCAGCTCGTCCATTAGGTGGACAACCTTCTCGCCCACGCCACGGATCTCCTGGAGCTCATCAACTAGCAGGACCCCAAACTTGGTCACAACGGACAGTGCCGCTCTCTCCATTCTCGCGAACTCAGCAAGCTCTGATGGAAGAAGGGCTCGGTTGGGGATCAGGATTTTGACAAGCTTGTGCGAGGGAAAGAGCAAATGGCAATGAACATCTCAATAGGATTGGACTTCCATTTATATTTGGCACATATTATAAAAATCTAATACGTCCGTTCAACAATAGATGACTTCCATTTGTTTAGGAATGGATGTATGTAGACACTAAAATATGTCCAAATACATTCATATTTAGACAAAAGGAACTCATCTATTGTTAAACAGAGTATTTGACAGTGGTTCCAGCTAATAGACACCACCAAATCAGCAACTAGAGACTAAAGTATTCATAGGGAAACTTCACGTGGACCCACTTAATAGCCAAGTCATGATTATCATATTATGACAGAAACGACGAACTGGAGGTGCCATGTTGCACAATTGGCCCAAACGATAATTAGTCTAGTCGACATTGATGTCAGCCAACCACTAGGAATCGGACGCCGACGTTGGCTTCCCATCGGACCTTTTCTTAGCTGTCAGATTGAAAGCTAGCGAGCCGCACGATTTTCAAGCTAGACCCGTGGACTAATTCGGTGATGCATGCTTCCGATAAAGAATGATTCCGTTGTGCATGTCCGCTCACGTCGCACCTCACTAGTCAGTTTCGATATAATGTTGTGATTAGTTTGAACTTGCATCCGAAAGGAAACTGTATTCCCGAAAATTACTCACGGGATAATTGCTTCCAATTATTTCCCGCTCTTGAGTTTTGTTCTGTCTTATTTTTAGGAGTAGAGTATAAAGAATTTTGTTTTCGTCACTACTGAAATTTGTTTCTAATCCTATTCAAATTTATTTTCATCCAAAAAACTGTGGCCAACTTCCAACAACATGGAGAAATTGTTTCCTCGACGGGAAAATCTGCTTCGAGTGACTATTTTTTTCATCGAGCGCAAATCCGGTTTTTGCTATTTATTTTGCTTCCGAAGCAGCAAAATTGTGTTTTTATCCAAAATACTATTTGCTTCATGTAAAAATTATTTTTTAATCAAATAAGGAAATGTTCCCATTGTAAATATGGTTTCCAATGCTACTTTAATTTCCTTCTATCATTCAACAAAATTTATTCGATCTAACATTTTATTTGTCTCCAATGTATTGGCATATTTAATTTCTAACCCACCTAGATATTGTTTTCTCATGTAGGGAATTTGCTTCCGGTAAAAATAAAAATTGTTTCTTCGATATAAGAAATATATTTGTTCCCAACCTGGATACAAGTGTTTCCTTAAACAAGAAGTTTTGCTTCCAGTATAATTACAATTTTTCCCGTCAAATGTATAGATGCTTCCATCTCATTCCGTAGCATAGCCGCATAGCCAACATTCGACGCTCGCCGTTGTGGTCATTGGACATGCCTGAAGGTGCAGCCTGCTGCTGTACATTTCTTTGCATCTCTTTTTCGGCGGAAAGCACTAATCTGCAGAGAAACAAATGGTAGAGATAACGAAGCATGTGTGACAAATAGAAAAGATTCAACAAATATTCTTCAATATCAATATTGGTTCTAACAGAGAATATAATTTTCTTACAAATAAAATAGTGTTTGCTTCCAATTAACAAACATTTGTTTCAATAAATATTGGTTCCAAAAGATCATGTAATTTTCTTCCAAAGGAAATAGTATTTGCTTAAATGAATCAAATATTTGATTCTATAACGGAGGACATAATTTTCTTCCAGTAATGTCAGAATTTGCTTCCCTATACAAATCGGTCACAGAGTTTGGCACAATGCCCGTGCACCATCGATCTCTCATGGTGATGCCACGTGAGCAGGGACATGCCTACAAGATCATCGAAGCACTAGTCTATATTGCTAATGGTGGTCAAGTCGTTGAACACGCAGCCGAAACCATAGAAGCACGATTGACGTGTAAACGGATGTTTTTGAGGCAAGAGTTGTCTCAACATAAATCATTTCATAGGAAGCACTGACATTTGAAGCTGGAAGCATTCAAATTTGTGTTTGGAAGCACTGATATTTCTAAGCAAGAAATCAGTTCTATCTCAATGTAAACATAGATATTTCACCTTGAATTGTATAGTTGTTGAACTGATCAAGACGGTGACCATGATTGGTGGACGACTTTGATAATTTTAAGCATGTAAAATTATGGTAAAAACATACAAATTTGAATAGTAGAATATATAATCTTCTCCCGCTAAATTTATGTTTACATGTACCCACTGGTAGAAAATAGGGCTGTAGTCCCGGTTCGCCAGGGCCTGTAGTCCCGACCCAGCAACCGGGACTAGCAATGCGCGAATAAAGACCCCACTCTATAGTCGCGCCGACTGCGAACCGGGACTAAAGGCCCGTCCACGTGGGCGGGTGGCGGAGCCGGGAGGCGGATGACAGTTAGTCCCGATTGGCCACATGAACCGGGACTAGATTTATTTCGTAATTTTTTTAATTCATTTGGTTTCTAATTATTTTTCGCACCTTTTTTTCACTCCCTTTTTTTTTCTTCAGAATTTGTATTATTTGCTTTGTGTCTAACTACAATTATCTCTAGTCAAATTACTTACTCATGGTCAAACTTCCCGCTCGGTCACCCATCCTCCCACTACTCTAGCACTAGCACGCTTAACTTCCGAGTTCCATCCCGTTCCGCATCCAAGTGTTTCGCACGCATGTATGTGATACTAGTATCATATCAATCCTATTAACATGAGACTCGATGCCACATTTCTTTATTGTCTGAATTTCAAATAAATCTTTTAATAAACAAAAGTAATGATGTAATTAATTATTTTGAATAAATAAATAAACTTTAACTTTTAATTTGTATTATTTCTAAAAATACAAATAATATATCAAAAAATTAAGAAAAATAGAACTAATTCATTTTAAAATCTTAATAATACAAATAATATATCAAAAAAATTAAGAACAATAATACTAATTCATTTTAAAATCTTAATAATACAAATAATATATCAAAAAATGAAGAACAATAATACTAATTCATTTTAAAATCTTAATAATACAAATAATATATCAAAAAATGAAGAACAATAATACTAATTCATTTTAAAATCTTAATAATACAAATAATATATCAAAAAATGAAGAACAATAATACTAATTCATTTTAAAATCTTAATAATACAAATAATATATCAAAAAATGAAGAACAATAATACTAATTCATTTTAAAATCTTAATAATACAAATAATATATCAAAAAATGAAGAACAATAATACTAATTCATTTTAAAATCTTAATAATACAAATAATATATCAAAAAATTAAGAACAATAATACTAATTCATTTTAAAATCTTAATAATACAAATAATATATCAAAAAATGAAGAACAATAATACTAATTTTTTGTTAACAGATATATAGAATCTGTAGTTTTTCTGTTTTGTTTTCTTGATGTGTTTTTGTTTTTGCTTGTTTTGAAACGTGTGTTTGACATAATATAGAAATAGTATAGCTAGGAATTAATATAGAAATAATATCCAAGTCATTTAAAACTATAGGAAACAAAAATAGTTTTATGAACAACAAAAGACAAGTGATAACTAAATCACAAATAAAATAAGTCTCACACATAGTTTTATGAACAACAAAAGACAAGTGATAACAAAAGACAAGTGATAACAAAAGATATCCATTACATAAGTCTCACAATACGGAACATTTACATAACAAAAGATATCCATTACATATATATACTAAGATAACCCATTACATGCATACATCTATGGCTCCGTCGAGTAGATGCGGAACAACTCGTAGGAGACATATGCATCTATGGCTGCATACTTGACGTTCGTCAAGTCCAGTGGGGTCTTCTCCCAATAACGGTGATTCTTCGAGAGGAAATCAGACTTCATCCTTTCGTAGCCTTCGTGGATCAAGGCAGTTGCCATGACAGCCATCCCGGTCTTTGGCCCCTTCAACTGGATAAGATTCTGAAGATCAATGTAGTGATCTTCAGGTATCATAATACCCAAGCGCATCAACTTCGGACGGTCTTGCGTGATGTCAACGCTGCAAAAGTCAAACCCCCTGTTGACAAGAAAATCAACAAGGGCCGGACAATACTTTGAACTACTGCAACAACAAAAAATTGATACGTGTTAGATATGTTGCAACATGTATTCTTCACATGCAACAAAAAAATCGAAGATGCAAGATTGTACGTGTGTGTTACCTTGACCATTGGAAGATCAACACGGACTCCTTGAACGCAATCTGGATGACGGCAACATCCCTCTGATTCGCCGTATACTCCAGATCAAGCCCGAAGAACCGGTGTTCATCGGGAGAGGCGTTATAGAGATCGGTCAAATAACCAAGAGCACCGGGCAGCCTCTCACAACTGTTGGTATAGCACACGTCGAGAAGCTTGCCGCATGGTGTGGGACCATTGTATTCTTCCCAAACTTCAGCCATGGTGTGTGCTTGGTGAAGATCGATCGAAGAGATGAGGAGGAAGACAGTACAGAGAAGAGAGGAAGAGAAACAGAGACTCCGACGCGCGCTGTGGAATGGCGCCCTTCTGCCTCGCTCGCGAAATAAAAACCGCCGCGCGGGAGGCGAGAAGTTTGATCTTTAGTCCCGGTTGGCCACGCCAACCGGGACTAAAGGACCAATAGTCCCGGGCGGCCAGGTCAACCGGAATTAATGCCCTCCACGCGCCTCAACGCGCTTCCCAACCCGCGACGTATGACCTTCTGTCCCGGGTCTCCTCCCGACCCGGGACTAAAGACTCATTAGTCACGGTGCGCGACGTTTGGGGACTGATGGGGGCGTACGGAAGGCCTTTTTTCTACTAGTGACCCAACTTCATCATCAATATAAAACTTGTGAACCATGCAAGACAAGAAGCATCCATATCATAGCCACCCAGCAAAGCAATACAATACATGGAAGCAAAAAAACTTGAGAAGCATGAACCAGCCGTAAAATTAGATCTAAATGCAAAGAAATAGCCACGCATATGTTAGTTGGTATTAGCTTCAATCGTGTAGGCAATGGAGACAGTGATGGGCCGTGCAACATGCATTCTGTGGCAAAACTTACATCAAGCATCAGCCGTCTGTATTTTACAGATCTAAACTAATAAATTGACAAGAAAGTGGATGGATAAGACCATGCATGCTACCGTCGCTGCAGATAATGGCCTAAGAACGTCGGGATATGCAGGCTGTAGCAGAAACCTCCTGCCGCGGCATGTGAGCCTCCGTGCCCAACCCTCTTTGATGAAGGCCACATCGGAAACCTACGCCGACGACGGCACATCGGTATGGTACTGGGTAAGGTGGAGAGTTGCGGCATGCCGTGCAGGAGGAGACGTAATGGATAACCTAGTGGAATCTCGGTCGCCGGCGACACGGTGGGGAACGGCCATATTTGGAGCGAGTTGTGCGGGACGATAGAAACTGGGGAGAGCAGGTGCGGGATTTGGGGATCAGGTTATCCTTTTTTTTGGGAGGTGCGTGGATATGGGGGAGGGGACGGGAAATTGTGGAGCTCTCCACCGAGCGATGAAAATGAAATTGACGGGTAGAGATTGGTCCGACGATTAGGAAAGAATCGGACCATGATCAATAGTATTTACCATAAGTTATTGTAACTTTCAAACGCCATCGAGTTTTTGACGGCCCTATTGGAGGCCATCAACTCGTTCTTTTAGTTAACGTGTAGAACACGACCTAAAGTGGGAACTATTCATCAGATTGACAAGATTTTTTTTGGGGGGGGGGGGGGGGACAACGGGGGGCGAGCTGCCCACCTGAATGTATTTCACTACTCAAAAAACAGTATTACATTTTTAACTAGGTACAAAAAAAGGGGGGGGGGCGAAGCACCCCGGCTACACAACATTAGGAAGGGGGAGGAAGCTATCACACCAGGCGAGGAGGGGGGCGGTATTGACCTGGTGGGGGACGCGAACCACCCAAAGACGCAGGTGCTCAGTAAGCGACTGCAGGATCTGGGGGGGGGGGGCATGCAGACAGAGTCGAACACCATTCTATTGCGCGACTACCAGATATTCCAGAGGAGGGCCAGCATGACCGTGTTGCGCACCAGGGCTTGCATGGGAGGAACGACATCCACGAGCGAAGCCAGTAAGGCAAGGACGTCTGCCTGAGGGGGAGGCGCATCGCAGGGGCCACCTTCTCCCAGACCCCAGCCAAGGGGGGCAACCGGCGAAGAGGAGGTGCCATTCATCCTCTGGCGAGCCGGGGCAGAAGGGGCAGTCCGCAGACGAGACGAAACCGATGTGGCGAAGATGAGCCCGGGTCCTGGTCTTGTGATGCCGGAGGATCCAGAAGAACACCGGGACCTTGGGAGGGGCAAAGCACCGCCAATTTTCGGTCTGGAGGGGGACGACGCAACCAGAACTGCAAAGAGCGCAGTACACGACACTGACCCTGAATCGCGTAGATGGACTGAAGGCAATTTCCGCCGGTCAGCCCCCCTGGAGGGGAAGGTTTGACAGGAGGGCGCTGACGAGGGTCAACTCAGCGGTAGCTCGATCGGAGACGCGCTGAGCGAGGGCGACGAGGGCACACCCTCCGTCCACGGAGTTAAGGATGGTCGCATCGGGAAGGGTGGCGTGGGAGTACGCGGTGGGGAGCGTAGACGAGAGGGCCGCAAGGGGCAACCAGGCGTCGTGCCAGAGCGAGACAAGTGCACCGTCCCTGGGAAGCACCCTGGTGATGGAGCGGTAGAGCGGAATCAAGGCAGAGAAGTGGCGCCAGACGGGGGCTGGCTCGCCGCGCCCCGCCCCTAGGTGCCCTCGGTGGGCCCAGCGGGTCCACAACGTATCCTGCCCGGAGAAGAGCCCATGAAACTTCTTAAGAAGCATGCATGTATTGAGGAGGCGCAAGTCCAACACCCCAAGCCCGCCCTCATCACAGATCCTGCAGACACGGTCCCAAGCGACCTGGCAGTCACCCCCCGGAGCATCATGCTTTCTAGAGCATCGACCGGCGAGGCCTATCAATGTCAGTGAGGACGCATTTGGGAAGAGGCATCACAAACATGGCAAATGACAAGAAAAATGAATCACGCACCCCTATTTTTCATATATAATTAATTAGCAGAAGCATTATTTCCATATATGGGGACTACATTATTCATTGGAAAGCTTCAGATGGGCATCTATGGCGTCGGTGTTTTGCTTATTGTTACTCAATGGCATTTTCAGTTTGAAGTCAATTTATCATATTCTGACAGAAATGATGAGTTGGAGATACCCTCTTGCATAATTGACCCAAACAATAATTGATACAATCAACATCAGTGTCCGAAATAAGTTAACCCACCTTTCCAATGTTAACGAGTTTCTAACAGCACGATTGCAACCATCAAGGCTGGCAATCTTGGTATAGGTGTAGAAGAGAGGACGACCTAAAAAATAAAGGTGGGGACTACAAAATTTGAATCGCGCAAACCCATTTTCCAGAAATATATTTGCGGAAAAAATATTTTCCCCAGGGACTCATTGTTCATAGTTTGACAATGTTATTCCCCATAGTTTCCCACTGGTTCCCCCTGGTTCCGCCAGTGCTTCAAGACTGAAAATATTTTCCCCATAGTTTTTCCGCAAATATATTTCTCATAGTCCCTGGGGAAAATATTTTCCCAAGGGACTATGAGGT
Organism: Alopecurus myosuroides; assembly: GCA_028641055.1. Classification (NCBI taxonomy): domain Eukaryota; kingdom Viridiplantae; phylum Streptophyta; class Magnoliopsida; order Poales; family Poaceae; genus Alopecurus; species Alopecurus myosuroides. The sequence goes on along the minus strand of CM054061.1, from coordinate 727,484 downwards.
TCCGGACCAGTGGGAAACTATGAGGATATAACGGCGTCGGTGCTATTTAAATAGCCCGTTATATCCTCGCTATAGCTCCGATATAGCTGTTTGAGCATGTTGCCGCTAAATGATGCCGTGTACAACTTGCCGCTATAATGCCGCTATATCCCGCTATATGTCCGCTATAGGTGTTTTTAAGGGTTGCCGCTATATGCAATATCCCGCTATTTAAAACATTGACGTGACCTCGATCAGCCTGCTAGGAGTAAGTAAAGAAGGTCTCGTTCTCTCAGCTCAAGGGATCCAACAAGGGATGGATCCCGACGATGGCGTCCTTGGCGCGCCCGGGGAAGCACCGCCGTGGGATTCTTGCCTCGGTTCGTAGGTGCATGGTGGTAGGAGGCGCCTGACTCTCGCGCCGCGGGCTTGGTCGGCGCCGGCGTCTCCGTCTCACGGTTCTCGGTTCTCCGTCCTGGCTGATGAGCGGGGGATCGCGCAGGCTGAAGAAACGGCCAGGCTGTGCGGGGAGGAGGTCCTAACGAAGTACAGGGAGACGTCCAGGGATGATGTCCGGCGTGTTCCGAGACCCGACGAGGAGCTGGCTAGGGAGTTCTGAGAGGGAATAGGTTTCCCGACTCCGGCATCAGGTTCTGGGAAAAGACGTCCTCGGCCGATTCTTCGAAGACCGGAGGCGCATCGTGCAGGTCTGTAGAGGATGAAGGGAATGTGACAGCGGCGTCGGAGAAGCCAGCGATCGGCTCTGGTCGGCGCGCCGTCCCCATGAGGAGGCCACCGCAAGTGTCTCCGGTGAGGATGGGGTGGCGTGGACCTCTTCCACGACCTAGGGTCACGCCACCGGCCGTCTTAGGCGATTTCTTCCCGTCGGACCGTCGCGGGGAGGATGGCCGGAGTTCACTGTCCGGCGGATCGGAGATGGAAGCGAGGATCGGTGATCCGACTTTTACGCGTGGATCCGTTTTTCAAACTACAGAACCGATGGCAGGTGGGGTTCCGACGCCATACTCGGATCGTGTTCTGTGGGGCCACCTGGCTGACAACCTGGACGGGTTGTGGATGCGGGAGTACGTAGATCGTACCTGTCGTAGGGTTGCGAACCGTACGCCTACTCCAATTCCGTCACAGCCGCCACGGACGCCGTCTCCTACGATCGACACCGAACCTCAAGCTCCCAGTTCATCTTCGTCAGCGTCTACGTTTCAGTGCTCGTTCGCGCAAGTGCTGATGGCGGCGCTGCCGCCGAGTGCTGCCGGTGGGGCACGTCCGGTAGGTGCTGCAGCGGGACGGGGACGAGGCGTTGTGGTCTTCGGGGCTCAGGCAGGGCCGCCGACGTTCGCTCCGGTCGCGCCTAGAGCTGTGGCGCCGGTCGGAAGGGGACTTGCTGGAGGTGTGGCACAGGGGGCCGGGGTCTTGCCTGCTGCGGGGACGGGGCTGGTCTTCGGCAGCGGCCCGCCAACGTTCGCACCTGTTCCGCGGACGGGGATGCCGGATCAAGGTGGAGGTACGCAGCCGGGAGCACCCGGTTTCGCATTTGGTGTGGCACAGCCCGCGGCGCCGGTGCAGGGTCAGAAGCGAAATAAGAAGAAAAAGAAGAAGGCGACAAGGAGGACTGTACCGGCCGGGCAGCAAGCTGATGTAGCCGCGGCGACTACGGCGGTTGTCGTGACGCAGCAAACGAGTCAGGGAGATCCGGTGGTCATTTCTCCGGTGATGGTTGGGGCTGTGGAGTCTGATCAAGCAAAGAAGGGGAAATCGTGGTGCTGGAAGTGTGGTCTGGAACTCTGGATACACATGCTACCAAGGACTGTACGGCCATGCACTATTGTTTTCTCTGTGATAATCATCAACATCCTACGAAGAGATGTCCAATTCTGAAGTTACCGAGGCCAACAGTGATTGTTGCAGGGCAAGGTAACAGGGAGACGATGTTCAGTATGCTCCCTGACAGTGTGCATAAGGCAGAGCTGACTCCGAGCTCCTTGCTGATTGCACTGGTTACGGTTGAGGGTACGGCAGCGACGGCTTCGCAGGTGGAGGCACAGATAGCGAGGATGTGTCCAACTCCGTCTTGGGTGTGGGAGGCTATACCGAACGGGGAATGTTCGTTCATGGTGGGCTTTCCAACAAAGGAGGAGTTGTTGAGGTGTGATGGGATGGTGCTTGGGATCCCTTCTCAGTCAACGAGATTAGTTTTCAGCCAGTGGGCACCGGAGGAGATTGAGCCTATTATGGAGTTACACCAATGATGAGTTCATGTGACAGGTGTACCGCATCCGATGAGGCACTTTTTGGGTCTGTGGGCAGCAGGTTCTCTCATTGGTACTACTATTGATGTGGACTTGGTTGCTCTGCGTCGGAGAGGTCTTGTCCGTATACGGATAGGCATGGTCGATGATGATTGTTTAAAAAAGACTGATAATATGGGACCTTATATTAAGACGACCGGGGTGTTGTTGCTCAAGGGGTTTGCTTTCACTTACAGACCAGAGTCGGCTGATTATGTGTCCGAGACAGACTTTGTGCCGTTCTTTTGGGATCATAGACGTGATCACTCAGAGGACCGATGTATGGAGGAGGGAGGGGCTACTGGTCAGCAGAGCCATGGAGAGTCATCTTTGCAGGGTGCTTCGGGTGTTGACAATATGGTTGTTGACCCTACTCCCGGGGGTGGTTCATCTCAGCAGCAGGGGACGTCGTTGTCTATTTTGTTGCGGAATGTGGCGGTAATTCCGTTTCATCCTAATCCGCAGACTCCCCGCGGGAAGGAGATTGTGCGCCAGTTTAATCTGTCTGGGGGGAGGAGTGTAACTGATGTGGTGTTGAGGAACTCTTTGTTAACCTACCTTTCCAATGTTAACGAGTTTCTAACAGCACGATTGCAACCATCAAGGCTGGCTCTCTTGGTATAGGTGTAGAAGAGAGGACGACCTAAAAAATAAAAGTGGGGACTACAAAATTTGAATCGCGCAAACCCATTTTCCAGAAATATATTTGCGGAAAAAATATTTTCCCCAGGGACTCATTGTTCATAGTTTGACAATGTTATTCCCCATAGTTTCCCACTGGTTCCCCCTGGTTCCGCCAGTGCTTCAAGACTGAAAATATTTTCCCCATAGTTTTTCCGCAAATATATTTCTCATAGTCCCTGGGGAAAATAGCCCGTTATATCCTCGCTATAGCTCCGATATAGCTGTTTGAGCATGTTGCCGCTAAATGATGCCGTGTACAACTTTCCGCTATAATGCCGCTATATCGCGCTATATGTCCGCTATAGGTGTTTTTAAGGGTTGCCGCTATATGCAATATCCCGCTATTTAAAACATTGACGTGACCTCGATCAGTCTGCTAGGAGTAAGTAAAGAAGGTCTCGTTCTCTCAGCTCAAGGGATCCAACAAGGGATGGATCCCGACGATGGCGTCCTTAGCGCGCCCGGGGAAGCACCGCCGTGGGATTCTTGCCTCGGTTCGCAGGTGCATGGTGGTAGGAGGCGCCTGACTCTCGCGCCGCGGGCTTGGTCGGCGCCGGCGTCTCCGTCTGACGGTTCTCGGTTCTCCGTCCTGGCTGATGAGCGGGGGATCGCGCAGGCTGAAGAAACGGCCAGGCTGTGCGGGGAGGAGGTCCTAACGAAGTACAGGGAGACGTCCAGGGATGATGTCCGGCGTGTTCCGAGACCCGACGAGGAGCTGGCTAGGGAGTTCTGAGAGGGAATAGGTTTCCCGACTCCGGCATCCAGGTTCTGGGAAAAGACGTCCTCGGCCGATTCTTCGAAGACCGGAGGCGCATCGTGCAGGTCTGTAGAGGATGAAGGGAATGTGACAGCAGCGTCGGAGAAGCCGGCGATCGGCTCTGGTCGGCGCGCCGTCCCCATGAGGAGGCCACCGCAAGTGTCTCCGGTGAGGATGGGGTGGCGTGGACCTCTTCCACGACCTAGGGTCACGCCACCGGCCGTCTTAGGCGATTTCTTCCCGTCGGACCGTCGCGGGGAGGATGGCCGGAGTTCATTGTCTGGCGGATCGGAGATGGAAGCGAGGATCGGTGATCCGACTTTTACGCGTGGATCCGATTTTCAAACTACAGAACCGATGGCAGGTGGGGTTCCGACGCCATACTCGGGTCGTGTTCTGTGGGGCCACCTGGCTGACAACCTGGACGGGTTGTGGATGCGGGAGTACGTAGATCGTACCTGTCGTAGGGTTGCGAACCGTACGCCTACTCCAATTCCGTCACAGCCGCCACGGACGCCGTCTCCTACGATCGACACCGAACCTCAAGCTCCCAGTTCATCTTCGTCAGCGTCTACGTTTCAGTGCTCGTTCGCGCAAGTGCTGATGGCGGCGCTGCCGCCGAGTGCTGCCGGTGGGGCACGTCCGGTAGGTGCTGCAGCGGGACGGGGACGAGGCGTTGTGGTCTTCGGGGCTCAGGCAGGGCCGCCGACGTTCGCTCCGGTCGCGCCTAGAGCTGTGGCGCCGGTCGGAAGGGGACTTGCTGGAGGTGTGGCACAGGGGGCCGGGGTCTTGCCTGCTGCGGGGACGGGGCTGGTCTTCGGCAGCGGCCCGCCAACGTTCGCACCTGTTCCGCGGACGGGGATGCCGGATCAAGGTGGAGGTACGCAGCCGGGAGCACCCGGTTTCGCATTTGGTGTGGCACAGCCCGTGGCGCCGGTGCAGGGTCAGAAGCGAAATAAGAAGAAAAAGAAGAAGGCGACAAGGAGGACTGTACCGGCCGGGCAGCAAGCTGATGTGGCCGCGGCGACTACGGCGGTTGTCGTGACGCAGCAAACGAGTCAGGGAGATCCGGTGGTCATTTCTCCGGTGATGGTTGGGGCTGTGGAGTCTGATCAAGCAAAGAAGGGGAAATCGTGGTGCTGGAAGTGTGGTCTGGAACTCTGGATACACATGCTACCAAGGACTGTACGGCCATGCACTATTGTTTTCTCTGTGATAATCATCAGCATCCTACGAAGAGATGTCCAATTCTGAAGTTACCGAGGCCAAGAGTGATTGTTGCAGGGCAAGGTAACAGGGAGACGATGTTCAATATGCTCCCTGACAGTGTGCATAAGGCAGAGCTGACTCCGAGCTCCTTGCCGATTGCACTGGTTACGGTTGAGGGTACGGCAGCGACGGCTTCGCAGGTGGAGGCACAGATAGCGAGGATGTGTCCAACTCCGTCTTGGGTGTGGGAGGCTATACCGAACGGGGAAGATTCGTTCATGGTGGGCTTTCCAACAAAGGAGGAGTTGTTGAGGTGTGATGGGATGGTGCTTGGGATCCCTTCTCAGTCAACGAGATTAGTTTTCAGCCAGTGGGCACCGGAGGAGATTGAGCCTATTATGGAGTTACACCAATAATGAGTTCATGTGACAGGTGTACCGCATCCGATGAGGCACTTTTTGGGTCTGTGGGCAGCAGGTTTTCTCATTGGTACTACTATTGATGTGGACTTGGTTGCTCTGCGTCGGAGAGGACTTGTCCGTATACGGATAGGCATGGTCGATGATGATTGTTTAAAAAAGACTGATAATATGGGACCTTATATTAAGACGACCGGGGTGTTGTTGCTCAAGGGGTTTGCTTTCACTTACAGACCAGAGTCGGCTGATTATGTGTCCGAGCCAGACTTTGTGCCGTTCTTTTGGGATCATAGACGTGATCACTCAGAGGACCGATGTATGGAGGAGGGAGGGGCTACTGGTCAGCAGAGCCATGGAGAGTCATCTTTGCAGGGTGCTTCGGGTGTTGACAATATGGTTGTTGACCCTACTCCCGGGGGTGGTTCATCTCAGCAGCAGGGGACGTCGTTGTCTATTCTGTTGCGGAATGTGGCGGTAACTCCGTTTCATCCTAATCCGCAGACTCCCCGCGGGAAGGAGATTGTGCGCCAGTTTAATCTGTCTGGGGGGAGGAGTGTAACTGATGTGGTGTTGAGGAACTCTTTGTTAGTCCCTAGACAGCTTTCGTCGAGGGCGGAGAGCGACACTATTCTGTTCGGGAGATTCGACGACGTGGCGGATAGTGTGGGCGCTCGGGTGGCTGTTTCTGCTGACAGCAGTCTGCAGCGGCAGGGGTCACCTGCGACCGCGCTGGACCGACCCGCCATGCAGCTAGCGGCGTCAGAGGAGGCGCCGCGCTGGACCGGGCCGCTCTTCAGCTTGCTGCGTCGGAGGAGGCGCCGGGTGCTGCACCGAGCGTGGAGCAGCAGAGCTCCGCTCGTGCACCCGGCCCAGCTGTACTGGTGTCGGCGCCGGGCTCGACCGGCGCGAGGCCCAGCCAGGCTACAGCTAGCGACGGCCCAGCCCAGGCGGGAGCTGCGCAGCCCGCTGAAGTCGACAAAGTACGGGTGGGGGTTGCCCTGGGCGTTGAGGTTTTTAACTCCGCTCGGGGGGCAACCTCCGCCGACCCGGCATCGGCCCAGGTTCGCGGCCCATCGGTGGACTCGCCGGCTGCATGTCCTGGGCCGAGGGCTACGACGACGGCGACCAGCCCGAGGCGACGGGCGGTTTCGCCGCCCACTGTGGTCGAGGGGGCTCCTACTCCATCGCCGACCCCTTCCGCGGTGACGAGGGATGCAGAGGCGCATAAGACTACGGTTCGGCGTAGTGCTCGCTACCATGTGGTGGAGGATGGCTCTTCGGCGACGGATGAAGATGCGCTTGCAAAAGCGATGTGCCGCAAAGCGGCGATGTTTTCTTCTCTGACTGGTGGTATGTCATCCGATTCTAGCTCATTCTTATCGTATTCCACTTCTAAATTGTCCTCAAGTTTAGCGAATATAGGAGTAAATATTGGTAGAAATGGGAAGGAAATAGAAGTCTCGGCTAATGTTTTGAAACATGTGGAGTTTGATCGCCTTCGGGTATCGCCATGTGGTTCTTCAAAGCCGGTTATCTCACCTATAGATGATGAGAAAGTGATTGCCACGATTGATGGATAGCTTCTATCGCATCTGGTGGGTGAGGTGACGGAGGTGGGTATGGATGAGGACGGGCTAGGATCGTTAAATGATCTTTATGCCTCAGGCCGCAAATCCAAATCTGCCAAGGACAAGAGAAACAAGTTAGCTCGCAAAGTCGAGAAAAGATAAAAAAAAAACCCATCTGTTTCCCAATGAACGGCATTTTCACTAATAGCAGAGGTATTGGTGACTTGGCTAAACATTTGAATATTGCTCAGTATGTGAGGGATCATAGGTTGGAGTTTTTGGCGATTTCGGAAACGGGTAGAAGGGATTTTACGCCGAGTGTGTTGGACTGTCTCTCGGGAGGTGTAGACTTAACTTGGCATTCAATCCCTCCTCGTGAAGATCTGGCGGCATTCTACTAGGCGTTAAATCAGACTCTATGGATGTGTTGGCAGTAACGGATGGTGACTTTCATATTAAGGCACATATCCGGAACAGAGCTGATAATTTCATATGGAGTTTGGTTGCCGTCTATGGTGCTGCCCAAGAAGAACATAAAGCAGCATTCCGCGAGTTGGTGAATCTGGCTAATGAGAACCCGTATCCTATGATTATAGGTGGGGATTTTAATATGCTAAGATTCCAACATGAAAAAGCAAAGGGAGGTTCGATAGACATTGGCCTTTCTTGTTCAATGCTGTCATTGACAGTCTGGATTTGAGAGAGGTTCATATGACAAGGAGACAATTTACTTGGGCTAATAGTCTCCCGGAGCCGCATACGAAAAACTAGATCGAGTACTAATGACCACTGATTGGGAAGATAAATACCCATTGGTCACAGTACGAGCTCTGGAACGTATCGAGTCTATATCGGATCATGCACCCATTCTACTTTCTACCGGTACAGTAAGACCAATTACTCAACCACAGTTCAAATTTGAATTGGGATGATTGTTGCGTGATGGTTTTGATGAACTGGTTAAAAATGTATGGGCTAAACCAGTGGCAGGAACTACTTTGATCGGAAGATGGAACATTAAGATGCATAATGTTCGCAGATATCTTCGTGGTTGGGCTAGACATACTACTGGTAATCTAAAAAAGAGAAAGAGCGTCTGTGCACCATTATTAATGAACTTGACATCATCGCAGAAAGTAGGCTACTAAACCAGCAAGAAATTGAGCTAAAAAGCCAATCTAATGCGAAAGTAGCATCCTTGTTGCGTGAGGAAGAGATCAAATGGTACCAGAGATCAAAGGCTAAATTCATCTTAGAAGGAGACTCGAATACTCTCTATTTTCATAATGTAGCCAATGGGCGAAATAGAAAGAAGCAGATTCATTCTCTGGTACAGGATGAAGGTCTGATCGAAGGACAAGATCAGCTCAAGGCATATATTACAAAGTTTTATAAAGATTTGTTTGGGGTTCCGATGGATACTCATGTATCTATGGATGAGTCGCGAACAGATGATATTCCACAAGTTTCTATCGAGGAGAATACCTTCCTTACTGCTCCCTTCACTGAAGAGGAGATTAAGAAGGCAGTATTTTTGATGGAACACAATAAGGCGCCAGGACCGGATGGCTTTCCGGCAGAGTTTTACCAGCATTTCTGGGAAACCATCAAGGATGATTTACTGGAATTGTTTGGTTGTCTGCATGCGGGCCAACTAGATCTGTTTCGCCTTAATTTTGGGGAAATCATTTTGTTGCCTAAGATTGTGGAAGCAGAAAGGATTCAACAATATCGATCAATCTGCCTTCTAAATGTTAGCTTCTAAATCTTTACGAAAGTTGCTACCATTCGGCTTAACGCGGTGGCTGATCATGTGGTGAAACCTACACAAACTGATTTTATGCAGGGTAGGAATATCCTTGATGGAGTCGTGGTTTTACACGAGACTGTCCATGAGATGCACACCAAAAAGCTAAATGGAGTAATTTTTAAAATAGACTTTGAAAAGGCCTATGATAAGGTTAATTGGTCGTTCCTCCATCAAACTCTGAGAATGAAAGGTTTCTCGGAGGAGTGATGTGCCATGATCCATAATTTTGTGTCTGGAGGGAGTGTTGATGTTAAAATCAATGATGATATAGGAAAATACTTCCAGACAAAAAAGGGATTGAGGCAAAGTGATCCATTATCGCCCATACTCTTTAACATTGTGGCGGATATGTTAGCAATCATGATTGACCGAGCTAAAGAAAATGGCCTCATTGAAGGAGTAGTACCCCATCTTGTGGATGGGGGACTATCTATCCTTCAATACGTAGATAACACAATTCTGTTTATGGAACATGATCTACCGAAAGCAACGAATCTAAAGTTAATTCTTTCAGCATTCGAGCAATTGTCTGGATTAAAGATCAATTTTCATAAAAGTGAATTGTTTTGCTTTGGCGAAGCCCAGGACGCGATTGCTCAATATTCTGAAATTTTCGGATGTGAGCAAGGTCAGTTTCCTATCCAGTATTTGGGTATCCCGTTACATTATAGGAGACTGCCTAATGTTGAATGGAAACACGTTGAAGATCATCTGCAAAAAGGCTGGCAAGCTGGAAAGGTAAATTATTTTCCCTAGGTGGAAGATTGGTACTCATAAACTCAGTCCTGACAAACATGGTTCTGTATATGATATCATTCTTCCAACTATCCAAAGGAGTCTTAAAGAAGTTGGATTACTTCAGATCGAGATTATTTTAGCAAGGGGATAATGAAAAGAAGAAATATCGACTGGCAAGATGAGATGTGGTATGCAGACCCAAAGATCAGGGAGGGCTGGGCATTCATGACCTTATGGTCAAAAAATCATCTCTTCTAGGTAAATGGCTATTTAAGCTGCTTAGAGAAAATGACGTTTGGCAAACCCTCCTAAAGAGAAAATACATCGGCACAAAAGCGTTATCGCAGGTGATTTGGAAACCGGGTGATTCTCACTTTTGGGCTGGCCTAATAGCGACAAAGAAGCATTTCTTTCGCTATGGGGTATTTAGCATAAAGGATGGATCTCAGATACGGTTTTGGGAGAATCAATGGTTAGGAAATACCACCCTTCGAGAAAAGTATCCAGCCCTACATAATATTGTGCTTCACAAAGGAGAAACGTTAGCTACAGTAATGCAAACGTTTCCACCAAATATGACGTTCAGGCGAGATGTTATCGGACCAAGACTGCAATCTTGGAATGCTCTGTTAGATAGTTTGGCTATGATCCAACTATCACAAGGCACCGATGAATTTCGATGGAGTTTAACTAAGAATGGTATGTTCTCAGTTGACTCCTTGTATAGGGCATTGATACATTTAGAAGTGCCGATCGATAACAATAAGAACATATGGCGCATGAAGATACCTCTGAAGATGAAAATCTTTGCATGGTACCTTCGTATTAACTAAAGATAATTTTTTCAGGCGTAATTGGCATGGAAGTACAAAGTGTGTTTCGTGTCCTATGAACGAGACGATAAAACACTTATTCTTCGAGTGCGTTTTTGCGCGGTCTATATGGTCAGCTATCCAAATGGCTTCGAACTTATATCCTCCAACATCCGTTGCAAATATATTTGGTAACTGGTTGAGTGGAGTTGATAATGGGTTTAAAACTATGTTTAGGGTAGGAGCGCTTGCCATTATATGGTCGCTCTGGTTGTAGAAATGACAAGATTTTTAGTGATAATTTTTTTCTCGTTTGCAGATTCTATTCCGTTGCACGGGTATTCTCCGTTCGTGGTGCTCATTACAACGAGCGGAGTATCGCGGCCAATTAATGGAGCCATGTGCACGGCTGGAAAGAGTGGCGAGGGATATTTTTATCCCACATGGATGACCGTTTGATTTACGGATCGCGGCACCATAGGCGACAGTTGATTCCTCATCGCTTTTGATTGTAATCGGCTAGTTGCTATTAATTCGTTGTTTTATTTTGTACTATGTCGGCTGTGTGCATCGTTATGCAGAAGCCGAGTGTAATACTTTTTAAAAGTAATAAAGCCCATTATCGAAAAAAACCCATCTACGTGAAGAGAACCCCGCCAGCGGGTACGTTTAGCAAATTCCACAGCAGGCGGACGAAACGTTCCGCCCGTCAGCAAGACAGCAACTCAACATCACGACCAAAAAAAACACTACCGCCTCCTCCTCTCCGCTCCTCTCTACCATCGCAATCGTCTCATCCAGGGGCGGAGCCAGGATTTAGATATAGGGGGGGGCGAGCCATTGAAGGTCGCAAGTGAAGTACTTCTATCGTTTATCAAGATACCAAGCCAGAAATAAAAAAACGACATTTCCATGTATGTGCCAAAAGAATGACATGAATATATGTTATCTCTATCTCAAATCATATAAAGTAGGTATTTAATAAAACAGACACAAAACTACCGTTTAAGAATTCAGACATAGATCTACTACTATTGTCAACACTTGGATAAGAAATTTCAGCGGGACGCCAGATTGGAGGTTTAAACAATTGGATTGAAAAACAATTTATTATATTCATCTTTTTAGGAACTAGTATATCCATTTTCTTCATTTGTTACTATAAAATTATTGGAAAAATTAAACAAGAGGAAATTGATCACGTAAGCACGTACATGTGTGTATCCTGTCTGTACATGATTGATAATTCGGTGGTGATTTCATTGGACGGACCCATGTCGCAAACGATACGACGTCCGGGTAACGAAGATCATCGGCGTTGCCATATCCGCCGCTACTCGCCGGCCATCTCCCATCCAAGTTTGACTGTTTTCGAGCGAGAACATCATTAGGGCAGCCAGATCGATTGTATTGTGATGTTTGAGAGGCGAGACGAGACGTCGATTTCTGGCCTAGGAAGTTAGCTAGATGGGTTGTTGCCTATTGATTGCTGGGGCTGGGTGCGTAAGACAGATTTCCGCTAGCTTTGGGCTTAAATACTAAGAGAAATACACAGTTATGAGCAGCTATTAGTATGTATATACCAGTATTATACGATTAGTATATGCTGATGTTAGGGGGCGAACCATTGAGGGGGTCTGACCCCTGCTAGCCCCCCTTGTCTCCGCCCCTGACTCTCGTCCCCTGACACGCCGCCTCCTCTCCCTTCTACACACCTTGCCCCGCCGGCCCCTCTCCAGGCGCCGCCGCCTCCTCACTTGACAACCTGGACTGCGCCCCCGTCATCCTTCTGGGTCGCGGTGAGCCGGAGAATGGAACTTCATCTGCTCCATGGCGTCCTCACTAGGATTCAGCAATCAAGGACCCTCGGGGAGAGAAGCAGGTTGAGCAGCTAGGAGGGGAAGGAGGCGCCTGTTGATCCGAAATCCATCAGCCTGCACATGCTCACTGTGTCGCTCCACTCGATGGCTGCCGACGGGCGCCTACGCGACGACCGCGGCCAGATCTGTGTCTAGGAGACTAGGACTACACAACCCCGCCTCATCGCCGTCCCTCCACTCGCCATCAGGGTACAAGCCGGTATAAATTTGTCCCTAATCGTGCTCACTCCCCACTCCCCTGATCACCTCCTTGCTCGTCCGCAGCTCGCTGCAGTTCTCTACCGACTTATGAATTTCGATTATGGTTTTTGTTCTGAGCAGGTTTATTCAGATTTGTAGAGATGCTTGGGCTGCAGTTTATTCGGCTATGCATGGTAATTGTCAACAGCAATCGTGCAAAGGTCCATGAAAAAGGTTATTTACCAATAGCAAATAAAGATTGGACCATCCTCCAACAATGTCTTATGGCATAGCAGGTGTAATCAAGTACTCGAGGGGCTGTGTTCTTGTAGCTTAATAAACCGTGAATGATTTGCCAAGTTAGAAGTATAGGCATATATGCCCCAATTGGGTAGCATTATAGTAATTCAGGTGTAGTGGTATGGACTATGCTCATGCTCCGTCAGAGAATGCCGATAGCTAGGTCAATAAATTGGATATTTTGTGTATACCCTGAATTTTAATTAATCGCTTCATGCATAATGTATGCAAGAATTCTGATGTGTGGCAGTGATTAATTCTTCACGTGCAGTGCAGGAACCTGGACACATGGTGCTGGTGGATTTTAGCCGCAAGGTGTGTGTCTTGATCCTTGATTAATCATATTATTCTTAAATCGATGTGAAGTGATTTTTCTATATGGATGAGTGATATTAGAAGACATGCAGTTGCCATCGATGAAGCAACACAAAAAGGGAGAAAGGCCCCAAACGAGTATCCTTGGCTTCCATGACACTTTGCTCTGCTGGTTGTCCTCTTTTTCTTTCTTTTTTCATCTGAAAGTCGTGTAAATCTGATGCTACTGTTTTACTCCAAAACGAATGGGGATCATTCAACTAGGCTCATATAACTTATCTTGACGACAAGACAGTACGGAATTGGGTGTTGCTTGTAACAGATAATATGTAAAGGAAATGAAAAAAAAGTGTTCAGGCAAATAACTTGAGAGAATGTTATTGCCATGGCCGAGCAGTAGTGCACCTGGAGGCTTTAGATAAGTTCAGTGAGCTGCTGGATGTTTTTTCTTGTCACAAAATTACCTGCAGATCATACAAAACGCTCTGAGTGGGAAATCACAGAAGTACATGTAATAATGGCTACTACTGATACTGAAACTTGCACATTATAGGAACTGACACGGAACTATTTTTTAGAAAATAATCTTGCGTAAAATGCTAGTCAGTTGTTTTGAAAAAGAATACGCATGGAATTATTTTAGCAGAATGTAGTGCTTTCCCATTTTAGAGTGAAGGGCATGCAACATTTTAACTGGCACGGTTGTTAAACATGTTCAATATACAATGCTAGTCAGTTGTGCTTTCGTATACATTGATTGTAGGAAATGTTTCACTATAAATATTTGTTTTGTCCTTCTCATCTTTTGGAAAAATCTAACACACTTTAGTTCATTTGGTTGTAGATTGGACGGCGTGAGCTTCCTATTACATTCCTTTTACACAACTATTAAGTTGGTTGACTTCTGTAGCAACGATTTGTCTTTTTATTTTCTTCGGATCAAAAATAAAGTGTGTAATATTGCAATTCTTGTAATGAAAATTTCAACGAAATGAAAAGCAATGTACGATAAGTTTGTCATGTGTCTCTCCATGGTGAGAAGACCACTCCCTGAAAAAAATTGTGGACCAATTTATTCGATCAACTTTGCTAGGGTACTCTAGCATACTTACCATGGGAGCATACTGTGAATTATATACTCTACATTTGGTTGTATCTTGAATTATCTTTTGAATTTCAGAAAATTGCATGATAATTATAGTTATGAATTAGAGACGATCTTGCGTCTTGTGTGACAGAAAGAATGATGTGTGATCATTTAGTCAAAGTCTAGGTCAGTGCAGTGGTAAAATGTGACCCAGAAATGGATAGAGACACGGGTGAAGGTGAAAGGACCACAATAGAAACCTTATGGACTACATGTTGTGCCGATTTGCATTAAAGAAAACGTGCGTGCACGTGCAAGCTGACTAGTATGGCCTAAACAACAAAAGTAGGGACTATTCATCAGATTGAAAAAAAAATCGGGCAAGTTCAATTTACATAGATATATTTGTGGAAACAATATTTTCTGCAGGGACTACATTATTCATTTGGAAGCTTTAGACCGACATCTGTTGAATCGGTTGTTGTTCTCATTTTATTACTTGACCGCAGTTTCGGTCTTATTGTCCTGTTTATCCTATCATGACAAGAACGATGAGCTGGAGATGCCATCTTGCATGATTGACTCAGACGATGACTGATCCGAAGAGTTCCCGTATCTTTCCAATGTCAACGAGTTTCAGAGATGGACGGTGTTTCGGGGAAAAAACAGTTTTGAGAGAAAGTCAGAGAAGCTTTCCTTCAACCATGTCATGAGTGTAATGCAGAGAAGCTTCTTTGAACCCAAGATAGGCGGAGTTGTGCAATCTACTATTCCACCACTCACAAAATTAAAATATATTTCAATATGCTTGGCTCGAGCATGAAAAACTGGATTTGTTGATAAATATGTAGCTCCCATATTGTCACTCCATAGACACGGTGGTTGAGACAATTTAATTCGAAGTTCTTCAAGTAATGACTGTCTCCAAACTATTTCAGCGGTGGCATTTGCCACAGACTTGTACTGTGCTTCGGTACTTGACCTAGAAACTGTGGATTGCTTCTTAGCACTACTAGAAATGAGATGTGGCCCAAAGAACACATCAAAACCTCTAGTTGACCAACGATAATCTACACATCCTGCCCAGTCTGCATATGAAAAAGTACTAAGAAGTGTGGAGTTAGACTTCATTAATGTTAATCCAACTCCAATTGTATGTTTGATATATCTCATGATACACTTGGCGGCTGTCCAATGCACAGTTGCGGGAGCGTGTAAGCACTGGCAAATTTTGTTACCTAAGATTTTGGAGGCAGAAAGGATACAACAATATAGACCGATATGTCTCCTTAATGTTAGTTTCAAAATATTTACGAAAGTTGCAACCATCAGGTTAAATTCGGTGGCAGATCATGTCTTAAAACCTACGCAAACGGCTTTCACATAAGGTAGGAATATTCTTGACGGTGTCGTGATTTTACACGAAACCGTACATGAGATGCATATGAAGAAACTTAACGGTATGATTTTTAAAATATACTTTGAGATGGCATACGATAACGTGAACTCGGCGTTCCTCCAATAAACTATGAAAATGAAAGGGTTCTCAGAAGAGAGATGCGCCATGGTTGCCATTAAAGTCAATGATGATGTTGGTCGATACTTTTAGAGTAAAAAAAGGCTTAACACAAAGTGATCCATTGTCTCCCATATTATTCAATATTGTGGCTGATATGCTTGCTATCATGATTGAAAAAGCCAAAGAAAAAGGCCTGATCGAGTGAGTGGTTTCATATCTAGTTGATGGGGGACTATCTTGTAGGGTTCGCAACATAGAAAACAATAATTTTCCTACGCGAAGAACAACCAAGGGGCCAAGATCTAATCTAGAGGATGCGAGCAACGTGTAGAATTAGTCTGAAAAGATCTAACACTCGAAGATTGAAAGTGTTACGAGATCAAATCTCGTGGTTGATTTAGTCGAACACTCGCCGATCTCAAGATCGTATGGACGATCGTTCCAGAGCTACAGGCGGAAGCACTTCCGTACTCGGTCATATGTATGGTTGTTGATGACTTCCTTTCCCCATTCCAGTGAGGCATCGGATCTAGTAGATCCTCCAGGAATCCCAGCAGCACGACTGTCTGGTGGTGGTATTGGAGAAATTTCTGCATGGCTTCGCCAAGCCGGTGCAAGGGAGAACTGGAGGAGGGAGGTGGCAACAAGGGAGAGATGTACAACATCTTGATGTGCTTCCCCTTCTCCTTTAATAGGCAAGGACCTGCAGCCATATCAATTCCTAGGGGGGCAACCCCCTCATTCAAGAGTGGTAACCTTTTCTTTCAAGAGTGGTAACTCCCCTTTTAAAGGGCTACCAATTGAATGGATGCATGGACCAATTAGGGATGGTCAAATGGACCAGTGGGCCACTCTTGGTCGTGATGGATATGCGGGCCCCACAGTGGGACCCTCTGGAACCTTCTAGAACATTCCACACTCTGCCGGAAAATCCTGAAATTTTTTCGAAATCGTGAAATCACTTTGCCATATAGCTCCTCGTGATGTATAGGATCTCATCCGAGACTCCAAAAAATATTCAAACTCCAACTCATATTCCCGTATCTACCCTAAGCATCAACGAATCTTAAGTGTGTCACCGTACGGTTCGCGAATAATGCAGACATGATCGAGACACCTTTCTGATCAATAGTCAACAACGGGGTCTGGAGATCAGTAATGACTCCTACATATTCAACGATGACCTTGTGATCCTGTGAACCATAAACATTATAACTAATTCCTTTTGTCCCACGATATTTTAATTTTCCGAGATCCGATCATCGGTATCAACCATACCTTGTTCGATCTTGTTACCGACAAGTACTCTTTTACTCGTTCCCTGATATGACATATTTGTGATCTAGTCACGTGCTTGCAAGCAGTGTTGATGGTGCAGATATTGCACTCGTTAAGAGACCCCAAGAGGAGGGTGTGATGAGCACAGTAGTAGGAGTTTTCCCCTTTGTTAAGAACCAAGGTTATCAATCCAGTAGGAGAAATAGGATCTTTGGAAGGTTGATGCCACTGACGGTGGTGATGGCGCCTCACCGATGTCAGCAACAACGCGGAACCTACACACAACACAACCAAAATACTTTGTCCCAACGGTACAGTGAGGTTTTCAATCTCACCGGTCTTGCTGAAAACAAAGATTATATGTATAGTGTGGAAAATGGTGTATGCTTGCAGTAAGTAAAGAAAAAAGAAATTGTAGAGGTTTGTTTTACAGTGTAGGAAAATGGACCGGGGTTCATAGGTTCACTAGTGATGTCTCTCTATAAAAGATAGCATGCTGGGTGAACAAATTACAGCTGGGCTATTGACAAATAGAGGTTGCACCGTAGTGCATATTCATGACATGATGACTACTATGATATTTAGTGCGGGCATTACAACAATATACATAGACCGTAATCCAAGAACATCTATGACTAATAATCCACCCTCAGGTTTCATCCGAACCCCCTTAGGTATTAAGTTGCAAGCAATAGATAATTGCATTAAACAATGTGTGTAAAGTAAGCAATGATTGTACACGCGGGCACTCACACCGCTGTTTTCTCCCTAGTGGCAACAACACATCCTCCCCCGTCACGTTTCTGTCACTCGAGCACAGACGAAAAGGAGGCATGAACCCACTATCAAGCATAAATACTCCCTCTTGGAGTCACTAGCAACTACCTGGCTAGATCAACCACTAGAAACGGAAAGCACGCAAGATCACAAATAACATATGCAATAAAGACTATAATCAACTTGACATAAGTTCAATATTCATCGGATCCCAGCAAACACAGCATATAGAATTACATAAGATCAATCTCGATCATGATAGGCAGCTCACGAGATCTAAACATGAAGGCATATGAGGAGAAGACAACCATCTAGCTACGGCTATGGACCCGTAGTCCAAGGATGAACTACTCACGCATCACTCTGGGGGCAGGAATGGTGATGGAGAAACCTCCGGTGATCATCTCCTCTCCGACAGGGTGCCGGGAGACAACTTCAGAGCCCCCCCTGATCTAGGGTTGACGACGACAGCGGCTGCGGAACTTTTCGGGAATATTTGATCAGGTGCCTAGGGTTTTCCATCAGAGGGGAATAAATAGGCGAAAGGGCAAAGGCGGTGGAGCCCTGGGGGACCCACACCACTAGCTGGCGCGGCCAACCGGGGGGGGCACCCCATGGTGTGGCCCTCCTAGTGCCCGTCTTCGGCTCCTCTTCGATCTTCTGGATGCTTCCGGGGAAAATGGGCACTTCGGGCTTTGTGGGGTCCAATTCCGAGAATATTTCCAGAACAACTTTTCTGAAATAAAAAACAGCAGAAAATAGGGAACTGACACTTGGCATCTTGTTAATAGGTTAGTCCCAGAAAACGTGTAAAAATGATATAAAGAAGGGAGAAAACATGTAGATATTGGCATAATATTATCATGGAGCATCAGAAATTATAGATACTTTGGAGACGTATCAAGCATCCCCAAGCTTAGTTCCTACTCGTCCTCGAGTAGTTAAACGATAAAGCACAATAATTTCTGAGGTGACATGCTACTAACATAAACTTGATCATTATAATGTAAAAGCATATGTACACTGAGATCATAGAACTTCAAACACAAACATGATAATAGAACTTTAATAATAAATCATAGCAATCACTTTGCGTCATGAAGAGTATCTCAAATAAAGGATCATGAATAATAATGCAAAGAAAGACAAATGTTTGTTTCAGGTATAGAGAAAGCATGGCAAAGTGGTATTTCGCTAGTCCTTAAGAGTGGGACAAAACATAAATGCCAGGAGACCTTCAAAGTTCATGAGGAAGAGTAGAGAAAATAATTTGAGAACACACAATATCACATTATGAATCAATTATTGATGTTTATGGGACAAATGCACATAGAACTCAGAATGGCAAAAATGCTCCCTCAACTGTGCATAAAGTTAGAAGATGGAGAATCAACATAAAAGTAAAAGAAAGGCCCTTCGCGGAGGGAAGCAGAGACCACTCATGCGCTAGAGATTTTTATTTTATTAAACAGAGGTATTAAAAGTTTGACACTCCTCCCATCCATCTTTCACAAACCATGGCTAACCGAATCCTCAGGTGTCTGCCAACAATCACATACCATGGAGGAGTGTCTATATTTTAGGATAGGTGTGTGTTAATGTAAACGAATGGTGAACAGAAAATACAATACGTCACAAGTCAACTGGATTCACAAGAGCGGATCCCATATGAAGGACGCATCTGGGTAGAAGGTCATCCCTCTTTCTCCTTTCTTTACACAATTATGCTTTGACTGATAAATCAGGGGCAAACATAGTGAAGAGAATTTGTTTGCATTAATTTGGGACTGGGCACCCCGCTGCCAGCTCTTCTATCATTTGGATAAGCGTATGAAGCCACTAGTCCAGGGTGTGAAATCCAATCAAGAAGTGAGATAAAGATTCTCCATTGATGTCCTCATGAGAAAAAACAAGAACACAAAACATGAGTAATTTTGAAAGTTTTAAAGGTAGCACATGAACAATTTACTTGGAGTGGCAGTGAAATACCACATGTAGGTAGGTATGGTGGACACAATGGAAAATCTTTGGTTTTAAGGGAGTTGGATGCACGAGTAGAGCTCATACTCAATACAGGTGGAGGCTAGCAAAAGACTAGGAGCGACAAATCAAGAGAGCATAAGAGTCGTAATCATGCATAGCGACATAAACATCATTAATTAAATCATAAGCGGTATCACAAGTTCAAAAACTAAGTGGTCATGGAGGCTATTTGTGACTGTTTCATAGTCATAAACATGGTGTGAGCATGCGCCAAGTCAACCAAATAAAACATTCGAAAGAGAATACCATAAATTTATGCTTTACTATGACAAGAAGAACTCATGAATCTTTCAATGGCATATTAAACACTCTCAGCTATTTGAGGCTATTCATGCTACTCAATAACCACAAGGATTTAAAACTAAAATATCATTTAGCATGGCATGAAAAAGTTCTAGCCACGGTCTATACAAGCTTCTACTTGCATTGTTATAAATTCTACTTCAAGCAGCAGTTCCTTTTCCTAACAAGCACCACACAATATATGTTTTAACAAAAATACTCTTTATGATACAACAAGCAAACATGAGAGTACTCACATAACACTACTAAAACTAACAGCTTTGATAAGAGATGCATGCAAAACAGGAGCTAAATAAATACAACAGCCAGACAAATATTAAGAATACAAAGTATTCCCATGAAAAAACGGAGTGTGTCACTCTCCAATAAAAGAAGGCTGGGGTCCAACCAAGCTTACTACAAAAAAAAAACTGAAAACAAAAATAAAAGACGCTCCAAGTAAAGTACATAAGATGTGACCGAATAAAAATATAGTTTCACCAGAAGTGACCTGATAATTTATTGATGAAGAAGGGGATTCCTTGGGCATCCCCAATCTTAGACGCTTGAATCTTCTTGATATTTGCTAGGATGTACCACCAGGGCATCCCCAAGCTTAGTCTCCTCACTCTTCTTGATCACGACATATCATCCTCTTATCTTGACCCTTGAAAACTTCCTTCACACCAAACTTCTCACAATCTTCATTAGCAACGTTAGTGCAATCGAAATAATAGTTTCACATGGTTCAGTTTCAACACAATCCTAACACTCAAAAACACATTGGCTACTATCAATTTTTTTTAAACTATTTTTCTCAAAAGAACACCAAAATAATTGGCAGAAATCTGTCAAAACATGACAGCAGGAAAAGATGATTTTTTTTTCTAATATCTTCTATTGCTCAAATCAAAAAGTGGTCAACTAAGAAAAGTTTCATATACAGCCCAGGATTACGGACAAAACATCTCAGGTCATTTTGAATTTTCTGTGATTCTATACAAATTTTACAGTGGTCAGAAGAAATCTGTTTCCTGCGCAGAAATCCGAAATATAGTCTGAACTTTCCACTAGAGGCTTTACTTGGCTCAAAAAACATAAAATAAAAGATACAGTGGGGTTTCTAAGGAAATAGACAACACCCAAGTGCAAAGAACACAAAAGAAAACAAAGGAAAACTATTTGAAAACAGAGAAATAAAACGGGTTGTCTCTCGGTAGCGCTTTTATTTAACGTCTTTTAGCTAGTCATAGAAAGCAACTCAAGTATTTTCAAGTGAAGAAGCATCAACATCATAACTTGATCTTATAATAGAGTCAAAAGGTAGCTTCATCATCTTTCTAGGAAAGTGTTCCATACCTATCTTGAGGGGGAATTGATACTTAATACTCCGCTCTTTAATATCAATAAAAGCACCAACAGTTCTAAGAAAAGGTCTTTCCAAAACAATAAGACAAGAAGCATTGCATTCAATATTCATAACAACAAAATCAACAGGGGCACGATTATTGTTAACCATAATAAGAACATCATCAATTCTACCAAGAGGTTTCTTCTTAGCATTATCAGCAAGATGAACATCCAAATAAAGTGTTCCAACGGTGGTAGATCAAGCATATCATAAAGCTTTTGAGGCATAAAAGAGATACTAGCACCAAGATCACACAAAGCATTGCAATCAAAATCATTTAATTTTATCTTAATGATACGCTCCCAACCATCATCTAATTTCCTAGGGACAGATGTTTCAAGTTTCAGTTTCTTCCCTAACTTTTATGAGAGCATTGGTAATATTTTTAGTAAAGGCCATATTCATGGCACTAGCATTGGGACTTCTAGCAAGATTTTGTACAAACATAATAACTTCAGAGATATTGCAATCATCAAAATCAAAATTATTATCATCAAAAGTAATGGGACCATTATCTCCTATATCTTTAAAAATTTCAGCACTTTTATTAGAAGCAATTTTAGCAATTTGAGGTAGTTTAGCACGTTTCACCGAAGGGGTGGGGACCTTGTTAACACCAACTACTTTACCATTCATAGTAGGAGGTTTATTAGCACTTGGAGCTTCAGTTTGACTAGTGGTTGTGATAGTGCAAACTCTAGCAATACTATTCTTTCTAGCTAATTCATCTTCTCTTTCCCACCTAGCACGTAATTCAGCAATTAATCTAACATTATTATCTATTCGAACTTGGATGGCATTCAAAGTTTTACTTTGTTTAACATCTTGTGGAAAAACCTTTAGTTTTAGAAAATCGACATCAATAGCTAGGTTGTCAACTTTAGAGGCAAGAACATCTATTTTACCAAGCTTTTCCTCAACAGATTTATTAAAAGAAGTTTGTGTGCTAATAAATTCTCTAAGCATGTTTTCAAGATCAGAGGTACAGCTTTTATTGTTATGGTAGGAGTTGCCATAAGAATTACCATAACCATTATTAAGAGGATAGGGCTTATAATTGTTTCCACCAAAATTATTTCTATAAGCATTGTTGTTAAAATTATTATTTCTAATAAAGTTCACATCAACATGCTCTTCTTGAGCAAAAAAAGAGGCTAAAGGAACATTATTTGGATCGACTTGAGCTTTACCATTGACAAGCATAGACATAATAGCATCAAGACTTTCACTCAAAGAGGAGGTTTCTTCAACAGAATTTACCTTCTTACCTTGTGGAGCTCTCTCAGGGTGCCACTCTGAATAATTTATCATCATATATCAAGAAGCTTTGATGCATTGCCCAAAGTGATGGACATAAAGGTACCTCCAGCAGCTGAATCTAATAGGTTTCTTGAGGAGAAATTCACTCCTGCATAAAAAGTTTGTATAATCATCCAAGTAGTCAGTCCATGAGTGGGACAATTCTTCACCATAGTTTTCATTCTTTCCCAAGCTTTAGCAACATGTTCATTATCAAATTGTTTAAAATTCATTATGTCACTTCTCAGGGATATAATCTTAGCAGAAGGATAATATTTTCCAATGAAAGCATCTTTACACTTAGTCCATGAATCAATACTATTTCTAGGAAAAGATAGCAACCATTCTTTAGCTCTTCCTCTCAAAGAGAAAGGGAACAATTTCAGTTTTATAATATCTCCATCCACATCTTTATATTTTTGCATCTCACATAGTTCAACAAAATTATTAAGGTGAGCAGCAGCATCATCAGTACTAGCACCATAAAATTGCTCTTTCATAACAAGATTTGATAAATCAGTTTTAATTTCATAGAAAGCAGTAGTAGGAGTAGGTGGAGCAATAGGTGTGCAAATAAAATCATTGTTGTTTGTGCTAGTGAAGTGACACAACTTAGTATTCTCAGAGGAACTCATTTTTGCAAAATAACAACAACTAAATAACAGCTATAAAGTAAACTAATTATTTTGTGTTTTTCATATAGAGAAGCAAAACAAGAAAAAAATATAAAAACAAGACAATAAACAAAATAAAGAGGTTGAGAGTGAGAGACTCCCCTTGCCAGAATACTTCTTTCTCCCCACCAACGACATTTTTTTCCGTTGCGAGACTCGACCAATCAGGAAAAAGCATGTGGACCAATCAAAATACGCCACATGGAAACAAAATAGCGCCACGTCGTCTTCTTCTGGGACGAAATCTGCTCGTCGCAGGCTACCCAGCGACATTTTTTTTCGTCGGTAAACTTGTGGCACGTGCACCAACCAAATGGTGCCACACAACGTCTTTTCCACGATGTTTTTTTCCGTCTCGGATTTGGGTGATGTCATCACCGTGCCGGGGACGTTATTTTTACGTCGTCTAATCGCCCACTCATAGTAGGCCACGTGGGCTGGGCATACATCGCCACGTGTCCGTATTTTCCTTGACGGACTTTTACGTTACGTTACTATGATGTCGGTTTTGGTGCTATTTGGGTGATTACATCATCGTTATAATTGCCAATTGCAAACATGCAGAAAAGGAAACCATATAAAAAGCATCAAATATTTAGTTTTTCTCACAGAATATCAAACCAACATACAGAACCACCGTTTCAAGGGACACGCATTTGCTCAACCAGCATCTCCTTCTATTTGAGATTTCTTTAGCGTAGCTTGTTGCTTCCGAATGTCTTCCATATCCACTACAAACTTCAGCCTCAGTTGCTCGGATTCTGCTTTCGCCGTCCTCATATCAGCAATTGTTCTACACACATTCACATCAAGCTGCGGTTGAGGCTCAGACTTTGAAAGACATGATTCCACACGAGCCTTCTTTGAGAAAGTATGCTTTCCACTCTTCGGCATGACAACTTCACTGTCATCCTCGTCCTCAACCTCTGAAGCAGATCGAGACATCACCCTTTTCTTGCTTTCCTATCAAGCATGCAAAGAAAATAGATGAAAATAACAACTCACAAAAATGTACAGAACATAGATGAAACTAGCAGATGACAAGCATGTACAAAATTTTTTATGAAAACTAGCAGGTTATAGTCAAACAACGGTGTGTGTCACGAACTAGCAGATGAGAAGCATAGATGAAACAGCAGGTGTCAAGCATGTGAGGAAGATAGATAAAAATAGCAGATGACAAGTATGTACAAAAAAATGATGAAAACTAGCAGATTATAGTCAAACAACGGTGCGTGTCATGAACTAGCAGATGAGAAGCATAGATGAAACAGCATGTGTCAAGAATGTGAGGAAGATAGATGAAAATAGCAGATGACAAGTATGTACAAAAAATAGATCAAAACTAGCAGATTATTATCAACCAACTGTGTGTGTAATGAACTAGCAGATGAGAAGCATAGATGGAATAGCAGCTCTCAAGCATGTGAGGAAGATAGATGGAAACCATGTTGAAATGACAACGACAGCCTTAATTACTATAAGTGGATTTCACGGCCTTAATTAGCTTGCCAAAACGTTTTATAGTATGGAATAGAGGAAGTAGCAGTATGGAATAGAGGAAGTAGCACAAAATATATGGCGCCACATTGATCAAACAGTTCAACACAAGATAAGAAACCTGCACCATAGTTGTTGCGATATCATGAAACAATGTTGAGCTACCGGGTTAGGGAATAACCTGCAGCTCATTGCCCACGCTGGATTGTGATTGATATGACACGACTCCTTCAGTGGCATATGATTCCTCTTCAACATCATACACATGCATGTACTGAGATCCAGAATCTTGCTTCTTGGTCTTTTTGGGGGGGGGGGGGATACAGTAGGACATAAAAGAAAACTTGCTGGCTTTATGCCCAGTTCATGCATCTTTGCATTGTTTGCGATGATAGTTCTGGCACGCTCTTCTTCAATGGGGTGTAGTGGCGATCCTAACATGAATAAAAAACTAAAAGTAAAGTACAAATATAACACTTCATAAGAACCTAATACAGCATAAAAAATTAAGGCACTCATCTTGTAAGAACAGTCCAGTGCAAATAATATAAATTCAGATCCTAACTAAGACTGATAGGATCACAAGCAAAGTGACATTAAACCTAATACGTAGTATACAAGCTAGATTGCTGCAAATGAGCAAATTTTTACCAAGCAAGAAGGCCCCGCTTCCTATTTCCGTTACAAGAAACCGTTTAGAGAGATTTATTGCATCAAACATTAGCAGTATAATTAGGATAATAATGAATCATCAAACATACGATTAAACAGACAAGCAATTTAGAAAGATTAACTGCATCGAACATAAGCAGGATAATAAGGAAGCATCCAGCATACAATTAAATAGACAAAAGAAATTTAGAGAGAATAGTTGCCTGCGTCTTTAGGGTCTTCTGTCTTGCTGCGTTTCTCGCCTTCAATCTTCACTCGTTTCAGCGTGCTTGCAGACATTGACGGTGATGTTGCGGCGAGCTTGGAGACGAGGTGGAATATCTGGATGTACGGCAAGGTCGGTGTCGAGGTGGCTGACCGGCGAACACGGCGTCGAGGTGGCTGCCCGGCGAGCACGGCGCGAGGTGGAAGATAACGTACGGCGAGGTTGGAGACGAAGTGGCAGACAGGCGAGCACAACGGCGAGGTGGCAGATCTGGACGGCGAAAAGGCCGGTGATGTGGCAGATCTGGAGGGTGATCTCGACGGCGACGAGGGAGTTCTGGCAAGCAAGCTATACGGCGATGTGTGAGACTGGGGGAATAGAGGATCTATTTTGGAAGGACAAGGGGGAGTGGATATTTCTAAATAGTGGCTTTCTCTTTTGGCGAGAGGACCGATCGAGGGGATAAGGCAGGGTTTCAGAACGATTACAAAAATGTCCTCCAGGCTAAAGCTTGCCAGTTGTGTGCGGGAGGTGTAACATCCCTACTTTTGTGTAATAAAGTGAGGTGTTGTGTACATGGCATGCATGCATGAAAATTGGACAAAATTTTTGCTTTTAAAGTTTAATTAGAGAATTACCAGAAAATGACTTAAACTTGTTCTAAACAAAGTTGTTCTGCAAAGTTTCTCAAATGGAACCAAACTTATGCTAGAAAGGTAGCAAACTTAAAGAGCTTTCCAATGACTATTTTTGCGCAATTTTTGGTTCACAAAAAGGCCCTCAAATTTCATTTTTGGGTTCTGTTTTAAAATTTCCAGGGGCTTCTTTGCAATTCTATTTTTCTCCCAGGGGGGTTTTTTCGAAACCTTCCCTGTCGTCTTCCTCCTGTCGCCGGACAGGAGGGCAGCCGCCGCCGTGCCACCTCCTGCTCCTCTCCCTGTCGACGTGGAGGCCCCGAACGCCTCCAAGGAGACGTCCCCATCGAGCTCAGCTCGCAGAACGCCCCCTCTCTCTCCCGCAGTTCCTCTCCTCCCTCTGTCTCTCTCGTCCGCCGAAACCGGCCGTCGCCGTCGATCCGTCACCGCCGTTGCTCCGCTCCCTCCCCGGCCCTCTCGTTAGGCTCATTGGATCCGCGACGAGCCCCTCCCCGCCCTCGAGAAGACGCAGCAGCCGGGATGCCGTAGGCGCCGCGAATCGCGCCGCCTCCTCCCTCCTCTCCGGTCGCCGGACTCCTCACCGCGCCGCCGATTGCGACCACCTCCGGCCCCGCCGAGCTCTTCCTCGTGCCCGTGGTGAGCTCCCGCATCTCCCAAACCCCTCCGTTGAGTCTTTCTCGGCCGGAATCGAAGAACCTCACCGGAGCCCGATAGCCCGCCGCCGCTCGCCGTCTTCCCCTCGTCGCCGGTGGCCTATTAGGGGTGGCGCCGCCACCCTCACGTCCGCTTCGACGAGACGAAGCCAACGCGCGCAAGCACGCTTCCGGGGGCCGCCTGCATCGCCGCCGGCGAGCAGTTCCGGCCACTGCCGACCACCACCGTGAGGTCACGGTGACGTCACCGTGACGTCACCTGCCCACGTGGCGTGCCAAGTGGCCTCCTCTGTCCCTTTTGAACTGTACGGTGGGACCCGCAGGGAAAATAGAAAACAGAAAATAAAATGGTTTTGGAAATTAAATAACTTGTAATTTATAGCTCCAAAAATTATGAAAAAAATATGTGCATGTTCAGAAAAATGAGAGCTATTTATCCATGTCATTTTCATACATGTTCAACCAAGTTTAAAATGAGGTCACTTTTGTACTTAACTTTTAATTCAATTATATATTGAAAATAAAGTTTTTATTCAATAAAAATAGAAAATTAAGTGTAATATACCATTTTGATCAGTGAAACAAATGCAATCCAACTATGAGGTTTACAAAGTTATTTGAGCATGTTAGCTTGGTCACATCTCCAGTTTGGGGTTTCCTCCCCCTCCGGTGTTCGACGTTCACGGCGCGAAACCCTAGCTTCCTATCCTATTTCCTTAAGCTTCATTTCAATTGCATTGTTTTACTCATGCATACATATTGTGCATTGCACTGTCGTCAAGTATTGATTGTTTGCCTTCTTTCCGGTGTTGTTCGTTATCGGTAGACCGAGATCCGGAGGTCGATCCGGCGTTCTACGACAACCCGAGCTCCACTTTCGACGAGCAAGGCAAGCACCACCTCATGGCTACCCATGTTTTGAGTCTTTGAACCTCTTACTCATGCATTCGATTCAACTTGGTTTTGAGTCTGTTAGAGTAACCTATCCATTGCATGACCCTCCCCCTCACATGTCACCTTCATACCTGTTTACCCTCCTAGTATGACTAGGGTTGTTTGAGTATCGTAGAGCCTTGTGTGTTATGCTTAGTCATGCTTAGTGTTCTGATCTACTACATCCGGTTGATGTTTTGGATCACTTCGATAACCTTGTATGTTGTTATATTTGTGAGTACTGAGCATATGAAACTGACTAAGGTTAGCACGGGAGGCCACTTGGGTAGTGGTTATTCGTTCCGTACTCGCCAACCCTAGGACTTAAGGTCTCGCCGCGGAAGCCAAGACTGAGCGTGCAGCCACACGCGGGCCAATGAACCCCGCTCGGCTAACTAACTTGTTTGATCACTTCCATGGGTCACATAGTTTGAGTTTTCCATTTGCGGGTGTGTCATAAAACGTTTTGGAGAAAACTAGGGCGTGACCGGGACCAGTGATGGACGTACACGGATCTTGTCCCGACTCACAGAACAGGTGCCGTCAGGAGGTGGCCAACTCCCTGTTGACGGGGTGGCCCTGTTTGGGTTGACTCATGGATAGGGTTAAGCAAGGTAAAGGCCGTGGTCGACCACACTCTGCCGCGCTCTTAGAGAGGAGCGTTACCGCGTGGCACTAAGAGTCGGTCGATACGTGTGGGTAAAGTGTACCACCCTGCAGGGATAAATCTTTCGGAAAGCCGTGTCCACGGTTATGGACAACTTGGTGAAAGTCACGGGGTCATAGATAACTCTAACGGAATGACTAAAACTTGCTGGCAATGAATGAAGGATGCCTCCTCGACTACGTCGAGAGGGGTGATTCTTGTAGCATAAGGTAGTCTGGGGTTGAGAAAGTACTTGGTGGACAAAAGAACATAATGATCTCAGTAGTTGAGTAGACTCCTCCTCTGTTTTATAAATGCTCTATTACACGTGCTTTTCTTCCTCAACTTCGGAAAACAAAGTTGGCTTTATGCAAAGAACCTTAAAAGCCAAGTCTTGCTGAGTACCTTTTGTACTCAACCTTGCCTCGTTGTTGTTTTGTTTCAGACTTCGGTGATGCAGCTGAAGAGGGGTTCTACCTCGACGTCGACGAGTAGTTAGGAGTTCCCAGGCAGCAGCTTGGTATCTGTAGTATGGGTTTGGCTACGTTGCTTATGTTTCGGACTCTTAGTCCTTTTGCTCTTGTTGTATAGCAACATCTTTGCTTTCGCTGCTTGTTGTAATGTTGGGTTGCTTGACCTATGTTGGTCCAGTAACCTCTGTGTGTAAGCTACTCTAGTATGCCTTGTTTAATACAACTTTCATGTCTAGAGTACTGCTTTGATCGATTGTTGGTCTCGAGCCCGTTGTTATACAGTTTTGGCTATGCCTGCATAGTTGTCGCAGTCGAGGGGTTGTGGAGCCGATGATCCATGACCGAGCCCGCCTGCCGGAGATATCCGGCCTGGGGCGAGGTAACCCCAGTAACCCTCGATTGTTGTTGCACTTTCTGGACACATAGCATCTCTGTATAACTCTGGTCTCGTTCCTTCAGTTTCATCCGACTCGTGGATGCTTGGGTATACATATCTGGTTATGACTAGCATGGACACAAGGAGTAGTAGACCGGGGATCCGGACTACGTGCCGATGAATCCGGTCTGCCTGCCGTTGTTTGTTACGGCCGGGGCTGGTAACCCTGAAGCCCTTGTGGGTCCACTGCTAGGAGCACATGACAGTTTGTATATCTCGGGGTCCGGGGTCCGACAGGTCTTGGTATCAGAGCAGGACTGCCTGTAGGAAACCCTTACCGTTGGTCGATGTTGAGTCTAGAATTTGTGAAAACTACTTTGAAAAGACAAAATGAGTTATGAAAACCCTCTTAGGATTCTTTTTGCTCCTTACCTGGTATCGCTCTAACTCTGAGTCACCGTATCTCATTTGTTTTTGTGTGTTGCTTCCTTGGTGTTGTTTCAAAAGTTAGGAGTAAAACCGTTGGGTGTTTTTCTTCTGAGTACTTTGTCTCAGGTTGTTATAGTTCCAAATTCAACTCATTTCTTCATGTCTTTTGACATCTTGAAAATGTCTTTGTTTCAGATGCCTTCTGGTCAGGTTGTTCGACATACACTATGCCTTGGAGTTCCCGGTTTTCCTCATCTCCTAGCCTCAGCCTGTGCAAACATAGGAGCCCCTTGGTATCCTGTGTACACCGTGTATGAGGAGTACCGTGACTTCCACCAGACCCAGTACTTGTGTGGTGTCCGTCTTCCACAGCTAGATGGCACCATCTTTCCTGCTGAGCACTATGCCGAGGGTATTGGTTTCACCGTTGAGATGGCTGTGCAGGATGCTGCACGGCACTGTCTTAATGAGCTTCGTTACCACTACCCAGATCACGAGCATAGCTCCTTCCGTTACTGCCCTGGTTCAGATGCTACTCTTGAGGGGTGTTATACCCACACCTTTGCTGATTCCTCCCAGGAGGAAGATCTTACACTTAGGTGCACCGCTGATCTTCTTGCTGCTTATGCTCGTCGCGAGCGTGAGCTTAGTGCACTAGTTAACACCCTTGCAGCTAGTCTCAGGACTGTGACAGCCAGAGTGAGGCCATTCGTTGAGAGTGGTATTGTTCAGGCCTCTGAGATAGAGCTTCCAGCTGTACTTGTGCCTTCCTCGGTTGCATCTCCAGATGTTGGAGGTGATGTTCCCCCTCGTGGACGCTTCAGGAGGCCTAGCATGGTGCGTGGTGTACCACAGTCTCTCCACGGACCGCAGGACGAGTCTGTTCGTCGCTACCCTGGTGCTCCGGTTCCACTTCCTTTCGACTTCGGAGGATACTGAGACCGTTGTCGGTTCCAGCTAGAGTAATGTTTGCTTTCATGTACTCGAAATCCGAAGTTGTAGAAAAATAATGTATAGGAGCAGAACTTCGGTGATGTGTATCTACCGTACTTTCTTTCAGTGTTGTATGTACTTAAGCTTGTGAGCTTGTACCGCCACTATGTATGGTTTGTACTTCGACTGGTTTCAATAAATGTTGTAATATGTTGTCTCCATGTTGATGAAATGATACACTTCATGTTCATTCATTCTGTTCTACTACATTTTGGCATGTATCTTGTTGTTCCGTTGGAATTATTACATGTCGATCCATTGTATCCTTCCATGGATGTGTTATTCATGATTCCTCTTCCTTTTACTCAGGATGTCGGGTGGTACTCGTGGCCGTAATAACCCTCCTCCTGAGCCAACACCTCCGCCGCCACCCACAATGGCGCAGGTGCTGCAAAGCATTGAGAACAATCGTCTGAGGAACGAACAACTTCTGGAGCGTGTGGCCCAGAACACTGAACGCCGTGCTGCCGGCGTTACACTCGTGGACTTCCTCAAGGCTCAGCCACCTTACTTTGCTGACTCCACCGAGCCTCTCGATGCCGATGACTGGCTTCGCACAATGGAGCGCAAGTTCGTTGCTCTCCGCGTCCAGGAACGTGACCGTGTGAACTTCGCCACCTATAAGCTTGAAGGTGCTGCTGGTGCTTGGTGGGAAGGCTTTCAGGCGTTGCAGGCGCCCGATCATGAGGTCACTTGGGCAGAATTCCGTACTGCTTTCCGTGAGGCTTATATTCCGAAGGCAGTCATGGACGGTAAAAGAAAGGAGTTCCTTGATCTTACTCAGGGCAGTATGGGTATTGAGGCCTATGGTCGTGTGTTCACTCGTCTGGCTCGCTATGCTCCTCGTGATGTTACTAATGACGAGGACAAGCAGGATCTGTTCCGTAAGGGCCTGAACCCAACTGTTCGTTATGAGATGCTGCCCTTCAAGTTCCAGAGCTTCCAGGAACTTTACAACCAGGCCATCACTCTTGAACGTGGCAAAAAGGAGATGGATATTGCTATGAAGAAGAGTGCTGGAGATTCCCGTGCTTCACCCTCTGGTCAGAAGAGGAAGCGCCGTGTGTTCGTTCCATACAGCGCTGTTCCCAGGGCTCCGTTTCAGCCAAGGCCATCTGGATATGCTCCTCGTCCACCTGTCCCACCTGCTACCTCAACCTATGGTGGTGGACAAGGATCTCGTCCTCCAGTTGCCGCTCCTCCCAGCAATGTGTGCTATCGCTGTGGCCAGCCTGGTCACTTTTCGAGGGAGTGCCCTCAGAATCATGCTGGACGTGCACCTCCTCCTCCTCCTAAGAAAATGGCAAAGCCTGCTGGTGCTGGACGTGGTCGTCTGAACTATGTGACTGCTGAGGATGCTCAGGACGATCCAAGCGTCTTACTGGGTACGATTCGTGTCAACTCAATTTCGGCTTTAGCCTTATTTGATTCTGGAGCATCGCATACATTCATGTCAGAAGGGTTTGCTAAAATGCATGGGATACCTTTCGAAAAGTTGCAAAAACCGTTAGTGGTAAATTCCCCTGGTTGCAACTGGCAAACCACCATGGTTACGCCAGAGCTCATGGTTGAGGTGGGATCCTTACGATTCCCTGCAACCTTCATTGCCCTAAAATCCACTGACCTTGATGTCATACTGGGCATGGACTGGCTTGCTAAATATGGAGCTGTTTTGGATTGTGCAACAAAATGCCTCACCTTGACACATCCTTCCGGTGCCATCATCGACTATTGGTCTGAGTTCACCATTCCTCCTTCAGCACGCACACGACTTTCTCCTGAACTGCAGCTGTACTTCATGCAAGGTGATTACCCTCCTGAAATTCATGAGTTACCTGTAGTCAGTGATTTCCCTGATGTGTTTCCTGAAGAGTTACCTGGCATGCCACCTGATCGAAGTGTGGAATTTGTCATTGAGTTAGTCCCTGGTACCGCTCCTATGTCAAAAAGACCTTACCGTATGGCCCCAGAGGAGTTGGTTGAATTGAAACGCCAAATTGAGGAGTTAGAAGAAAAGGGTTTCATCCAACCTAGCACATCTTCATGGGGTTGTCCCACTATCTTTGTCAAGAAGCGGGATACCAATGTTCCACGTCTGGTTGTTGACTATCGGCCGCTGAATGCAGTGACCATCAAAAACAAGTACCCTCTTCCAAGAATCAATGACCTCTTTGATCAATTAGCTGGTGCAACTGTCTTTTCTAAGATGGACCTGCGATCAGGATACCATCAAATAAAGATCAGAAAGGAGGACATTCCTAAAACGGCGTTCACTACTCGTTATGGTCTTTACGAGTACACCGTCATGTCTTTCGGTCTTACTAATGCTCCAGCTACCTTCATGAGGCTTATGAACTCGGTATTCATGGAGTATCTTGATAAGTTCGTCGTGGTCTACATCGACGACATCTTGGTCTATTCCAAAACCGAAGATGATCATACTGAACACCTGCGTTTGGTGTTATCCAAACTCCGTGAGCACAAGCTTTATGCCAAATTCTCCAAGTGTGAGTTCTGGTTGAAACTCATCTATCTCGGACACGTAGTGTCTGCCGAAGGTGTTGCCGTTATTCCAGACAAGATCCAAACTATTCTGGACTGGGAAACACCTAAATCAGTCAAGGATGTTCGGAGTTTTCTCGGACTGGCTGGTTATTACCGTCGTTTCATCGAGAACTTCTCCAAAATTGCCAAACCTATGACTGAACTTCTTAAGAAAGGCAAAAAGTTCGAGTGGTCAGAAAAAGCAGAGGAAAGTTTCCAAACTCTGAAAACCAAACTGACTACCGCTCCTGTGCTTGTTCTTCCTGATACGAGCAAGGACTTCGTCATCTTCTGTGATGCCTCTCAACAAGGACTCGGTTGTGTGTTAATGCAAGAAGGTCATGTAGTGGCTTATGGTTCTCGTCAACTGAAACCACATGAGCACAACTATCCAACCCATGATCTTGAGCTAGCAGCCGTGGTCCATGCTCTTAAACAATGGCGTCATTATCTTCTTGGCAACCGATGTGAGTTATACTCAGATCATCAAAGTCTGAAATATCTGTTCACCCAACCGGATCTGAATCTCAGACAGAGAAGATGGTTGGAAGTAATCAAGGACTTTGACTTGGGTCTCAACTATCAACCCGGCAAAGCAAATGTCGTTGCTGACGCGCTAAGTCGGAAGTCTTATTGCAACAATCTGATGATACAACAGGCCCAACCTCCTCTTCATGAGGAGTTCTCCAAACTCAACCTGGAAATCGTTCCTTCTGGTTATTTGGCCAACCTTGAGGTAAAACCTTTCCTTGAGGACCAGATCAAGAAAGCTCAAAAGCGGGATCTAGGAATTGCCAACATCAAGAAGAACATTGCTAGCGGTGCAGCTAAATGTTTCTCCATCAATGATCAAGGTGTCGTATATTTTGGCAACCGTCTGGTAGTGCCGAAGATACGGAATCTGAGAAAGCAAATTCTCCAAGAGGCTCATGACACACCTCTTTCTATTCATCCCGGTAGCACCAAAATGTATCAAGACCTACGTCAAAGGTTCTGGTGGTCCCGGATGAAGCGAGAAATCGCTCAGTATGTTGCTGAATGTGACGTCTGTCGTCGTGTGAAAGCAGAACATCAAAGACCCGCCGGTGTTCTTCAACCCCTACCTATTCCTGAATGGAAGTGGGATGAGATTGGTATGGATTTCATTACCGGCCTTCCCAATACCAAAAAGGGGCACAATGCTGTATGGGTAGTGATTGATCGTCTGTCAAAGGTTGCCCATTTCCTTCCTGTTCGTGAGACTATTCGAGTCTCTGATCTGGCAGATTTATATATCTCACGAATAGTCAGTCTTCATGGAGTTCCAAAGAGGATTGTCTCAGACAGAGGCAGTTTGTTTGTCTCCAGATTCTGGGAGAGTCTTCAAAAGGCTATGGGAACTCGTCTATCCTTCAGCACCGCCTACCATCCACAAACCGGTGGTCAAACGGAGAGAGTTAACCAGATTCTTGAGGACATGCTCCGAGCTTGTGTTATATCGTTCGGTAAGGATTGGGAGAAGTTTCTTCCATATGCCGAGTTCACTTATAACAACAGTTATCAATCTAGCTTGGGCAAGGCTCCTTTCGAAGTTCTTTACGGCCGCAAATGCCGAACTCCGCTGAATTGGTCTGAAACCGGTGAAAGATCGTTCTTTAGTCCGGATGTAATCAAGGAAGCGGAAGAAATCGTTCGTGTCGTTCGAGAACGACTGAAAACAGCTCAATCTCGCCAGAAAAGCTATTATGATCGTCATCACCAAGATGTTCATTATGAAATTGGCGAGAAAGCTTACCTTCGAGTCACACCTCTGAAAGGTGGAAAACGGTTCGGAATCAAAGGCAAACTGGCTCCTCGTTATATCGGCCCTTTCCCAATCATTGGAAAACGAGGTCAAGTTTCATATCAACTGCAGTTGCCTCCAGGATTTCCGGATGTCCATGATGTATTCCATGTCTCGCAACTCAAACGTTGCTTCAAAGATCCTGTTCGCGGTGTGGACCACGAAACCATCAAGCTTAAGGATGATCTCTCTTACAAGGAGGTTCCTGTCCGTATCCTCGATGAGGCCGAACGAAGAACTCGTAGTCAAACTATCAAGTTCCTCAAAGTTCAGTGGTCGCATCATTCTGAGAACGAAGCAACCTGGGAACGAGAAGATCGTTTGCGATCTAAGTACCCCAATTTCTTTTCTAAAACCTAGGAATCTCGGGACGAGATTCTTGTAAGGGGGGTAGACTTGTAACATCCCTACTTTTGTGTAATAAAGTGAGGTGTTGTGTACATGGCATGCATGCATGAAAATTGGACAAAATTTTTGCTTTTAAAGTTTAATTAGAGAATTACCAGAAAATCACTTAAACTTGTTCTAAACAAAGTTGTTCTGCAAAGTTTCTCAAATGGAACCAAACTTATGCTAGAAAGGTAGCAAACTTAAAGAGCTTTCCAATGACTATTTTTGCGCAATTTTTGGTTCACAAAAAGGCCCTCAAATTTCATTTTTGGGTTCTGTTTTAAAATTTCCAGGGGCTTCTTTGCAATTCTATTTTTCTCCCAGGGGGTTTTTTTCGAAACCTTCCCTGTCGTCTTCCTCCTGTCGCCGGACAGGAGGGCAGCCGCCGCCGTGCCACCTCCTGCTCCTCTCCCTGTCGACGTGGAGGCCCCGAACGCCTCCAAGGAGACGTCCCCATCGAGCTCAGCTCGTAGAACGCCCCCTCTCTCTCCCGCAGTTCCTCTCCTCCCTCTGTCTCTCTCGTCCGCCGAAACCGGCCGTCGCCGTCGATCCGTCACCGCCGTTGCTCCGCTCCCTCCCCGGCCCTCTCGTTAGGCTCATTGGATCCGCGACGAGCCCCTCCCCGCCCTCGAGAAGACGCAGCAGCCGGGATGCCGTAGGCGCCGCGAATCGCGCCGCCTCCTCCCTCCTCTCCGGTCGCCGGACTCCTCACCGCGCCGCCGATTGCGACCACCTCCGGCCCCGCCGAGCTCTTCCTCGTGCCCGTGGTGAGCTCCCGCATCTCCCAAACCCCTCCGTTGAGTCTTTCTCGGCCGGAATCGAAGAACCTCACCGGAGCCCGATAGCCCGCCGCCGCTCGCCGTCTTCCCCTCGTCGCCGGTGGCCTATTAGGGGTGGCGCCGCCACCCTCACGTCCGCTTCGACGAGACGAAGCCAACGCGCGCAAGCACGCTTCCGGGGGCCGCCTGCATCGCCGCCGGCGAGCAGTTCCGGCCACTGCCGACCACCACCGTGAGGTCACGGTGACGTCACCGTGACGTCACCTGCCCACGTGGCGTGCCAAGTGGCCTCCTCTGTCCCTTTTGAACTGTACGGTGGGACCCGCAGGGAAAATAGAAAACAGAAAATAAAATGGTTTTGGAAATTAAATAACTTGTAATTTATAGCTCCAAAAATTATGAAAAAAATATGTGCATGTTCAGAAAAATGAGAGCTATTTATCCATGTCATTTTCATACATGTTCAACCAAGTTTAAAATGAGGTCACTTTTGTACTTAACTTTTAATTCAATTATATATTGAAAATAAAGTTTTTATTCAATAAAAATAGAAAATTAAGTGTAATATACCATTTTGATCAGTGAAACAAATGCAATCCAACTATGAGGTTTACAAAGTTATTTGAGCATGTTAGCTTGGTCACATATCCAGTTTGGGGTTTCCTCCCCCTCCGGTGTTCGACGTTCACGGCGCGAAACCCTAGCTTCCTATCCTATTTCCTTAAGCTTCATTTCAATTGCATTGTTTTACTCATGCATACATATTGTGCATTGCACTGTCGTCAAGTATTGATTGTTTGCCTTCTTTCCGGTGTTGTTCGTTATCGGTAGACCGAGATCCGGAGGTCGATCCGGCGTTCTACGACAACCCGAGCTCCACTTTCGACGAGCAAGGCAAGCACCACCTCATGGCTACCCATGTTTTGAGTCTTTGAACCTCTTACTCATGCATTCGATTCAACTTGGTTTTGAGTCTGTTAGAGTAACCTATCCATTGCATGACCCTCCCCCTCACATGTCACCTTCATACCTGTTTACCCTCCTAGTATGACTAGGGTTGTTTGAGTATCGTAGAGCCTTGTGTGTTATGCTTAGTCATGCTTAGTGTTCTGATCTACTACATCCGGTTGATGTTTTGGATCACTTCGATAACCTTGTATGTTGTTATATTTGTGAGTACTGAGCATATGAAACTGACTAAGGTTAGCACGGGAGGCCACTTGGGTAGTGGTTATTCGTTCCGTACTCGCCAACCCTAGGACTTAAGGTCTCGCCGCGGAAGCCAAGACTGAGCGTGCAGCCACACGCGGGCCAATGAACCCCGCTCGGCTAACTAACTTGTTTGATCACTTCCATGGGTCACATAGTTTGAGTTTTCCATTTGCGGGTGTGTCATAAAACGTTTTGGAGAAAACTAGGGCGTGACCGGGACCAGTGATGGACGTACACGGATCTTGTCCCGACTCACAGAACAGGTGCCGTCAGGAGGTGGCCAACTCCCTGTTGACGGGGTGGCCCTGTTTGGGTTGACTCATGGATAGGGTTAAGCAAGGTAAAGGCCGTGGTCGACCACACTCTGCCGCGCTCTTAGAGAGGAGCGTTACCGCGTGGCACTAAGAGTCGGTCGATACGTGTGGGTAAAGTGTACCACCCTGCAGGGATAAATCTTTCGGAAAGCCGTGTCCACGGTTATGGACAACTTGGTGAAAGTCACGGGCTCATAGATAACTCTAACGGAATGACTAAAACTTGCTGGCAATGAATGAAGGATGCCTCCTCGACTACGTCGAGAGGGGTGATTCTTGTAGCATAAGGTAGTCTGGGGTTGAGAAAGTACTTGGTGGACAAAAGAACATAATGATCTTAGTAGTTGAGTAGACTCCTCCTCTGTTTTATAAATGCTCTATTACACGTGCTTTTCTTCCTCAACTTCGGAAAACAAAGTTGGCTTTATGCAAAGAACCTTAAAAGCCAAGTCTTGCTGAGTACCTTTTGTACTCAACCTTGCCTCGTTGTTGTTTTGTTTCAGACTTCGGTGATGCAGCTGAAGAGGGGTTCTACCTCGACGTCGACGAGTAGTTAGGAGTTCCCAGGCAGCAGCTTGGTATCTGTAGTATGGGTTTGGCTACGTTGCTTATGTTTCGGACTCTTAGTCCTTTTGCTCTTGTTGTATAGCAACATCTTTGCTTTCGCTGCTTGTTGTAATGTTGGGTTGCTTGACCTATGTTGGTCCAGTAACCTCTGTGTGTAAGCTACTCTAGTATGCCTTGTTTAATACAACTTTCATGTCTAGAGTACTGCTTTGATCGATTGTTGGTCTCGAGCCCGTTGTTATACAGTTTTGGCTATGCCTGCATAGTTGTCGCAGTCGAGGGGTTGTGGAGCCGATGATCCATGACCGAGCCCGCCTGCCGGAGATATCCGGCCTGGGGCGAGGTAACCCCAGTAACCCTCGATTGTTGTTGCACTTTCTGGACACATAGCATCTCTGTATAACTCTGGTCCCGTTCCTTCAGTTTCATCCGACTCGTGGATGCTTGGGTATACATATCTGGTTATGACTAGCATGGACACAAGGAGTAGTAGACCGGGGATCCGGACTACGTGCCGATGAATCCGGTCTGCCTGCCGTTGTTTGTTACGGCCGGGGCTGGTAACCCTGAAGCCCTTGTGGGTCCACTGCTAGGAGCACATGACAGTTTGTATATCTCGGGGTCCGGGGTCCGACAGGAGGGCTGAGAAGTAAAATATCTTTTCATGAAAAAATTTGGGCGGGCTGTCCTGGCGCGAATTTTTTGGAGCGACGCGAATTTTTGGCGGAACTGCGGGAAACTTTGCTAGCAGTCCGATGCTGATGGGTGGCTTACAAAAATTGAGCATTTATGCAATTATTTAGTACTAAAGACTGAGAAAAAATCCCGAAAGTATTTTACCTAAAATCCTGGAAAGGGTCAATTATGTGGAATACTACTACATGTTAATTGGTGGCTTGAACTTTGCTAGTCGTTGGATGCTAGTCAACTTTTTTTGTCTACACCTATCACCGGTGTCGGAAGGGGGTAGACCACTGTTCATTTTTGCTTGGTTATGTTAAGTTAGGCCATAGTTACATGGATAAGCCAAGTCTAGATCTACATGTAATAAGATTCCCTCCAGTTCGCCTGAAGAAACCATAGCCATGATGGGGGAAAAGACAGAACTCTCGTTCTGTCCCCTCTACGTGAGCCGGAATGGGGTTGAAAATTGGAACCAATTTCTTGGTTTTGTTAGGTTAGCCACAAGGTACACCCAAGACAATGGTAGCACCCACCTCTTGGCAAGATTTCCCCAGTTCCGTCAGATCCGGGACTTTCGGCCTCTAAGTAGTCCTCGGACATGCAGAGAGAATCCGACGCCGGTGAAGTGCGCCCTAACACATAGAGCGAGGGAATCTTGCGCATCCAAGACTCATGAAACACTCTAACACACATGGTATGGATACGCTGGGATTTGGTGGCATTCGGATGATCCGGAGCCCCCCTCTCCGGAGAAACCATTGCCCCGCTGGAAAAAAGACGAAACTGCCGTTCTGGCCCTTCTACATGAGGCGGAAGGGGGTAGAAAATTGGAACCAATTTCTTGGTTGTGTTAGGTTAGGCCCAATGAACACCCAATAACATTGTAGGTCCTACCTCTTTTCAAGATTCCCCCAGTTCCGTCAGATCCTGGAGTTTTGGGATCTAAGTAGTCCACGAACTCGCTAGAGAGAATCCGACGCCGGTGAATCCCTAACACTGGGAGCGAGGGAATATTGGGCATCCAAGATCCATTCCACACTTTAATTAACACACATGGTATGACATACCATGGGATTTGGTGGCATTCAGACGATCCGGAGCCCCCTATCCGGAGAAACCATAGCCCCGATGTGGAAAAGACGGAACTACCATTCTAGCCACTCTACGTGAGCTGGAAAGGGGTAGCAAAGTGGAAACTATTGCTTGTTTGTGTTATTTTAGGCCCAAGGAACACCCAAGACAATGGTTGGGCCCACTTGTTGGCAAGATTCCCCGAGTTCCGTCAGTTTCGGGAGTTTCGGGCTCTAAGTAGTCCTCGAACCGCGAGAGAGAATACGACGCCGGTGAATCCCTAACAGAGAGAGAGAGAGGGAATCTTGGGCATCCAGGACCCATGAAACACTATACACACACATGTCATGGCATACCATGGTGTATTTTGTCGCTTTCAGACGATCCAGAGCCCCTCTCCGGAGAAACCCTAGCCCCGCTGGGAAAAAAGATGGAACTGTTGTTCTGGCCCGTCTACGTAGCCGGAAGGGGGTAGTAAAGTGGAAATAATCTCTTGGTTGTGTTAGGTTAGTACCAAGTAACACCCAATAAAATTGTAGGTCCCACCTCTTGGCAAGATTCCCCCCGTTCCGTGAGATCTGGGAGTTTTGGGCCCTAAGTAGAACCCGCGAAAGAGAATCTGACACCGGTGAAGCCATAACACAGGGAGTAAGGGAATCTTGGGCATCCAATACCCATGCCACACGCTAACACACAAGGTATGGAATACCGTGGGATTTGGTGGCATTCAGACGATCCGGATGCCCCTCTCCAGAGAAACCATAGCCCCTGTGGGAAAAAGATGGAACTGCCGTTCTAGCCCCTCTACGTGAGCCGGAATGGGTAGCAA
Source organism: Alopecurus myosuroides (assembly GCA_028641055.1). NCBI lineage: Eukaryota > Viridiplantae > Streptophyta > Magnoliopsida > Poales > Poaceae > Alopecurus > Alopecurus myosuroides. The sequence goes on along the minus strand of CM054061.1, from coordinate 686,409 downwards.
AGCGGAACCAATAGCTTGGTTGTGTTAGGTTAGGCCCAAGTAACAACCAAGACAATGGTAGGTCCCACCTCTTGGCAAGATTCCCCCTATTCCATGAGATCTGGGAGTTTCGGGCTCTGAGTAGTCCTGGAACCCGCAAAAGAGAATGCGGCACCGGTGATGCCATAACACAAACAGTGACGGAATCTTGGGCATCCAATACCCATGCTGCAATCTAACACACATGGTTCGGTATAACCTAGGATTGGGTGTGAATTTAGACGCTCCGGAGCCCCTCCCTGGAAAAACCCTAGGTCTGTTGGAGAAAAAGAAGAAATGGCCGGTCTGGCCCCTCTACGTGAGCCGGAAAGGGGTAGAAAAGTGGGAATAATTGCATGGTTGTGTTAGTTTAGGACCAATTAACACCAAATAAAATGGTAGGACCCACCTCTTGGCAAGATTCCCCCTGTTCCGTCAGTTCCAGGAGTTTCGGGCTCTAAATAGTTTTGGAACCCGCTAGAGAGAATCCGACATTGGCGAAGGCCTAACACACAAAGAGAGGGAATATTGAGCATCAAACACCCATGAAACACTATAACTCACATGTTATGGCATACCATGGGATTTGGTGGTATTCAGACGATCCATAGCCCCTCTCCGGAGAAACCATAGCCCCGCTGGGAAAACAGACGGAACTGCTGTTCTGGCCCGTCTACGTTGCCGGAAGGAGGTATTAAAGTGGAAGTAATTGCTTGGTTTTGTTCGGTTAGTCCCAAGTAACACCCATTACAATGGTAGGGCCCACCTCTTGGCAGGATTCCCCGTGTTTCGTCACATCCAGGAGTTTCGGGCTCTGAGTAGTCCTTGAACCCGCTAGAGAGAATCCGACGCCGGTGAAGCCATAACACACCGAGTGAGGGAATGTTGGGAATCCAAGACCCATGAAACACTCTAAAACACATGGTATTTCATAACATGGGATTTGGTGGCATTCAGGCGATCCGGAGCCCCCTCTCCGGAGAAACCATAGCCCCCGTAGGGAAAAAGACGGAACTGTCGAGCTGGCCCCTCTACGTGAACCGGCAGGGGGTGGCAAAGTGGAACCAACTGCTTGGTTGTGTTAGGTTAGGACCAATGAACACCCAAGACAATGGTAGGTCCCACTTCTTGGCAAGATTCCCCGAGTTCCGTCAGTTTCGGGAGTTTCGGGCTCTAATTAGTCCTGGAACCCGCCAGAGAGAATCCGACGCAGGTGAAGCCCTAACACAGAGAGACAGAGGGAATCTTGGGCATCCAAGACCCACGACACCCTATAACACACATGGTATGGAATACCATGGGATTCGGTAACATTCAGACGATCTCGAGGCCCCTCTCCGGAGAAACCATAGCCCCACTAGGAAAAAAGACGGAACTGCCGTTCTGACCCCTCTACGTTAGGCGGAAGGTGGTAGAAATGTGGAACCAACTTCTTGGTTTTATTATGTTAGGCCCAAGGAAAACTCAAAAAATGGTAGGGCCCACCTCTTGGCAATATTCCCCCAGTTCCGTCATATCCGGGAGTTTCAGGCTCTAAGTAATCCTGGAACCCGCGAGAGAGAATCTGACGCTGATGAAGCCCTAACACAGAGAGAGCGAGTGAATCTTGGGAATACAAGACCCATGCCACACTCTAACACACATGGTATTCCATACCATGTGATTTGGTGGCATTCAGACGATCTGGAGCCCGCTCTCCAGAGAAACCATAGCCCCGCTGGGAAAAAGACGGAACTGCCGTTTTGGCCCCTCTAATTGAGCCGGAAAGGGGTAGGAACATGGAACCAATTAATTATTTGTGTTAGGTTAGGCCCAAGGAACACCCAAGAAAATGTTTGGGCCCACCTGTTGGTAAGATTCCCCGAGTTCCATCAGTTTAAGGAGTTACGGGCTCTAAGTAGTCCTGGAACCCGCCAGAGAGAATCTGACGCGCCGGTGAAGCACTAATAGAGATAGAGGGAATCTTGGGAATCCAAGACCCATGATACACTATACAAACACATGGTATGGAATAACATGGTGTATTTGGTGGCATTCAGACGATCTGGAGGCCCCTCTCCAGAGAAACTATAGCCCCGCTGGGAAAAAGACGGAGCTGCCGTTTCGGCCCCTCTACGTGAGACGGAAAGGGGTAGCAAAGTGGAACCAATTACTTGGATGTGTTAGGTTAGGCCCAAGTAACACCCAATAAAATGGTAGGTCCCACCTCTTGGCAAGATTCCCCCCGTTCCTTGAGATCCGGGAGTTTCGGGTTCTAAGTAGAACCCACGAAAGAGAATCTGACGCCGGTGAAGCCATAACACAGGGAGTAAGGGAATCTTGGGAATCCAATACCCATGCCACACTATAACACATAAGGTATGGCATAACGTGGGATTTTGTGGCATTCAGACGACCCGGAGGCCCCTCTCCAGAGAAACCATAGCCCCGCTGGGAAAAAGACGGAACTGCCATTCTGGCCCCTCTACATGAGCTGGAATGGGGTAGCAAAGCGGAACCAATTGCTTGGTTGTGTTAGGTTAGGCCCAAGTAACACCCAAGACAATGGTAGGTCCCATCTCTTGGAAAGATTCCCCCCATTCTGTGAGATATGGGATTTTCGGGCTCTGAGTAGTCCTGGAACCCGCGAAAGAGAATGTTGCGCCGGTGAAGCCATAACACAAAGAGTGAGGGAATATTGGGCATACAAGACCCATTACACAATCTAACACACATGGTTTTTCATACCCTAGGATTGGGTGAGAATTCAGATGCTCCAGAGCCCCTCACCGGAGAAACCCTAGGTCTGTTGGAGAAAAAGAAGAAACTGCCGGTCTGGCCCCTCTACGTGAGCCGGAAAAGGGTAGAAAATTGGAACTAATTGATTGGTTGTGTTAGTTTAGGCCCAAGTAATACCAAATAAAATGGTAGGACCCACCTCTTGGCAAGATTCCCCATGTTCCGTCAGATCCGGGAGTTTCGGGCTCTAAATAGTTTTCGAACCCTCTAGAGAGTATCCGACGCCGGTGAAGGCCTAACACACAAAGAGAGGTAATCTTGGGCATCCAAGACCCATGACACACTATAACACACATGGTATGGCATACCATGGTATTTGATGGTATTCAGACGTTCCAGAGCCCCTCTCCGGAGAAACCCTAGCCCCGCTGGGAAAAAATTCGGAACTGTTGTTCTGGCCCGTCTACGTAGCCGGAAGGGGGTAGTAAAGTGGAAGTAATTGCTTGGTTGTGTTAGGTTAGGCCCAAGTAAAACCCAAGACAATGGTAGGGCCCACCTCTTGGCAGGATTCCCCCGGTTTTGTGATATCCGGCAGTTTCGGGCTCTGAGTAGTCCTTGAACCCGCCAGAGAGAATCCGACGCCGATGAAGCCATAACACACCGAGTGAGGGAATGTTGGGAATACAAGACCCATGAAAAACTCTAAAATATATGGTATGTCATATCATGAGATTTGGTGGCATTCAGACGATCCGGAGCCACCTCTCCGGAGAAACCATAGCCCCACTAGGAAAAAAGATGGAACTACCGTTCTGGCCCCTCTATGTGAGCCAGAAGGGGGTAGAAAAGTGGAACCAATTTCTTGGTTGTGTTAGGTTAGTCCCAATGAACACCCAAGACAATGGTAGGGCCCACTTCTTGGCAAGATTCCCCTGCTTCGCTGGAACATTGATCTGTTGACTAGAAGTCAACCTTTTGGTCTACCCCTATGACCAGCGTCGGAAGGGGTAGACCACAATACTATTTTGCTTGGTTGTGTTAGGTTAGACCAAATATACATTAATAACCCAAATCTAGCTATACTTTTAACAATATTCCCTCCGGTTTGCCCGAATGGGGGAGCATCGACGGTTCGAGACCTATAAGTGTAGTAACCTTCCTATGTGATGTCGGTGAAACCAGTCACACCTATGGGTAGTATATTGGCCCCTCCCCACCTCGATCCCAACACACGTTTATAAGTATTCTTAGTGCTTTACCACGATTTACGTAGGATTCCGACATTTTAGAGCCCAACGCTTCACTAGAACATTGATCTGTTGACCAAAAGTCAACATTTTTGATGGAGGGATGATAACCCGGTAGGCCAACTCCAAGGTGTAATTCGGCCCAAAGGACGCTGCGCAAGATCCGGCTAAGGATAAAAGAACAACTAGAAGGCCCAAGATTGTGGGCCTCGTAACCCGGGTTGTGGGTTACGGTAAGGAAAGTTAGGGTTTTATACGCAGTGTCCGGGTAGGATTCAGGGTGCGCCTTGGAGGGCAAGCCAGGGGGTTCGGGTGCTTTATAAACCGGCCCCTAAGTTAGGTTAGGAGAGATCCAAGAGCTCTAGCAATATCGCTTGATATCGAGCATCCAGTGTAACACAAGAGTTGAGTTAATATATCGAGATCGGAGACTCGGCGACTTGATTGCCGGCTACCAGATCGAGTTCCATCATGTTTTCCTCTGAGCTAAACCCTCTCCCAAACGCCTGTGTCGTCTTGCCCCAAGATCAGTTACCCCCGGTAACGTCTGCCGTGATTATCCCACGACAGTTGGCGCCCACCGTGGGGCCTGCGTCCAAAGGTGTTTACATCACGGGAGAAGCTTGGAAGAACATGGAGAACCTAGTCATCGGCGAGATCTACATCGACCACGAAGGAGAGAAGATGGTGGATGATTCCGGCTGGGGACCAGAGTCGGATCACCTCGAATCCGGATCTATTGTGACGATCGGCCAGATCAGCATCTTCATCGGTATGGTACGTACATCTGGTTTAAAAGGACAATATCATGTGCATACTACAGGAACTTCCAATAGAGACAAAAAGATACTGAAGCAAGCGGTGAACTCGGTCTCCTCGGCCGTTCCGAGATACCTGAGGTGGTCAGAACAAGATGTAATATGGAGCAGAAGAGATCACCCGGAAAGAATAGAACACCCGGGAGTCTTAGCATTGGTAGTCGCACCACAGGTCAATGGCTACGAATTGAAAAAGGTCCTGATGGATGGCGGAAGCAGCATCAATATTCTGTATTGGGAAACCTTTTTACGCATGGATCTCAAGGAATCTCAGCTACAGAAAAGCTCAACAATTTTTCATGGGATAGTGCCGGGTCACTCAGCATGCCCGAGGGAAAAATCGCATTGGAGGTAGCTTTTGGAGAATCGAAGGATAATTATCGAGTCGAGTGGCTCACTTTCGAGGTGGTCAAATTGCGCAGTCCTTATCACGCGCTGTTCGGAAGGCCGGCCTATGCTAAATTCATGGCTAGGACGTGTTACGTATATTTACAGCTAAAAATCCCGGGTCCTAAACAAACCATCACCATACATGGAAGCCGGGATATAGCAGCTGAGTGCGATGAAGGAGATTCGGTAATGGCCGAGCAGGCTTGCAGAAAAGAGGAACTCAAGTATTATCGGTCTCAAGTAGACCCGGATGACAGGACAGCATTGAAAAGGCCGAATACTGAAGATGAGAGAGCGAAATTCAAGGCAGCGCAGGATACCAAGATGATAGCTTTTGTTGAAGGTGATCCCTCTAAGCAATTTACTATAGGGTCTAACTTGGACAGCGAGCAGGAGAAAGCACTTGTGGAGTTTATTCGTTCTAATGCGGACGTATTCGCCTGGACGCCTAGCGATATGCCGGGTATCCCCACAGAATTGGCAGAACACAGTTTGCATGTAGACCCTAAGTCCAGGCCTGTGAAGCAGGGCCTGCGGAAGATGAATGAGGAAAGAAGGAAAGCTATAGGAGAAGAAATCGCGCGGCTGCTGACAGCCGGCTTCATTATGGAAGTATTTCACCCGGATTGGTTAGCAAATCCGGTTCTCGTGATGAAAAAGACCAATGAGTGGAGGATGTGCATCGATTTTACGAGTCTCAACAAGCATTGCCCAAAGGATCCGTTTGCACTACCAAGGATAGATCAGATCATAGACGCAGTAGCTGGAAGTGACCTATTATGTTTTCTGGACGCATATTCCGGGTATCATCAGATTAAGCTCAAGAGGGAGGATTGGGAGAAAACATCATTTATAACCCCTTTTGGGGCTTTTTGTTACAAAACCATGACGTTTGGATTGAAGAACGCTGTCGCAACTTATCAACGGTGTGTACAGAAGTGCTTTGAGGACCAAATTGGACGCAACGTCCATGCTTATGTGGATGATGTGGTTATCAAGACCAGGAAGGCAGAGACATTTATCGACGATCTGAAGGAGACGTTCAAGAACTTGAGGAGGTATCAGATGAAGCTTAACCCGACGAAGTGTGTATTCGGAGTTCCAGCTGGGAAATTACTCGGCTTTATCGTTTCCGAGAGAGGAATTGAGGCAAACCCAGATAAAATAAAAGCTATCCAGAATCTGAAAAAGCCGGAAAATTTGAAGCATGTTCAAAAGCTCACGGGCTGCGTAGCAGCCTTGAGCCGATTTATATCCAGACTCGGAGAAAAAGCAATACCCTTGTACCGGCTCTTGAGGAAATCCGATAAATTCGTATGGGATCAAGAGGCGGATGAGGCGTTCGAGGCACTAAAGAAGCAGTTATCTGAAGCACCAGTCCTAGCGGCCCCGGGTCCTAAAGAGCCCATGCTGCTATATGTAGCAACGGGCCCCCGAGCCGTTAGTGCAGTATTGGTTGTGGAGCGTAAAGAGGATGGGAAAGGTTACCCGGTCCAGAGGCCGGTTTATTACGTCAGCGAGGTATTATCAGAGGCAAAGCAACACTATCCGCATTGGCAAAAGCTGGTTTTTGGGGTCTTTATGGCCAGTCGGAAACTGAAGCCGTATTTCCAGGAACACCCCATAACAGTGGTAAGTTCGATACCAATGTCGGATATCATCAGAAACTCGGATTCGACAGGAAGAATAGCCAAATGGGCGATAGAGATGGGGGATTATCACATCAACTACGAGCCCAGGTCAGCAATTAAATCTCAGGCTTTGGTTGATTTCGTTAATGACTGGACACACACAGGCATGACCATCTTTGCTCCAAACTCCGAATCTTGGATCATGCACTTCGATGGATCCAAGCAATATGAGGGATCAGGAGCTGGAGTGGTGCTAACATCACCCAAAGGAGACAAATTGAGTTACGTGCTACAGATTCACTTTGATTGTTCCAACAACGTGGCCGAGTATGAGACCCTATTGCACGGCTTAAAGGTAGCCAAGGAGATGAACATTAAGAGGATACGATGCTTTGGAGATTCGGACCTTGTAGTACAGCAGGTATCAGGAACTTGGGATAGAAAGGACGCAACTATGGCAGCATACCGCAGAGAGGTCGATAGGGTTGCAGGATGTTTCTCCGGGTATGAGGTGGAACACATAGACAGAAGAAAGAATGAGGCAGCTGACGCCCTCGCTAGACTCGGCTCGCGTAGAGAGCCGGTCCCACCTAACGTCTTCCTGGATGAATTATGGCGACCATCAGTTAAAACCGAGTCTGAGGAAGAACTGGCAAATCAAGACCCGGATTTGGAGCTCGTGGCCAATGTACGCGCTGTTCCCGAGTGGACAGAACCTTTTTTGGCCTACCTATCACGAGGCGAATTACCCAGGGCACCCTTGGGGACTGGATGGGTTTTTAATGAGGCGGCCTGCTGACCTAACTTTCACATATCAAGTAAAGAGGTGGTTATTCTTACGTTCTTCACTCTCCGTATGTTGTGTATATCTAGGTCTTGTGGGCTGATTGCTTGAATAGCACAGTTACAAACTCAAAGACCCGGCCTTGATGCCTATGAGTTATAAGGGCCGATTATTCGCAAACGAGTACGGCTGCAATCTTATAACCGGACAAAGGAGCCAAATTTTCTTGACTTTTCTTACTTAAGCTCGATGTGACTCGCACTAAAGTGGCATGATTTGCTCGCTTACGATTACAATCAGCCATGAAGCCCAATGGGACTTGCCTGACCCTGTTTTCGTATAGATGTAACAACATGGTATCCACGCGAAAGTCGGCTTACAGTACAAGATAGTCAAAAGGGTCATCTAAACCACAAGTTATGCAGAGTACAGGGCTAATAGCCGGAAACTCAATATTTATCAAGCATAACTTCAATACCTATGTGAAACGGCTCTGGGCTTGGGCTTAGCATCAAACAACTTGTTCCCTTGGAAAAACCATACATCCCAGACTCGGCATTTTGGGTCTCGGGGACTGGGGATTTTGAAAAAAAGGAAAAGTTGCTTAGTTGCTAAAACTCAAAAAACCCAAACATCCGAGTCTTGGGGACTTGGGGACTTAAAGAAAAGTCCGTTTGTCAAAATCCATGAAACTCGGAAACCGAGTCTCACAAAAGGAACCATAAAGAAAGTCGGATATCAAGAATAAACTCAAAAACCAGATAAATATCAAGTTCATCCAGAGGCCAGAAGAGGCACAAGGCGTATCAAGAACTTAAAGTGCATTACAAATTTCGGTACCAGCATCAATGGCTCACAGGCGCATCATCAAGTAATAATTGTTTAAACGACCTATTGACCGACTGACGCATATGGCATATCATTGGGTAGCAGGTATCACTCGGTATTCTGGGCTGCGGCGTCCATCTTCTCCTTGCCCTTGCTGTTACTTTTGGTGGCAGCAGCACCCGGATCAGCAGCATTGCCGGCTCGCGCAGGAGGAGGGACGATTGGTGTGGAAGTAGCAGGTGCAGAGTCGGCTTAAGCCTTCTTTTGTGCAGCTTCCTCCCTCAACTTGGCGGCTTCCTCCTTCCATCGGGCTAGCATATCGTACGGCTTGGGAAGATCCGACTTAATCGCTTCACCATCAGCACCATAGGAAGGGACAATGGAATTGAGCTCCAAGCTGTCAGCAATCACGCTTGCCGAGTAACGGACTTCTTTCTGGATGGCCTTGAAATCCTTCGGGGAAAATTTGGACCCATCTCGGTTGAATTCCGGAAATCCGACCGTCAGCTTGGCCAGCTCTAGCTTAGGAAAGTAAGCTTTCGCCAGGGCTAGCCCCCGGGTTACCCCAACCCGGCAGGACGAGCGTTTCCAATGCCAAATCCACTCGGGAATAGTGGAGCAGGCATCCAGCATCCTCTTCAGGTCGACGTGCCCAACACCCGGCCACCATAGTTCTTCAAGGATCCATTTGGTTCCGGCACATAGTTGCCAGATGATGCTCTTGATGGTCTTCAACTTGGCAATATCATCTTCTTCCGGCATTACTTCATCCGGACCTGCAGAAAGAAATGAAAACACGAGTAAGGAAACCCGGCTATGTGTCAGACGGATGACCCGGGTTATGAATATTATGCTAAGAGTCATACCGAGCAAAGCGCGATACGTATCAGCAATCTGGACAGAAAGATTCACTAGACTATTTTCGGCTGCATGAGCCCTCCTCCTATACTTCCTCATGATCTTCCCACTCCTCCTGGCCTCAGCCTCGGCCTCCTCACGCAGAGCCACCTCCTTTTCAATACGCTTGGTGGCCTTAGCCAATTTTTTCTCAGACTGAGTCACGAAGTCCTGAGTGGAGATACAGGGATAAATTAGTCGGAAATACTGTGAAGTTCCAGGCAAATTATCAAGAAATTCACCCGGAACTTGGGGACTAGATAAGGATACAAGCAATGTTACCCGGATTTACCTCATGTTTTGCTATCAAAGCTTCCAGGATATTCTCTTCCTTGGCCCTTAAGGTGTGAAGGGCACTAAGCATCTGGGGGAAGGTCATGTCTTCAGGCTTGGTACCAGAAGAACCGGCAGCTTGAGCCTCTGGATGAAGAGTTTTTCCTGATTTTGGGGTCGAGACCCGGACCGTCTGGTTCTCCGGGTTTGGGGAACCCGTCCTCGTCTCTTGGATTTCAATCTCTTCATCCACGTCTTCAGACGATTTTGGAGCCCCGGCTTCTTGTCGGGCCGGGTCATTAAAAGGATCTTGTTCTTGGACGTCTTCAGCCTCATCACTAGCTGCGGCGTCCGCATCATCAGTTGGTTCCTCCGCCTTCTGGTTATCCGTTTCCATGTTCTCCGGGTCACTAACTGTGACTTGAGCGCTAAAGAAAAGGGAGAAAGGCAGTTAGCAAACAGTGATTGAAAGTTGTCAGGTATGAAAGGATGTCATATAGCAAAGATTTACCCGGTATTTACAGCGTAATCCAGCGGGAGCTCGCTGCTGGAAGCAGATGAAGTCGACAAAGGGACCGATAGCGGAACCCGTAATTGCCCGGCACGTGGATGGTTGGGAGATGGGTGACGCTGAGGGGATTTGGAGGATTGAGGTGGAGGAGTGCCGACCCGGTGGACTGGTGGGGTGGTGATACCAGGATTAAGGGGATCGTCACCCAGAGAACTCCGGGTCACCCTACGTTTGGCCGGGAGAGAATCCTTCAAATGTGACGAGTGTGAAAACTGTTGGTTAAGTCTACGCATGATATCGAAGGAGTAAGGTTCAGAGGATATAGAAGAGAAAGGAACCTTGGAAACCACTCCTCTGGCCTTCCTCTTGGCCCCGACTGTTACTTCCTGATCAGACTCGGTGGCCTCCGGGTCGTCCTCGTCCCTCTCTTCTTCGTCCTCCAGCCCTGCGGGCCGAGTATGTATCGATGGAAAAGTTAAAATGGGAGGAAAATGATACAAGTGAAGATGATACAAGATCCGGATAAGAACCTTCATCATCATTAGCCGGCTCGTCTTCCTCTTCCGGGTCTCTAGAGGGGGGGGAGGTTTCAACTTTCCAGAAAGGGTCATCAGCCTGAGACAAAAAGATGAAAGTGAGAGTTAAAAGCAGCATCTAGTCAAAGTGTGGAAATAAGCTAATGAATATCGGGTCTTACCGCTGGAGCCGGATTTTCCCGAGTAAATGGAGGTAACCCGGCGATGTTCTTTATGACTTCCAGTTTTTCCGTCAGGAAGCCTTTGATGGTTTTGTTGGTGTCGCCGGCTGCGAAGCTCTTGGTGGAATATCGGAGTGCGTCCGTGGCATGCCCCGAGTACTCGCACATCAATTTGGCGCGGATAGAATTGGGTTGGATCCGCAAATCAACCCAAGTTTTCACTAGATTGAGCCCAAGAAGACCTTGGGCAGAGAGGACGGCTATTCTAGCTAGTAAAGGCAGGATTGCTTCCCTGTCCGAGTCAGGGGCGAAAGCATTGAATTTCTCGGAAATATCAAGGAGGCCCTCTGAGTAACCCGGCAACCTCTTTTCGCCGGGTGGGGAGGTGTCCCGGCAATAAAAGTATGAGAGTTGCCAGTGTTTGACATGGGAGTTAAGAGTAAGAGGTGGCATTAGAGAATTCTTGCGGTGCTGGATAGAGACTCCGCCGCAAGCAAGAAGTGCTCCGTCACCGCTTTCGCGGCACGGTATGCACTGGAAAAGTTCGATGATAGAGCCAAACTTGGCGGGGTGCACAAGTATGACTCGAACAGAACAATGAAGTGGGTAATATTCAACATAGAGTTAGGCCCTATGTCAAATATCCTGAGGCCATAATGGCTCAGGATCTCACGAAAGAAAGGGTGACCCGGAGGACGGAATCCCCGGGTCACGTGCTCTAGGAAACAGATTACCTCATCCTCGGTAGGTGTGGGCCGGGTCTCGTCACCCGGCGCCCTCCAATTAATGTCCTTCTGAGAGGGGAGAACCCCCAACTCGGCCAGCTCTTCCAGCTTGGCCTTTGTGACCGTGGATCGCCCCCAATTGGCGGATATGGATTGGGTTGTCTTCGCCTGGGCCGGCTGTTTCCCTTGCCTTTTGGGAGCCATGGGATCAATCTGCAAAATACAAGGAAAAAAGATACAGGAAATGAAACTCGGAAATATTGGGTTACCCGAGTATACGCACGAAGTATCGAGAAGATATGAAAACTAAGAATTATCCGGGTATCATGCCATGAGGTGAAGATTACAAGGTATCCGGGTATCAAGTATAATTATAGAAAATATTGGTTACTTACGTATTGAAAGGTGTTTGAGGAAGACATATGGTTGCCCATGTATCTACTGCAAGCAAAAGAGCCGGAAGAGGATGATTTCCCGGGTATCAATGACATGCGCGGAAAATTGGAAATGGATCTAGATTGGAAAACTTTCGGACGATTTTACGAAGAAATTGATGATTAATAATGGTAGGAGGGTGGTGTGTGATCATCAATCAGGCTATTGGACGAGCTAGCAGGCATCTAAGTAATCTAAATCCGGCGCCACAAGAAAAGCGGCCCGCGGATCGACCTAGATCCAATCTAGAGTAAATCGAAAAAGTGCAATACTGAATTAAGGGACACGAGGAACTTACTGGAAGGAATTGGAGTCTAGCGCGGCGGCGGCAGACGGCGTGATCTGAATGTCCCTTTGCAACCTCCGATGGGCAGGATGAAGGCGCGGCGGCGGAGCTTGGCGGCGGCACGGAGTGGTTCGAGGACGAACGTAGCCGGCGGCGGTTCGCTCCGGTGGTGAGCTCGGGATTCCTGTGGCGGCGTTGCGCGGGCTCGAGAAGTGAGAAAGGAGAAGGAGTTGGAATGAAACGTTGAGATCTAGGTTATCTTCTGGGCATCTATTTATAAGGTGCGGGCGGATAAACTTAATCTAACGGGTGGAAGCCGGAAATTTTGGGATAACGGTTGTTTGCGCGGATTTTGTGAGATATGCTTTAAGTGCTAGCCGGGATATCCGGACAAAAATGAGAAGGAGATCTTCTCCGCAACATCAGGGTCAATTATCGAGTAAAGCAAGCCGGATCTTTGACATTTTTGTCAAGGTGCTGGCCCGGAAAGTTAGGCAAGGGATTTGGAAAAAACCGGGTTACTAGATGGCCGCCGTGGAGTTAGGCCTAGCTGTTTATCAAAGCAATGTAACCCGGCCTCCATTGAACTTGTAAGTTTGATAATTTTGCAGGGAATAGCGTGTGCTTCAAAGAGGATCCTGTGAAGCCCAAGCTATTCTGGGGACTACTGATGGAGGGATGATAACCCGGTAGGCCAACTCCAAGGTGTAATTCGGCCCAAAGAACGCTGCGCAAGATCCGGCTAAGGATAAAAGAACAACTAGAAGGCCCAGGATTGTGGGCCTCGTAACCCGGGTTGTGGGTTACGGTAAGGAAAGTTAGGGTTTTATACGCAGTGTCCGGGTAGGATTCAGGGTGCGCCTTGGAGGGCAAGCCAGGAGGTTCGGGTGCTTTATAAACCGGCCCCTAAGTTAGGTTAGGAGAGATCCAAGAGCTCTAGCAATATCGCTTGATATCGAGCATCCAGTGTAACACAAGAGTTGAGTTAATATATCGAGATCGGAGACTCGGCGACTTGACTGCCGGCTACCAGATCGAGTTCCATCATGTTTTCCTCTTAGCTAAACCCTCTCCCAAACGCCTGTGTCGTCTTGCCCCAAGATCAGTTACCCCCGGTAACGTCTGCCGTGATTATCCCACGACAATTTTGGTCTACCCCTATGACCACGTCGGAAGGGGGTAGAACACAATACTATTTTGCTTGGTTGTGTTAGTTTAGGCCATAACTACATTAATAACCAAAATCTAGCTATACTTTTAACAATATTCCCTCCGTTTTCCCCGAGGGGGGGCATCGACAATTTATAACTAAACCGGGTGCTCCACCATGGTTTAGTGCGCCCACCACACATTTATAATTAGCCTTATAATTAAAACTGGAGTAGTACATATATATTAGTAAGTCTAGATCATTACATTCTAATTAAAAATACGGCGGGAAATATAAATTAGGCCTAAACTATCCTAGACGACGGTCCGGCCATCCTCCTCGTCGTCGCTCGCTGCCATGCTGGCCTGGTCATCATACGACGCCATGGACGGGCAAGCCTCATCGTCGTTCGCTGCCGGATAGGGTCAGGCCACCTGTGCGAGACAGCGCCGCCTAGCCCTGACTTGCACCCCCATCTGGTGCAACTCCGCTGCCTGCGAGCGGGCGCGTCCGCGCCTATTGTTGCGTGCGCGCGAGCGGGTAAACAACCGTTGCAGCGCCTCCACGTCCTCTACCCGGGCGCGGTGCGCCTGAAGCGCCTCTCTTCGTGCCCGTGCGGCGGTTAACTCCTCGTGCGCCGCACTCTGGGCGGCCATGAACGAGGCGGACTCGTCCTCCCTCTGCGCGATGAGGGCCTGCTGCTCGCCGGACGTCGCATTGGCGTTGAGCTGCTCGTAAGCCTGCCGCTCGGCGTCCATGAGGGCGCGGGCATGTTCCTCCATCCGCGCGGTCTCGATGGAAGCCTGACTGGCGGCAGCCTCGGCGGCTGCCCCCGCCTCCTCGAACCCCGATCGGACCCGACGAAACGCCTCCTCGTTACGCCATGTGGCGAACGAGTTGTACGCCACCACCTGGTCAGGCCACAACGGAGGGCGCTGCTCCGGTTCCTGCGCCGCCTCCTGCTGCGGTAGCTCCGGCTCCTCCTCCCCATCCGCCTCCTCTTTGTACTCCCAATCGAAGGGGTCGTCGCCACACCCGTCGTCGTCTGACGCCGGGTCTAGCTCACGGCGCGCCGCCTGCTGGGTGAACGTCACCCACGAAGCATGGCGATGGGTGAGATTGTGGCGAGGACACGTCAGCAGTGGCTGAGCCAGGACTCAAACTCTGTGTAGTCGATGCAAAATTGTGTAGTCAAATACACATTTTTAAACATTTTGTTGCATGATCTATGCTCTGTACCATTGAGAAAATATGTGAAGTCGGTGCACGCGTCGGCGGCGACATACAAACCGGAATGAGCCTAGCGCCGCTTGGGGAGCCGGGAAGGCTGCATACCGCATTAATGCTACGCGTGCGGCAGAGGCAAAGCACCATCCCGCCGCCTGGTGCAGCTCGCGTCCCGTCATCGCCATTACGCGCGGCAGGCTAACCACCACCTGCACGACGCCGTGTGCATGTCCAAGGCGTGTGAATGCAGAGGCGTATTGGCACGTAACCACATGTTCGTCACCTTGGCTGCATACACATGGTAGTTGTGTTGGCACGTACCATTATTTGTAATGAAATTGACAAAGATTGGTACCACGTTTCGCAAGCAAACACGTGTCATATCATTTTATACGCGTACACGTATAAAACGATAACCTCTTTTCTACACGTACGATAGAGCCTTTGATATTCGCTGACTTGGTGGGGGTGAGCTTTCTGGTGAATTTGGGTCACAGATTGGTGGCCCCGCGGCGTCCCAGGCCCCACTTGCCAGTGACTAAATGTCACATCATTCTATATTGACTAAGTCAGCCGGCGCGTTCCCACCATGCATGTTCCAACGCGACCAGTCGAAACGGGGCGGCCTCGAAACAACACTCTGTATATAAAACTCCTGTCGCGTCGGCTCTCTCCCCCATCCATTCTCCCCCCATTTCTAGCAAAAAACCCAACTCCGCCCGGCCGCATCGTCTCCCGGCCCTCCTTCTCTCCCAACTGCCGAGCGCACAACCGCGAGGCAGTTCCGCGGAATGGAAGGTTAGAAGCAGGAGAACGACGGCGTCGTCCCTTCTGTTGTCGTCGCCGCAGGAGCCGCCCTTGGCGGTTCCAGTTCGTCGCAGCCGCAGGATGTCGTCGCGGCCACTGAAGTCGCCGCCGCAGGTTCGTCGGCCGGCCATGGCGCTTCGAGTGCACCGCCTGCTCCTGCCGCGGTGGAGGCATTCGACAAGGACGTCGACGACCAGGACTCTGAGGTATCTATGTCCAGGCCGGCTTAGTTTATTGTCAAAGATCTAGGGTTTGTGCATGACTGCACGCAAGTTTGGGCTTCTAGTGTTTGTAGTTGCATGTCACTTTGTTTTTTTTTTTGTAAAGTTTGGGCTTCTGGTGTTTGCGGTTGCATCTGTACTTAGGGGTTCGAGGTTTTTTGTGTTCGGGATTAAAAGCTTTGTAGTTGGATCTGTACCTAGGGGTTCGAGGGTTTTTTGTACATGCAAGTTGAAGATTCAGAGGTCAGTTTGCATCTGTACTTAGGGGTTCACAGGTTTTTTGTATTCGGGATTCAGAGGTTTGTAGTTGCATCTGTAGGGGTTCGCAGGTTTTTTGTATTTTAGTGATTCAGAGGTTTGTAGTTGCATCTGTACTTAGGGGTTCGCAGGTTTTTTTGTATTTTAGAGCATCTCCAGCAGCTCATCTATATGGACATTTAAACCAAATATGGATGACGGAGGGGTAAAAAACGTTGCCAGCAGATCATCTATAGCATCATCTATTTATACATGTCCCCAAATTCTTCTACCCATCATCTACATTTGAGGGATGGCTAGATGATCATCCAAACCAAATATGGGAATATTTTATCGATCTCAACATGCACTACTCATGTTATTTTATTTTATAGAGACCAAAGGGAAAAACATTGTAGAAAAATAGACATGTACTAGACACTAAATTTTGACATGTACTAGAACCATTTGCTTCTACTAAAACTATTGAATTTATGGACTTGTTCAACGGAGGACTTGTTGATATGAATTTCGGGGTATCACACAAAATATAGTCGTTCACAAAGTCGTTGTTCAAAATAGAGTCGTTGGACAAAATATTGATGAACGATAGTTCTAACATTATATTGGCAATATAGATGTCCTGAATATAGATGTTCTGCTGTGAAACTAATAACATCTATGCATGAATCTTTTTAAATGATCTTCTATATAGAGTTATGGATGATCATATATAGATGAGCTGTTGGAGTTGATTCAGAGGTTGTAGTTACATCTGTATTTAGGGGTTCGCAGGTTTTTTGTATTTTAGGGATTCAGAGATTGTAGTTGTATCTATTCTTATGGCTTCTAATTTTTTGTGTGCATGTTAGCATGCATGTGAGTTAGAGATTTTACGTTTTTTGGAAGCATTTTTCAATTTGTGTAGTTATTTTGCCTCGCAGACACTCTTGACACATTATGAATTTGTTGCAAAATCACATATTGTACCCCCGTGCATGATAATTACTTGATCTAGTTTATGCATATAAATAAAGAACGATTCTTATATGATATTTTTGATCTGGTAAGGTATAATAACATGTCCTAATTAGAATATTAATCTGTTGAATGTTATCTTAGATCATCAATGAATTTCTGATGTGTTATTATCTGTTTTTGTGCATTAGTTGACCAAATATATATAGTGGAAACTGTGATGTTGTATAAAATTTGACACATTTTCTCAACATTGATGTCCTCTTTAGGGCGCATCTGCTAAATAAGTTACTTGATGAAGTGTATGAAAATAAATGAAGAACTATTTCGTTATGTTCTTTGTGATCTGGTCAGGTATATTACTCTTTTGCCAATAAGATTGTGTTTCTAACTTTTGTTTTATTGCAAATTTGCAGGAACAAGATATGGAAGTCGGCTCGGATGAGGACGATATGGCTGCGAAGAGCAGACATGTCCTGAGGAAGCTGCAGGCGGGCACCATTCGATACCGTTATTACGACAACTTGTTCTGCCCTTTCTGTGTCATAAGGATGGCCAACGATTTCCACGGCTTGATCCGATATGCCGTCGGTGTGGAAAATGGCTCTGAGTATCGTGCGCCCCATGTTAGGGCCAAGCACGCTGCCTACGGCGTCTTCCTGAAAAAGCTGCTTGCGCAGGATATCCTCGTAGGTCTTGCGGAACCTCCTCCTCGGCCTTACTCCAACGAGGCTAGGAGGGCCATGAAGGCTGGAAAGCGGCAGTACATGATGTAGCTGCTGCTGGTGCGCTCGTTGTTGCAGCTTGCACGCTATGTGTGTGTTATCTCTTACTTCTGGTAGTGTCGTCTAGTGTGTGCGTTGTAAGAACTTTTAAAGAACCTCTATCTTGTTGGTATGTAAGAAGAAAATAAGTATATTATATTAGTATATGTTTCTTAACCCGATCATGTTTTTAAGGATGTCAAAAAACTTATTAGGCATGATCTAGTAATAAGTGGATGTGACAACTCATTGATCCGGTCAATCAATGAATTGTCACATCCCTTTACTACTGGATCATGCCTAATAAGTCAATAGTTGGTGCAACATCACAAATGTGAGTAACAAGACTCGATCTTTGGTGTGTGCAAATGAATCAGCCCCTCCCCCCACCACTAGGCACTGTCTTATGTTGCAATTATTTGCTAACAAAATAAAGAAGAATCCGAAGAAGTGGAATAGAAATGCGATCAGATTCTAAAACACTTTTCCTTTTGTTTTTTTATTTTCAATCCAAAAAACAAGAATAAATTATGACTAACAGCCGCACGCCAAATCTCCACGGAAATAGCCTCACGCAGGGTCCCACTCGCCAGCGTCTACGCGCCAAATCTCAACCACACCGCGCTCCTCGCCCACTCGGCTACTCCTCCACTAAAAGGACCTCCACAGAAAGGCTCCACTTCGCCCTCCCGCCCCAAGGGTGGCTACCACGGCTTCGCCCTCCCCCGTCCTCGGCGTCGTTCTCAAACAATGACTGGTAAGCCATGATTCCCTCCCTTCCCCATCCTCAACTAAACGATGCGATGTAGGTTAGATGCCGGCACATCTAGGTTTGATACCGGCGGATGTAGGTTAAATGCCGGTGGATGTAGGTCACCGTTGATGTTTTAAGTTACCACCGGCCATGGATCTATCTCACTCTACCTTTACAGGGCCCTCAGAGATCGTTTCCCCCACCCAAATGGAGATCAACCTGAACAAGGCCTCAGAGCTCGCAAAGCCCCATGTTATTCAGATAGCCGAGGTAAATAGCATATAAATTAGTCCTGTAGCCAAATGTTCTCTTAAGATTCATCTATCTCCTTTCGCCTTCGTCGACACTTCTTTGATTTTTATTGTTTTCGTATTTGGCTATAGGACCACAGTGCAGGCTGTGACTTCTGCAGCATGTCGCGTACTGAAATTCAGAAATTGGTGCAGCAGTCAGTTGAGAGAATTCAGAAATTGGTGCAACAGTCAGTTGAGACAATTGAATCTCATCGTCTCTCTGAAGTTTGCAAGCTGGCTGATGATACCATCGCTGAGAAGCTAATCTGTATCGTCTGCTGCGAGGACAGGCTGGACAGAGCGATCAAAGCTTCAAAAATGCTAGCACTCGAGTTGGAACTGCGGGAACAAAAGAGAAGCTATATGATCATGCACGGCTTGGTTACTAAGCTTGATTCTGAGCTGAAGAGTGCAAAGAAAACTTTGAAAGTAGCCGAAGAGAAATGTGACATGCTCTAGAGGGGAAAAGACACCCTGTTGGAGAGTGCGAAGGACACCAATGTGAAGTTGAGATACATTCTAAGTTTCTTGCAAGATTATGGAATTAGGTAAAAAAAACTTTGCTCTTTAATTAGATTATGTCAACCAGTAATGCTTGCCAATGAGTCTAGCTGTTATTCATTTCCCTGTTTTGTTGCATGTGCTGATGATTAAACTGTGCAATGCTAAAATCCAAAGGATTACTCCCCAGTACCTAGTAGCGTTTACACGGACATTGTTTGTTCATGCTCCCTGGTCCTGTGGAGCTTGACCCTTTAGACTTTTTTTGCAATGTATATATGAGGCTTGCTTATTTTATGCTCATTCTCTGTTCTCTGTGCTGATGATTAAACTCCGCACCTTCTCTCGGTGAGATATTGGCACTTACCTAGTGTTGTGTACAACTACATTTGTTCTGCATCTTCCTTGGTAAGTATTCGATGATCTCATTGATTTCTGTGTGCTTCTTTACTATGAGGCCCCAATTATGATTTTGTGCATGCTTATTTACCGTGGATGACAAGTGGCATCCAAGCATCAACTGGTCGGTCGTAGCCAGCCAAAGCAGTCAAACAGGACATGATGTGTGGCCCCAAGAAAAATTCATGATGTTCTACGTGACCAGGCAAGTTTCATCGAAGGCAACTGGGCTCTAAATGGGCTACTGGGCTGGAGACAAAATCCGCGACGTAAAACTAGCAAAAAGTCGAGCAAAACCAGTCTGCGACGGACCAAACCAATACGTCGAGAGCAAACTCCACTTTTCAGCCATTCGCGACGGAAACGCGCGATGTTATCAAAATGTTCCGCTCAAAACGTTCCGAATCGCACGGAATTTGGTAGTGTGGAGCCCTGTGGGGCCCCACACCACCAGCTGGCGCGGCCAACGGGGGGGGGGGAGGGGGCGCCACCCCATGGTGTGCCCCCCCTGGTGCCCGTCTTCGACTCCTCTTCGGTCTTCTGGATGCTTCCGGGGAAAATAGACACTTCGGGCTTTGTGGGGGGTCCAATTCCGAAAACATTTTCAGAACAACTTTTCTGAAATAAAAAACAGCAGAAAACAGGGAACTGACACTTGGCATATTGTTAATAGGTTAGTCCCAGAAAACGTGTAAAAATACTATAAAGAAGGGAGAAAACATGTAGCAATTGACATAATATTATCATGGAGCATCAGAAATTATAGATACATTGGAGACGTATCAGGTGTCGATGTGATATCATCGAGAGAGCCCAGAGTATATCTCTCCGTCATTTTGGATGGACAAATCACACTCTTTATCCATGAGCCTCAAATAACACTTTTTAAATACCAAACGCCACCTTTATAGTCACCATGTTACGGCGTGATGTTTGATGTCATCAAAGCAACCTTCCGGTATTAGTGATTGACATGATCTCATGGTCTAAGGAATAAAGTTACTTCGTATGCAAGATATAACAATATAAACTATGACTTGATGGTATTGTTATACTTAATTTGGGTCTATGTTCATCACATCCTTCTCCTAATAACATGGCCCCGTTATTAACAAGACCCAATGTTCATGATCAGGGTACCTTGATCATCAGTTAATCAACGAGCTAGTTCAAACGAGAGGCTTTACTAGAAACATTGTTTGTTTATTAAACACACATGTATCAAAGTATCCGGTTAATACAATTCTAGCATGAGAAATAAACATTCATCGTAAAAAAGGAATAATATAATAACCACTTTTTAAATTCCTCTCGGGCATATTCCCTTCAGTCTCCCACTTGCACTAGGAACAATAATCTATATTACGTTGTAATGAATCTAACATCGATGGATTTTTGGTGTTTATCATGTTTTGCCCTTGAGAGAGATTTTGCCAACGGATCTGCCACATTCAGATTCGCAGGTACTTTGCAAATCTTCACACATCCATACTTGACATGCTCACGGATGGAGTGAAAACGACGCTTGATATGCTTGGAATTCTTGTGAGACCTTGGTTCTTTGACATTGGCTATGGCACCATTGTTGTCACAACAGATGACCATCGGATCCAACGCATTCGGAATCACACCTAGTTTGGATATGAACTCTTTCATCCAAACTGTTTCCTGCTCTGCCTCTGAGGCGGCAACATATTCCACTTCTGTTCATGATCCCGCTACCACGGATTTCTTAGAAATCCTCTAGCTTACTGCTCCTCCATTCATAACAAATACGTACTCGGATCGTGACTTAGAGTCATCCGGATCGGTGTCGAAGCTAACATCGACGTAACATCTTGCGATGAGCTTTTCTTCACCGCCATACATGAGAAACATATCCTTAATTCTTCTCAAATACTTAAAGATATTCTTGACCGCCGTCTAGTGTTCCAAACCTAGATCAGATTGGTACCTGCTAGTCAAACTAATAACATGTGCCACATCTGTTCTTGTACATAGCATAGAATACATGATAGAACCTATGGCTGAATGATACGTCTCAAACGTATCTATAATTTTGATGATACATGCTGTTATTATATCAATTGCCACATGTTTTGTTTACACTTCATAGCATTTTTATGAATTTTCTAGGACTAAGATATTAACAAGATGCCACAGTGCCAGTTCATGTTGTCTGTTGTTTTTCTCTTTCAGAAAAGCTAGTCGCAAAATATTCTCCGAATTGAACGAAAATTGGCATACGGAAATATTAAAACAGAAGACTCCAGAAGCCCGAAGGGGAGGAGCAGCCGACCCAGGAGGCGACCATGCCACACCTGGGCTTGGACCATCCCTGGCCGACGCCCTCCTGTGGCATAGGCCCCTCGGGTGGCCACCGATGCCGCCCTTTCGCCTATACATTCCTTCTGCCCCAAAAAGCTAAATACCAGATCGATATTCCACGAAACATCCAAACATTGTCGCCATCATCAATCCTAGTTTGGGAGGGTTCTGAAGCTCTTCCCGGCACCCTGCCGGAGAGGGGCATCATCACCGGAGGGCTCTACACCGCCATGCCTGTCTTCGGAGTGATGCGTGAGTAGTTCATCCTTGAACCACGGGTACATAGGAGTAGTTAGATGGTAGTCTCTCCACTTTGTGCTATCATGTTTAGATCTTGTGAGCTGCCCTATATGATAAAGATCATCGTTATGTAATGCTACATGTTGTGTTTGCTGGGATCCAATGAATATTTATACTATGAGCAAGTTCTTTATTCATCCATATGTCTATGTTGTTTATATCTTGCATGTTGTCTGTTGCTAGTAGATGCTTTCGCCAAGTAGATGCTTGTGAATCCAAGAGGGAGTATTTATGGTCGATAGTGGGTTCATGCCTCCAGAAATCAGCGTTCGAGTGACTAAAACGGGCACGGTTGTGGATGTGTTGTTGCCACTAGGTTTAAAATAATGATGCTTAGTCTACGTGTATTTTGCATTATTTACATTCCACACAATACTTCATTCAATAATCTGTTGTTTGCAACTTAATACTGGAAGTTATGCGTATGCTAACCCGATGATGGATTATTTAGGCATAGATGTGCTGGATAGCAAGTCTATGTACTTTGTTGTAATGCCTTGTTAAATCTCATAGTGAATATCTTGTCATATATTGCATTGTCATATGCCCTCATTATTTGTCAATTCCCAAGCTGTAATTTGTTTACCCAACATACTAGAAATATTTATGGAGAGACACCACTAGTGAACTATGGACCCCGGTCCATTTTCTTCAACCCGTTAAACCACCTACTACAATCATACTATTCTCTATGGTTTCCTACAATCATCACTATTTTTTGCACCATGCGTTTAATCCCTTTGTTTTCAGCAAGACTGAAGACATTGACAACCTCTCTATTTCGTTGGGGCAAAGTAGTGTGTTTGTTTGTGTGCATGTTCCACGTCAGTTGCTCCGCTGAAAAGCTTCTGAAGAACCTCCGTGTCCTCCTTGATTGGATAACCTTGGTTAATTTCAAGGGAAACCTTGTCGCTTTTCTACATCAAACTATGTGCTTGGAGTAACCTTATGAACAACACGCCCCCAAGGCATCACTAAAGAATAAGGAATCTTATTCACTATCTTTCCATCTTCTGTTGTAGATGGACTTTGAGTCTTACTCAACGTATTGCCTAGCAACATTGGTAAGAACCCTTTCTTACTTTCTTCCATTCTGAACTTCCTCAAAATCTTGTCAAGGTATGTACTTTGCGAAAGTACAATTAAGCGTCTTGATCTCTCCCTGTAGATTTTGCTACAAAATATATAAGGTGCTGATGTCTACGCACGCTTCAATTCTTGTAGACAGTGTTGGACCTCCAAGTGCATAGGTTTGTACAACAACAGCATGTTTCCCTTAAGTGAATCACCCAAGGTTTATCGAACTCGGGGAGGTAGAGGTCAAAGATATCCCTCTCAAGCAAGCCTGCAATTAAGATACACGAAATCTCTTGTGTCCCCAACACACCTAATACAATTGTCAGTTGTATAGGTGTACTAGTTTAGCGAAGAGATAGTGAAATACAGGTAATATGGATGATTATAAGTGGTAGTTGCAATCTGAAATAAAAATGGCAGCAAGAAAACATGTAGCAGAAGTGGTTGTAAATTGTGTTTGAATGCCTAGAAACAACGCCTAGGGTCATACTTTCACTGGTGGACACTCTCAACAATGATATCTTAATTGAATACGTAAATACCATCTCTGCACTATGCTACACTGAACTACCCTCCGGTTGGATAACAAACACCAATTCACCGTGTAGGGCTGCAAAAGCACACCTTAAAGTCGCATTCCCCATCTAGGTAACCCCACGCTTTCACCTTGAGCGCCCTAGATGGTTCCAGACAAACACCACACTTTCATAGAGACACCCAACACAAATTATAACTCATGTTAAGTATTTCTATAAACTTTAGCCTAAGAGTCACACACGGTGCACACACTGTCACCTTCACACCGTGGGACAAGGTGACTCCGGAGTTCACATTAATAAAACCACTTGACTAGCATAATAGATGAAGAGTAACATTTACTTATTTAACTAGATTACAAAGCTCATGATCACATAAAGTTCACACCATGGGAGAGAGAGATAAACCACATAGCTACCGGTATAGCCCTTAGCCTCGGGGGATAACTACTCCCTCCTCATCATGGGAGTCAGCAACGACGATGAAGATTGTGGTGGAGTCGACAGAGATGGCTCCGCGGGCAATTCCCGTCATGGCAGGGTGCCGGAATTAGAGAATTCTGTCCCCCGAAACTTGTATTCGATGTAGGCGGAGCTACAAAAGTTTTCATGGATGGAGGCTGATTGATTTAGAGTTTTTGCGTCGAGGGCAATATATAGGCGAAAGGGCGATGTATTTTGCATCACTATTTTATATTGTTATTTTCTGCTATTCATCGATATATTTCATGTTATGATGCATTACTTATGTTATTTCATCTTATTTTGCATGTTTGATAATTATTGGAGAATAACACCGACCAGAAATATGATGGAAAAAGCACCGTTAGGACACCCTATTTCAGAAGATCATAAGAAGAGGGGGATACCGGAGAGGTCTTAGAAGTTCAGAAGAGGAAGCCAGCCACAAGGGGAGCCAGAGGGGGCCACCAGGGGCCCACACCATGGAGTGGCGCCCCCCCTTGGCCGCGCCGCCAGGTGGTGTGGCCACCCTGGCCCACCTCCGGTCGCCCCTTTCGCGTACTTGACCCCAAGAAACCTAACCTCCAGAACATCATCGATGAAATATTCCGCCGCTGCCTCGGGGCGGAAAACAATAGTGATAGAAAAGCTCTTCGGCAGGGAGAAATCTGCTGGGCAAATTCCTCCCCGGAGAGGGAAAATCGTTGCCATCGTCACCGTCATCACTCCATGTTGTCTCCGCCGTCGCGGACCTCGTCCTCCTCGGCTTCGCCTTCACAGATGGGCCCCGAAGCACAGTCATAGACTTCCATCTCCTTGAGTTCTTCGTCTGCAAGGCTGCCTCCGGCTCCATCGTACCCGTCCCATATTCTCCTACACGCATCAACATGCACTCGTGGCACGCCAGCATCATTCACAGCGGCGACGACAATGAAGTTGTCGCGGAGAGAAGAACCAGAACACTGCGACATGCACGTCTTCTCGTCGGAGACGAGCGAGGTGGAGCACCGCGACCCTGCAGCTACTGACGCCAGAGCACGTCCTTCAACAAAACATGCCATCCCAAATTCACAAGACCATCTCCCTCGGAGGAACCCTGGTAGGATGGGTCGACCTTTGGCGCGGCATCCTGTTCTATGACGTTCTCGAGAAGGAGCTCGTGCTCTGCTTCATCCCTCTGCTCAAGGCTGTCTTGGACCTACCCCAGGTAGGCCAACCGCAGTAAATGGTTTCATCAACTTCCTCGAGATCGAGCATTTTCGCACAGAGCTCAACATTATCATCCGGAGGAGTTTCAAGACGACCGCGGATCTCGACACCCAAGATGTCATCCATGACAAGGAGTTACTCATGCATGGTCTCGACATCTTGGATAATGAACCCGTGTTTGTGCCCGATGGCTGGAAGATCCGGACGATGGTCAAGCGCGTCGGTTGGGACTACTGGGGAAGAAGCACACTGTCCATGTTGATGACTTATCAGCCGTCCCAGAAGAACATACTGTGCCACGACTGCTGCCTCAGCTGTGGGATGATCGGGCCATGACGTGGACGTTGAGAAACCTCGAGACTACCGGTGTCCCCATCTTGGGTGTTCACGGTGACAATGTTGTCTACCTCATGTCTAAGGTGGATTCTGAAGATAAAGACGCGTGGTTTGTCGGTGTTGATCTCGAGAAGAAGAAGCTTCACGTCGTTAAACCATATTGCGCCGCAAGATGCGATCCAACTCCCATCCCCTATGCACTATCTGAAATATCTCAATACTAGTCCAAAGCCATGTGTTGCATAAAATCATCCTCGAAACAGTCTGTTGAATGATCCTTTTGGCAATACTATTCCAGTAGCAAGCAGTGCTCAGAATGGCCATCTTTCATCAGGCTACAATATTCCGAATTACAATGTGCAACCCCAGCAAAACATATGAAATTTGAATGGCTACAATATTCAGTTGGACATGTCCGATCTCGACCCAGCCGCGCTCGGCCACGTCTCTCTCGGCCCCGCCGCTCTCAGCGTTGCCGCCCACCCCTCATCACCTCGAGCTCGTCTTCCTCCTCGCCGACCTTTGTACCCCTCTCTGATTCAAATCGCGGGAGGCGAAGGAGGTGAGACACCTTTTGAGGCCTTGGAGACCCTATCGTGTGCTTCCACCGTCTCGGGAGGGAGCTCCCCGCCTCGCGAGCGTTAGGGCTCCGGTGGCATTTTTGTCCGCAGTGTCGTGCGTTCTCCGGTACGCGTCGTTACCCCTCGTTTCGATTTGCCGGTAGAACAGCGATCAAGCCGGTGGAATCAACATTCCGTGGTTGTGGGATCAATTTGAGTGGATCTCCGTAGGTCTCCCCGTCCTCCCTGATTCCGCCTTGGCCCGACGATCCTCTGGCATTTCCGGAGCTCGTCAATCGCGGTCGGGTAGTTCTCTGTCCCGCGATGGGCCGGAACTACGCTCGTGTCTTCCCCTACCTGTCAGTGACTGCGGGGTCGAAGGTGAGGTAGTTGAGGAGGTTTTTTGTCAGCGATGGGTAACTTCTTCATTTCACAGTGTAGGGTATAACCCGAGGAGCATCCTCGTATGGATCCCAAAGGGAATCAGAGACTCTGAGGTCTCCATCTCCGATTACTTTCCCCAACCCAGCTCCGCCCTCCTCCACCATCGCGCGCGTCGATTCCAGCCGTCGTTGTCTCCCGGACCCCCATCCTTTGTGGAGGTGCTGTCGAGTCATATGCAGGCAGGCCCCCCTCCTTCAGTGACGCCAACCCTAGCTCATAATCATGATGAGCCTGCGGTTGCGGGCACTACTTCCAAGACTCCTCCAGCTAAAGGCATCCAGAATCAAAGGTATCAACGACCCCCTCCTCGCTACTACCATCGCAAACCTCAGAATTAGCAAGGTAGTAACCTAGGTCAGCAAGGTGTTGTAGTGCCTGCTACCTCTCTCTCGCAACCACAGCTTGCTTCCTCTGCTAGATTTGCATCTTCTCAGTATGCGAGCTCGGAGGTCCATGCTTTACGTGAGCAAGTTCTTGATCCGCGATACAACAAACTAATCGGCTTCAACTATGGAGACTTAGGCCACTTCTTCGGTAATCGCATCAAGCCCATACTCTGCTTCATCTGTTATTTACTTGGCCACTCCGTGAATTATTGCCCCCAATGGCTCAAGGAACATCCAACGGCGGAATACTTCGGGAGTGGAAATTCTGGTCTTGGGCTCTTCCATGTTGATATTCCTGATTCTGAATCAACCAAGTGGCTCAATTTTGCTAATTATGGGGTTATCTCCGTTAAGGAGGGGACCTTAACTCTAGTTAACCTTGAAGCAAATTTCAATTCCATCTTATATAAGGAGCGGAAATGGTGAGGGAGCTGGAACCCAATTCTTTCCTGGTTAGGTTTCCTCCATCGAAGAAAGTTTCTGATCTAAGTGAATTCCCTGCGCTTGACCTTGAGAAAGAAGGAGTCACAATCAAGATTATCTCTTGGGATGGTGAGGTTAAGGAATATTGATTCTTTGATGAGATCTGGGTTAGTATCAGAGGCATTCCCCCCAAGTGGTGTGCATGGATAGAACCAAGATCCCCTCTCAGCGAGTTGTTGAAATGGACTGGTCTTTGCTCTCCAGGTCTATTTACTTTGTGGTTTCTGGTCTCTGTTAAGGATAGAACCAAGATCCCCTCTTAGCGAGTTGTTGAAATGAACCAGGCCTTGTAGTTGCTGCATATCCAAGTTGAGACTGATTTGGATGGGTCTTCCTCTCCTGGTGATGGTCCCGATGGTGACATGGCTAACATTTCTACATTCATTGATGCTGATCAGGTGCTTCCTTCTGATCAAATCCCCCTGCTCCTTCTCCTCAGCTTGCTGCTGCCCCTAATCAAAGAGCTGGCAAGGGTGTTATGGAGGAGGACTGCATTATCTGCCCTGAGCTCTCTGTTGTTGAGCATTGTGCTAGCCCCTTAGGCTCCCTCCTAGACAAGCTTGATTACTCTAATCTTGATGATGGTGTTTGGGACTGAGGAGGTCCCTTTCCTAAACCCCACCAAGTGATTACTGAACCAGTTGAGTGTATCCTTCAATTGGAAAATTTCACCATTGATCTGAACCTCTACAAGGACTTGTTTGATGCTGGTATGGACACCGAGGAAGATGAGTCTACTGAAGTTCACCCTTGTATTGAATCTCTTCCACCTGAGATGGTCTCTCTCCTTAGTGGAAATAAACGTACCCTCCTGCCTTTGTTGGATGAACCCTCTACAGCTGCTTCTCCACCCAACCAAAACAAGAAGACTAAGTGGGGTCCAACAGTTGCTACTAGGAGAAGTGCCAGGAATCATGGCGCCCTGAATATTGTTGAAAAAGCACAGAAGTACAAGATGAGACAGAACTTGGAAATTCCTCGCAACTTCAAAGGTAACTCATTTGTTGTTCTTGATCCTAATATCCTTGGTGATATGCTAGAGTTCCTTGATATATCTTGTGGATCATCTATTATAGAGGAGGAAAAAATATTCATGAGATGATGATGGATGAGATTGATCTAAATCATGCCTTTGCAGTTGATAATCCTGTTATATCTCTTCCTTCCTCTACTGATATTGATTGTGTAGAGTAGTTTCATATTCTTACACCTGCTAGACTAAATGGTGCTGCTAGCCTAGTCCCTAATCAGTTGTCTGATCCTGAGACTGGCCTTAAAAGCAACCCATGGACAATTGTTTCTAGGAAAAAAAAATCCAAATCTCATTATAGGAGGCCTTTGGAATAGTAGAGGCATAGGGAGACCTGGCCGTAAACAAGCTCTAGCTGACTTTATTTCTAAAAATAAACTAGATTTTGTTGGTATTCAAGAGACCAAAAGGCTACCCTTCCCCCCCCATTTCCTGAGATTTATCTCTGACCCTTGGGACTTCTCTTGGATTACCCTGCCTGCTAAAGGATCTGCTGGTAGTATTCTAGTAGGTTTCAGATCAGACAAGTTTGATATTATTAGTCATTCTTGCTTTGAGTTATGTGTGTCTGCTATTGTCAAGAATACTAGGGATAACTTTACATGGAAGTTGGTTGTTGTGTATGGTACACCATATTATGAATTTAAACTGCAGTTCATTGCTGAATTGTATGACATTATGGACAAGAGTTCTCTCCCTACTCTTATTGGGGGTGATTTTAACCTAGTAAGAGATAGCTCTAAGAAGAATAATGGTGATATTAATGATAATTGGTCTTTCCTCGTTAATGACTGGATTAACCATTGGGGTTTGATTAATTTCAAACTAGCCAACATAAGTTATACCTGGTCCAATAATCAAGATGACCCTATTATGGCAACTCTCGACAGAATTTTGGCTAGTACTGATTGGGATACCAAGTATCCACTCACCAATGTTAGGGATTTGCAAAAACCTATCAGTGATCATACCCCCTCTTGTTGGATAGCTGTTCTGATTCCCCTCCTCCTCCTAGGCTCTTTAGGTTTGAGAAGTGGTGGCTGGAGTACCCTGATTTCCACTCTATGGTTCATATGGTGTGGATTCTCCCCTGTTCTCTAACTTCCCCTATTGATAGGTGGCAATTTAAATTGAGGAACCTTAGGAGAAACTGCAAGGGGTGGAGTATTAATGTTGATGCAGCCAATAAAAAATAAAAAAATACCTTCCCAAGAATTTGATATTCTTGATACATTCTCTGAAGCCTGCCTGCTCTCTACAAAGGAGACAGAGAGAATGAAGCAAATTAGGTCTGAGTTAGACAACCTCATTAAGATAGATGAAACCAAATCTTGGCAGAGATCTAGGGATAAATTTATCAAAGAGGCAGACAAAAATACCTCCTATTTCCATGCTATTGCTAATCAAAGGAGGAGAAAAAAACAAATTGTAGTCCTAGATGGCCCAGATGGTCCTGTTGACCAAACCAATGCCATCATCAAGGTAGCCATGGATTTTACAAATCCATGTTTGCTGCTGAGCCTAGAATGGATATGTCTTTAGGTGATGGGTTCTGGGACCAAGATGATATAGTTACTGATGAGGAGAATGAACTCTTACAAAAACATTTTTCTGTTGATGAAATAAAAGAGGAAATCTTTGGTTCCTATGCCAATGGTGCTCCTGGCCCGGATGGCTTTTCATTCCTTTTCTATCAGAAGTTTTGGGAGCTTATTAAACTTGACTTTATGGATCTGGTAAGGTACTTTGAAAGTGGTAATTTAGCTATTGCCAGACTAAACTATGCTATTGTTACTTTAATTCCTAAAGAACCAGATGCTAGAGATATGAAAAAATTCAGGCCTATTAGCATTGGTAACTACAGGTTGAAAATTATTTCGAAGGCAATTACCAATAGATTATCTGTGGTTTGCAGTAGATTGATTTCTCCCAACCAAACCGCCTTTTATCAAAGTGTTGACACTCGTTTTTGGCTCACAAAAGCAAGGCAACAAGATGATCCCAAATGAAAAAATAATGTGAATTAAATTTGTGTGTCTCGTCGAAACAAACAACTTTGATTTTTGGATCATCTCGATCCGAGGTCGTATGCAACTTCTAGAGACAAAATACTACAGATCATCTCATTATATGAGAAAATCCGCTAAACCATAGACATACTCTGCACTTTGGCGGGAGCATTGGTGAAACGAGTTGAAAACCTTCAGATTGCATCGAACTTCTTCCACCTGATTTTGAAGCGTCAAGGTGAGGTCAAATTGAAAACCTCATTGAATGAAAGTTCTTCGTTTTTTTGAGACAAACAACTTTGTCATCTACGAGATTTTGATCTGAGGTTGTTTGCTAACTCGAATCTGCAAAATACGGACGGGTCAGAACTAACGAATTCGGATTCGATTCAAGCACGTTTTAGTGCATATACAATTAGGCCTTCAAGATGATGTCAAATTAAAAATCATAAAACATCAAAGTTCTTCGTATTTTTGGGACTAACAACTTTGTCTTCTACGTGATTTCTATTTGAACTTGTTTACTGAGTCGAACATAACCCGCAAGATGCAGCCAGTTTTCAGACCGAACAGTTTTGGAAGGTTCGAGTCAAACATCCGAATTGGATGCAAATTAGGGATTTTGGACGTGAATCCAAGTCTTTTACTTGCACGGGATGTTCAGCCGCCTCTTATATACATGAGGGGTGACGGCCGATTGAACAACAACACACAATCGCAAAAACTTCATCCCTAACCCTAGTTATCTTCTTCTTCGTACGTCGGTGTTCTTCGCAGAAGAGATTCGATCTACGAAAGCCTTGGGAAGGGAGAACCAACCTAGGGCAGTCCATCACCGCCGCGCGTCCAGACGGGGTCCCTTCCGGCCGCGTGGGGTTTCGGGTCTTCAAAAGCGCCCGACGGATTGTCTTGCGTATCGCGCTTCTGGCGAGCCTCCTTCGGCGACGTGTCTTGCGTATCGCGCTCGACACCGAGGATACACGTGACGTGTTCGTGTGTCAACATACTTTTTGGCGACTCCGCTGGGGAAGATCATCATGTCGGACGGCAAGATTCCCCGGCTCTATGAGATTAATGCCAAAAACATCATTAAGCCTAGCTTCGATGATCTTTCGGTAGACGAACGCCAAGCTTTTGAGACGCTAAAAAAGCAGCATCAAGATCAACTTGATGCGCTAGAGAAGCGGCGTAAGGAGGAGTTCGAGGCTTTGAAGAAGAAGAAAGAGGAGAAAGACACTGAAGATTTCCTTGCAAGCTTGAAGAAGGATCGCCAAGGTGCTATCACCTCACCGGGGAAGGCCAAGCTTCCACCAATGATCGGCGACCTAGCCGAACCCTCTGTAAGTAATGAAGTATTTTCTAATGATCAACTAGCAGCCATTAATCATTACGCTACTGAGTCTAGTTGCCAAGCTTATGATGCTATGTTAGAATATATAAAAGCTGGTCAAAGTACGCCTCATAATTATCCTAGTAGTATTGATGCAAAAACAACTACAGAAATCCTAATTCATCGGTAGTACCACATAATTCGCCGATGAATCCTTACTATACCCAAGATAGTCAACTTGTGAATGTACTAGAATGTCCCACTCCTATTAGGAGTATGCCTTATTCGGCAACACCGCCGAATCAAGTCACACAACCTTTGGCTACAGTCATAGCGCCGAATTTCAATTCGGCATCAATGGCGCGGATGAATCCAATTACTACTGGCACTAATATTCATGCTTCATTACCGCAAACAACTTCTCCCATGGTAGATGAAAACATGGCCACTTCAAGGGCGGAGTTGCAAAAGATGTTTTATGATAACTTTGGAATTGAGCCGAAGCCAGTAAGCCGGATGTATCAAAAGCCTTATCCGGAATATTTTGATGCTTTACCATACCCTCAAGGTTATAAGGTACCAGATTTTGCAAAATTTAATGGAGTAGATAGTAAGACAACTTGGAAACATGTTAGTCAATATCTATCACAATTAGGGGAAGCTGGTAATAGTGATCCTTTGAAAGTGCGTTTATTTCCTTTGTCTTTAACTGGTACAACTTTTTCATGGTTTTCTGCTTTACCTCATGCTTCTATTAATACTTGGTATCATTTAGAAAAGAAATTCCATGAGCATTTCTATAGCGGGGATAATGAGTTAAATTTTCACATCTTACATCGGTTAGGCAAAAGCATGATGAATCGGTCGCCGATTATGTCAAAAGATTCAGAGATATTAAAAACCGATGTTACTGCTTAGTGATTTCTGAAAGAGACATGGCAGACTTGGTGCTTAATGGTTTGAGAACTCACATTAAATAGAGAATTGAAGGATATGAGTTTTTAAATGTCAACCAAGTTTTGCAAAGAGCTTCTGCTCAAGAAAGCCGAAGCAAAGAAACAAAAATTGAGCATAAGTCTAAATCTGATCGTCCTCGTTTTAATATGGTTGAGTATAGTAGTGAGAATTCGGACGATGAGGCCGATGTTTATGCTGCTGAATTTGTTTGGCCTTCAAAGGCCAAACCTTATATTTGTGATGCTCTTAAGACGATTCGCAAGAATCGTGAAGATGAGATAAAATTTAGTTTTATGTAGCCAAATATGATAGAATATTTGATGCTATGTTGAAGGACAAATTGATAAGAATGTCTCATACGTTACCGCCGTTTGAGGAGTTAAAACGGCGTGCTTATTGCAAGTATCATAATTCTTTTTCTCATGCTACTAATGATTGCAATGTTTTTCAGCGACAGATACAATCGGCTATTAAAGATGGACGATTAAGCTTTGCCGACATGCAAATTGACAAGCAGCCATTCCCGATGAACACTTTGGAACTGCATGGGAAGAAGGTGCTAATTCGGCCTGAAGTGGCCCAATCCGCTAACAAAAATAATGCTGTTGTTGGTGACCCCAGGAATAGCAAGGAGAAGGAGAAGGCCTCGGGAAGGGAGATTGTTCTTGACAAGCAACCCAATGGCAAGGAGACATTGAAGATCACTATAAAAAATCCTACACCCAGGGGCAACAACAAACTCAAAGAGAAGCTCGTGCCAAGTTCATCAAACCAAAGAATCCGGAGGCTGGCAAGTGGAAAAAGAACGAGGAGAATGCTCAATATAAGAAGATCAAGCCAACCTTTGATATGCTCTTGAACAAATATACACACCAAGCGGCTGGTCCAGCTTACAACCGGCCATCACGTATGAAGCACCCAAGGTCACCTCCAAGGGAGGAGTATTCACATTATGAAGGGACGTACAGACGGTGGGCGTCGGGACCATGGATGGCGCCGCCACCTTATGCGCCTTATTACTTCAACAGAGGGTGGGTGCAGCCCCCAATGGCCCCATATGCTTTTCATCCGGGTTGGGCTGCGCCAAGGAAATCTGTCCATGATAGAATTACCGGTCCTGTTCGAGACCATTTGAGCTATGGTATAAATCGGTCGTTTCAAAGTAAGAGTGCGCAAAAAGTATGGCGTCCTAAGTCACCATCTACTGAAGTTTCGAAATCTGGCAAGCAGCAAGGTCATGATAATGATGCGGGTTCCGTTGTGATAGGTTCTCATGAGTTGAAGCTCAAGAAGTCGGTTGATGGAGAAAAATCGACTATTTCTAGTGAACTTATTTTGGCTATTCAACCAACGTCATCGTCTAATGATCATGAAGCTAGTACAAGCCAAGCTAAGCCGAGGGATCCTAAATATACTCAGCACAAGTGGTGTCCTCTTGGATTGACTAAAACTAAGAAGAGGAGGTTGCAACGTATGAGGAATCAACAAAAGGCGGAAGATGAAGCAGAAAAGTGGAGGGATGATTATTTTTATGAAATTCATCCCACACCGGCTAAGATGTGGATGCCCAAAGATGCTGGGGTAGCAATCCCCATGGAAATCACACCAACTCCTACGCCATCCGAGAAAGAAGAAATGAGCATTGATGCGTCATCTACATCACCTCCCACACTTTCCTCCACTGATGAAATTCCAGATTCGGCGTCCGCATTAGAAGATGATGAAGAGCAGGTGGATTATGAAAATACGCCGATCTGGGTAGGTATGGACATTAACATGGGTAATTACTTGCCTACAGAGTTTCGTGCCATGGATGAGGAAGGGGACATAGTGCAGCTGGACTTTGGTCCCAAGAACGCCATCTTTGAGAAGCCAAAAGAACCGGTGAAACACTTGAAACCACTATATGTCAAGGGACACATTAATGGATCGCCAGTTGCTAGGATGCTTGTTGATGGTGGCGTTGTGGTTAATCTTATGCCATATTTGGTCTTCAAGAAATTGGGTTTAGATGAAGATGAATTAATGAATACCAACATGGTGCTTAATGGTTTTGAAGGCAAAGAGAAAACAGAGGCCAAAGGTGTCATGAGTGTGGAGCTTACTGTGGGAGGTAAGACTTTGGCCACCGCCTTCTTTGTTGCTGAAGTGCAAGGTAATTATAATGTTATATTAGGTCGCGATTGGCTCCATGCGAATCAATGTGTGCCATCTACTTTGCACCAGTTTTTAATACAATGGATTGATGATGAAGTGGAAGTCGTCCATGCGGATAATTCGGCTTGTGTTGCTTTGGCCGATTCGTTGGTGGATTGGCAACATCCCAATGCTACTTTCTTGACCGGGCGAGACCTTTCAGATTTTGATTTCCTTAGTGCTACAAGGAATGGCTTCGTTCCCGTTTTCCTAAAGCCGATTGGTGGTAATCGGCTCTCAAAAAGTTTAATTAGATGGATCCCAACAAAGATTGGTTAAAGAAGCGGATTGTAGAATATCGGTCCAATAAGAACGATATGTATGAGTCTATAGAGGAGTTGGATGACATGGAGAAATTGGGACAAGGTTTTACGTCGGCCGATCCATTAGAGGAAGTGGACATAGGTGATGGTTCTATTCCTAGGCCGACTTTTGTAAACAAGAATTTGAAAGCCGATTATAAAGTTATATTAATCGAGCTACTAAAAGAGTACATTGATTGCTTTGCATGGGATTATCATGAGATGCCCGGTTTGTGCCGAGAGCTAGTTGAGCATCGTTTACCTATCAAGACTGATTTTAGACCTTATAAGCAACCGGCCCGAAAATTCAATCCCAGTATGTATGACCGGATCAAGGAAGAGATCGGTCGATTGCTTAAAGCTAATTTTATTAGACCTTGCAGGTATGCGGATTGGATTTCTAATATTGTGCCCGTCGAGAAGAAAGATTCTAGCAAGGTGAGAGTGTGCATTGATTTTAGAGATTTGAATAGAGCTACACCCAAAGATGAGTATCCTATGCCAATAGCCGATATGCTTATTAATGATGCTTCTAGCATAAAGTTATCAGTTTTCTTGATGGTAATGCGGGGTACAATAAGATTTTCATGTCCGAAGAGGATGCGTTCAAAACGTCCTTTCGTTGTCCCGGTTTTGTTGGATTATTTGAGTGGACGGTGATGACTTTTGGGTTAAAAAATGCTGGTGCCACATATCAAAGAGCGATGAATTTAATATTTCACGATTTACTTGGAGTAATACTTGAAGTCTATACTGATGATATTGTCGTAAAATCGGATGCTAATGAACCACATTTAGCCGATTTGCATTTGGGTTTTGAGAAAATGAGGAAGTATGGGCTCAATATGAATCCTTTAAAGTGTTCTTTTGGAGTATCGGCTGGGAAGTTTTTGGGATTTATTATACATCAACATGGCATAGAGATTGATCCCAAGAAGATAGAAGCAATTCAAAAAGTGCAGGCTCTGAGATGCAAGAAAAATATGCAAAAATTCCTTGGCAAGGTCAATTATTTGAGGAGATTCATACTGAATTTGTACGGGAAAGTTAGTGCATTCACTCCTATTCTTCGGTTAAAAAGCGATGATAATTTTACTTAGGGGGCAAAACAGCAAGAGGCATTCGATAATATCAAGACTTGTTTGTCTACTCCTCCGGTGTTGAGAGCACCCAAACATGGAGAGCCTTCTAGGCTTTATATTGCCGCGGAAGAAGGTGTTATTGGTGTTGTCTTGACACAAGAGACCGAAGGAAAGGAGCATGTTATTACTTATTTGAGACGGCGCTTATTGGATGCGGAGACAAGGTACACGTTCATTGAAAAAATATGCTTGTGCTTATACTATGCTTGCACTAAAATAAGACATTATCTATTATTTAGTATGTGCACCGTAGCTTGTCAAACCGATGTCATTAAATACATGTTGCATAGACCGATTCTTAGTGGTAGAATCGGTAAATGGGCTTATGCTTTGATTGAATATGATTTAGCTTATGAGTCTCTAAAATCTATAAAAGGCCAAATCGTTGTTGATTTTATAGCTGAACATCGGATTGACAATGAGCATGTTTTTAGTATTGACCTTGTTTCTTTAGTACCGTGGAGGTTATATTTTGATGGTTCCGTTTGTGACAATGGTCAAGGTGTTGGTGCCGTTTATATATCTCCTCATGGTGTTGTTTTTGAATCCTCATGTCGCTTAGAATATTTTTGCACAAATAATCAAGCCGAATATGAAGCTTTATTATTCGGGCTAGAGCTTTTAATTGCTATAGGTGCTACACATGTTGAGGCTTTTGGTGATTTGTTGCTAACAGTGCAACAAGTTAACAAGGTTTTTCAATGCAACGACATCGCTTAATGTTTATCTTGATAAATGTCTAGATATAATTTCTATCTTGGTTTGTTTTAGCATTGCTCATATTTCTAGACAAGACAATTGGGCTGCAAATGAGTTAGCACAACAAGCATCTGACTATCATGTTGGTCGTGGCATGTTTCATGTATCTAAAGGGCCGATGCTTGCATTTGCTACTATAAATAAAACCGAATTGGGTCCCACTAATTCGGTTTCTAATAAAGGGTCTAGTGCAGGTACCCATGGAGATTGGAGGAAACCTATTACAGACTATTTGCAGGATCCTAGTAAGAGGATAGACATGGCTGTTCGGCGCATGGCTTTCAAATATATATTGGTTGATAAAGATCTTTATCGCCGAACAGTGGACGGTATTCTTCTGAAATGCTTGGATGAGGACTAAGCGAAAGTTGCTATGGGAGAGGTACATGGAGGCATATGTGGCACACATAGGTCGGCACACAAGATGAAATGGTTATTGCGACGCGCAGGATTTTATTGGCCGACGATGATTAATGATTGCTTCAGGTATTATAAGGGATATGAGACTTGTCAGAAGTTTAGTGATATTCAGTTGGCTCCTGCTACAATGTTAAATCCCATTATCAATCCGTGTCCATTTATAGGTTGGGAATTGGATTTCATTGGTATGATGCATCCCGCTTCTTCAAAAGGGCATCGGTTCGTGTTGGTGGCCACCGATTGGTTCACCAAGTGGTCTGAAGCAGTACCTCTCAGAAATATGACCCACAAGGAGGTAATCAAATTCATAACTGAGCATATTATACATAGAGCTAGTTCAAACGAGAGGCTTTACTAGAAACATTGTTTGTTTATTAAACACACATGTATCAAAGTTTCGGTTAATACAATTCTAGCATGAGAAATAAACATTCATCGTAAAAAAGGAATAATATAATAACCACTTTTTAAATTCCTCTCGGGCATATTCCCTTCAGTCTCCCACTTGCACTAGGAACAATAATCTATATTACGTTGTAATGAATCTAACATCGATGGATTTTTGGTGTTTATCATGTTTTGCCCTTGAGAGAGATTTTGCCAACGGATCTGCCACATTCAGATTCGCAGGTACTTTGCAAATCTTCACACATCCATACTTGACATGCTCACGGATGGAGTGAAAACGACGCTTGATATGCTTGGAATTCTTGTGAGACCTTGGTTCTTTAACATTGGCTATGGCACCATTGTTGTCACAACAGATGACCATCGGATCCAACGCATTCGGAATCACACCTAGTTTGGATATGAACTCTTTCATCCAAACTGTTTCCTGCTCTGCCTCTGAGGCGGCAACATATTCCGCTTTTGTTCAAGATCCCGCTACCACGGATTTCTTAGAAATCCTCTAGCTTACTGATCCTCCATTCATAACAAATACGTACTCGGATCGTGACTTAGAGTCATCCGGATCGGTGTCGAAGCTAACATCGACGTAACATCTTGCGATGAGCTTTTCTTCACCGCCATACACGAGAAACATATCCTTAATTCTTCTCAAATACTTAAAGATATTCTTGACCGCCGTCTAGTGTTCCAAACCTAGATCAGATTGGTACCTGCTAGTCAAACTAATAACATGTGCCACATCTGTTCTTGTACATAGCATAGAATACATGATAGAACCTATGGCTGAATGATACGTCTCAAACATATCTATAATTTTGATGATACATGCTGTTATTATATCAATTGCCACATGTTTTGTTTACACTTCATAGCATTTTTATGAATTTTCTAGGACTAAGATATTAACAAGATGCCACAGTGCCAGTTCATGTTGTCTGTTGTTTTTCTCTTTCAGAAAAGCTAGTCGCAAAATATTCTCCGAATTGGACGAAAATTGGCATACGGAAATATTAAAACAGAAGACTCCAGAAGCCCGAAGGGGAGGAGCAGCCGACCCAGGAGGCGACCATGCCACACCTGGGCTTGGACCATCCCTGGCCGACGCCCTCCTGTGGCATAGGCCCCTCGGGTGGCCACCGATGCCGCCCTTTCGCCTATACATTCCTTCTGCCCCAAAAAGCTAAATACCAGATCGATATTCCACGAAACATCCAAACATTGTCGCCATCATCAATCCTAGTTTGGGAGGGTTCTGAAGCTCTTCCCGGCACCCTGCCGGAGAGGGGAATCATCACCGGAGGGCTCTACACCGCCATGCCTGTCTTCGGAGTGATGCGTGAGTAGTTCATCCTTGAACCACGGGTACATAGGAGTAGTTAGATGGTAGTCTCTCCACTTTGTGCTATCATGTTTAGATCTTGTGAGCTGCCCTATATGATAAAGATCATCGTTATGTAATGCTACATGTTGTGTTTGCTGGGATCCAATGAATATTTATACTATGAGCAAGTTCTTTATTCATCCATATGTCTATGTTGTTTATATCTTGCATGTTGTCTGTTGCTAGTAGATGCTTTCGCCAAGTAGATGCTTGTGAATCCAAGAGGGAGTATTTATGGTCGATAGTGGGTTCATGCCTCCAGAAATCAGCGTTCGAGTGACTAAAACGGGCACGGTTGTGGATGTGTTGTTGCCACTAGGTTTAAAATAATGATGCTTAGTCTACGTGTATTTTGCATTATTTACATTCCACACAATACTTCATTCAATAATCTGTTGTTTGCAACTTAATACTGGAAGTTATGCGTATGCTAACCCGATGATGGATTATTTAGGCATAGATGTGCTGGATAGCAAGTCTATGTACTTTGTTGTAATGCCTTGTTAAATCTCATAGTGAATATCTTGTCATATATTGCATTGTCATATGCCCTCATTATTTGTCAATTCCCAAGCTGTAATTTGTTTACCCAACATACTAGAAATATTTATGGAGAGACACCACTAGTGAACTATGGACCCCGGTCCATTTTCTTCAACCCGTTAAACCACCTACTACAATCATACTATTCTCTATGGTTTCCTACAATCATCACTATTTTTTGCACCATGCGCTTAATCCCTTTGTTTCCAGCAAGACCGAAGACATTGACAACCTCTCTATTTCGTTGGGGCAAAGTAGTGTGTTTGTTTGTGTGCATGTTCCACGTCAGTTGCTCCGCTGAAAAGTTTCTGAAGAACCTCCGTGTCCTCCTTGATTGGATAACCTTGGTTAATTTCAAGGGAAACCTTGTCGCTTTTCTACATCAAACTATGTGCTTGGAGTAACCTTATGAACAACACGCCCCCAAGGCATCACTAAAGAATAAGGAATCTTATTCACTATCTTTCCATCTTCTGTTGTAGATGGACTTTGAGTCTTACTCAACGTATTGCCTTGCAACATTGGTAAGAACCCTTTCTTACTTTCTTCCATTCTGAACTTCCTCAAAATCTTGTCAAGGTATGTACTTTGCGAAAGTACAATTAAGCGTCTTGATCTATCCCTGTAGATTTTGCTACATAATATATAAGGTGCTGATGTCTACGCATGCTTCAATTCTTGTAGACAGTGTTGGACCTCCAAGTGCATAGGTTTGTACAACAACAGCATGTTTCCCTTAAGTGAATCACCCAAGGTTTATCGAACTCGGGGAGGTAGAGGTCAAAGATATCCCTCTCAAGCAAGCCTGCAATTAAGATACATGAAGTCTCTTGTGTCCCCAACACACCTAATCCAATTGTCAGTTGTATAGGTGTACTAGTTTAGCGAAGAGATAGTGAAATACAGGTAATATGGATGATTATAAGTGGTAATTGCAATCTGAAATAAAAATGGCAGCAAGAAAACATGTAGCAGAAGTGGTTGTAAATTGTGTTTGAATGCCTAGAAACAACGCCTAGGGTCATACTTTCACTGGTGGACACTCTCAACAATGATATCTTAATTGAATACGTAAATACCATCTCTGCACTATGCTACACTGAACTACCCTCCGGTTGGATAACAAACACCTATTCACCGTGTAGGGCTGCAAAAGCACACCTTAAAGTCGCATTCCCCATCTAGGTAACCCCACGCTTTCACCTTGAGCGCCCTAGATGGTTCCAGACAAACACCACACTTTCATAGAGACACCCAACACAAATTATAACTCATGTTAAGTATTTCTATAAACTTTAGCCTAAGAGTCACACACGGTGCACACACTGTCACCTTCACACCGTGGGACAAGGTGACTCCGGAGTTCACATTAATAAAACCACTTGACTAGCATAATAGATGAAGAGTAACATTTACTTATTTAACTAGATTACAAAGCTCATGATCACAAAAAGTTCACACCATGGGAGAGAGAGATAAACCACATAGCTACCGGTATAGCCCTTAGCCTCGGGGGATAACTACTCCCTCCTCATCATGGGAGTCAGCAACGACGATGAAGATTGTGGTGGAGTCGACGGAGATGGCTCCGCGGGCAATTCCCGTCATGGCAGGGTGCCGGAATTAGAGAATTCTATCCCCCGAAACTTGTATTCGATGTAGGCGGAGCTACAAAAGTTTTCATGGATGGAGGCTGATTGATTTAGAGTTTTTGCGTCGAGGGCAATATATAGGCGAAAGGGCGATGTATTTTGCATCACTATTTTATATTGTTATTTTCTGCTATTCATCGATATATTTCATGTTATGATGCATTACTTATGTTATTTCATCTTATTTTGCATGTTTGATAATTATTGGAGAATAACACCGACCAGAAATATGATGGAAAAAGCACCGTTAGGACACTCTATTTCAGAAGATCATAAGAAGAGGGGGATACCGGAGAGGTCTTAGAAGTTCAGAAGAGGAAGCCAGCCACAAGGGGAGCCAGAGGGGGCCACCAGGGGCCCACACCATGGAGTGGTGCCCCCCCTTGGCCGCGCCGCCAGGTGGTGTGGCCACCCTGGCCCACCTCCGGTCGCCCCTTTCGCGTACTTGACCCCAAGAAACCTAACCTCCAGAACATCATCGATGAAATATTCCGCCGCTGCCTCGAGGCGGAAAACAATAGTGATAGAAAAGCTCTTCGGCAGGGAGAAATCTGCTGGGCAAATTCCTCCCCGGAGAGGGAAAATCGTTGCCATCGTCACCGTCATCACTCCATGTTGTCTCTGCCGTCGCGGACCTCGTCCTCCTCGGCTTCGCCTTCACAGATGGGCCCCAAAGCACGGTCATAGACTTCCATCTCCTTGAGTTCTTCGTCTGCAAGGCTGCCTCCGGCTCCATCGTACCCGTCCCATATTCTCCTGCACGCATAAACATGCACTCGTGGCACGCCAGCATCATTCGCGGCGGCGACGACAATGAAGTTGTCGCGGAGAGAAGAACCAGAACACTGCGACATGCACGTCTTCTCGTCGGAGACGAGCGAGGTGGAGCACCGCGACCCTGCAGCTACCGACGCCAGAGCACGTCCTTCAACAAAACATGCCATCCCAAATTCACAAGACCATCTCCCTCGGAGGAACCCTGGTAGGATGCGTCGACCTTTGGCGCGGCATCCTGTTCTATGACGTTCTCGAGAAGGAGCTCGTGCTCTGCTTCATCCCTCTGCTCAAGGCTGTCTTGGACCTACCCCAGGTAGGCCAACCGCAGTAAATGGTTTCATCAACTTCCTCGAGATCGAGCATTTTCGCACAGAGCTCAACATTATCAACCGGAGGAGTTTCAAGACGACCGCGGATCTCGACACCCAAGATGTCATCCATGACAAGGAGTTACTCATGCATGGTCTCGACATCTTGGATAATGAACCCGTGTTTGTGCCCGATGGCTGGAAGATCCGGACGATGGTCAAGCGCGTCGGTTGGGACTACTGGGGAAGAAGCACACCGTCCATGTTGATGACTTATCAGCCGTCCCAGAAGAACATACTGTGCCACGACTGCTGCCTCAGCTGTGGGATGATCGGGCCATGACGTGGACGTTGAGAAACCTCGAGACTACCGGTGTCCCCATCTTGGGTGTTCACGGTGACAATGTTGTCTACCTCATGTCTAAGGTGGATTCTGAAGATAAAGACGCGTGGTTTGTCGGTGTTGATCTCGAGAAGAAGAAGCTTCACGTCGTTAAACCATATTGCGCCACAAGATGCGATCCAACTCCCATCCCCTATGCACTATCTGAAATATCTCAATACTAGTCCAAAGCCATGTGTTGCATAAAATCATCCTCTAAACAGTCTGTTGAATGATCCTTTTGGCAATACTATTCCAGTAGCAAGCAGTGCTCAGAATGGCCATCTTTCATCAGGCTACAATATTCCGAATTACAATGTGCAACCCCAGCAAAACATATGGAATTTGAATGGCTACAATATTCAGTTGGACATGTCCGATCTCGACCCAGCCGCGCTCGGCCACGTCTCTCTCGGCCCCGCCGCTCTCAGCGTTGCCGCCCACCCCTCATCACCTCGAGCTCGTCTTCCTCCTCGCCGACCTTTGTACCCCTCTCTGATTCGAATCGCGGGAGGCGAAGGAGGTGAGACACCTTTTTAGGCCTTGGAGACCCTATCGTGTGCTTCCACCGTCTCGGGAGGGAGCTCCCCGCCTCGCGAGCGTTAGGGCTCCGGTGGCATTTTTGTCCGCAGTGTCGTGCGTTCTCCGGTACGCGTCGTTACCCCTCGTTTCGATTTGCCGGTAGAACGGCGATCAAGCCGGTGGAATCAACCTTCCGTGGATGTGGGATCAATTCGAGTGGATCTCCGTAGGTCTCCCCGTCCTCCCTGATTCCGCCTTGGCCCGACGATCCTCTGGCATTTCCGGAGCTCGTCAATCGCGGTCGGGTAGTTCTCTGTCCCGCGGTGGGCCGGAACTACGCTCGTGTCTTCCCCTACCTGTCAGTGACTGCGGGGTCGAAGGTGAGGTAGTTGAGGAGGTTTTTTGTCAGCGATGGGTAACTTCTTCATTTCACAGTGTAGGGTATAACCCGAGGAGCATCCTCGTATGGATCCCAAAGGGAATCAGAGACTCCGAGGTCTCCATCTCCGATTACTTTCCCCAACCCAGCTCCGCCCTCC
The DNA here is from genome assembly GCA_028641055.1 of Alopecurus myosuroides. Lineage (NCBI taxonomy): Eukaryota > Viridiplantae > Streptophyta > Magnoliopsida > Poales > Poaceae > Alopecurus > Alopecurus myosuroides. The sequence goes on along the minus strand of CM054061.1, from coordinate 642,039 downwards.
TCCACCATCGCGCGCGTCGATTCCATCCGTCGTTGTCTCCCGGACCCCCATCCTTTGTGGAGGTGCTGTCGAGTCATATGCAGGCAGACCCCCCTCCTTCAGTGACGCCAACCCTAGCTCATAATCATGACGAGCCTGCGGTTGCGGGCGCTACTTCCAAGACTCCTCCAGCTAAAGGCATCCAGAATCAAAGGTATCAACGACCCCCTCCTCGCTACTACCATCGCAAACCTCAGAATTAGCAAGGTAGTAACCTAGGTCAGCAAGGTGTTGTAGTGCCTGCTACCTCTCTCTCGCAACCACAGCTTGCTTCCTCTGCTAGATTTGCATCTTCTCAGTATGCGAGCTCGGAGGTCCATGCTTTACGTGAGCAAGTTCTTGATCCGCGATACAACAAACTAATCTGCTTCAACTATGGAGACCTAGGCCACTTCTTCGGTAATCGCGTCAAGCCCATACTCTGCTTCATCTGTTATTTACTTGGCCACTCCGTGAATTATTGCCCCCAATGGCTCAAGGAACATCCAACGGCGGAATACTTCGGGAGTGGAAATTCTGGTCTTGGGCTCTTCCATGTTGATATTCCTGATTCTGAATCAACCAAGTGGCTCAATTTTGCTAATTATGGGGTTATCTCCGTTAAGGAGGGGACCTTAACTCTAGTTAACCTTGAAGCAAATTTCAATTCCATCTTATATAAGGAGCGGAAATGGTGAGGGAGCTGGAACCCAATTCTTTCCTGGTTAGGTTTCCTCCATCGAAGAAAGTTTCTGATCTAAGTGAATTCCCTGCGCTTGACCTTGAGAAAGAAGGAGTCACAATCAAGATTATCTCTTGGGATGGTGAGGTTAAGGAATATTGATTCTTTGATGAGATCTGGGTTAGTATCAGAGGCATTCCCCCCAAGTGGTGTGCATGGATAGAACCAAGATCCCCTCTCAGCGAGTTGTTGAAATGGACTGGTCTTTGCTCTCCAGGTCTATGTACTTTGTGGTTTATGGTCTCTGTTAAGGATAGAACCAAGATCCCCTCTTAGCGAGTTGTTGAAATGAACCAGGCCTTGTAGTTGCTGCATATCCAAGTTGAGAGTGATTTGGATGGGTCTTCCTCTCCTGGTAATGGTCCCGATGGTGACATGGCTAACATTTCTACATTCATGGATGCTGATCAGGTGCTTCCTTCTGATCAAATCCCCCTGCTCCTTCTCCTCAGCTTGCTGCTGCCCCTAATCAAAGAGCTGGCAAGGGTGTTATGGAGGAGGACTGAATTATCTGCCCTGAGCTCTCTGTTGTTGAGCATTGTGCTAGCCCCTTAGGATCCCTCCTAGACAAGCTTGATTACTCTAATCTTGATGATGGTGTTTGGGACTGAGGAGGTCCCTTTCCTAAACCCCACCAAGTGATTACTGAACCAGTTGAGTGTATCCTTCAATTGGAAAATTTCACCATTGATCTGAACCTCTACAAGGACTTGTTTGATGCTGGTATGGACACCGAGGAAGATGAGTCTACTGAAGTTCACCCTTGTATTGAATCTCTTCCACCTGAGATGGTCTCTTTCCTTAGTGGAACTAAACGTACCCTCCTTCCTTTGTTGGATGAACCCTCTACAGCTGCTTCTCCACCCAACCAAAACAAGAAGACTAAGTGGGGTCCAACAGTTGCTACTAGGAGAAGTGCCAGGAATCATGGCGCCCTGAATATTGTTGAAAAAGCACAGAAGTACAAGATGAGACAGAACTTGGAAATTCCTCGCAACTTCAAAGGTAACTCATTTGTTGTTCTTGATCCTAATATCCTTGGTGATATGCTAGAGTTCCTTGATATATCTTGTGGATCATCTATTATAGAGGAGGAAAAAATATTCATGAGATGATGATGGATGAGATTGATCTAAATCATGCCTTTGCAGTTGATAATCCTGTTATATCTCTTCCTTCCTCTACTGATATTGATTGTGTAGAGTAGTTTCATATTCTTACACCTGCTAGACTAAATGGTGCTGCTAGCCTAGTCCCTAATCAGTTGTCTGATCCTGAGACTGGCCTTAAAAGCAACCCATGGACAATTGTTTCTAGGAAAAAAAATCCAAATCTCATTATAGGAGGCCTTTGGAATAGTAGAGGCATAGGGAGACCTGGCCGTAAACAAGCTCTAGCTGACTTTATTTCTAAAAATAAACTAGATTTTGTTGGTATTCAAGAGCCCAAAAGGCTACCCTTCCCCTCCCATTTCCTGAGATTTATCTCTGACCCTTGGGACTTCTCTTGGATTACCCTGCCTGCTAAAGGATCTGCTGGTAGTATTCTAGTAGGTTTCAGATCAGACATGTTTGATATTATTAGTCATTCTTGCTTTGAGTTATGTGTGTCTGTTATTGTCAAGAATACTAGGGATAACTTTACATGGAAGTTGGTTGTTGTGTATGGTACACCATATTATGAATTTAAACTGCAGTTCATTGCTGAATTGTATGACATTATGGACAAGAGTTCTCTCCCTACTCTTATTGGGGGTGATTTTAACCTAGTAAGAGATAGCTCTAAGAAGAATAATGGTGATATTAATGATAATTGGTCTTTCCTCGTTAATGACTGGATTAACCATTGGGGTTTGATTAATTTCAAACTAGCCAACAGAAGTTATACCTGGTCCAATAATCAAGATGACCCTATTATGGCAACTCTCGACAGAATTTTGGCTAGTACTGATTGGGATACCAAGTATCCACTCACCAATGTTAGGGATTTGCAAAAACCTATCAGTGATCATACCCCCTCTTGTTGGATAGCTGTTCTGATTCCCCTCCTCCTCCTAGGCTCTTTAGGTTTGAGAAGTGGTGGCTGGAGTACCCTGATTTCCACTCTATGGTTCATATGGTGTGGAATCTCCCCTGTTCTCTAACTTCCCCTATTGATAGGTGGCAATTTAAATTGAGGAACCTTAGGAGAAACTGCAAGGGGTGGAGTATTAATGTTGATGCAGCCAATAAAAAATAAAAAATACCTTCCCAAGAATTTGATATTCTTGATACATTCTCTGAAGCCTGCCTGCTCTCTACAAAGGAGAGAGAGAGAATGAAGCAAATTAGGTCTGAGTTAGACAACCTCATTAAGATAGATGAAACCAAATCTTGGCAGAGATCTAGGGATAAATTTATCAAAGAGGCAGACAAAAATACCTCCTATTTCCATGCTATTGCTAATCAAAGGAGGAGAAAAAAAACAAATTGTAGTCCTAGATGGCCCAGATGGTCCTGTTGACCAAACCAATGCCATCATCAAGGTAGCCATGGATTTTACAAATCCATGTTTGCTGCTGAGCCTAGAATGGATATGTCTTTAGGTGATGGGTTCTGGGACCAAGATGATATAGTTACTGATGAGGAGAATGAACTCTTACAAAAACATTTTTCTGTTGATGAAATAAAAGAGGAAATCTTTGGTTCCTATGCCAATGGTGCTCCTGGCCCGGATGGCTTTTCATTCCTTTTCTATCAGAAGTTTTGGGAGCTTATTAAACTTGACTTTATGGATCTGGTAAGGGACTTTGAAAGTGGTAATTTAGCTATTGCCAGACTAAACTATGCTATTGTTACTTTAATTCCTAAAGAACCAGATGCTAGAGATATGAAAAAATTCAGGCCTATTAGCATTGGTAACTACAGGTTGAAAAATATTTCGAAGGCAATTACCAATAGATTATCTGTGGTTTGCAGTAGATTGATTTCTCCCAACCAAACCGCCTTTTATCAAAGTGTTGACACTCGTTTTTGGCTCACAAAAGCAAGGCAACAAGATGATCCCAAATGAAAAAATAATGTGAATGAAATTTGTGTGTCTCGTCGAAACAAACAACTTTGATTTTTGGATCATCTCGATCCGAGGTCGTATGCAACTTCTAGAGACAAAATACTACAGATCATCTCATTATATGAGAAAATCCGCCAAACCATAGACATACTCTGCACTTTGGCGGGAGCATTGGTGAAACGAGTTGAAAACCTTCAGATTGCATCGAACTTCTTCCACCTGATTTTGAAGCATCAAGGTGAGGTCAAATTGAAAACCTCATTGAATGAAAGTTCTTCGTTTTTTTGAGACAAACAACTTTGTCATCTACGAGATTTTGATCTGAGGTTGTTTGCTAACTCGAATCTGCAAAATACGGACGGGTCAGAACTAACAAATTCGGATTCGATTCAAGCACGTTTTAGTGCATATACAATTAGGCCTTCAAGATGATGTCAAATTAAAAATCATAAAACATCAAAGTTCTTCGTATTTTTGGGACTAACAACTTTGTCTTCTACGTGATTTCTATTTGAACTTGTTTACTGAGTCGAACATAACCCGCAAGATGCAGCCAGTTTTCAGACCGAACAGTTTTGGAAGGTTCGAGTCAAACATCCGAATTGGATGCAAATTAGGGATTTTGGACGTGAATCCAAGTCTTTTACTTGCACGGGATGTTCAGCCGCCTCTTATATACATGAGGGGTGACGGCCGATTGAACAACAACACACAATCGCAAAAACTTCATCCCTAACCCTAGTTATCTTCTTCTTCGTACGTCGGTGTTCTTCGCAGAAGAGATTCGATCTACGAAAGCCTTGGGAAGGGAGAACCAACCTAGGGCAGTCCATCACCGCCGCGCGTCCAGACGGGGTCCCTTCCGGCCGCGTGGGGTTTCGGGTCTTCAAAAGCGCCCGACGGATTGTCTTGCGTATCGCGCTTCTGGCGAGCCTCCTTCGGCGACGTGTCTTGCGTATCGCGCTCGACACCGAGGATACACGTGACGTGTTCGTGTGTCAACATACTTTTTGGCGACTCCGCTGGGGAAGATCATCATGTCGGACGGCAAGATTCCCCGGCTCTATGAGATTAATGCCAAAAACATCATTAAGCCTAGCTTCGATGATCTTTCGGTAGACGAACGCCAAGCTTTTGAGACGCTAAAAAGCAGCGTCAAGATCAACTTGATGCGCTAGAGAAGCGGCGTAAGGAGGAGTTCGAGGCTTTGAAGAAGAAGAAAGAGGAGAAAGACACTGAAGATTTCCTTGCAAACTTGAAGAAGGATCGCCAAGGTGCTATCACCTCACCGGGGAAGGCCAAGCTTCCACCAATGAACGGCGACCTAGCCGAACCCTCTGTAAGTAATGAAGTATTTTCTAAAGATCAACTAGCAGCCATTAATCATTACGCTACTGAGTCTAGTCGCCAAGCTTATGATGCTATGTTAGAATATATAAAAGCTGGTCAAAGTACGCCTCATAATTATCCTAGTAGTATTGATGCAAAAAAAAACTACAGAAAATCCTAATTCATCGGCAGTACCACATAATTCGCCGATGAATCCTTACTATACCCAAGATAGTCAACTTGTGAATGTGCTAGAATGTCCCACTCCTATTAGGAGTATGCCTTATTCGGCAACACCGCCGAATCAAGTCACACAACCTTTGGCTACAGTCATAGCGCCGAATTTCAATTCGGCGTCAATGGCGCGGATGAATCCAATTACTACAGGCACTAATATTCATGCTTCATTACCGCAAACAACTTCTCCCATGGTAGATGAAAACATGGCCACTTCAAGGGCGGAGTTGCAAAAGATGTTTTATGATAACTTTGGAATTGAGCCGAAGCCAGTAAGCCGGATGTATCAAAAGCCTTATCCGGAATATTTTGATGCTTTACCATACCCTCAAGGTTATAAGGTACCAGATTTTGCAAAATTTAATGGAGTAGATAGTAAGACAACTTGGGAACACGTTAGTCAATATCTATCACAATTAGGGGAAGCTGGTAATAGTGATCCTTTGAAAGTGCGTTTATTTCCTTTGTCTTAAACTGGTACAACTTTTTCATGGTTTTCTGCTTTACCTCATGCTTCTATTAATACTTGGTATCATTTAGAAAAGAAATTCCATGAGCATTTCTATAGCGGGGATAATGAGTCGCATCTTACATCGGTTAGGCAAAAGCATGATTAATCGGTCGCCGATTATGTCAAAAGATTCAGAGATATTAAAAACCGATGTTATAGCTTAGTGATTTCTGAAAGAGACATGGCAGACTTGGTGCTTAATGGTTTGAGAACTCACATTAAATAGAGAATTGAAGGATATGAGTTTTTAAATGTCAACCAAGTTTTGCAAAGAGCTTCGGCTCAAGAAAGCCGAAGCAAAGAAACAAAAATTGAGCATAAGTCTAAATCTGATCGTCCTCGTTTTAATATGGTTGAGTATAGTAGTGAGAATTCGGACGATGAGGCCGATGTTTATGCTGCTGAATTTGTTTGGCCTTCAAAGGCCAAACCTTATATTTGTGATGCTCTTAAGCCGATTCGCAAGAATCGTGAAGATGAGATAAAATTTAGTTTTATGTAGCCAAATATGATAGAATATTTGATGCTATGTTGAAGGACAAATTGATAAGAATGTCTCATACGTTACCGCCGTTTGAGGAGTTAAAACGACGTGCTTATTGCAAGTATCATAATTCTTTTTTCTCATGCTACTAATGATTGCAATGTTTTTCGGCGACAGATACAATCGGCTATTAAAGATGGACGATTAAGCTTTGCCGACATGCAAATTGACAAGCAGCCATTCCCGATGAACACTTTGGAACTGCATGGGAAGAAGGTGCTAATTCGGCCTGAAGTGGCCCAATCCGCTAACAAAAATAATGCTGTTGTTGGTGACCCCAGGAATAGCAAGGAGAAGGAGAAGGCCTCGGGAAGGGAGATTGTTCTTGACAAGCAACCCAATGGCAAGGAGACATTGAAGATCACTATAAAAAATCCTACACCCAGGGGCAACAACAAACTCAAAGAGAAGCTCGTGCCAAGTTCATCAAACCAAAGAATCCGGAGGCTGGCAAGTGGAAAAAGAACGAGGAGAATGCTCAATATAAGAAGATCAAGCCAACCTTTGATATGCTCTTGAACAAATATACACACCAAGCGGCTGGTCCAGCTTACAACCGGCCATCACGTATGAAGCACCCAAGGTCACCTCCAAGGGAGGAGTATTCACATTATGAAGGGACGTACAGACGGTGGGCATCGGGACCATGGATGGCGCCGCCACCTTATGCGCCTTATTACTTCAACAGAGGGTGGGTGCAGCCCCCAATGGCCCCATATGCTTTTCATCCGGGTTGGGCTGCGCCAAGGAAATCTGTCCATGATAGAATTACCGGTCCTGTTCGAGACCATTTGAGCTATGGTATAAATCGGTCGTTTCAAAGTAAGAGTGCGCAAAAAGTATGTCGTCCTAAGTCACCATCTACTGAAGTTTCGAAATCTGGCAAGCAGCAAGGTCATGATAATGATGCAGGTTCCGTTGTGATAGGTTCTCATGAGTTGAAGCTCAAGAAGTCGGTTGATGGAGAAAAATCGACTATTTCTAGTGAACTTATTTTGGCTATTCAACCAAGGTCATCGTCTAATGATCATGAAGCTAGTACAAGCCAAGCTAAGCCGAGGGATCCTAAATATACTCAGCACAAGTGGTGTCCTCTTGGATTGACTAAAACTAAGAAGAGGAGGTTGTAACGTATGAGGAATCAACAAAAGGCGGAAGATGAAGCAGAAAAGTGGAGGGATGATTATTTTTATGAAATTCATCCCACACCGGCTAAGATGTGGATGCCCAAAGATGCTGGGGTAGCAATCCCCATGGAAATCACACCAACTCCTACGCCATCCGAGAAAGAAGAAATGAGCATTGATGCGTCATCTACATCGCCTCCCACAGTTTCCTCCACTGATGAAATTCCAGATTCGGCGTCCGCATTAGAAGATGATGAAGAGCAGGTGGATTGTGAAAATACGCCGATCTGGGTAGGTATGGACATTAACATGGGTAATTACTTGCCTACAGAGTTTCGTGCCATGGATGAGGAAGGGGACATAGTGCAGCTGGACTTTGGTCCCAAGAACGCCATCTTTGAGAAGCCAAAAGAACCGGTGAAACACTTGAAACCACTATATGTCAAGGGACACATTAATGGATCGCCAGTTGCTAGCATGCTTGTTGATGGTGGCGTTGTGGTTAATCTTATGCCATATTTGGTCTTCAAGAAATTGGGTTTAGATGAAGATGAATTAATGAAGACCAACATGGTGCTTAATGGTTTTGAAGGCAAAGAGAAAACAGAGGCCAAAGGTGTCATGAGTGTGGAGCTTACTGTGGGAGGTAAGACTTTGGCCACCGCGTTCTTTGTTGCTGAAGTGCAAGGTAATTATAATGTTATATTAGGTCGCGATTGGCTCCATGCGAATCAATGTGTGCCATCTACTTTGCACCAGTTTTTAATACAATGGATTGATGATGAAGTGGAAGTCGTCCATGCGGATAATTCGGCTTGTGTTGCTTTGGCCGATTCGTTGGTGGATTGGCAACATCCCAATGCTACTTTCTTGACCGGGCGAGACCTTTCAGATTTTGATTTCCTTAGTGCTACAAGGAATGGCTTCGTTCCCGTTTTCCTAAAGCCGATTGGTGGTAATCGGCTCTCAAAATTTTTAATTAGATGGATCCCAACAAAGATTGGTTAAAGAAGCGGATTGTAGAATATCGGTCCAATAAGAACGATATGTATGAGTCTATAGAGGAGTTGGATGACATGGATAAATTGGGACAAGGTTTTACGTCGGCCGATCCATTAGAGGAAGTGGACATAGGTGATGGTTCTATTCCTAGGCCGACTTTTGTAAACAAGAATTTGAAAGCCGATTATAAAGTTGTATTAATCGAGCTACTAAAAGAGTACGTTGATTGCTTTGCATGGGATTATCATGAGATGCCCGGTTTGTGCCGAGAGCTAGTTGAGCATCGTTTACCTATCAAGACTGGTTTTAGACCTTATAAACAACCGGCCCGAAAATTCAATCCCAGTATGTATGACCAGATCAAGGAAGAGATCGGTCGATTGCTTAAAGCTAATTTTATTAGACCTTGCAGGTATGCGGATTGGATTTCTAATATTGTGCCCGTCGAGAAGAAAGATTCTAGCAAGGTGAGAGTGTGCATTGATTTTAGAGATTTGAATAGAGCTACACCCAAAGATGAGTATCCTATGCCAATAGCCGATATGCTTATTAATGATGCTTCTAGCATAAAGTTATCAGTTTTCTTGATGGTAATGCGGGGTACAATAAGATTTTCATGGCCGAAGAGGATGCGTTCAAAACGTCCTTTCGTTGTCCCGGTTTTGTTGGATTATTTGAGTGGACGGTGATGACTTTTGGGTTAAAAATGCTGGTGCCACATATCAAAGAGCGATGAATTTAATATTTCACGATTTGCTTGGAGTAATACTTGAAGTCTATACTGATGATATTGTCGTAAAATCGGATGCTAATGAACCACATTTAGCCGATTTGCATTTGGGTTTTGAGAAAATGAGGAAGTATGGGCTCAATATGAATCCTTTAAAGTGTTCTTTTGGAGTATCGGCTGGGAAGTTTTTGGGATTTATTATACATCAACATGGCATAGAGATTGATCCCAAGAAGATAGAAGCAATTCAAAAAGTGCAGGCTCTGAGATGCAAGAAAAATATGCAAAAATTCCTTGGCAAGGTCAATTATTTGAGGAGATTCATACTGAATTTGTACGGGAAAGTTAGTGCATTCACTCCTATTCTTCGGTTAAAAAGCGATGATAATTTTACTTAGGGGGCAAAACAGCAAGAGGCATTCGATAATATCAAGACTTGTTTGTCTACTCCTCCGGTGTTGAGAGCACCCAAACATGGAGAGCCTTCTAGGCTTTATATTGCTGCGGAAGAAGGTGTTATTGGTGTTGTCTTGACACAAGAGACCGAAGGAAAGGAGCATGTTATTACTTATTTGAGACGGCGCTTATTGGATGCGGAGACAAGGTACACGTTCATTGAAAAAATATGCTTGTGCTTATACTATGCTTGCACTAAAATAAGACATTATCTATTATCTAGTATGTGCACCGTAGCTTGTCAAACCGATGTCATTAAATACATGTTGCATAGACCGATTCTTAGTGGTAGAATCGGTAAATGGGCTTATGCTTTGATTGAATATGATTTAGCTTATGAGTCTCTAAAATCTATAAAAGGCCAAATCGTTGTTGATTTTATAGCTGAACATCGGATTGACAATGAGCATGTTTTTAGTATTGACCTTGTTTCTTTAGTACCGTGGAGGTTATATTTTGATGGTTCCGTTTGTGACAATGGTCAAGGTGTTGGTGCCGTTTATATATCTCCTCATGGTGTTGTTTTTGAATCCTCATGTCGCTTAGAATATTTTTGCACAAATAATCAAGCCGAATATGAAGCTTTATTATTCGGGCTAGAGCTTTTAATTGCTATAGGTGCTACACATGTTGACGCTTTTGGTGATTTGTTGCTAACAGTGCAACAAGTTAACAAGGTTTTTCAATGCAACGACGAATCGCTTAATGTTTATCTTGATAAATGTCTAGATATAATTTCTACCTTGGTTTGTTTTAGCATTGCTCATATTTCTAGACAAGACAATTGGGCTGCAAATGAGTTAGCACAACAAGCATCTGATTATCATGTTGGTCGTGGCATGTTTCATGTATCTAAAGGGCCGATGCTTGCGTTTGCTACTATAAATAAAACCGAATTGGGTCCCACTAATTCGGTTTCTAATAAAGGGTCTAGTGCAGGTACCCATGGAGATTGGAGGAAACCTATTACGGACTATTTGCAGGATCCTAGTAAGAGGATAGACATGGCTGTTCAGCGCATGGCTTTCAAATATATATTGGTTGATAAAGATCTTTATCGCCGAACAGTGGACGGTATTCTTCTGAAATGCTTGGATGAGGACCAAGCGAAAGTTGCTATGGGAGAGGTACATGGAGGCATATGTGGCACACGTCAGTCGGCACACAAGATGAAATGGTTATTGCGACGCGCAGGATTTTATTGGCCGACGATGATTAATGATTGCTTCAGGTATTATAAGGGATATGAGGCTTGTCAGAAGTTTAGTGATATTCAGTTGGCTCCTGCTACAATGTTAAATCCCATTATCAATCCGTGTCCATTTAGAGGTTGGGAATTGGATTTCATTGGTATGATGCATCCCGCTTCTTCAAAAGGGCATCGGTTCGTGTTGGTGGCCACCGATTGGTTCACCAAGTGGTCTGAAGCAGTACCTCTCAGAAATATGACCCACAAGGAGGTAATCAAATTCATAACTGAGCATATTATACATAGATTTGGTATCCCACAAATTTTGACTACGGATCAAGGTACATAATTTTGGCAAAAGAAGTGAAAGAGTTTGCGGAATCCTATAAAATAAAGATGCTCAATTCATCTCCATACTATGCCCAAGCCAATGGACAAGCTGAGTCTAGCAATAAAATATTGATCAAGCTTATCAAGAAGAATATTGAAGATCATCCCGAGGAGATGGCATGAAGTTTTATCCGAGGCTTTATGGGCACATAGGATCTCAAGGCACGGCGCAACGAAGGTGACTCCATACGAGTTAGTATATGGACAAGAAGCCGTTTTACCCGTAGAGGTAAATCTGGCTGCTTTGAGATTTGCCAAGCAAAATAATTTATCGGCGGTTGATTTTCATAGTTGGATGATGGATAATATTAATGAAGTCACCGATAAACGTTTGATTTCTTTTAAAGACATAGAGAAAGACAAATTAACGGTAGCAAGAGCCTACAATAATAAAGTAAAATTGAAGAGGTTTCAAGTTGGTGATCTCGTGTGGAAGGCAATTCTGCCAATTGGATCCAAAGATAGAAAATTTGGCAAATGGTCTCCAAGTTGGGAAGGTCCTTTCAGGATTACAAGAGTGGTTCCTGGAAATTCGTATTTGGTGGAATCTATAGGGGGGAATACAATGCCTCGAGCTCTCAATGGAAGATACTTAAAGAAATTCTACCCAAGTGTGTGGCAAGAAGGCTAAAACACTCGTATGGCCAATATATTACTATCTCCCTAAGAATAGATGGTCGATGAAGTGTTGACATCGTCCTTAGAACAAAATTAGTGCAAGTTATTTTTTGGCACGCTAGCTTTGCCAAAAAACAGGGGGGCATGTGTTAACACTCGTTTTTGGCTTACAAAAGGAAGGCAACAAGATGAGCCCAAATGAAAAAATAGTGTGAATGAAAGTTGTACGTCTCGTCGAAAAAAACAAATTTGATTTTTGTATCATCTCGATCCGATGTCGTATGCAACTTCTAGAGACAAAATACTACAGATCATCTCATTATACGAGCAAATCCACCTAACCAAAGACATACTCTGCACTTTGGCGGGAGCATTGGTGAAACGAGTTGAAAACCTTCAGATTGCGTCAAACATTTTTCACCTGATTTTGAACCATCAAGGTGAGGTCAAATTGAAACACTCATAGAACGAATGTTTTTCATTTTTTTGGGACAAACAACTTTGTCTTCTACAAGATTTTGATCTGAGGTTGTTTGCTACCTCGGATCTGCAAAATACGGACGGGTCAGAACTGACAGATTCAGATTTGATTCAAATACGTATTAGTGCAGATACAATTATGCCTTCAAGACGATGTCAAATGAAAAATCATAAAACATCAAAGTTCTTCGTCTTTGAGAGACGAACAATGTTGTCTTCTACGTGATTTCTATTTGAGCTTGTTTACTGACTCGAAAGTAACCCGCAAGGTGCAGGCAATTTTCAGACCGAACAGTTTTGAAGGTTCGAGTCAAACATCCGAATTGGATGCAAATTAGGGTTTTTGGACGTAAATCCAAGCCTTTTACTTGGATGGGAAGTCCAGCCGCCTCTTATATACATGAGGGGTGACGGCCGATTGAACAACAACACACAATCGCAAAAACCCATCTACAAACTTCATCTCTAACCCTAGTTATCTTCTTCTTCGTTCGTCGGCCTTCTTCGCAGGAGAGTTTCGATCTACGAAAGCCTTGGGAAGTGCGAACAAACCTAGGGCATCCCGGCCACGTGGGGTTTTGGGTCTTCAAAAGCGCCTGCCGGATTGTCTTGCGTATCGCGCTTCCGGCGAGCCTCCTTCGGCGACGTGTCTTGCGTAACGCGCTCGACGCCGAGGGTACACGTGACGTGTTCGTGTGTCAACACAAAGGCAGGTTCATCTTAGAAAGTGTGGTTTCAGGTCAAGAGCTTATCCATGCTGCTCACTCTAGGGGGGGACCGTGCCTTAATACTAAAACCAGACTATGAGAAAGCATATGATAGGGTAGATTGGAGTTTCCTTTATGAGATATTTCACTCAAGAGGGTTTGGTCCTGTTGTCAGGAAGTGGATTAAGGAGTTCCTTTGTGGGGGATCACTCTGTGTTACAATCAATGATACTAATAGCTCCTACTTTAGAGTAGGGAGAGGGCTTAAGCAAGGAGATCCTTTCTCCCCCATCCTATTCAATTTGGTGGGGGATGTTTTCTCCAAATTACTCTCTAAAGCTTCTTCTGCTGGTCTCATTCAGGGCTACTTCCTCAAGTAGTTCCTAGGGGTATCATTAGCCTTCAATATGCCGATGATACAATACTATTCCTTGACCGTAACCTAGCCTATGCTAGAAACTTGAAATGGATTTTGTCTTGTTTCGAAAATATGTCAGGGATGAGGATTAACTACCATAAATCTGACATCATGACTATCCATGTTGCTCCTGATCTGGTCAATGAATTATCTCAAGTTTTCTGCTGCAAGGTTGTTGACTTTCCTTGTAAATATTTGGGTGTCCCTCTTCATTTTTTAAAATTGAGAAAGGAGGATATCCAGCCCATTGTAGATAAAACATTCAAACGTTTTGCTGGTTGGAGGGGGAAATTGCTCAATTATCAAAGCAAGTTAGTGCTTCTGAAAGCATGTCTTGCTAGCATTCCTATGTACCTCCTGTCTATTATCAAGTTCCCTAAGTGGGCTATCAAAGCAATTAACTCTCAGATGGCTCACTTCTTATGGAGTAATTCTCGGAGCAATAAAAAATACCACTTAGCCAACTGGGATTTGGTTTTCATGAAAAAAGAATTTGGGGATTTGGGTATCCAAAATCTAGGAGAATTTAACTTGTATTTGATGGCCTCCTAGATAAAAAGGTATCATAATGACTAAGGCAAAATTTGGAAACAAATCATAGACTTTAAATATGACCTTGACCCCAACATTTTCTCTACTGCCCCCAATATTAGCTCCCCCTTCTGGAAGGGGGTGATGTGGGCTGCTAGAGATGCTAAGTGTGGCTATAGATGGAAAGTGGGTAATGGGAGAAAGATTAGGTTCTGGAGTGATGTTTGGGTTGCCAATTGTAGCCTTGTTGTATGCTATTGGGAACTCTTTGAGATCTCAAGTGAACAGGACATTACTTTAGCCCAAGCTTATCAAAATGGTGAGCTTAGGCTTACCTTTAGGAGGAATGTTTCCCCTCTGGGATTCTCTAGATGGGTAGAACTATCCCAGTTAGTAAGTACTTTTACTCTGACTGATAAGGTTGACTTACCTACTTGGATGTTCCATTCCTGTGGTATGCCTTTATTAACAATAGGGGGATTGTCCCTGTACACACTCCAGTTGTCTGGAGTCTGAAGTTACAGCCTAGGTTACATGTCTTCTTGTGGTTGTTGGCTAATAATAGACTACTAACCAGAGATAACTTGCCTGAAAGAAGAAATGTCCCTGAGGGCTCTTGCCTTTTCTGCTCTGATCCTGAATCTTGCCACCATTTGTTCTTTGGATGCTTTGTTGCCAAATTAGTTTGGCCTATCATTTTTGACCTGTTGGGTATCAATGTGGGCACAGATTTTGAATCCGTTGCTAGGTGGTGGATCACTGAATCTTAGAACTCACATATTAATTCAGTTTGTGTTGTTCAGTGGTCAATTTGGAAATTAAGGAATGATATGTGTTTTCAGGGTTTAGCTTGGCCGTGTTCGGGACATCTGGAGGAGGGTCGTGTCAGAGTTGGAGCAATGGAAGATCCTAGCACCCCCCCCCCCTCAGCCTCTCCCATCATAGCCTCGATCATCCTGCAGCTGAACAAGAAGCGAGGCGAGCTTTTAAGGATCGCCTGGTGATGCTGTCCAATTCGGGTGGATTTGATCCTGTTGCTACCTAGGAAGCGACTTGCCGGCGCTTCTTCGCCAAGTTCCTATCAAAATCGATGTCATTCGTGTTGTCTGGCCTGTTGGTTTTTGTAGATTTCTGTTTCAAACAGCTCGTTTGCTTGGACGGCCGGAATCTATGATAATCTCAGCCATGGGCAATAGCACCACATGAATCTGTTTCCATCATGGTCGGAGGGCGGTGAAGAGGAGTATTATGGCCAAGAGGACTGTTATGGTTGTTGCACTGACTAAGTGCAGAACCTTGCACCTCAATGCTTAATTTGCAGCTCTGCTGTCTATTATCTTATCATTGTCATGGATGGTTTTACATTTGAATTAAAGTACGTTATTGATGTACTCCCTCCGTCCATTTTTATAAGGCTTACTTCTTACTATTTCAATATGGAGTTATGGACCTATATATATTTGTGCCTTCCCGATTTCCGCATTAAAAGTAGTATAAGCCCTGACAAATCACCCGGGTTAAGCCCTGGTCGAGAGTGAAAAGGGGATTGGCTGTCCTGGGCTGCTCTGCTCTGCTGGTGGATGCTCTGCTCCGCATTAAAAGTAGTATATTCTGTGATCAATCCGTTGCTATAAATAAATGCAACGAATTCCATGGCTCTGAAGCAGGCAGGTAGGCAGCTGGCTATGTTGTCGTCAAGCTCAAGTTTCTGCTTCATTGACTTTCAAGTTGTGTTATGTGGCAAACCTGCTCACGCTCTTGCATCGTCGTGTGCAGGTTTGGTAACAAATTCGTACGAGTGCTTCATTCGTAACAAATTCAGATTTTGTATAATGCACAGGCCACTACAGAAACAGACACACGTCGGCATAGGCCCAATTGCCGTCGGCATACATACATGCCGGTGCGGCGGTGCCTACGGCAATTAGCTGTCGACAACGTCTTTCTCGGCATACAAAGAGAAAATCATAGAAAATAATCAATTTTCCTGTAGTGTGGTTGCAATTACATTTGTGAAGCCAGCCGTTGCCAATCAACAAACAAGCGAAACGCAAGGAAGAAAACTTGATCGCCCGACGCAGCAAACAGACTAGGACATGGCGAGGGCGGCGACGGGCAGCTCCGGCCTGATGATGCTGCTGTAGATGTGGGCCATCATCAGCCTCTCGAAGTCGCTGCTCCGCGCGCCGGTCGACCTCGTCCGGGGCACCCGCTTCGCCCACAGCGCGCCCTGCTCCCCAGGATTCGCCGTCGCCAGCGCCGCGCACGGCATGGCAGCGCGCCCGGCCGCCAGCGCCAGCATCGCGTCGACGTACGCGTCGCGCAGCCTGACGAGCAGCCGCGCCGGTGAGAGTAGGAGCACGGCCATCCAACGCAGGCGACGCCGGAGAGAGGCGGCGCTCCCGGGCGTGCGCGTGCTCCCGCCCATGCCACCGAGACGGGCCACCTTGAGGTGCCGCGACGGGGAGCCGCGCTGGTAATTCCTCCTCGCCCAGTACAGCTGTACGCTCCGGCGTGGCCGGGATACGAGGCTCGCCATGCGAATGATCCGGTAGTGTCGTACTGCCGGCCGGTCCGCCGGTGTCGACGCCTTGGTAGAGGTGCGGCTTGTGCTGTGGGCGCCGGATGGCAGGGTCAGTTGCTGAGCTTACTTGAGCGGTCAATACGTATATATGGTCATGTGATCGGCGATCTGGTTAATTATTCTTCGTTGCCGGCGCACTTGATGGGCGGCGCTACGTGAATTGCTACGGGTTCATCGCCGTCAGCTCTCAACAGGTCTGCTAGGCGGGTCCATCAGTCGGGTAAAAAAGAAACGGAGCCGCCAAAACTGCACTCTGCCTTAGTACGCCACTGTAATACAGCTGAAAGCAATTCTAATTTTAAAAGGGAAAACGCTCACATTCCCCCGGGGGATGGAACCTCTCGCGTCCTCCGGACGGAGAGTGCGCCACGCGTCCCTGCGGGACCCACAGAAGTCAAGGCCTTATCCCTCCACTCCCCCACTCCGCACCGCAGATCTGGATCGAGTTTTTCTTTTCGCCATGGCCTCAATACAGCGAGATGCTCCCGTTTCCCTTTATCCCCTACCCAGCCTCCATCTCCGGCCGCCTCCATCACCGGAGACCGGCGCTCTCTACTCCCGCCTCCATTACCGGCGACCGGCGCCACCTCCCCTAGCCCGCATCCACCCCCTCGCCTCCTGCACAACACACAACGGCGCCCGCGCTCGCGTCCAGGCTACCTCCCCTGCGCGCGTCACCGTGCGCATCAGAGGCGGCGGCTCCACCACGACCTCGAGCTCTACCGGCGTCGTCCATGGTTTCCGCTGCAGCGGCCTTTCAGCTGTTGTCGTCGACCGTTGCTCCGTTGCTGCGAGCCGGAGGCTGCGGATGGCGCGGTGGCCAGCCGGAGTGCTACCGACGACGACTGATTGTGCTACCGGCGGCGGCTCATGGTGCTACCGCGGCGAGTTGCGGGCGGTGCTGCAAGTAGTGCCTCACTAGAATTTTTTTGCTACAATAGTTTTGTCATTTTGCATCACAAGTTTGTCAGATGATCTCGTGGTGAAGATTTTAATGTTTTGGCAAGATGCTCCGGTATAACATTATTTTTGCTAAAATAGTTTTGTGTTTTTGCTTTTTTTGTATGATTTTTTTGCTACCAGGTTGGTTTTGCTAAAATAGCAAAATAATTTGCTACCGTTCTCCGCCGACGAGTTCTCCGGCGTACTCTCCGGCTTGGCTAAGATGCTCCAGTACAACATTATTTTTGCTAAAATAGTTTTCTAGTTTTGCTTTTTTGTATGATTTTTTTGCTACCAGGTTTTTGCTACAATAGCAAAATAATTTGCTACAGTTCTCCACCGGCGAGTTCTCCGGCGAACTCTCCGGCCGGCGAAGTTTTGCTTTTTTGTATGTTTTTTTTGCTACCAGGTTTTTGCTACAATAGCAAAATAATTTGCTACAGTTCTCCGCCGGCGAGTTCTCCGGCGAACTCTCCGGCGAACTCTCCGGCCTGCTCCTTTACCTTTTTCGTGGGCAGACGATTCTGTGCTACGACAACAAATAAAAAGCTACCACGGACTCTTTTTTGCACGGGCTTAGCAGTTGCGGATTTTTTAGTAAAAAAAAGGTGGACACGTGTCGCTCAGCGGACCCGGGGGATAGAAAACTCGGATCCCCGGGGGACGCCCAGCACTGCCCTTTTAAAAGTGATCTCGAGATTTCTGTCACAATTTTTGTATCCCAAGACGATCGTGTTGCGGCTGGTTTCAAAGTTCAGGAGACGCGTACGTGGCAGCATAAGTGCAACTCAAAACTTGAGCATTCGCACAACATTTATTTTTGGGATAATTAACAGGGTGCTCTCAGTTGGCACCACGACCTCAGTTTTACCCCTAGCGTCGAATCGACCTCAGTTTTGTCCCTAGTTTGTGCCAAGGACTCCTTTCGCTGCTCTCACCGTTATTTTCTGCCCCCGTTAGGATGCTGACCTGTGGGACCCATCATAGAACCGTTGGCGCGGCATGTGGGCCCCAGTTGTTGAGCGTTGGCGCGGCTTGTGTGCCCCAACTGTTGACGGCTGGCGCTGCATGTGGGCCCAGCTGTTGACGAGGCCCAATGTCAACATGCAGACTACACATTATCCATTTATATTTATTAATCCCTACATGCAGACTACACATTATCCATTTATTAAACCATCAAATTATTCGTATTAATAATATAAAATATATACTGTGATCAACTGAAATTTGTAGATTATCTTAGAAAACATAATGCATCACATCTCTTATATATAAATTTTGTTTACAATGTGCATATTTTAAAGCGATAATTAGAAATATTTTTTAAAAAAAGCGATAATTAGAAAGAATAAAACTTCTAAACAGTGGGTACATATTTGGACAAATATAAGGACATAACTTTATATATAATTAAACATACTTATAATTCGATAACTGGCCCCACTTTACATATAATCAGTGGGCCCTAGGGACATTACATCTAATTAAAAAAAAAACTAACTGCTCCCGCTCTGCATGCGGGAGCCCTAACTGCTCCCGCGCTGCATGCGGGAGCCCTTGCCGCCCTCCGGCGCCCGGGAGGCCTTGCCGCCCTCCGGGCGCCCTACTTCCATTCCACCGCCCTGTACTCCATCTCCTTGTTGACGCGGACGCGGCGGTTCTCCGCCCGCATCCTCTCCTCCTTTCGCTCACGGACCCGCTTGATGCTGGCCCGCATTTCCTTCACGTCCTCCTTCGCTTGCTTCTTCTCCTCGGCCTTCAACTCCTTCTTTTCTAGCCGCTCCAGTTCCTTGAGGCGGCGGATCGTCTTGGGGGAGAGGTCGTTGTGGGCGGTGAGGGAGGGCTTGGGGTTGTGGACGAAGGGCGGCGATGGCGATCTCTCCCGTTTGGGAGATTCGACTTCCTCCGACGTATAATCGGCCTCGTACCAAGGCCGATCTTTTGGGCGGTTGTCCTCGTCGGAGACCGACTCGGGGCTAGATGGTAGAGAGTAGGAAGACATGTTAGGGCTTGAAGCTAGGGAGAGAAGGGCAAAGGGATGGAGAGGGATGAGAAGATGGAGGACGAGTGAAACGGTCTATTTAAAGGCACGATTAGACGTGAATTAATTGGGGTAGATGAAGCAAACAGTGTGAAAACATTGGGTGCAGTGTAGAAGAGTCGATGCATGGTCAAAGCGGTGTAGAACAGGCGTAGGTGTAGGCCTAGGACAGCTAGTGATACGGAGTACGAGCGCGTGTGCATTAGGCAGTCAAGTGATTCGACGTTGCATGCGTGTATTAAAGAGGTGAAGAGAAAAAAGTCCAAAGTCTCACGCCAAATCCTGCCTCGCTGCATATGCATTGATGCGTATCTTCTGAAAACTAGGCGTGGAGGGCTGCGTCGCTGCAAATGCGACGCGACTCGTGTTTCTGAAACCAGGCGTGGAGGGCTGCGTCGCTGCAAATACGACGCGACTCGTGTTTCTGAAACAAGGCGTGCAGGGCTGCTGCAACTGCGACGCGACGTTAACTATTTTCTTCTTCAGCCACGTTGTTTACTCTGAAAAAACGAGGCGTGCATGCACCGGGCTGGTGAACGGGGCCCCACTAGACAGTGTCCGTTGTTACATGCCGTTACATTGAGACAAAACACTCAGTCCATGCACCGCTTCATTTTTGATCGTTTGATCGTAAGGAACGGTGCAGATCGAGTCCATGCATGCAAACTACGGCGGCAACGGCCTGCAGACGCTGAGACGAGCGATTCTCTGTGCGGGAACGCGATCCTCTGACTTTAGGTCCCTGACAAATGGAGCCCATCACACACCGGACCCACGTGTCATGGGAGAAAGTCAGAGAACGTAAGGTGGGCAAAGTAAGAGGATCAGGTTACCTCTGTTTTTAAGGCATGTACAATAGTGTAGACGAGTGCTGTCTGCACTACTCGGCCATGTCATTTCTAGACATTTTTAGAGATATTTGCTTGGTTGTGCTAGGATAGCCCATAGGAACACAGAACAAAAAGGTAGAACCCACCTCTTCCGAAGATTCACGATGTTTGGTCCGATACAGGAGTTTCACCCTAAGCGCTCACGAGAGAGAAGTGGATGCCGGTGAAGCGGGTCACACCCCGGAGTGAAATCTTTGACATCCAAAGCACACAAACACACCTATACTAACATGGTATGGCACCCCTAGCTTATGTTAGGATCCAGACACTCCGTAGCCCCCCTCCCGATGAAACCCTAGCCCCGATGGAGAAATACCTGACTTATACGGAAACACGCGGTAACTGCGTCGAAAGGGGGTAGAAATGTGGAACTATTTGCTTGGTTGTGCTAGGATAGCCCATAGGCACACAAAACAAAAAGGTAGAACCCACCTCTTCGGAAGATTCAGGATGTTTGGTCCGATACAGGAGTTTCACCCTATAAGCGCTCACGAGAGAGAAGTGGATGCCGGTGAAGCGGGTCACACCCCGGAGAGCAATCTTTGACATCCAAAGCACACAACACACCTGTACTAACATGATATGGCACCCCCTAGATTTTTTTGTGATTCAGAGACTCCGTAGCCCCCCTCCCGGTGAAACCCTAGCCCCGCTGGAGAAATACCTGACTTATACGGAAACACGCGGTAACTGCGTCGAAAGGGGGTAGCAATGTGGACTATTTTCTTTGTTGTGCTAGGATAGCCCATAGGCACACAAAACAAAAAGGTAGAACCCACCTCTTCGGAAGATTCACGATGTTGGTCCGATACAGGAGTTTCACCCTCTAAGCGCTCACGAGAGAGAAGTGCATTTCGGTGAAGCGGGTCACACCCCGGAGAGCAATCTTTGACATCCAAAGCACACAACACACATATAATAACATGGTATGGCACCCCCTAGCTTTTGTTGGGATCCATACACTCCGTAGCCCCCCTCCCGGTGAAACCCTAGCTCCGCTGGAGAAATACCTGACTTATACGGAAACACGCGGTAACTGCGTCGAAAGGGGGTAGCAATGTGGAACTATTTGCTTGGTTGTGCTAGGATAGCCCATAGGAACAAAAAACAAAAAGGTAGAACCCACCTCTTCGGAAGATTCAGGATGTTTGGTCCGATATAGGAGTTTCACCCTGTAAGCGCTCACGAGAGAGAAATGGATGCCGGTGAAGCGGGTCACACCCCGGAGAGAAATCTTTGACATCCAAAGCACACAACACACATATAATAACATGGTATGGCACCCCCTAGCTTTTGTTGGGATCCAGACACTCCGTAGCCCCCCTCCCGGTGAAACCCTAGCCCCGCTGGAGAAATACCTGACTTATACGGAAACACGCGGTAACTGCGTCGAAAGGGGTAGCAACGTGGAACTATTTGCTTGGTTGTGCTAGGATAGCCCATAGGAAGAAAAAACAAAAAGGTAGAACCCACCTCTTCGGAAGATTCAGGATGTTTGGTCCGATACAGGAGTTTCACCCTGTAAGCGCTCACGAGAGAGAAATGGATGCCGGTGAAGCGGGTCACACCCCGGAGAGCAATCTTTGACATCCAAAGCACACAACACACCTATAATATCATGGTATGGAACCCCCTAGCTTGTGTTGGGATCCAGACGCTCCGTATCTCCCCTCCCGGTGAAACCCTACCCGCTGGGGAAATACCGGACTTATACGGAAACACGCGGTAACGGCGTCGAAAGGGGGTAGCAATGTGGAACTATTTGCTTGGTGGTGCTAGGATAGCCCATAGGAACACAAAACAAAAAGGTAGAACCCACCTCTTCGGAAGATTCACAATGTTTCCACCTCATATTCTTTGAAATCTCTACTCCTGTATTCGAGGAATCTCATTTTAGTGATGGCTTTCGTTCTAATGTTTATAAATCCTATTTATATTTTTCCTAGAATTGTATTAGACCTATATAATGCAATTCCGAAACCTGAAAATTTATTGGATGAATATTCGTATTATTTATTTTCTTTTGAATAATAATGGTTTTAATGGAAAATTGTAAATAAAACAAGTTTAAAACATCAAAATGAAAAAATAACTTTGGATTCTTCTTAGTCACACCAAAATGAAGCTTTGGTGAGATTTTGACCATATTTGAGTTCCAAAGGTTTGAAACTCATCTCATTATCTTTAACTCTCTACTAGACTGTTCAAGATATCACATGTTACACAAGGCTTTTTCGTTCAATTCTTTATAAGACAGGTTTATATTTTTTTCTCGTTACTATATGACATAACACTACTATGTGCGTCGGCAATATATTTTTTCGATTTTTTTGAATTATGTATGCTCATTTCAAGCTTGGTCAACCCTCTGTTTGACCACCCGAAAAACTTCTAGAAGGAAACACAGAGATTCGACCTGGGCTGTTGGATCGACGCCTTCTAGAAGGAATCGTGCATCGGACGGATGCGCTCGCAGCCACAGCGATCCGCGAGACGTTCGTTCTGCGCTCTGATTGGTTGGTACGTTGGCCACAGGGATCGATGGTTCTACATATGATTTCTTTGCTGTTAAGTATTATAAACCATGTTATTTAAATAAAAAATATAATGAAACTTCAGATTTACTACAGCGATGATTTTTATCAGTTTTACATATGATTTTTCTATTAAACCATGTTATTTAAATAAAAAATAAAAAATAGAAAAATTATTCAAAACATAATGATACTTCAGATTTACACTATACATGTAGAATAGATGTCTAGGAAATTCATTTGGTTGATTTAGAAAATATGCCAAAAAATGTTGAAGCACAAATGGGGGTATTTACCCTAGCTTCGGACCTCATTTGAAGCACATTTCTCACGAGAATTGAGCGATGGTTGCAAATGAGCATAAAAAATTCAAAACAAATCAAAATGACATGAATCCAACGCACAACGTTGTTATATGTGATATAGTTGCTCCTCAAATTTCTATGGATAATTTTGGCAAGGTCGAATTTTTCATAAAATTATAAACGGGGGTGTTTACCCTGCTTCAGACCTCATTTGAAGCACATTTCTCACGAGAATTGAGCGATGGTTGCAAATGAGCATAAATAATTCAAAAAAATTCAAAATGACATGAATCCAACGCACAACGTTGTTATATGTGATATAGTTGCTCCTCAAATTTGTTTGGATAATTTTGGCAAGGTCGAATTTTTCATGAAATTATAAACGGGGGTACTTACACTAGCTTCGGACCTCATTTGAAGCACATTTCTCACGAGAATAGAGCGATGGTTGCAAATGAGCATAAATAGTTCAAAAAAATTCAAAATGACATGAATCCAACGCACAATGTTGTTACATGTGATATAGTTGATCCTCAAATTTATTTGGTTAATTTTGGCAAGGTCGAATTTTTCATGAAATTATAAACGGGGGTATTTACCCTTGCTTCGGACCTCATTTGAAGCATATTTCTCACGAGAATAGAGCGATGATTTTAAATGAGCATAAATAATTCATAAAAAAATAAAACTAACATGAATCTAACGCACAATGTTGTTATATGTGATATAGTTGCTCCTCAAATTTATTTGGTTAATTTTGGCAAGGTCGATTTTTTCATGAAATTTTAAACGGGGGTGTCTACCCTAGCTTCAGACCTCATTTGGAGCACATTTCTCATGAAAATAGAGCGATGGTTCGAAATGAGCTTAAATAATTCAAAAAATATCAAAATGACATGAATCCAACGCACAATGCTGTTATATGTGATATAGTTGCTCCTCAAATTGATTTGGATCGGATAATTTTCACAAGGTCGAATTTTTCATGAAATTCCAAACGGGGGTATTTACCTAAGCTTCAGACCTCATTTGAAGCACATTTCTCATGAGAATAGAGCGATGGTTTCAAATGAGCATAAATTATTTAAAAAATATCAAAATGACATGAATCCAACACACAATGTTGTTATATGTGTCTACTCTAGCTTCAGACCTCATTTGAAGCACATTTGCCCAAAATTTTGGAATGACTTAGTTCAACATGCATCATACAACATTATTCAAACATTCTTTTCGCTTTTAATCTACATTCTGGCTCGTGATTGCGTTCAGAAATACTCAAAATTAATTAAAAAACACAAACTCGTTGAAATAGGCTCAAATTCATAGATTCGACGATAGTTTTACAGAAAGCTAGACGGCATAATTTAACTAAAATCATTGAAAAAACTTAAAAAAAACTACGGTTGGCCGAGGCTCGCCGCGATCACCCGGCCTGGTCGTCGCCCTCCTCCTAGACGTTGTCCTCTACTCCTCTTCCTCGTCGTCCTCATCGCTGTCGTCGTAGGCCAGCATGCTGGAGGGCCCCGCCTCGTGGTCGTTCTTGGCTAAGGGCGATGGGTTCGCCAGCGTAGCGATCGCATGCCGCTCCGCTCTGCCTCGGATCCGCAGCCGGTGCAGCTGCGCCTGCTCGGAGGGATGGCGGCGGTCCCGCCTCTCGCTCTGCAGGGCAGCCTTGCGCCGGTCGCTCTCGTACAGCGCGACGACCGCCTGCTGCTCATCCGACGCCACGGTTGCGGCGAGCTGCCGGTAGACCTGGCGCTCCGCCTGCTCCCTCTGGTGGGTCTCCAGGGATGCACGAACAGCGGCAGCCTCGGCCGCTGCCGCCGCCTCCTTGAGCCAGGAGCGGACCGTGTGGAACGCCTCCTCGTTCCGCCATGTTTCGAACGAGTAGACGGTGGCGTGCTGCTCGGGCCAGATAGGCTGCCTCCTCCTGAGCCTCCTCCAGCGCTGCGCCTCCTGCGGCGGCTCCTGCTCGGGCACCGCCTCCTCCTGCGGCGGCTCCTGCTCGGTCCCCGCCTCCTCCTGCGGCTGCTGCTGCTCGGGCCCCGCCTCCTCCTGCGGCTGCTGCTGCTCGGGCGCTGCCTCCTCCGGCGCCGGATGCTCGTTCTCCTCGCCGTCATTGTGGCCCCGCGTCGCGGCCGTGGGTCGGCAGTACAACGGCGAGTTGCGCCATGCACGGAGTCGGCGAGGCATCGTCTCGGGGTGTCTGGTGAAGTGCGGCGAGGGCGATGAGAGTTTGTGCGGTGAGGGCGAGGAGATGAACGGCGAGAATGGGGAGAGCGGCGAGCGGTGAGGGGCCTTTTGTAGCCCTGGCGGGTCATTTACTGCGACGCGCGTGCCGTTACTCCGGCAGACTTTGAACGACCCGGGGGCCCACGGTTTTTCCACGCGTCGCTGACAGCTCTGGCCAGCGTGGGCTGCCCCGCCTTTTCGCCCCCCAAGCCGAACAGCGGCGGCGGTGGTGGTGGTGGTGGTGGTGGTGGTGGTGGTGCCGCAGGTGCTCGTGGCGCAGCAGGGGATGGTGCGGCAGTGGCGGCGGCGAGAGCGGCAGCGCACGACGGCGGGTCAACTAAATTGGGCGGCAGCGCACGACGGTGGTGGCGGGAAACTCGGGTGTGGACTATTCAGCGTAGTCAACTAACTGCGCGGTCCCACCTGTAAGCTCCGGATGGTTTCAACGAACTTGGCAGTCCCACCCGGACCCACTTCGCGAAACGGAGTCTGACTCCTCGGTCCCACTTCGCGAAACGGAGTCGACTCCAAACTTACCGTTCCAGCCTCTCCATAGTAGTTGCGCACAGACTAGAGGCAAAACTGAGGTCGATTCAGCTCTAGGGGTAAAACTGAGTACAAGTGGTCCGCTGTGGGCAATTCGATAAATGACCCTTTATTTTTTATACTACAGTGAATTTGCCTCATTTTATTTTTAAAAAATTGGAAGAGAACTGACCGGTTCATTAGCGGGCTACCGGCCTAAAACCGGTAGAAATGCATGATTGTTCGTCGTGAAACATGACCATGTTGTGCAAACCAGCCAACCTGACTACCCACACGGAACCCACACA
This sequence comes from Alopecurus myosuroides, assembly GCA_028641055.1. Lineage (NCBI taxonomy): Eukaryota > Viridiplantae > Streptophyta > Magnoliopsida > Poales > Poaceae > Alopecurus > Alopecurus myosuroides. The sequence goes on along the minus strand of CM054061.1, from coordinate 615,592 downwards.
TGCCGACAAGAAAAGACCACTGTCGAGGTCGCCATCAAGCGCCATCGACATCTCACTTCCATGAGTCACATTCCTCTTTGTGTAGTAGAGTTATTGATTCGCTAGATGATCCGTACATGTCTAATTTTTTTATCCGTTTTGTTTGTGTCAAAACGTGGGATGCTCCCGAGAGCAGGTTTTCTCTATGGGACACACGGATTACATCATGAAAATCGTTTGCTGACCTAGATATAATTAAACCAATCTAGATACATGGGAACCTAATTTTTTAACACTTGAAAAATCGTAGTTCTGATAGAATTAAGAAAATACGGAAAAAAAATGTTACATGCAATCTTGTGACGGGTTTACCAATCACGCGGTGCCTGTCGGAGGATCATCCGTAGAGGAAAAACTTCATCATCCGCCCCGACGAAGAGGATACTTCTTTGTTGAAGGTGCATTGATCCTAGATTGATATGAGTCTTCATGGTCACCTTTGAGTTGGCCGCACAAGACGCCTCGTCCGACCCACCGCTCGGTATAAAGAAATGCAACCTGAAATGTTGCACCATGCCTTCATGTTGGCGGCCTCACAACTGTACCACCGCTAAAAACAACGCTAGAGGAAATTAAAAAGTTTCCTTGGCAATCATAGATCCCAAGCCCTCATTAATTCTGGGCTTCTGCAACCGTATTACGATTGTTTCAAAGTCAAGGACACATATGGCTTGGGCCTATGCATCGAAGCATCAAACCGAAAAAATATATAGTCCCTGAAAACTAGAAAAAAAATCTAGAGCGATGGAACACATAGGCCATTTGCCATTGTATGCAAGTTTAAATGGATGTACAGTTTAGTCTCACCACACAAGTTTTTTGTAGGGAGAAATCGATGTCTAATCAGATGAGCGACAATATAACAAGGTCGCCAGATCTCTTTATTTGGAGTTTGATGTAAGTGACAATGGCCTCTCTGTAAATTATAGCAAGTAAAAAACATACATCTCCTTACTTCTAGCTATCTACCCTCTAAGAGATTATAGTTAGATTTACTTTTCGCAGATTTGTTGTTCTTTTCTGCATATTTTGTGTGATAACCTCTTACGAAGTTGATCCGTAATGTTTGGCCTATACACATGTTGTACCGAGTATTATTGATAGTTTTCCAAGATGCTAATTTTCGTTGAGATTATTTAACTTGTCGCATTGGAGGAACCTCTTTGAAGCTTATTGATCCCCAGCTTTGTTCATGCAGACTTGAAGGAGCCATTGCACATTTTCGAGACTTGTGAACTGTAATATTTTGGTACATTTTTTAGACTTGCGAAGTATTACACAGTTTCACACGATTTTGGACAAGTTTGTAGTTGTTGTAACTTGTTTGAACCGTAATATTTTGGACAAGATTTTGAGACTTGTAACTAGTGGCGGTCTATTGAAATTCCGTTGCCTAACAAAAAATTGTAGTATATCAATTATTTGGGCCTAGTTGACAGAAAAGCCGAATCCCAACGATATTGATCAATTATTTCAAAGAAAAAAATGTGTAAAGGCTGAAGCTAACGATAGTAACGGTCACGAAAACTTAAGGCTCGGAAAATGGACTGTATAAGGCTGAGGACCATACAAAATAGATGTTGACCGTAAATGGCCACGGCCCAGAAACAAAGGCTACGCCTAATAGTTTGGATTGACCCATGTAGACATTCAAAATTGACATGAAAGAAAGAAATTGAGTTAATTGTTGGGTTTGACCCATATAAAGGCTAAACTGGACTGGGCTGAAACTGGTCGAAGACCATTTCAGTTGGTCACATATTTGCCACATCAGTTTTGTCTCGCAGTTTCCACGATTGGTCATGAAATTCATGACCAATTATTTTGGTCTTGGACTTTCATGACCAAATCACAAATATGATCGCTTTTGGTTCGTTGGTGACGCTCGTAGCCTGACCAACTGATATTGGTCACTGCAAGGTCATAAATGATTACATGTGACCATTCAGTGACCAATATTGAGGGGCGGAAGATAGCAAATTTCTTGTAGTGATAAAAATATTTTGAAGATGTTTCTTCAAAAGGTGGAGAACAGGCTTGTAATGTAAGAGTTATATTATAAGAGATAACTTATGAGGTAAGTACATAAAATAAAGTGTTATTTATGTGATAAGTATATACTAAGGATTAATATATAGTCTTATGATTAGATAAGTGGGAGGGGTTAAAATTGATCAAGTAATTTTGAGCATATATTTGCAAATAATACCACAATTAGGAGTAAAGGGTGGAAGTTTAAATACTTCTAGAATTTGGCTATCGGTTCATTATATGGACTAAGTGTAGTCTTTTACAAAAGGTGCAGGCTCATATGCAATAAATGGTAAAATTGTATTCTTAGTTGAAACACCAAGGTTTTATCTAGAATAGACTAGACTGCAGTTGCTCATATGATCAACGGGTATTATGAATGAACGGGTTTATGCATAATACATATGGTTCATACAAGTTCAAAAGAGGGTTGATAACAAATGTCTCTAACACTGTGTTTGCATGAGTGTTCACTTAGATCTTCTGAATGCATGTTTCATGGACTTATACAGACTGATCCTCGTCGATTGTGCAAGTGGGAGACTCTTGGATGTATTCCTAAAAGGCAACAATGTTTGTACATCTATTTCGTAACTATGATTCATTTTACTATGCAATAATTGATGTGTCTCCTAAATATGAGATTCATAGGAAAACTCACGCTCACATGTAGTAACATGAACAAAGTTTCAAACTATAGTCTTGCCTTTTACAACTAATTCATTAGATGCTTGATGACTGTGCTTTCCTGGTCATTGACATTGTTTATGTCAACATAAGTGAATAACATATACTGTTGGAAGCCAAAAATATAACTTGGTATACCATAGGAGATGATATGCTAAGGGATTCCATTAAGACAACTTTGTCCTTAGTATAATATCATAGCACGGTTCTATTACAATGTACCCTTTGGCCATGAGGTTGTCGAGGTGGTATATTCTGCAGGTTTTACTTTGGTACTATCTATAGTCACATCGTAAACTGAGTGAACATAACATTAGCCACTGGGCAATCCCAAAGTTGTGTAATGCCTTGATGTTCTGATATGGTAATTACTCCTTGATAAAAAGAGAGATACAAGGCTGGGCCTATTCGGTATTCTTGATATCCATAAGTTTTACAGACAATGTGTGATGATGTTACATCATGTGGTATATCATAATAGAGTAACCAGTAAAAGGAAGTTTGCCAGTTAACGAGATAAAGGTATAATGAATCAAAGTTTGTTTCATGGCAATACCGGAATCCATATTCTGGGGTAAGTTCGCTACCGTGAGTAATGGGAAAATTGTATAATAGCCAATAGGTTCACTAGTTTATTCGTAAAGTATGTGAGAGTCCATATGGGCGTTCATTACCCCGGTATTAATTATTGAAAGGGAAAGATTTTTTAGTTTCATGTCAACACACGATCAAAACTCTAGGGGAAACACACTTAAGTTAGGTCTGGTTTATGCGTATATCGGTAGTTCCGGATCAATAAGGGTATCATCGGAATGTTGTTTCTGCGTGATAGATATGGTCTATATATCGGATTTAATTTATATTGAGGGCATTGGATATACTAGAGTAATAGAAATATTTTCTATTACTACTGGAATTTATTCTAGAGTCGTTATGAAATAGAGGTTGCACACTTTATAGAGTAAGTGCAAGGGGCATGAAATGTTCCTGGATTTTTGACATCGTTAGATAAGGTCGATGATTTTATCTAAAGTGGTCACAAGGTTCTAGAAGAGTTTCGGACAAAAACAAGAAAGGGGTGCCGGAAGGGTGCAGGAATGCCCCTCATGGTCGCACCCAATTTTTGGGGGTGCTAGGTGGGCCTAGGGAACCACGCATTGGCACATCTCCTCCCTGCATTTTTCCTCGATTTAATTTCAGAGATAGAGGATAAAAGAAAAAGGAAAAAAGGAAGGGGGTGGAGTTGGACTCCACCAAGGGAGTCCAATCAAAAATCTCCTTGAAGGGGGTGCGGCCACCCTTTTGGGGGTGGTTCCCCCTGATGGAGTGAGAGGAGGACTCCTTCCCCCAAGGAAGGTCTCCCCCCCCCCTCATCCACCTATATAAAAGGCCCTAATGCTCATAGCAAAACACATAATTCGCTCTCAATCCCCTCCCCCCCTCTCTCTCTCTCTACTTGAATTGGAGGGTCTAATTAGAGCTTCTAATTAGAACCCCTCTAATTGAATTAGAGTTTCTTCTAATTGGGATTTTGAGTTGTCCTCTTCCAATTAAATCTAAATTCTAATTAATCTCTCTCTCATGTGTTGAAAACTCCAACTTCATATACAAATACATCATCTAGTCCTGAACGGAGAAACGCTGCAGAACTGGTCCTGACGTATGTTTGCATACTCTCGGAGGGGTAACATGTGAGACCCTTACTCTGCTGGATCAAGGTGCTGGATACGGGGAGTCGGCCACATCCTCACCCACATACTTGTGCATAAGGATTTTAACCATGCTTCATCGACATCGTCACCAACACCTCTTCTGCTTCTACGATGTGTGGTACACGATATCAAGAACTAGATCTTGGAATAATTATTCACTCGTATCTTCATAGACAGATCTTGGCGGTTGCGTCACTTTCATGTCAAAATTTTAAATTCCCGTACACGCAACCCAGTAGTTCCGGTCATAGAGAAAAAAGTGACAAGGTTTGACGATTAATTCAAGTTGAGCTATGATTGATGCAGACAAGTATCCTTCCAACCTATGCAGAAATGCACCGTGATACGTCAATTTAGCATCATTATTTTATATGTGATTTTTTTCTTATTCATTGATATATTTTATATGGGATGTAAACTTATGTTATTTTGCATATTTTGTAGTTTTCATAAATTACTTATTGGAGTCAGAAAATAGGAGAAAAACAACTGCCGATATACCCCACTTCACGAACTTAATAAGTCACGGAAAAAAATCAGTTTTAGAAGAAATCGCTAGGAGAAACTGTTGGAACGCATAGAGATAAACGAAAACTTTTCTACGCGGTACTTCCAAGATCTAGCTGAGGTAGAAGGCGACAAGGATTACCACAAGACGCGCGGTTGCGGATTATCGATGAAGCGCGTCGATGCAGTGAAGTCCCACGATCCGATCCATCCGATCCAATCCCGCGAACGTCAAAGTGTTGAACGTACAACACCTCTGCCGGTATCCACACGTACGAGGAGGAGCTCCGACGGAGGAATGCTAGGTCCGGTGCGACGGCTGGACGGAGTGGGGCTAGGATTCCCAACGCATGGGAGTGGACTAACGTGCCCGCTAGGCAACCTGCGCCCCTCTTTATATAGCGAATGGTAGTGGGCTTCACAACACTTGTGGCCCATTCCCTCTGTGAGTCCGACTCACAAAATCAGTCCATTTCCGGTTCGGGTCCAACCCGACCAATACATTTGCTCCCCGCTCTTAAGTGTGCGACCCTGCAGGCTCATGGCGACTTGGACACGATTGGAGTCCGACTCCCAATCGATCAATCGGTAGCGGCTCCTAGTAGAACATGCCGACTCCCAAATCCCATTGAGTCATGACGACATACCTTCCAATGTGACTTTCATCTTAGTCCATTTTGCCTCACGATATACCTTGTCGAACTATAGGCGATTTATCGTCATCCCTTAATAGCTCAACTCTCTTCTCGTTCCGTGATATATGATTCATCTGACTAACTCTTAGTCAACAGACTCAGTTAACACTTAACCGAGCTGCACATGGCCATGCTTCCGAAATCATATCACTCGAGAGGTGTAACACCCGGGGGATTTCCCTCAAATAGAATTGCTTGTTTTCTTTTTGCATGCATTGCCTCATGCATCATATGCACCTTTGTTTTCAAACCAATTTAAAACTTCAAACATGTTCCAAATGGTTTCAATTAAAATTGCAAACAAACCATTCAAATTGTAATCCACAAAGTGGAAATTCAAATATTAAAATGCTTGGTTATTCAAAACCCTTTTATTAAAACCCTATTTTGCTAATTCCAATTTAAATTCAAATAATAACCTATTTTGAATATTTTCAAAAAGCAACACTTGTGCATTTGGGTAGTATAACCTAATAAAAATTAACCTCAGAGTTTTACAACCCAAAACTCTACTATTTCTCTCTCTCATTCATCTTCTACAAAAAAAAGGGAATGGGGAGGCAGCCAGGCCAGCCACACTGGGCCGGCCCAGCCACCTACGACCCAGCCCACCTCTCCTTTCTCCCTTCTCTGTACTGATGTCGACATCAGTGACGGCAGCAGCCACCACCACCGCACCACCCCTCCTCACCTGCTCCCTTCCTCCTTATCTACTCCCCCCCGCGAGGACACCCCAAACCCTAGCCCTAGTCCTCTCCTCCCTCAGCCGCCGCCGCCTTCTCTTCCTCCCCTCAGATCCCCTTCGTTTCCTGAACTTTTCTGAACCCAAACACTCCATTTCTGGCCGGAAGTTGGAGGTGATTGCGCGGGTGCTGTGCTCATCGAGGGAGGCCGTTCTTCGCGGAAATGGAAACTAGACGCTGCCATCTTCAACTTTGCTGAAGACCCCGAGGCCAGAGGACGTCCACATCGACCGCCGTCGAGCTCGTCGTCCGCCGCCGTGCACTGCACCCGTCGTCGACTGCTCCTGCGCGCCACCGTCTCCTGCTCGTCTCCAACCGCGAGGTGAGCACCTCCCCACCTGCCTCCCGTCCCCCTGCTTCGGTCCAGCACCCACGCCCCCACCACGGTGCACAGAGCCACCAAAGTCCGGGCCTTTTGGTCGTCGTTTCCTCCCCGGCGAGCACCGATGCAAGTCTGCACCTTGTTCTTTCAGTTAACGCATCGGTCCACCTCAAAAAAATAAGCAGCCCCAGATCTAGCACAACCACTGCACTAGCCCAGTGGCTTGGGCCCTTCCGAGTGCAGCGCAGGGGCGCCAGTTCGAATCCCCGCTCCGGCTGTAAGGACACTTTTTTTTCCTATTTATTTTCCGCGCGGTGGGACCCTGCTGTCATCGACCCTGGAGTCCTCCGTGGCTTCGGCCTCGCCCAGTCAGCGCCGCGTGGCCCCGGGCCCGCGCGGCAGTCGCTGTGGGTAGATCTGGCCGCGGTGAGAAAAGTCCAGATCCAGATCTGGATCTGACGAATTTGCACCGAGGCCCCTGGCCTTTTTCCATTTTTCACCGGAGCCCTTCCACTCTCTATTTTTATCACGAACTCGTCCCAGTTTTTGCAGAAAACACCCAAAACTTCAAATGCTCATATCTTTTGTTTTACTAATCCAAATAATGCAAACTTTATGTCTATTTTTACCAGAAAAATGCAAGGAATATTAATATGCCATCCATGCTCATGTTTGCATCTCTCATCTTGCATTTTAGTAGTGTTATGCATGTCCACCTAAATAATAAACATGGAATGTGTTGGACATTTAATTAAATTGGTGCCCTATTCCATTTAATTTTGTGTCACTCACCTATGAATTGTTTTCCATGCTAAACAACATTTAATATTGATGGTTAGATAAATAACTTGAACATTCGAACTTAATTGTTCGGACTCCGGTTCCACTTAAATTGGTTAAGTTGCATTCTCGCATGTCATGCATCCATAACTTTATCATGCTGAATCTTTTGCCGTAGAAGTAATTGTTGCATCCGTTGATTCTTTTAGTGCTTTGCTTCCTCACGGATAGGACGTTGAGATGATGTGAGCACCGACAGGATCTACGGATGTACCTCTACTTGCTGGATCTCAGGCAAGTATACTCACTTGCTACCCATGTTGACTTTCCTCACTTGTTACCGATTCTTTCCGTTGTCTTTATGCTAGCCTTATGATTCGATGCTTGTGTCTCGATCCTATCATATGTTTACCTTGCAACCATGATATAGCCTTCCTTTCACTTCCTATTAACTGTTGTTTGTTTACCTTGTTGGCCCTCGTGTCGTAGTTGCATGCTTAGTGTTGTTTGCGCTCAAGTCTTGTTGTCCGTCTTATCACCTGTTTAGTTTGATAGTTGGGTTTCAACTTAATCAACAACATGTTAATGTTTTGGGTAATAATAATTTGATGATAAGACACCGGCAGGAGGCCCGGCGTGGTTTTGAGGCCTGCTAGTGTCGACCTTAATTAGGAAAAGGGTCTTGTCCTCCGATCCATGATGAGCGCGCTAACCGCATGTGGGAAGCGTGTATGGGCGCCCCCCGCAACTTTGATTCGATTCGCATCTCGTCCAAATCGCCACACTTAGTTTGGGTTTTCCATTTGCCGCATGCATATGCAGGTGCGAACCCTTGGCGCCAGGGTGGAACTTTTGTAGTCGGCATTTAGGGCGGCGTGGTCTTAGAGTGCTATGAGGGCCCCCCTTTTCTTCGTGGGGGCTCGATTAGCCGCGCACGCACAACACGTGGTTCTTTGGGCGTGATGCGAAGAAGAGTTGGGTTGTGTTGAGTGGCCTGCTTGGTGGGTTTGATCCCCGCCTGGCGGGTTATTCTTACGTGTACGGCCAAATTGGTGCATCCCTGCAGGGTTAATCTTCTCGAGAAGCCGTGTTGTCTGCGGTTATGGATGACTTGGTGAAAGTGCTGGCTAACAAGTACTCAGACAACTTACACCTAATGATAATAACTTGACTAGTAATATAGTATTACCTTCACCATAAAAATGAATGTCTCTTTAATCAACAGTGTGAGTTTCCTTGGGTTGCTTCCTTAGTAGGGGGTAACACTGGATGGGTATTGTTTGGTGAGTAGTTGTAGTTAGTTCTGATACCTCTCTTATCCCTTTCTATTAGCCGGAAGTTGTAGCGCGTCTCTCTAGTTGATAGTGCTGCCCGCTGCCGTTTCTTGCAATAATCCCTTCCTTCCGTTGTACCCAAAGTATTTGTAACTTGTGATGATTGGTTACACTGGTATCTTGTGAGTATGGCTTATCCACTTGCCAGTACTTAATAGTACTAACCCACGAATCCATTTCGTGGCTGCATATTCCACATTGCATTCAACAGGTTTGAAGTCTGACGACGTTAGCTTGGGAATCCCTCCGGCTTGGCATGGGCAGGGATTGGACGCCATCGGTTATCTTCAGGACTCTTAGTCCAATTTGTATCTTGTCCGTAGTCGGACACTATGTTGTTTCTTCCGCTGTTATTTGGATCTTTGTATTGTATCGGTTGTATTCTTGACTCGTTTGAGTCGTCTTGTATATATCTCTTATGTTGTTGTTGCGGAATATTCGTGAACTGTTGTAATGTTATCATAAATGGCAACCTGAAATCGGTTATTATGCGGATTTGGGTGGAAATGCCGAAATCTACATAGTGCCCGATCTCGGGGCGTCACAAATGGTATCAGAGCATGGTTTCCGATTCCCGATGTTGTTTCGATACGAATGGTTATCGAAGCAACGGGTCCGCAAAGCCTGTAGGATAACCTCGCTAACGGTCGTTGTTTCTAGAGTGTCAAAAATTATTTTCTGCTAAACTATTTTGGAAACATCTCAATAGGATTCTTGTTTTCTCCTTATCTCTATTCTATTTCTCCTCTTATCTTATTTGTTTTGGAGTCCCTCTTCTTCTCAATCTTTCAAAGTTCTAGGATTCTACGTGGGTGGACGTTTTCTGAGCCTTTAACCTAATAGGTTCGATCATCGGAAGATTCCTGGTGGGAGAAGATCGTCATCAACCCGAGCAAGATTCCCTTGTTAGTGGTGTCGAGAAAATTTTGTTAGTGGTGTCGAGAAGGAGAGATCCGCCCACTGACCCGGGAATTCAACCGTAGCACGAAGACTCCGTAGTTGACACCTCTCTTCCCCTTGCCTTGGGTGGATTGCGAGGCCGCAATCCCTTGCTAGTGGTGTCGGCTGTAACACCCGGGGGATTTCCCTCAAATAGAATTGCTTGTTTTCTTTTTTCATGCATTGCCTCATGCATCATATGCACCTTTGTTTTCAAACCAATTTAAAACTTCAAACATGTTCCAAATGGTTTCAATTAAAATTGCAAACAAACCATTCAAATTGTAATCCACAAAGTGGAAATTCAAATATTAAAATGGTTGGTTATTTCAAAACCCTTTTATTAAAACCCTATTTTGCTAATTCCAATTTAAATTCAAATAATAACCTATTTTGAATATTTTCAAAAAGCAACACTTGTGCATTTGGGTTGTATAACCTAATAAAAATTAACCTCAGAGTTTTACAACCCCAAAACCCTACTATTTCTCTCTCTCATTCATCTTCTACAAAAAAAGGGAATGGGGAGGCAGCCAGGCCAGCCACACTGGGCCGGCCCAGCCACCTACGACCCAGCCCACCTCTCCTTTCTCCCTTCTCCGTACTGATGTCCACATCAGTGACGGCAGCAGCCACCACCACCGCACCACCCCTCCTCACCTGCTCCCTTCCTCCTTATCTACTCCCCCCGCGAGGACACCCCAAACCCTAGCCCTAGTCCTCTCCTCCCTCAGCCGCCGCCGCCTTCTCTTCCTCCCCTCAGATCCCCTTCGTTTCCTGAACTTTTCTGAACCCAAACACTCCATTTCTGGCCGGAAGTTGGAGGTGATGGCGCGGGTGCTGTGCTCGTCGAGGGAGGCCGTTCTTCGCGGAAATGGAAACTAGACGCTGCCATCTTCAACTTTGCTGAAGACCCCGAGGCCAAAGGACGTCCACATCGACCGCCGTCGAGCTCGTCGTCCGCCGCCGTGCACTGCACCCGTCGTCGACTGCTCCTGCGCGCCACCGTCTCCTGCTCGTCTCCAACCGCGAGGTGAGCACCTCCCCACCTGCCTCCCGTCTCCCTGCTTCGGACCAGTACCCACGCCCCCACCACGGTGCACAGAGCCACCAAAGACCGGGCCTTTTGGCCGTCGTTTCCTCTCCGACGAGCACCGATGCAAGTCTGCACCCTGTTCTGTCAGTTAAATTCAGTTAACGCATCGGTCCACCTCAAAACAATAAGCATCCCCAGATCTAGCACAACCACTGCACTAGCCTAGTTGCTTGGGCCCTTCCGAGTGCAGCGCAGGGGCGCCAGTTCGAATCCCCGCTCCGGCCTTAAGGCCACCTTTTTTTTTCCTATTTATTTTCCGCGCGGTGGGACCCTGGAGTCCTCCGTGGCTTCGGCCTCGCCCAGTCAGCGCCGCGTGGCCCCGGGCCCGCGCGGCAGTCGCTGTGGGTAGATCTGGCCGCGGTGAGAAAAGTCCAGATCCAGATCTGGATCTGACGAATTTGCACCGAGCCCCTAGCCTTTTTCCATTTTGCACCGGAGCCCTTCCACTCTCTGTTTTTATCACGAACTCGTCCCAGTTTTTGCAGAAAACACCCAAAACTTCAAATGCTCATATCTTTTGTTTTACTAATCCAAATAATGCAAACTTTATGTCCATTTTTACCAGAAAAATGCAAGGAATATTAATATGCCATCCATGCTCATGTTTGCATATCTCATCTTGCATTTTAGTAGTGTTATGCATGTCCACCTAAATAATAAACATGGAATGTGTTGGGCATTTAATTAAATTGGTGCCCTATTCCATTTAATTTTGTGTCACTCACCTATGAATTGTTTTCCATGCTAAACAACATTTAATATTGATGGTTAGATAAATAACTTGAACATTCTAACTTAATTGTTGGGACTCCGGTTCCACTTAAATTGGTTAAGTTGCATTCTCGCATGTCATGCATCCATATCTTGATCATGCTGGATCTTTTGCCGTAGAAGTAATTGTTGCATCCATTGATTCTTTTAGTGCTTTGCTTCTTCGCGGATAGGACGTTGAGATGATGTGAGCACCGACAGGATCTCCGAATGTACCTCTACTTGTTGGATCTCAGGCAAGTATACTCACTTGCTACCCATGTTGCCTTTCCTCACTTGTTACCGATTCTTTCCGTTGTCTTTATGCTAGCCTTATGATTCGATGCTTGTGTCTCGATCCTATCATATGTTTACCTTGCAACCATGATATAGCCTTCCTTCCACTTCCTATTAACTGTTGTTTGTTTACCTTGTTGGCCCTCGTGTCGTAGTTGCATGCTTAGTGTTGTTTGCGCTCAAGTCTTGTTGTCCGTCTTATCACCTGTTTAGTTTGATAGTTGGGTTTCAACTTAATCAACAACATGTTAATGTTTTGGGTAATAATAATTTGATGATAAGGCACCGGCAGGAGGCCCGGCGTGGTTTTGAGGCCTGCTAGTGTCGACCTTAATTAGGAAAAGGGTCTTGTCCTCCGATCCATGATGAGCGCGCTAACCGCATGTGGGAAGCGTGTATGGGCGCCCCCCGCAACTTTGATTCGATTCACACCTCGTCCAAATCGCCACACTTAGTTCGGGTTTTCCATTTGCCGCATGCATATGCAGGTGCGAACCCTTGGCGCCAGGGTGGAACTTTTGTAGTCGGCATTTAGGGCGGCGTGGTCTTAGAGTGCTATGAGGGTCCCCCTTTTCTTCGTGGGGGCTCGATTAGCCGCGCACGCACAACACGTGGTTCTTTGGGCGTGATGCGAAGAAGAGTTGGGTTGTGTTGAGTGGCCTGCTTGGTGGGTTTGATCCCCGCCTGGCGGGTTATTCTTACGTGTACGGCCAAATTGGTGCATCCCTGCAGGGTTAATCTTCTCGAGAAGCCGTGTTGTCCGCGGTTATGGATGACTTGGTGAAAGTGCTGGCTAACAAGTACTCAGACAACTTACACCTATTGATAATAACTTGACTAGTAATATAGTATTACCTTCACCATAAAAATGAATGTCACTTTAATCAACAATGTGAGTTTCCTTGGGTTGCTTCCTTAGTAGGGGTAACACTGGATGGGTATTGTTTGGTGAGTAGTTGTAGTTGGTTCTGATACGCTCTCTTATCCCTTTCTATTAGCCGGAAGTTGTAGCGCGTCTCTCTAGTTGATAGTGTTGCCCGCTGCCGTTTCTTGCAATAATCCCTTCCTTCCTTTGTACCCAAAGTATTTGTAACTTGTGATGATTGGTTACGGTGGTATCTTGTGAGTATGGTTTATCCACTTGCCAGTACTTAATAGTACTGACCCACGAATCCATTTCGTGGCTGCATATTCCACATTGCAGTCAACAGGTTTGAAGTCTGACGACGTTAGCTTGGGAATCCCTCCGGCTTGCCATGGGCAGGGATTGGACGCCATCGGTTATCTTCAGGACTCTTAGTCCAATTTGTATCTTGTCCGTAGTCGGACACTATGTTGTTTCTTCCGTTGTTATTTGGATCTTTGTATTTTATCAGTTGTATTCTTGACTCGTTTGAGTCGTCTTGTATATATCTCGTCTGTTGTTGTTGCGGAATATTCGTGAACTGTTGTAATGTTATCATAAATGGCAACCTGAAATCGGTTATTATGCGGATTTGGGTGGAAATGCCAAAATCTGCATAGTGCCCGATCTCGGGGCGCCACAAGAGGGCCTAGAGAATATCTCTCCATTCGGAAGGGGAAAATTCCATCTTGATTATCCACATCACGCAGCTTGCTTCTCATTCGACCCGAACTCTGCCTTTATAACTATCTTGTCACGGAACAACGTTTGACAGAAACTAAGTTGGTGATCCACAACTTGGATTGTGTGACAATCTCAGGTCTAAGGATTACATTGATTGAGACATTCAAATGACGACTTGCTCGTTGCATCTCAATATGGGCCAGTCCGACCTGCTAAACTCTTTAGCCAAGTCTATGAACGTTGGAATGACATCACAATGCCCATGATAAGTGGAACCGAGTCATCAGCCAACACTCACATTAGTCTAGCGCGTGTGTCCAGCACAACCTTGATGACCAAGGACAATTTAGTATGAACAACATTAATACATAGTTCCACAATCGAATCAAATATTCAATGACATATATCAGATGTTCAAAACAAGGACGACTTAATAACTTTATGAATACATTGGGAATCTCATCATACATGATTGACTCTAGGGCATATTTCCAACAGTCTCCCACTTGCACTAGAGTCAATCATCCTCACATCATATGTCTAGGCATCGAATGCCCATACCTCGCATGTGCGCCTCATGCTTTGGCTGTGGTAGCACCTTTGTCAACGGATCTGCAATGTTTGCATCCGTGTGTACTTTGCATAACTTGATATCACCTTGTGCGACAAACTGGCGAATGAGGTGGTAACGCATGAGTATATGTTTGTTTTTATGGTGTTGTCTAGGTTCCTTGGCTTGTGCGATAGCACCATTGTTGTCACAATATACGTCCAATGGATTGAATGCACCCTGAACCACACCAAGATCTACCAGGAGGTTCCTGATCCAAACATCTTCCTTTGCAGCCTCCGAGGCAGCAATACACTCAGCCTCTGTTGTAGATGTAGACATTGTATCTTGCTTGGAGATCTTCCACCTCAAAGCTCCTCTATTCATTACAAACACGTATCCAAATTGCGAACGAGAATCATCTGAGTCGGTGAGATAACTTGCATCTGTGTAACCCTTTACACCGAATTCCTCATCACCTCCATAAACTAGGAACATTTCCTTAGTCCTTCTCAAGTACTTAAGGATGTTTTTAACCACTGCACTGTGGGCTTCGCCAGGGTCAGCCTGGTATCTGCTCGTTACACTTAGAGCATAGGAAACATCTGGCCTAGTACAAATCATGGCATACATGATGGATCCGATTGCCGAAGCATACAGGATCACACTCATCCGACATCGCTCATCAGTCCTCGAAGGACACTGAGTCTTGCTAAGTTTTATACCATAGGACATCGGTAAGTCCTTCTTAGACTCTTCCATTTTGAATTTCTTCGAAACTTTGTCCAGATATGTACTCTGACTCAATCCAGTGAGCCGCCTTGATCTATCTCTATAGATCCTGATTCCTAATATATAAGTCGCCTCATCCCAAATCCTTCATTGAGAAACTCCTTTCCAATGATTCTTTGGTCTCTTGCAACATCATGACATCATTTCCCATCAGTAATATGTCATCCAGATATAAGATTAGAAAATTTACTTTGCTCCCACTAAACTTCTTGTATAAACAAGAATCATGATCGCTCTTGATGAAGCCAAACGATTTGACTACCTCATCAAAACGAATGTTCCAAGTCCGAGATTCTTGCTTCAATCCATAAATGGATTTCTGAAGTTTGCATACATTGTCAGCATTAGCCGGATCGACAAAACCTTTGGGCTGTATCATATACACGTCCTCAGTTAAATTCCATTAAGGAAAGCCTTCTTGATATCCATTTGCCATATCTCATCATCGAAATAGACTGCTATGGCTAACATGATCCGAACTGACTTAAGCATCGCTACGGACGAGAAGGTCTCATCGTAGTCAACTCCTTGAACCTGTCAGAACCCCTTCGCGACAAGTCGAGCTTTATAGATAGAAATAATTCCATCCATATCAGTTTTCCTTTTAAAGATCCATTTGCACTCGACGGGTCTTGCACCATCAGGCAGATCAACCAAATTCCAAACTTAGTTTTCATCCATGGACTTTAACTCGGATATCATGGCTTCAAGCCATGACTCGGAATCAGATCCCACCATCGCTTCCGAATAAGTTGACGGCTCATTACTGTCTAACAGTAAAACATCACGAGCATTTTGTAATCTGGCTGATCTTCGTGGTTCATGTGCTGTTGCTGGTGTAGGTATCACGACCGTCTCAGCCTCCAAGGCCGTCGCCGACTCGCCCCTAGCTGGTTCCTCTCGAATTTCTTCGAGTTGCACTGTGCTCCCACTGACTCCCCGACTGAGAAACTCTTTCTCAAGAAAGACACCATTCCGAGCAGCAAACACTTTGCCCTCTTCTCGGTTGTAGAAGTAGTACCTGAAGGTTTCCCTTGGATACCCCACGAAAATACACTTATCCGACTGAAGTCGCTTGACAAATGCTTCACAACCCCAAATCTTAAGAAAAGACAAATTTGGTCTTTTGCTTGTCCACATCTCATGTGGTGTCTTCTCTACTGACTTTGATGGTACTCTGTTTAGTGTGAACGCTGCAGTTTCTAGACAATAACCCCAAAATGATAAAGGTAGATCTGTCCGACTCATCATTGATCGTACCATGTCCAACAAGGTCTGATTTCTTCGTTCCGATACACCGTTTCTCTGGGGTGTACCTGGCGGAGTGAGTTGAGGAACTATTCCACAACTCTTTAGATGGTCATCAAACTCATGGCTCATGTACTCGGCTCCACTGTCCGACCGTAGAAACTTTATTTTCTTGTTGAGTTGATTTTGTATCTCACTCTGGAATTCCTTGAATTTCTCAAAGGCTTCTGACTTGTGTTTCATTAAATATATATATCCACACCTACTCAAATCATCAGTGAAGGTAATGAAGTACTCATAACCACCTCTGGATGTCGTGCTCATTAGACCACATACATCACTATGTATTAGTTCCAACAAGTCGGACGCCCTTTCACAACTCCTTGCAAAAGGTTTCTTGGTAATTTTTCCGAGTAAGCATGATTCACATGTCTCGAACGACTCTAAGTCAAACGAAGTTAGAAGTTCATCATCATGGAGCTTCTTCATGCACTTCCAACTTATATGACCAAACCGACAGTGCCAAAAGTAAGTCATATTCAGATCATTTGGCTTTAACCTTTTCACATTTATGTTATAGACCGATTCACTATCAAGATTCAGAATAAATAACCCGTTCTGAACGGGTGCAAAGCCATGAAACATATCTTTCAAATATAAAGAACAACCATTATTCTTAATATTCGACTCATAACCTTGTCTCATCAAACATGAGGCGGAAATAATGTTTCGACTAAGCACTGGAACATAATAACAATTATTCAGTTCCATTAAAAAACCTGAACGTAAATGAAGTTGCATCGTGCTGATTTCCAACGCAGCGACTCTCGCCTTGTTGCCGACCCGAATATCAACTTCTCCTCTTGCCACGCTCCTAGTTCTTACCAGTCCCTGTACCAAGTTGCATATGTGAATGACTGATCCGGTATCATATACCCAAGAACTGTTAGGTGCATCGGCAAGATAAATGTCTATAACATTGCACACAAGCGTACCTGAGTTGGAAGTCACATCTCCACTCTTGGCTCTGTCAGCCAAATACTTGGTGCAGTTCCTCTTCCAGTGGTCATCCTGCTTGCAACAGAAGCAATTGGCTCCAGCTGTAGGAGATGCCTTAGTATTTGAGGAAGCGCTCTGGACAGGGCCATGGGCGTTGCCTCCTGACTTATCCTTCTTCTTCTTAGTCCAAGAAGTCTTCTTGAACTTAGCCTTATTCTGCACAATCAACACTTGACTGGCGTTTTTCTTGAGATCAGCCTCTGCCATTTTGAGCATCAAATGTAATTCAGTGATCTTTTTATCCATATCATGCATATGGTAGTTCAAAATGAACGGACTATACGCACTAGGAAGAGAGTTCAGAATTATATCAGTAGCGAACTCTTCGTTAATTGGGAAGCCCAGCCGATCCAAAGACTGTATGTAACCAGTCATCTTGATTACATGCGGACTCAGTGGATCGCCGTCTTTGAGCTTACAGCCCAGCAAAGTTTGAGAGACTTGATACCTCTCGATCTTTGGCTGAGCCTCGAACATACTTTTGAGGCTTTAGATCCTATCGTAGGCATCAACATTCTCGAACTGCTGCTGCAAGTACGGTTCCATGTGTGCAAGCATAAGACAGCTAATATCCATAGACTCATCTCTAGTCTTACGGTAGGCATTCATGACAGCGACAGTCGTATCATCATCAGGCTCTTCTGGAAGTGGAGTTTCTAGAACATGTTCTTTCTTGTCATGCTTGAGGACTATCCTTAGATTACGATACCAGTTGGTGAAATTAGTTCCATTAAGCTTATCTTTCTCTAGGATTGACCTCAACGCAAAAGTGGACAACTGAGGAAGGTTGCTAGGTGCCATTGATCTACAACAGAAAATATGCAAAAACACTTAAGACATGTATTCATAAAAGAGCAGGCATATTAAACGCTTTAATACTTATGCTCTCACTAGAACCAACACCCCTCCGATGGTTGCTAAGTGATTCAAAATCCTAAATAAGCAAGCCGACTAGTGAGCTTTAGCATCACCGCTAGTCGTCAAGTGATCTAGGTAGACAACACCTTGCCAATCGTATCCAATACGACTCCTGTTAGTAGGGTGGCATCACATGCCCCGGCTCCCAACCTACCTCACCCCGAGCCCCACAACCGTTGTGATGGACTCGTCTAGATTACCAAGTGCTTCCGCTGTAAGAGTCGGACTCAAAACCCACCTAATCGGAAAGAATTGGTAGCACCTCAATTATATGAGCCCACTACCAAGAATGTCCGACTTGTGATGGTGCAACACTGGCGGGGTGACCGACTAGACCTTCTTTGAGGGATTAAAATCTACCAACTATCTAAATAGAGGTAAAAAGACTCATAACAATAACACAAATAAAGAAATTATAATGTGAAATGGTATGCCTCTCTTCATGGTGATCTCCATCTCCACAAAGTTTGTAAGTTGACTCGTGCCAACTTTTGTCATGTGCCATCTTACTCCATATAGCCGATTTGTACATCGACTTGCAAGTCATCCGGGTTCTCCAACAAGCTACACTAGCTAGTAAAAGAAAAATTACATAGAGAATCCGACACGCAGGCCGTAATACAATAAAATGACAACACCTAGGCCCCAACCGACTGACAAGAACATGATACGCAGATCATGTGTGGATTACACACATCATATGCACATAAGCCATACCATTCACAACCTCCTACAAAAACAAGTTATGCATAGACAGGATATCTACCGGCGTTGTGAAACTCGTAACGACATCTAAGACGCTACGATTTTGGAAAACGCAGATCTCATCTGCATCCCGAACATGGATTTCTTCATCAGATAAAACAATTTTACCCAAATCCGATCCGTATTTCGATTTAACCAAACTCTTTGATCTTCAATCACCGCAACTGGATTTATGTGTCACGGTATACCCCTATGGAGGAAACCGATCGGTAGGGGTAAGTTGTTCCACGACCTTAGCAGTATGATCACGGGAACCGGATCATCCATTAACCCCGAGTACGATTGATCTAATCAACCTTGTGCAAAACCGATCTATCTCATAGAACGACCACCAAAACAACAATTAAATCCAATCTAATGCTAACCACATATCACATATGTGCGGATCTCAGGCCTAAGACCAGAAGCTACCGCTCTGATACCACTGTTGGAACGCGTAGAGATAAACGAAAACTTTTCTACGCGGTACTTCCAAGATCTAGCCGGGGTATAAGGCCAAAAAGATTACCACTAGACGCGCGATTGCGGATTATCGATGAAGCGCGTTGATGCAGTGAAGTCCCACGATCCGATCCAGCCGATCCAATCCCGCGAACGTCAAAGTGCTGAACGTACAACACCTCTGCCGGTATCCACACGTACGAGGAGGAGCTCCAAAGGCGGACTGCTAGGTCCGGTGTGACGGCTGGACTGAGTGGGGCTAGGGTTCCCAACGCATAGGAGTGGACAAACGTGCCCGCTGGGCAACATGCGCCCCTCTTTATATAGCGAATGATAGCGGGCTTCACAACACTTGTGGCCCATTCCCTCTGTGAGTCCAACTCACGAAACCAGTCCATTTCCGGTTCGGGTTCAACCGGACCAATACATTTACTCCCGCTCTTAAGTGTGCGACCCTGCAGGCTCATGGCGACTTGGCCACGATTGGAGTCCGATTCCCAATCGATCAATCGGTAGCGGCTCCTAGTAGAACATGCCGACTCCCAAATCCCACTGAGTCATGACGACATATCTTCCAATGTGACTTTCATCTTAGTCCATTTTGCCTCACGATATATGTTGACGAACTATAGGCGATTTAATTATCGTCATCCCTTAATAGCTCAACTCTCTGCTCGTTCCGTGATTTATGATTCATCTGACTAACTCTTAATAAACAGACTCAGTTAACACTTAACCGAGTTGCGCATGGCCATGCTTCCGGAATCATATCACTCGAGAGGGCCCAGAGAATATCTCTCCATTCGGAGGGGCAAAATTCCATCTTGATTATCCACATCACGCAGCTTGCTTCTCATTCGACCCGAACTCTGCCTTTATAATTGTCTTGTCACGGAACAACGTTTGACAGAAACTAAGTCGGTGATCCACAACTCGGATTGTGCGACAATCTCAGGTCTAAGGATTACATTGATTGAGACATGCAAATGACGACTTGCTCGTTGCATCTCAATATGGTCCAGTCCGACCTGCTAAACTCTTTAGCCAAGTCTACGAACGTTGGAATGACATCACAATGCCCATGACAAGTGGAACCGAGTCATCAACCAACACTCACATTAGTATAGGGTGTGTGTCCAGCACAACCTTGATGACCAAGAACAATTTAGTATAAACAACATGAATACATAGTTCCACAATCGAATCACATATTCAATGACATATATCAGATGTTCAAAACAAGTACGACTTAATAACTTTATGAATACATTGGGAATTACATCATACATGATTGCCTCTAGGGCATATTCCCAACAGAAATAAAAAATCTCCCGAGAGAGGAAGCGGCCTAAATGCATGTGCCCACGTCTGGCCGAGTCGTCAACTCGCTTGGGCCTTCTATGACCCCTCCGGCTCTCGTTTGACGTACTTCTTCTCTTTTAACTAATTACATATTTTGTAATTGATTTGCGACAACGCAAGAGTATTTTGCTAATAATAATATATCATTTGGAACAATAATGCCGAGAGTGATCTCGGCATTTTAAACTTCTCCAAGAAAAAATTAACATGGATACATACACATAATATCTATATATCTGTAGAGTTTTGCTAGATAATAGTACACTTAAAATATTGTATGCTACACAGAAAATCACTGAATCGTGATCTCAAAAAGGCCAATAGAAAACTCATTTTTTTCCAACTTCCTTTTTTTTTTTGCAGATCACATACGAGAATACGTTTCGATACAAACTTCGCCATTACGCATTAACATGTTTATGTACTTACACATATTCTTTTTCAGAAATTTTAGAACCCTAAAAATGACTTTTCAGATTTGTTTTAAAACGGGTTAGTGGTGCTCGTGTGCCAATACAACTTCCCGAGAGTAGCAATGCTACAATTCTTTGCCCGGCCGAATACCGGAGGCGTCTTTGCCCCGGACATATTTCAAAGGTCGGTACGTGTATTACCCTCACCCTGATAACTGAGACTCCTTGTCGTGTCCTCCAATGGAAGGACTCTCCAATCCTGTACGCGTCCTCCGATTAATAACTGGTCATCAAGTTTTCCACCAAGTCGCGTGCTCTGATTGATATAGCTCAAAACCTCTGGACGCCGAATCGACAATGGCCGACCATGTACAGCCGGACTGGCTCTGCAAGCTCCCCTTCGACGTCCTGAATCTCATCGCGCAGAGGACCCGTGACGCCGTCACGGGGCCACCACGTTCCGCTCAGTCTGCCGGACATGGCGCGGTGCCGTGGGACCAGCGCCGCGCCTCCTACCTCCCTCCCCTCAGGACGTGGCCGTCCTCCACGCCGGCTCGGACCACATGCTCGTGTTCCCCCTATCGCACGGATGGTCCATCGTCGTCGATCCCCTCGACATGTCTTGCCACCTCTCGCACCTCGCCGCGGGCACCACCGCTGCCCTGCCAAAGCTCAACGCCGTAAATAGAACGTCTTCGCACTCATGAAGCGGCTCCTCTCAACGTGGACAGTTCAAGAGATTCATCCACAGAGCAAGAAGCATGTTCTCTCGACGAGGACAGAAATAGAATTGGCGAGGATCAAAACCAGGACAGCTCTTTGGACAAGGGAAGTAGTACGTGTGAAGATGCAAAAGAGTACTTGTTAGGTGTGGAATTTCCTTGTTTAGTAGATGACAGTTGGTGGGAAGATCTCTTAATAGAACAGCGACACAAGATCAAGACTTATTCGGAGGACGGCAGTGAACACTATAATGCTTATATAGTGTTTACAAATCCCTTCCGCTTTGCCATCCATGTCCCCGCTAGCACTCTGGCAGGTAGCACGGAAGGCATCGTGATCATAATGTACCACCACTGGTTGCACGCGAGGACAAGCGGCATGGTTTTCTGCCGGCCTGGAGACGCAACCTGGTCAATAATAAGTAACCCTGACCCGAAAGGCCGGCATTCGTGCGAGGTACCACGCGCACGCGGAGCATTCAGTCATCACTTTCCCGGATATCATTTCAACCAATTGAATAGATACGTGGGCCACATTACTTTCTCTCTCTCTCCCTCTCTCCTTCTGAATAGATACGTGGATCCCCCCCTCCGGTGAAACCCTAGACCCGCTGGAGAAATACCGGACTTATAGGGAAACACGCGGTAACGGCGTCGAAAGGGGGTAGCATTGTGGAACTAGGTGCTTGGTTGTGTTAGGGTAGTCCATACAAACATAAAACAACAAGGTAGAACCCACCTCTTCGGAAGATTCACGACGTTTCGTCCGATACGGGAGTTTCAGCCTATAAGCGCGTGTAAACTCACGAGAGAGAAGTGGATGCCGGTGAAGCGGCCCACACCCCGGAGTGAAATCTTTGCCATAAAAAGCACACAACACACCTATAATAACATGCTATGGCACAACCTTGCTTGTGTTGGGGTCCAGACGCTCCAGATCCCCCCCTCCGGTGAAACCCTATACCCGCTGGAGAAATACCGGACTTATACGGAAACACGTGGTAACGGCGTCGAAAGGGGGTAGCATTGTGGAACTAGGTGCTTGGTTGTGTTAGGGTAGTCCATACAAACATAAAACAACAAGGTAGAAAGCCAGTCGATAGTGGTGTCGGACTTTGCAACAAGCTAGTATTACAAAAAAATGGACTTAGATCTCGATACACTCGGTAACGATTGTGAGTTTATATATTTTAAACATGAAATATTATCATATTAATTTTATCAATTGTGAGTAATTAATAACTACACATTCCACCACAAAATAACAAAAAAAAACTTTTAACCTGTGCCGACGGCTTTGCCGTCGGCATAGGTCTTGGTAGGGCCTAGCCAACCGGGCGCGTGGCCTGTCCCGACGGTTGATTTGGTGCCGAGGGCAGCCGTCGGCCCCATTTAGACTGTGCCGACGGCAGCCGGTGTGCCGACGGCCACCGTCGGGCTCTGTTCCACTGTGACGACGGCCTCCCCCGTGCCGACGGCCGAGTTGGCAGGCTGGGGCTCCAGCCGCCTGTGCCGACGGCCCCCGATATTTTGCCGTCGGCACATAACACGATTCCTGTAGTGACTTACACATATTCTTTTTCAGAAATTTTGGAAACCTAAAAAATGACCTTTCAGTTTTATTTTAAAACAGGATAGTGGTGCTCGTGTGGCAATACAACTTTTCCAGAGTAGCAATGCTACAATTCTTTGCCCGGTCGAATATCGGAGGCGTCTTTGCCCCGGACATATATCAATGTCGGTATTTTGTATTGTACTATGCGTGTAGTACCCTCCAACTGATAACTGAGACTTCTTGTCGCGTCCTCCGATTAATAACTGGTGATCAAGTTTTCCAAGTCGCGTGCTCTGATTGATATAACTGAAAACCTCTCGACGCTAGTCGCGAGAGACGACGAATCGACAATGGCCAACCAGGTACAGCCGGACTGGCTCTGCAAGCTCCCCTTCGACGTCCTGGATCTCATCGCGCAGAGGACCCGTGACGCCGTCACGGGGCTCACCACGTTCCGCTCAGTCTGCCGGACATGGCGCGCTGCCGTGGGACCAGCGCCGCGCCTCCTACCTCCCTCCCCTCAGGACGTGGCCGTCCTCCACGCCGGCTCGGACCACATGCTCGTGTTCCCCCTATCGCACGGATGGTCCATCGCCGTCGATCCCCTCGACATGTCTTGCCACCTCTCACACCTCGCCGCGGGCACCACCGCTGCCCTGCCAAAGCTCAACGCCGTAAATGATATCGGCGACACGTCCAAGATAACGCACCTGCGCTACAGTACAATAGAACGTCTTCTCACTCATGAAGCGGCTCCTTTCAATGTGGACAGTTCAAGAGATTCCGACGATCAATCCACAGATCAAGAAGCATCTTCTCTCGACGAGGACAGAAATAGAATTGGCGAGGATGAAAACCAGGACAGCTCTTTGGACAAGGGAAGTGCGTGTGAAGATGCAAAAGAGTACTTGTTGGGTGTGGAATTTCCTTGTTTAGTAGTAGATGACAGTTGGTGGGAAGATCTCTTAATAGAACAGCGACACAAGATCAAGACTTATTCGGAGGACGGCAGTGAACACTATAACGCTTATATAGTGTTTTCAAATCCCTTCCGCTTTGCCATCCATGTCCCGGCTAGCACTCAGGCAGGTAGCACGGAAGGCATCGTGATCATGATGTACCACCACTGGTTGCACGCCATGGCTAACGGCATGGTTTTCTGCCGGCCCGGGGACGCAACCTGGACCAAGATAAGTAACCCTGATCCCAAAGGTCGAAATTTCATCGACTTCGCCTACTTCGATGGCAAGATGTTTGCCTTAAACAACAAGTGTGTCACGTTGGTGTTCGACGCCACCACACTCGATATCCTATACCAGGTTGACGTGCCACCAGAGACCGCAAACTTTTTCTCCAAAATGCCCGGTATTTACTATCAAAACAGGAGTCTTCAGACCCTCCACCTTCTTTCACTGCCACACAAGCTGCTTTTGGTCAAGGTTTTCATGGACAAAAATGAATCCGGGGAAGGAGATGAGGAATGCAAGCCGGTTGATTTCCACGTCTTCGAGTTGAGGCATCAGGGCCCTAATAGCCAGCTCGCTTGGTGCAGGGTCACAGAAGAAGGTGTTGGGGGAAACTATGAACTGTTCATGGACAGTTACCACGCCACCTTTAGCAACAGCGGCGACGGAAGCGGAACTCGGATATACCATGCCGATAACGAGAGGTATGGTGATGCTAGTTGTGTTTGGGGATATTGTTACAAGTATCGGCGGCTCAAGGTGAAGACCTATTCGGAGGATGGCCGTGAACACTATAACAATTACGTAGCGTTCTCGAATCCCTTCCGCTTTGCCATCCATGTCCCCGCTAGTGCTCGGGCAGGTAGCACGGAAGGCATCGTGATCATGATGTACCACCACTGGTTGCACGCCATGGCTAACGGCATGGTTTTCTGCCGGCCCGGGGACGCAACCTGGACCAAGATAAGTAACCCTGATCCCAAAGGTCGAAATTTCATCGACTTCGCCTACTTCGATGGCAAGATGTTTGCCTTAAACAACAAGTGTGTCACGTTGGTGTTCGACGCCACCACACTCGATATCCTATACCAGGTTGACGTGCCACCAGAGACCGCAAACTTTTTCTCCAAAATGCCCGGTATTGGTATTGAAAGTTCGCAGAGGGATGTTCAGAGCCTTCACCTTCTTGCACTGCCACAGAAGCTGCTTTTGGTCAAGGTTTTCATGGGCGAATATGACTACGTAGGCGAAGATGAGTCAGGCAAGCCGGTTGATTTCCACGTCTTCGAGTTGAGGCATCGGGGCCCTAATGGCCAGCTCGCTTGGTGCAAGGTTTCGGGGGAAGGTGTCGGGGGAAACTATGAACTATTCATGGACAGTTACCACGCCACCTTTAGCAACAGTGGCGACGGAAGAGGAACTCGGATATACCATGCCGATAACGAGATGTATGGTGATGCTGCTTGTGTTTGGGGATATTGTTACAACATGAAGGATAACAAGCTGGAGTGCATTCACGAGCCAGACCAGAATGACCACAACGAGTATTCAACTAAACCTAGTTGGTTTGTTCCTTAGTTGGTCTTTTCTTTCAAGTGTTTCTTAGCTAGGTCTGTCAGTCCCTTATGCTGAGAGAGGAGAGATCTTTTGACATCTGAGTTATGTTAGTTGGCATAGACAGATTTGCCTAAGAGGTGTCGGTTCTTCTTGTACTCGGATTTCTATTATCTATACCTAATAATAAAGGCGTTAAGGCTTCCTTGGTTTGGTTTGGTAGGTCATTAAAACTGCCCCTAAACTTAGACATAAATTACCCACCCTGCCACCGAAAACCTATTCTAATTCTCTACTATATAAAAGCGTTAAGGTTCCTCCTTGTCCGTTTGGTTTCGTATGTACGTCGCATGCGTTGGTTGGTATGATGGCTTTGTCTGGAACGTTTCCAGGTGTCATGTTGGTTTACGTTTGGTTTTCTGTTTGATGGATCGATCGCGTCCTTTGGATGTCACAGGATTCCTTTAGACTGCATCGTGATATAACTACTCCAGATCGGCAAGATTCCCTATATGTACGCATACGTACGCGAGATCGAGTAGACGATAACAACCGCGACGATAACTACCGGATGCCTTCCCTATTCGTTCGAATAAGCGAGGGAGCGGTCGGTCAAGAGTCAAGACCTTGATTTCCTAGCGTGCTCAGCCACTTATTTGGAGGAGGGCGGCTTGATGAGGGAAAAGACGGCGCATACTCCTCCAGGTCCGTGAGGTGTGTGGCTTACGGCGGCCGGGGCCTATCGTTGGCTCGCAGCTGCGTAACTGACACGACAGTGCTCTGGTCCGATCTATGGGCTCAAAGGCGCTTCGCAAGAGCGCCGCCGCTGTAATCTCTGGCAGCCTCTCACAGCTCACTCTCACGAACAGAAAGAACACAAGGTTTGGCTTCGGCTGTATCACACAGCCCACAACCTTTTTCTCTGTCTCTCTTCTGTTAAAACGAAACATGCTTACAGTGATTAAATAGACTAACACACGCGCAGCCCGGGCGCCACACTCGCCCACTACCTGCATGCACTAGCACCACACCGGCCACTAACTCAACGACCGCTAACCAGCTAACAACTCAGCTATTTTCTTGTGCAGCTAGCTCGTTGCCTTCTGATCCTGCATGCACAACCGCCTCGCACGGCCTTCACGGGGCATCTAGCATCTCACCAGTCGCATCACACGACATCTGGCATCTCACCATGCCCCTTGATCAAGCAGAAATCTAAGCACGTATCGCTGCACTTTCATCTAAACTACATGCAGAACTGAAAACAAACTAAATGCAGATAATGAATCAAGATTAGAGCTAACAATTTCCCCCCTAATCTTGATTCCTCACTCAGACACGGCTTCAGTAAAGTCCCGGGCTCTCGCTGCCGTAACCGGCGAGCAGCGCCTTCTCCTCCTTTTCTTTGCCGCCGTCCTCCTTCTTCTTCTTCTCCGGACACTCCCAGGCGAAATGTCTGAGTTCATGGCAATTGAAGCAACGCACCTTCTTCTTGTCCCGGCCATGGTTCTTCTTCTTGGCGCGCTCTGTCCACTGTTTTTCCGTGAGGAGCAGCTGAGTGCCACCATGCTGCCCACCTTCCTCTTCGTCCATGTCGAGGCTCTCCTCCACGGCGAGGAAGCGCCCCGTCAGCTCCTCAACGGTCATGGTCTTGAGGTCGAGGAGCTGCTGAATTGAGTGCGCGAGCTGTCGGAAACGCTGCGGCACCACGCGCAGGAATTTCAGCACGGCTTTGTGCTCGGTGACGCCATCTCCGAGGACCTCCAGCTCGTGCATGATGCCGGTGAGACGCATGGCGAACTGCTCCACCTTCTCGCCCTCCTTGAACCGAAGATTCTCAAACTCGGCGCGGCGAGTCTGCGCCCTTGCTTCACGGACGCGCTCGAACCCCAACCTCAAAGTTTTGAGGGTGTCCCAAGCCTCCTTCGCGGTTTTCTTCACCGCCAACGTGCGCAGCATCTCCGGCGGCACAGCTCCGAGGATGACGCCGAGAGCCTCGCGGTCGGCGTGGTACTCGCAGACGCCCGGGTCGATCGCCACCCACCATCCTTGTGCCTCCAACCGGACCTGCACCACGAGAGCCCAGTCGGAGTAGTTGGTGCGGGTGAGCATGGGCACCTGCACCATGCTCGATCTCTGCCGAACCACGCGCTCGACGACGCGAAGCTCGCCGCCGCTGCCGGCACCATCGGTGAGCTGCGCCCTTGGTGGAGTGTACGGCGTCTCCGGCTCCTCCGCCAGCTCCGCCGCCTTGGTCGCCCCATCTTGTGCCATCACCTCCAGAACGGATAGAACTTGGCTCTAATACCAAATGTAATCTCTGGCAGCCTCTCACAGCTCACTCTCACGAACAGGAAGAACACAAGGTTTGGCTTCGGCTGTATCACACAGCCCACAACCTTTTTCTCTGTCTCTCTTCTATACTACTATTAAAAGAGAGAATATATTCATCGCTACGACCACACCGCCTAACGTACACACAACAACATCGAGCAAAAATAGCCACACGATCAGGCCAACACCTTCAGATCTAACCGGCAAAGTGTACAGCTAACCCACGCATGTGTACGCTTAGCAATTTTCGGGGGCGGACGAAAACTCTGCCATCAGACGCCCCGCTGCGCGATTACAGGAAAGAAACGCCTAAAATTTCCGCTCGGGCCCTAGCCCCTCACGCAACCATTACAGATGCTGCCGCCGCCATCCCCGCGTGCCGCCGCGGCAATCCGCGTGCCGGACTACCCCACTCGTAGTAGACGCCGCCGCCACAATCCCCGCGCCCGACGCCGGCGAGCTCGGTCACATCGCCGACCGCGGTCTGCCCTCCTCGCCCCATCACCTACTGCCATTTTGCCTCCGCGACAGGAACCCCGCCGCCACAATCCCCGCGCCCGACGCCGGCGAGCTTGGTCACATCACCGTCCGCCGTCCTCGCCCCATCTCTAAAGCCTGGAGGTCAACTACCGTGACGACGCCACACACATGGACACCGAAGATCTGCGCTCAGTCGATCCTGCCTGGCTCCGACCTTCGGTTGTGCATCGATTTAGCTCGCTCCGGCACCGCCTCGACGGTGTGATCTTCGGTCACAATCCTCAAACGGTCACGGCTGCGTTGTTCTGGACGTCGCCGTCAAACTCAAGGCCACTCGAGGTAACCTGCGAATTGCAAACTGCCGCGGACACTGTCGTACCTATCCCTCTAATTCCCCATGGTCAGACCTCCGCCGCAGGGCCGCTGGAACTAGGGCCGCTGCAATGACTCCGCGGATTCTCGCAACCATACCACATCAGCCATGCCGCCACCGTATGTTTGATCATCAGGCCTCAAAACGAGCGGTATGTTTGATCAGCCAGTTTGGTATGTTCGTACAGGTTGTTTCAGTCCTGTTCGTTGCAACGCATGTACAGGAATTGGAGAGGACAAGCTGCCATGGGCGAGACCAACCAGATAGCGGGCGGCTCCGATGCCAGGGAAGCGTGGCTCTGCAGGCCGCCGGCAGAGGAGAGGCAGAGAAGGGGGAGCCGCCGCCGGTAGTACGGGAAGAGGGGGCTGATTTGGTTCCGACCACACTCAGCATTCTGTGCATTTGTACAGGCCTACAGGGAAGAACTGAAGCATGGAGAAGTGAAGATCTGAAACGGATTTACATATGCAGCTTGGAAGGATACCTCTTTGTCTACTACTTCTGATTTGTCAGGGTTGCAGCAGCTTACGGGAATTGAAGCCTAGAAAACGCCAAGGTATTTATATTGCAGCAACCTGAACTGCTTCTGTCATTCAGGCTGAAGGTGAAGTGTTGGAGTTCGTTCTTTTATTGGTGTTTTTAACAGGAAAAAAGCCCCTTGCAGATATCTTATATTTTTTAATGCAAGTGCAGAAATATATCAGGTTATGTCCTCGCTTTGTTTGAATGAGTAGGCTATGTCCTCTTGTACATAAAGATTATCCATTTTAGTAGCTCTTATATTTATTGTTCGGGAAGTAGTCAGAGCAAACAAATTTCATGATTTGTTTGCGAGAAAACACAAGCTACCATAATCAACAGCGAGCCTTATGTTAAATCACATAATATTACATTCGTAGGTGTCAACTTCTCCATTTTCAGGTTGTTTTTGTTCTTACATATTGTTCCGATTCAAATAGATAGATTTCAATGAGTAAACAATAAATTAGAGGCTGTTATGAATAGGCTCCCCGCTTGTAAAAAGAAGTCGGTGACACTTCTGATGTCAAGACAGAATAGTGTCTACTAGCTGCTAATGTATTCATGAACTGGAGATAGCTATTGATCTCTTCCCCTTTTCAATCTTGGTTCAATTAGTTGATAATTCGTATGATTGATTTCCAGCTGAGAGTGTATATATGTACTGATTGACTGATGGTTTCGACTCTGGAGGATTCCAGAAGCAGATGTACCATTGCTGTTTCTGGCATCAACCACTCCTCACTGTATGTATTTCTGTCATGCATGTCTTCCTCCATATATTATGCCTGAATTTAGTACGATTTGGATTCAGTACCAGGGTTTGGACGGAAGAAAATAGGTGGTGACCAGAAAATTGTGAATGAAGAGGCCAAAAGGGTTACATCTTCATATGCAACCACCGAAACAATATGTACATTTCCTATAAGTTCTCATTGAAAGCACAGTTTTTTCTACCATGATTAATTTTACAATAGATGTTCATTATTTTATTTCCATGAGTAAAATCATGCGTTGCACGTGTAGATGTACAATTGCAAGATTTTTTGAAGTTATGTGAGCAATAGATCTAAAACCATATTCTTGTCCGATTTTCTATTTTCATACAGAAACACATAGCTTACTGTAGAGCTCCTTTAAAATTCAAACTTAATTTGTTGAAGGATTTTGGGGTTTGGAAATGGATACGTGCGTTGCACGTGCACGTGTACTAGTCTGTTAAAACGAAACATGCTTACAGTGATTAAATAGACTAACACACGCGCAGCCCGGGCGCCACACTCGCCCACTACCTGCATGCACTAGCACCACACCGGCCACTAACTCAACGACCGCTAACCAGCTAACAACTCAGCTATTTTCTTGTGCAGCTAGCTCGTTGCCTTCTGATCCTGCATGCACAACCGCCTCGCACGGCCTTCACGGGGCATCTAGCATCTCACCATTCGCATCACACGACATCTGGCATCTCACCATGCCCCTTAATCAAGCAGAAATCTAAGCACGTATCGCTGCACTTTCATCTAAACTACATGCAGAACTGAAAACAAACTAAATGCAGATAATAAATCAAGATTAGAGCTAACAGCCGCAGGACAACCATCGGTGACTGTGGGCTTTCGCCGGGCTGCGTTGGTAACGGCGCCTCTGCCTGCTTCTTCAAGGACGGTGAGGACGACGGCGGTGGAGAGGCCTGCTTAGTGGCGTTCTTAGCGCTGAGGCGCCCGTGAGCAATGACGGTGGAACGACGTGAGGAAGCGGAGGAGGCCGGCCATTGTCCCATGCCCTGCCGGTACCTGTAGTATCGAAACACTATTCGCTGACAGTTGTAATACCAAGAGTTATATGGGTATTTTATACCCATTCTTGAAAGGAGTACATACACAACCTAAGTTGCACTCTGCTGCTCAGCCGCCACTTTGCGGCTGCTTGGTTAAAGCAGGCAACTTTTTTTTTAGATAAAAGGCACGAATGCCCAGCTTTGAATTAACGAAGCTTAGAGTTTTACAACAGCAATTACAGATGAAACAGGTGTCGAGGAGACCCTCTAACAAAGCAGAGCACCGACAAGCTAAAAAGAAAAAGGGGGCGAAACTACGCCGAGCACCAGGTCCTTGCGTAAAACAGCCAGCCGAGAGGCAGGATCGGACCACCAGTGAAGACCGCCCCACAACGAGCACGAAGCTTGACATCGGAGAGGAGAGTCGGAGACGAAAGACTAGAGCCTTCAGCAGAAGTCGAGCAAGAAGGAGAGGAAGCCGTGCATCACAAGCCTCGAACGGAGGCCACAACACCGGAAGCGGCGAGCACCAACCCTTGCGTAGAACAGCCAGCCTCCCCAAGTGACGGGATCGGATAGGACCATCGGCGCGCACCCAAACCCTTGCGTAAAACAGCCAGCCACTGGAGGGACGGGAAGGACCACCGTGTCCGCTGGAAGTGTCTCCACTAAGACATAGGAACACAAAAACTTCACTTCAGATCGACGGCTACGAGAAGGAACCAGCTCTGCCCTCGGAAATTCATGACAAAGCGAGGGGAACCCTACTCCATGACGGTGCGTCCAAGAAGGTCACGACGCCAAGACGCCGCCACCGTCAAGTCAAAGACCTGGGTTTTCACCCGGAGAATTCACGAAGGGGGTAGGGTGGAACCACGGTGTCGCCCCCAAGAGGGAGAGCGGCGCCCGTAGGCGTCACCAACACCGGCGTCTGAGACGACTTGAGCTTTCGCTCGGCCCAACACCAACCCCGCGACGAGGGAAACCAGCTCCGCCCCTACCGCGAAGGGCAAGGGATACCATGGCAATATCCGAGGCTCCAGATCAGCAACTGGGCGAGGCATAGCAACCACGCTACTTCTCGCCAGGATCTCCCAACGTTTCCCACCTTGCCGCCCTCACGGCCAAGGGGCACAACCAACACCACGAAGCGGAGCCTGCCGTCCTAGGACCACCACGACCACCACTCAGGGCCGCCACCCCGACGTACCAAGGAACCAACCTCGCCCGAAAACGAAAGTAGACGAGCTGCTCGAGCTAGGCCGGCCACCCCAGCCGCCGCCCCAAGCACAACTTCGGAGACCCGAACCCCCTATCTTCCTCCACCGGCCATCCGTCGAACACCCTGCAGGCAACCGCCATGGAAGGAAATTCAGACCCAACGGGGCAGCACCAAACCCACCGGCAGCCACCAGGCCGCACGATGTACGCTCCCGGAGCCAAGACACGCGAACAACGGCCAAGGAGCCAACATCCATGGCAGCACCCGAGCTGCAATGGAGCCGGCCCGGTCCGATGTGGCGCAGAGGCGCAGCGCCGCTGGGCAACGCATCGAGAGGGCACCCTAGCCCCTCGAGCGGCCTGCCCAGGCCAGAGACAGGCGCTCCGTCCGACCCACCGAGGACGCCGAGCTGAAGTGCGCCGCCACGCAGGGATCGCCGAAGGGGAGAACCGGAGAAAGAGGAGAAGGGGAGGGGGGAGGAGGAGGCGGTGGAGAGGCCTCGCCGCCGCCACGAGCAGGCCGACGGCCGCCGGCGGCGACGGCGAGGGAGAGGGGGCGCGTGGAGGCGGCTGGTGGCGGCGGAACCCTAGCTCCCCCGGGTCGCCCACGAGAGGACGACGCGGGGGTCGGCTATTTTCTGCATTTTCAAAGCAGGCAACTTCGTGCGTGGTATTAATCAAAATGATAGGCAAGTACAAAGAGTCACAGGTGCAGTGCCTGGCCTTAAATATGGTGTGGGATTTCTTTTTGCTGGGAATATGATGTGGGATTAACGGACAATTCTCAGTGATGATGCATCTGAAGGTTTCTCCTAGCCCACAACATAAATAGGGCGAGGAGAAACGGATCACACGGCTCGACGGCGGCGGCATTGTCGCGACGGCGACTATAATCGACTCCGGGCCTTTGTGCTCTAGAGCGTGGATAATCAGGACAATCCTCTCCATGTCCGTCGTCCCGGTTGTGCTTTATTGTGGCTGATCCATTGATGCGAGCATCGCCGATCCAAGCCCTGCTACCGTCGCCCTCATAGTCATCGTGGGGATTCCAGGCCTCGCCGTCCGAGCGACCACCTTCGAAATCAACCCGGCCTGACAGGAGCTGCAGCCTCTAGGTGACCTGTTCCACAACTCATGGTTGGCAGATTAGGACTCGGGAGACGGCGTGTTCGAGGCGGCCTCAACATGAGGGTGCTCCACGACACAACATGCTACCACGGCGAGCGCACCTGCCTTCTCTGCTAGCGCAAGCTGTGTGGCTCTACGGCCGCCTAGGGGACCCATGCTCGCACTGACGAGTGCTCTAGGTATATGCAGCAGCACACTGCCGATGGTAGCAATGCCGACGATGTAGTATGTGCAGATGTTCGATAATCGCATCAGGCGAAACGGCAAGTGCAGCATCAGCCATGCCAGACACGGACTCCGTCGTGCTCGTGCCTGCCCAGGAGTACTCTGGCCTTAACTGGTCGGATGCAGCACTAGACACTCTCTCCTATTCATGATAAGAGGCACGTCAACACTCTCCTTCAATCATACGTACAATACTGGACCATCACATCGTATGCATGTATTGTCGTTCGCTCGCCGCCACCGGGAAAGTGGAGGCCGCACCTACTGCCAGCTATGGACGCCACACCCTCTGCCAGCGCACTCGATCGCTCGCCGTCGCCAGAAAGTGCAGGTCGCACCACCGCCGATGTCCTGTATATGGCTGTCGTTGGGTACGCGTGGATCCGCACCCTCTACTGTCTCGCCTGATCGCCGGCGCCAGACTGCAGGGATGTTGCATTAGTTCTGGCGTCCTCGGCCCCGTGTTCGTTTGCATCCGAGGGTCTTCATCGCCACTTCTCTGCATCTCCACTAGGTATACCATGTCTAACCCCCTTCTAAATGAGTCTTGAACTGATTATATTATGGTATTTTATTGTAAATTTCATGGTTTCAATTGAATGTTTACAAAAGACAGGAACAATGGATTCTAATTAAAAATATTCTATTTATCTTTCACGATATTTGGATTTCCTAGACGTTATTGCCTGCACGCAAAACATGGATTTATGTATGTCCTTTCCGTGATTGCTTATAGCTCGAGCAATTGAAACATTGTGTGCATTTGACGTGTTCTAGAAAGTATTATCAATCTCACTGAACGAGTGTACTTAATATTGCTTATGCCAAACATTCGTATTGACATATGATCACAAAGAGAGGTGGTCAGTTGGGAGCATATATACTTTAATATGCAATACATAAGGGTGACCTACGAAATCTCTTAAGGACCGATGAATAAAGAAACACCCCTGCTTCTAATATTAGTTAGACAATCTTCTTCGAATGTGCTATGTTGTGGAAGTAATTGTTGCTTACTAAAACATTGAATAATTTTGGCCACCTAAAGACTATACGAAACGGAAGTCAGATTTGGCACTCCCTACCTGTTATAATTGATTGAGAGGCGACGATTGCGCCCGAGAGCAGAAAGGAGGTGGAAGGGATGGTGGCGCTAGCCGGCGAGCAGGAACGGCGAGTCGGGACAGGAGAGAAGTCGTGTGCCGATGGAAGGCGATGATGTGGCATGCCAGCGTGGTGCATCATGGATCTTGTGGAAGTTCTCTTGGAGGTGCGTAATGAAGTTTTCGGGTCAACAATTTTTTTCGAGTTGTTCAGATAGTCCGGTTCAGTCAGGTGAGACATCCGAACCGTTGGATTTTACGATAGAGGCAAAGTTTAATAAAAATCTAACCGTTGCAACGCACGGGCACGTTTGCTAGTACTATACTAAACGTGTCGGTACGTGTAGTGGGAGAAAAAATTTAACATTTGGACATTTTTTAGGGCGGTTCCAAATTTTACTTAGGCCCCGCTTGGGAAGGCGTTTAATTTCACGGCGGTATTTCCCCACCCCCGTATATTTCGGAGCTTAGTTCAAGTTGGAGGGGAAAGGAAAACGGATGTCTGGTGCTCCGTGAATTTATACCCCCGTATTGACTATTTTCCAATCTACCAAGCGGGCCCTAAAGTCCATCGACCTGTACAACCCTAGTCTTAATTAACCCTGTTATCTTTATATATTTTTTTTATATGATCTACCTCCACGGATGCTCGAAATATGTTTTCGCACCGCTTTATAAATAAACCAAACCGACCACAACATCAACAAAGTAACCGTTACAACGACCACACACACGCTAGTCCGCTGGGGCAACAACAAATAAGCCCAACAAAAAGGAGGACAACAAGGGACGAGGGGGGGTGTGGAAAGAAGACCCGCGCACATGTCAGGAAGCCTCAACGTCTCGCCGAAAAGGAGATACAGCGTGCAGCCACGAGGACCTATACCTCCACAGATGTAGTCGTCCCAAAATCAACTTCACACATGTACCTTCGCCCACTGCAATATCACCTTCACACATACTGCCGCCGTATCACCTCCACTTCAACATAGACCTCCAGTGTCAAGCGGCCCCGGTTGCTGTCATACAACTGTTATATTCTTGCATTCAGCTCATGCATCGATTCAAAAGAAAAAACATGGAGTCAAGACATGAACAATATTAAGAATTCCAAAGGTGGCTCACATGCTTCTCTATCTTCCTTTTATTTATTTTTTGCAATATTTACATTCCGTTTTACATGGGTGCAATATTAAGAATACACACGTGTATAATTGCCATAGGTACACATATGGCCATACAAAAAAATTGATAAAGGGTTTTTATTACTTAATAAGTTTAATCATTACACCCGGCCTCTGCATAACCAAAATGCACGCAGCCGCGAACCACAAGTATTGGAAGAAAAGTGAAAAAGGTAGCAATAGAAAATCACAGAGACGTAAACTATAGTCTCCTATGGAGGACCTATTCGAAGATCAATCGGCCATCCATTTAGGATAAAAATATCCATCGTCACATTTTTCAGTCGTGCACAAACCTTTGTAAAAGGTTTCGAAGCTCCGCTTGTTGTAATATGGACTAAGAATGGAGAATACATGTGCAAAGGAATAGAATCTAGAAACAAGAGCAATTTTATCATTAAAAACATTGTAATTTCTATATAGCCAAAGCCACCAAATAATGGCGAGTGCTCCTACCCTAAAGATGGTTCAAATCTTATTATTAATACCATGTAACCAATTGCCAAAAAATTGCAATGCATGTGGGTGGATATAAATTCGAGTACATTTGTGGCCTCCACGTCAGTGGAGATGGCACTATCTACAATAAGTGATCTTCGCTCTCTCGTCCGACGACAAGACATCCCGGCATCTACTGTGGTGTTGGAAGATTAAATTTGTCTACCTATGTTCCTTTGAATCTTGCTTCGACATATCATTTTTGGATATTTTCTCTAGGTTGCCATGAGGAGAAAAGTTCTTGTAATTTGTCTGGATTGCTACGTCTTCAACGATGGTGATTCGTACTCTCGGCTCCCAACGACGTCAACTAAGTTGTTTGGTTCTTTTTCCTGCAATACTGGTGTTGGTACTCTTATTAATATTGGCTGGCTACTTTAATGGTTGCTTGCATGCTCTCAATCTCAGCATTACGGATCAAAATTAAAATTATGGGAGAACCTTCCTTGGTATTTATAGTTTTGTGGTTTGATATCTATGCCATTGTTCTACAGCTTCCTTCAGAAAAGTACAATATTGTGTTCTGGAAGAAGAAAAGTTCTGAATATCTCAAAGATTTGCTCGTCTCTTTTAGACTTTGTTTTGTAATCATTGTAGTCAGTTGATGTATATCTACCATGTACTATTTGCTACAATAAATATATATGGTATTGATTCTCAAAAGAATAAACAGTAATTGTCCCTTTCCAATTTTAATCCTAGAAGGCTAGTTATTGAGATTCCAACTTGGCTTAAAGTTATCGCATGTTACACGAGCTGAACGGTCGCGATCTCTCCAAATTAATTGGCACCGGCGCATGGAGCTGCCAGGCCAGGCCACGATCGCGTTGCGCGTGTTTGGTTGCCCACGGAGAGCCCATAGAGCCTCCCTGGACGATTTTTTTGGGCTGTTTGGCGTCCTAACCCATTCTACGTACCCCATCTGCACGAAACTTAAATCAGTTTGGGCCAGGCCCTAGAGGCACTGGTAGAAAATAGGCCTTCAGTCCCGGTTCGCAAAGGCCATTAGTCTCGGCCGCGCAACCGGGACTAAATATGCGCGAGTAAAGACCCCCCCTATAGTCGCGCCACTTACGGACCGGGACTAAAGGCCCGTCCATGTGGGCGCCATGAGTCCGTCGGGGCGGAGGACCTTAGTCCCGGTTCTCGTGGCTAACCGAGACTGAAGGCCTCCTCCACAGGTTTAGGGTTTTAGCCCCCCTAAATCTGGTTTCTTTTTAATTTGTTTTGTTTTATTTTTTTTGTGTTTTATTTTAATTTTGATGAAGTTTCAGTACACATATATATTGTACGCTACTATATACATGCATATATGAAATTTCAAACAAGAAGAATTCAATAGGAAAATATAATATATATTCAATCTCGGGTGACCATATACAACTTCGAACAAGTTTTCACACACAATTACGATGGATATACACAACTTCGAACAATTTTCAATCTAGGAGAGGCATAAGAAAAATCCTGCTATTTCATCTTGAATTGGTCTTCGTCGGACGCATAGTGTTCTCCTTTAGGATCAATGACATGCCTAAGAAAAATCCTGCTATTTCCTCTTGAATTGGTCGGAAGCGAACTTCTGGACTAAGCGTCCTCCGCAAGTTATTAAGACTCTTCCGCGTGCTCTCGGACTTCTTCTTCTCAGAGTTTTCTTTCCGTATGTTCTCACGAACATAGTATCCACATAGATTGGTCCCCGGTGGCTGCTTATCCACACGAAGTAAAATTTTAAATTCTAGCTGATGTTTGAATTCACCGACAATTTCTTTTGAGAACCGTTTCCAAACTCTACAGTGCAAAGAAAATTAAATGAACAAGAGAGTTATTAGCTACTGCATATTAGGAAATGAACAAAAGAGACCGATCGATATAGAGTGCAAATGATTTAAAATAATTACCTTTGCAGCATTTTTCTCATGTCGATCCAAAGCTTTGGATCTGAATCCATAGAGTCCATGATAAAAACTGTGGAGGTGTGAAGTTCAATTTTTAGCAACATCCAGTGGAACCTGCGGACACGTTACATGCACAGTCATGCATAACTTATCGATTAGACATACCATGCATGGAGTAAACAAAAGAGAATGGGCACAAGAGAGAAACACTCACCCAAAATGGTAAAGAAATAGAATATGACTTTTGAGTTGATGCTTTTTAAGAAAATTGTACAAGTCTTTCTCCACGTCTAGGGGGTGATATTGTAACACATGTCCATTAATGATTTGTGGGTCAATGAACCCAACATCATGGATGTGTCTTATTTTGCATTCTCAAATCTTCAATTTGCATAATAGCGTACGCAACAATATAGTTAGGACAATATATATATATATATATATATATATATATATATATATATATATAGTGCAGGCAATGAAGAACGAGATGAGGTAGAAATAAATCACTTACAGAACGTAGCAACTCAGGATAGATTTGTCGAGCTCGCGCAGATTGAACAACTGGAACAATTCACTCGTCTCAACTGTTACAGAGTACTTTTTGGTGTGATGCTCCTCTGTAACATCCACATAAACATATTCTTTGTCGGCCCATGATATGAAATTTTTGTACCAACGTAGCAGATTTCACATTAGTGGTAGACTCTTTTCCTGCGTAGGCTCGACGAGAGGCACTTTCTTCACATATTGTAATGCTACCTCACCCATTGGCGCATCGTCCAGGCCTAACGAGGCACGAAGAGACAAACCCATCTCGGACGCATTTTTCATGGCAGTAGCTACAGTCAATCCCATTGCTGCCGCAGCTGCTCTGACCTCGGGGTCCTGTTCCGGACCGGCTTTCACTATGAGCGGGGGGATCGATTGTTTACTCTGCATCCCGAGCTGGTCAACTTGTTTCCCGCTTTTTTTCCTTTCTTCTTTCTCCTCCATCAATATTTCTGCTTGCCTACGAAGTTCACTTTCATAGTCTTTAGGCAAATTCTTCTCGGGTTGGGACGGTGTCGACAAAAAACCCGTAGCCCACTTCTGTACCGGCGGAGGGTATACTTCCTTGGGCTTAGGCTCCCTTAGCGCCTTCTTATCGGCCTTCCATTTCTCATAGTCAGCCTTCGCGGCCAATTTGGTTTCAGCATCACTAAGTTCCCAAGCCCTTGGGGGGATAGGCTTCAGTGATGGCTCCGGTACCCGTGTGGTCTTAGGTACATAAGCCTCCGGGTTAATAGTCCAAAAGCGGGTTTCCTTGCTGTCCGCCTGCTTCTGTTTCTTCGCCGGAGGAGCAATGGGGGGCGACGGCTGGTTATCCGCCGGAGGAGGAATGGGGGGCGACGACTGCTTATCCGCCGGAGGAGGAATGGGGGCAACGGCTGCTTATCCGCCGGAGGAGGATTGGGGGGCGGCGGCTGCTTATCCGCCGGAGGAGGATTGGTGGGCGACGCCTGCTTACCCGCCGGAGATTGTGGATCGGGGGACGGCGTCGAATGGCGTGAAGGAGGCGTAGGTGAACCAGCACCACCACCACCACCACCACCACCTGCACCATCGGAGGGGGGGTGGACTTGTTAGCCTTGGCGTCTCGCCTGGAAACATTATGTACTTCTTTTTCCATAGAATGAACTGGCGCTTGACATCTCCAAGTCTTCTCTCCCCTTCAGGTGTAGCTATGTCAATCTCCAGGTCCTCAAACACTTGGATTATGTCTTCCACCGTGACACAAGCATAGCCATATGGAATGGGGTTGTTGTGGTGGAGTGCTCCAGGTGTACAGGGTAAAGCACTGTCGGTAGCTACCTTCGTGGAAATGTTCCCCACGGGATAATGCAGATCACATTCTTTCATCTCCTTTACATCATCCACGGGGTAGTGAGGCTCCGGTGCACGAATCTCGATCATCGGTGCATTAGCACCTGCAGGCGGGGCCTCCGCGGAAGCCACGCTGCTTCTCCGCTGATGCTGGCTTCCGAAATCCGCTTCATGATCTTCATGCGGCCCTGCAGGCGCCGATGTTTCTTTCACAAGTATTCCCTGCACGGTCTGCTTCAACTCACTAACTTCCGATGCAAGCTTCGCCAGAAGATCTGCAGCCTGGTCCGTCTTTCTCTTACGGCTTCTGTAACAGTACGGGTCATTCTCCTGGGAAAACCCTACTTTCCACGGCATTCTGCCTTTGCCTCGTATATGTCCTCCGTGTTCAGGATTCCCGAGGGCATGGGTCAGTGCGTCTTTCTCTCTGTTGAACGTGATCAAGCCCTGTTGAGCTTTGGCCATTGCGTCAATAAGGGCTTTTGTGGGAGCAAACGTTTTCTGCCGATGAACACACGCCCCTGTCTCCGGGTCTAGCGATCCCCCATGCACGTACCACCACATTTTGGCTCTTTCGTCCCATCCCTCTGTACCTAGAGGGATTCCTCGCGCCGTCAGGCCGTCCTCCATCTGCTGCCACTTAGGCGCCGAAACGCGGTATCCTCCTGGCCCCATAACATGATGGTACTGTTTCTTATCTGCATTAACCTTATTCAATCAGCTCTCAGTTTCTCATGTTGTCTAGTGAAAATCCGAGTCTTGCCCTTGTTGACATATTCACGGAACAATTTTTTCTTGAAGTTCCGGAATGCTTCGGCCATCTTCTGAAGAGCGAACTCTTTGACTAGCCTCCTCCTCTCACGTCCACCCGGAACGTCGTTACCGAATTCATCGAATTTGTTGTATTCCGGAGGTAGAATGAAATGTACCATAAGCTTTCTCCACAGATCCTTTTTCGTTCTCTTGTCAACATAACTGAAACCAAGACGTGCTTTCTTTGGCTCCTTCCATTCCTGGACGGTGATCGGGACGTTGTCTCTAACAATGACTCTGCATTAGTTGATAAACTTTGTGGTGTGCTGTAGGGGCTTGCTGGTTTCACCGACTGATTCGATGGTATATGTTTCTCCTTCTTTCATCGCCCTGGATTTGCCACGCTTTGTCGTACTCGAGCCGGCCGAGGGCTAAAATAAGAAAGAGAGTCGCGCGCGTTAATGCATATGTATTCACATTTCAGTAAGTTTGTATCACGAGAGGCTCAATGTATATATATATATATACCTCGCCGGAGGTGGTTGGTCTTTGCAATTGGAGATCGTCGTTTGTCGACGGTTGACCTTCGTCGACAATGTCCATTCCTTCACCTTCTTGATCATCGACAATGTCCGTTCCTTCACCTTCTTGATCATCAAGGTTCAGATAAGAAGAGACTACATCCTCTTTTTGCTCATCTTCT
Organism: Alopecurus myosuroides; assembly: GCA_028641055.1. NCBI lineage: Eukaryota > Viridiplantae > Streptophyta > Magnoliopsida > Poales > Poaceae > Alopecurus > Alopecurus myosuroides. The sequence continues at coordinate 573,663 of CM054061.1, read as the reverse complement.
GGGCCCGGCACATAAGGGATCTCGTTGGCTATCATGCCGTATATAATACCTTTAGCCTCCTGATCCGTAAGCGGCAAGGCTCTATTTTCCGCCATATGTCACTCCTGCAGACATGCATTTAGTAAAAATTAATTAAGTATATAGGAGACTTAGCAAATATTGTCGTAGAAGGAGGGAAAACAGATTGCTAGGGTTTTGGGTGGAAGAACGATGACCACCGGAGGGGGAAAACCATACTTTAGAGGTGTGTCCAAGATTACTTGCTCAAATGACTTGGAGAACCCTATAGCTAGGTTGCATTTGCTTTCCTGGTCATTTTGGTATGTTACACTTAATATTCTGAATTTATTGAATTAAAACTTATTTTCATTATTATTTTTGACTTAGGAATATTTAGGGTTAGTAGACTTAGGGATTTTTTTAGCTTTTTTTTGACTTAGGAATATTTAGGGTTAGTAGACTTAGCAAATATTAGTACAAATATATATTTAGGGTTAGTAGACTTAAGGTTAGTAGGAATTTTTTTGACTTAGGAATTTTTTAACTTTGCAAAAAAAGAGTGCAGCCCAACTTTTTTTTTTGAGAATCCGAGTGCAGCCCAACTGCCAGCAGCCGTTTTTTTTCTCCCCCGCATGCCGTGGCGTCAGCGTGACGCGAGCCCCCGTCTCTGTTTCGTCTTCCTCCGGCGAGGGCTAGCGCCCTCTCCCCTCTCTCCCCCGCGAGCACGGCCACGGCCACAGCCACGCACCACCGCGCACGGCCACGGCCAAGCACGGCCACGGCACGGGCACGGCCAAGAACGAACGCACGCACGAGCACCTAATTAACCGCCGTCGTTGTTTCCGATCGTCGTCGATCTCCTCGATCTACCCCTCAAGCACGCACAGGTGGGCACCTACCGGAGACAGAATCAGCGAGGACGGCGGACAGCAACCGGAGACGGAATCGGCGAGGGCGGCAGACAGCTACCGCAGACGGAATCGGCGAGGACGGCGCGGAGAAGACGAGATGTGTTTGGGACTTAGAAATTTTTGGGGGCAGAGAATATATAGGGGCAGCCTTTAGTCCCGGTTGGGACACCAACCGGGACTAAAGGTCCCCCCTGGGTACCATCCGCGGGCCTTTAGTCACGGTTGGTGTCCCCAACCGGGACTAAAGGGGTTTTTTCGCGGCGTTTTCGTTCCCGCGCGGAAAGAGCCTTTAGTCGCGGTTCGTGTCACGAACCGCGACTAAAGGTGCTTTTCAAATACTTTTCTTTTTTCAATCTTAAAAATACAAATAATATATGAGAAAATTCAGAAAAATAAAACTACTTCATTTTAAAATCTTACAAATACAAATAATATATCAGAAAATTCAGAAAAATAAAACTAATTCATTTTAAAATCTTACAAATACAAATAATATATCAGAAAATTCAAAAAAATAAAACTACTTCATTTTAAAATCTTAAAAATACAAATAATATATCAGAAAATTCAGAAAAATAAAACTCATTCATTTTAAAATCTTACAAATACAAATAATATATCAGAAAATTCAGAAAAATAAAACCCCTTTAGTCCCGGTATGTTTTACCAAACGAGGCGAAATGGTTAGGGTTTTGTTCCCTCCAATCAGAAAGATTCACACACATCTTGGATATATATATAGATAAAAAATGCAGTACATAATGGCAAGAGTGGATCTAAACCTAAACAGAGAGCATAGATGCATGATCGATCTACATAATGGTAAGACACTGTGGATCTGATATCTGCTAGTCATACTCCTGCCTAGGCCTATAGTACTCCGACTCGTAGTCGTCGTAGTCGCCGCCGTCGTCGTCACTATCGTCTGACGGTGCTCTGCACTCCCTCGGAGGATCACGACTCCAGGACTGGGCGTGAGGGTAGCGCAGGCGGGGGATATCGCCGGCCCTGATGTAGTCCATGACGCTCTGTAGAGTCCGGCCGTACCACCATAGCCGACGACCAGCCTCATGAAAGTTCCCAAGAGGCAGACCGTCCTCCTCATACCTGGCGAGCACCCTCTCACGCCGGTTGATGAAGAAGGCATCCCAAATATGCTGGTTATCGAGATGCCAACTGGGATTCCTCCGCTGCTCCGGCGTGAGCTCGTGGTAGTAGTGGTTCGTGATGGCCGCCCGACACGCCACACCTTGAGGAAGAGGAGGACCGGCACTCCTCCGGCGCTCAGCATCCAACCGGCGGGAACGTTGTAGCCGCACGGGCAGGGGTAGTTCGAGGTGGAAAGTGCCTCCGCCTGGATGAATGTTAGAGTGGGTACGGTAGAAGCCATGAGAGAGTGGTGAGTTTGTATGTGTTTATGCCAATGGTGTGGCAATGCATACATATATATAGCGAGAAGAAAACATATATCCCTTTAGTCCCGGCCCGTTTTACCAACCGGGACTAAATGGTACAGGTTTCATTGGGAAACGGATCATCCCTTTAGTCCCGGTTGGGGACACCAACCGGGACTAAATGGGTTAGGGTTTCGTTTGGACCAATCAGATAGAATCACACGGATCGTGTGTTAATTTCATGCGCTTGTGAGTCGTTGGATCAGGGGTGTGTTTCTTTCGAGCTGTTGTGAGCCGTTCGATCAGGGCTACGGTGTGTTTCTTTCGAGCTGTTGTGAGTCGTTGGATGAGGGTGTTTCTTAACCGTTGGATCAAAACCCTAGCACAACACTTTGTGAGCCAGAGGACCCTATATATAGCCCACCTTCATACACCGGTCAGTTCATCGAGCAAATACAAAACATCCGGATTCGCCATCATACGTCCTGCCGTGCATTTGGTATGCATATTGCACCCAGTAGCCACGGTGGGGTTGTATGATGGCGATACCGATTATTTTGTTCTACATCCCCCTTTAAGGTTTGATACATCATATATTCAGTTCATCGAGCAAATACAAAACATCCGGATTCGCCATCATACGTCCTGCCGTGCATTTGGTATGCATATTGCACCGAGTAGCCACGGTAGGGCTGTATGATGGTGATACCGATTGTTTTGTTCTACATCCCCCCCCCTCTTTAACACATCTATCCATGCTTGGGTCAGTGTTCACTTTGAGCTCTGGTAGTAATGTGCAACTATTTTCTTGGTTGTGTTAGGGTGGCGCGTGGCGCGGGAGTTGTGACGCGTGGCGCGGGAGTTGTGACGCGTCGCCAGGAGGGCGCGGTATAAACTGTCGCGCCTCGAGCGCGTATTCTCCTCTCCACGCGCCCACTCCTCTCCATGCACCGTCGCGCTTCCACCATGCCTCCGAGGAGGAACAGCACCACCGGCTTCCGAGGCGTCCGAGCATGGCAGAACGGAATGTTCAGCGCAGATATCTGCTGGGGCGACGACCGCATCCCCCTCGGCTCCTTTGCGATGGCGGCGGAGGCCGCCCGCGCCTGGGACGCGGCGGCCTGGCGCCTCAACCACCCGCGGTCGCTGATGAACTTCAACGACTGCCACACCGTCTGGGAAGCGGAGGCCAGGGCGCCGAAGCCGCAGATCGTCACTACCGCCGACCACCTCCACCTCCGCCACCGCGCGTTTCAGGGCCTAGTTGACGCCAGGGAAGATCGCGTCGTCCGCGAGTATTACCGGAACAACCCGGGGGAGGAGAGCACCGACGAGGAGCTCTGGCAGACCCGCGCAGCTCAGCGGGCGGAGCGCCGCCTCGAACGCCACCTCGCGTTAGATGCCGCTCGGGAGGCGAGGACGAAGGCGCTGCAAGAGCTTCGTCGGGCCGACCACGCCGGCGAAGTCTGGGCCTCCGACGATCCGAGGTGGGGGCCTATCTCGGACATACCATCATGCACCTCCGACGACGACGAGGAGGTCACCGACGAGTTCGACGACGACGATGACCCGGAGGAGGTCACCGACGAGTTCCCCGACGACGACGACGAGGAGTAGTGTTCGTCTGTTTTCTCTTTTTAATAAAAGAATTTGTATCCCGGCGACACTGCGGCGCGCTAGCGCGTCTGTTTTCTGTTTTTAATAAAAGTTATGAAATTAGATATTTTATCTCACAAGGTTTTGAGACATTTAAGTAACCTTCTGTTTTCCATGTTTTCCACTCGTTTTCTCAAATATTTTGCAAAGGAGTTAGTCTTAAACACATCAGAGATAATATAATTCATATGATCCATTCAACAAAGTTTGGTACAATAAATTATTACACATCAATTCTTCCCTTGTGTCCCCGCTTTCTTACGATTTAGCCGTATCCATGGAGCATCCTCATCATTTAACTTAATGCTTGGGTCAGAGTTCACTTTGAAGGGCGGAATTTTACCAAACATATTATAATCTTCTGACATGTCTGTCTTGTTCTCCACTCCCACGATGTTTCTTTTCCCTGAAAGAACAATGTGGCGCTTTGGATCATCGCATGATGTACTGATCGTTTTCTTATCTTTCCGTTTCCTCGGTTTGCTACTCATGTCCTTCAAATAGAAAACCTGAGCGACATCTTTGGCTAGGACGAATGGTTCGTCAAGGTAACCAAGATTGTTGAAATCCACCATTGTCATTCCGTATTGCTCGTCCACCTTTACCCCACCTCATGTTAGCTTGAACCATTTGCACCGGAACAAAGGGACCTTAAAGGAGGGTCCATAGTCAATTTCCCATATCTCCTCTATGTAACCATAATATGTGACCTTTTGCCCAATCTCGGTTGCTGCATCAAAGCGGACATCACTGTTTTGGTTGGTGCTCTTTTTATCTTGGGAGATCGTGTAAAATGTATTTCCATTAATCTCGTACCCTTGGAAAGTCGTTATAGTCGAAGATGGTGTCTTGGCCAACATGTACAGCTGATCTCCAACATCATTGTCATTCATTAAATGTTTTCGCAACCAACTGCCGAAAATCTCCATGTGGACCTTTCTAATCCATGATTCAGGCTTCCCCGGGTTGTCCGAGAGTAAAATATTCTTGTGTTGCTCGAAGTACGGAGCAACCAAGCTCGAATTTTGCAGAACTGTGTGGTGTGCTTCAGTCATGGAATGACCGTCCATACATATCGTTGATTTCCTTCCGATCGTGCCTTTTCCACTTAGTCTCCCCTCGTGTCGCGATTGAGGAATACCAATCGGCTTAAGATCAGGAACATAGTCAATACAGAACTCAATTACCTCCTCATTTCCATAGCCCTTTACGATGCTTCCTTCTGGCCTAGCAAGGTTACAAACATATTTCTTTAATACTCCCATAAACCTCTCAAAGGGGAACATATTGTGTAGAAATACAGGACCGAAAATGGAAATCTCTTCGACTAGGTGGACCAAGAGGTGCGTCATAATATTGAAGAAGGATGGTGGAAACACCAACTTGAAACTGACAAGACATTGGACCACATCGTTCTGTAACCGTGGTAGATCTTCTAGACTGATTACTTTCTGAGAGATTGCATTGAGAATGCACATAGCTTCACAATGGCTACTCGAACATTTTCCGGTAGGAGCCCCCTCAAAGCAATCGGAAGCAATTGCATCATAATCACATGGAAGTCGTGAGACTTCAGGTTTTGGAACTTTTTGTCCGCCATGTTTATTATTCCCTTTATATTCGACGAGAAGCCAGACAGGACCTTCATACTGCTCAGGCATTCAAAAAAATGACCTTCTCTTCTTTGGTAAGAGCGTAGCTGGCACGACCTTGAAACCATTCCGGATGCCGGTCATCTGGGTCTTTCAAAAGTTGTTGGTCCTGTCGTGCTTCCTTTGTATCATTTGTCTTCCCATACACGCCCAAGAAGCTTAGCAGGTTCACGCAAATATTCTTCGTAACATGCATCACGTCGATTGCAGAGCGGACATCTAGGACTTTCCAATACTGTAGCTCCCAAAATATCGATTTCTTTTTCCACATGGGTACGTGCCCGTCAACTCCCAGCGGAACTGATTGTCCGCCAGGACCCTTTCCAAAGATGACTTTCAAATCCTTGACCATATAAAATATCTCAGCTTCAGTACGTTCCGCAGGCTTCGGCCGGTGATCTGCCTTGTCATTGAAATGCTTGCCTTTCTTTCTTACGTTATGATTTCGGGGAAGAAATCGACGATGACCCAGGAACACGTTCTTCCTACAATTATCCAAAAATACACTTTCAGTCTCATGTAAGCAGTGCGTGCATGCTTTGTATCCCTTATTTGACTGTCCAGAAAAGGTTACTGAGAGCAGGCCAATCGTTGATGGTTACAAAAAGCAACGCTCGTAGGTCAAATTCCTCTTCTTTATGCTTATCCCACACAGGTACACCAGGTCTGCGCCACAACTGGAAAAGTTCATCAACTAATGGCCTTAGGTACACATCGATGTCGTTGCCGGGTTGCTTCGGACCTTGTATGAGCACTGGCATCATAATGAACTTCCGCTTCATGCACAACCAAGGAGGAAGGTTGTAGATGCATAGAGTCACAGGCCAGGTGCTATGGCTGGAGCTCTGCTCGCCAAAAGGATTCATGCCATCAGTACTTAGACCAAATCTTATGTTCCTTGCGTCAGCTGCAAAATCTTTGAACTCTCTGTCGATCTTTCTCCATTGCGTTCCATCAGCGGGGTGGCTCAACTCCCCGTCGGACTTACGGTCCTCTTTGTGCCATCGCAACAACTTGGCATGCTCTTTGTTTCTGAACAGACGTTTCAACCGAGGTATTATAGGAGCATACCACATCACCTTGGCGAGAACCCTCTTCCTAGGTTTCTCGCCCTCAACATCGTCACCAGGGTCATCGCCTCTGACCTTATAACACAATGCAGTGCATACAGGGCATTCATTCAAATTCTCGTATTCACCGCGGTAGAGGATGCAGTCGTTAATGCATGCATGTATCTTCAGAACCTCTAAACCTAGAGGGCAGACAACCTTCTTTGCTTCGTACGTACTGGCGGGCAACTCGTTATTCTTCGGAAACATATTCTTCAACATTTTCAGCAAATTTTCAAATGATGAGTGAGCTACACCTTCCCGTGCCTTCCATTTCAGCAAATCCAGTGTGCAGCCCAGCTTTTTCAGACTATTGTCGCATCCTGGGTACAGCGACTTCGTGTGATCCTCTAACATGCGATCCAAATTCTCCCTCTCCTTGTCAGTTTCGCAGCGTCTCCGTGCATCAGCAATGGTCCGACCAAGATCATCAGCGGGCTCATCATGTGCCTCTTCTTCACCTTCACCAAACCCTTCCCCACCTTCAGCATCATCCTCCATGAAAGTATCACCGAAAGCCTCATGATAGTTGACATCGATATCATCCTCTTCTTCATCTTCTTCCATTCTAACCCCTCTTTCTCCATGCTTGGTCCAACAATTATAGCTTGGCATGAAACCGTGCCGAAGCAGGTGCATGTGAACGACTTTTGAGGAGGAGTGACCCTTCTGATTCTTACATTCAGCACATGGACAGATAATAAAACCTCGCTGCTTGTTCGCATTTGCCACTACGAGGAAATCTTTCAAACCCATAGTGAACTCGCCGGAGAGTCGGTTACCGTACATCCATTGCCGATTCATCTGCATTATTATTATATAAAGTATATAATTAACCATCATGCATTTGTTAAACTAACTAGCTAGAAATAATACAAATCATGAAAGGTTCAAGTTGCTAACCGCGATCGCGTCGGAAAAATAAATGAAAAAGCTCAAGTGTGGATTGGACACTTCATATCATGTGTGTTTCATGCTCTCGGGCATTTCATCGAACACCTTGTGTGCATAGTAGGAACCAAAAGCAAACCCACCACCCCTTGTGAATATTGTGAGTAGAAGTGACACCAAATGTGGCAAAGTGCAGCGAGCTGAGTCCTATATAGGGATGGGCTTTTAGTCCCGGTTGGCCTGGACAACCGCGACTAAAGGCCTTCGGGCCAGCCTGAGGACCTATTAGTCCCGGTTGTAGGCCAACCGGGACTAAAGCCCCTCCCATCCGCCAGCTGTGAACCGAGCGCGCTGGGCCCAGACTGTTGGTCGCGGGTCTCCTCCCAAACCGCGACTAAAGACCCCTATGGTCGCGGGTCGATTATTTTGGGTACTAATGGGGGCGTATGCAAGTCCTATTTTCTACCAGTGAGGAACGGCCGTTTCCGTGGAGCCACCCTCCCATAGGAAAAAAAAGGTGGCTCTTGCACGCGCGGGGCAGGGTGGGAGACGCAAAGTCACTTCGGGAACACGCGTAGTAAATTCCCTTTTATCTTTCTCTCTCTCCCCCCTCACTACACTTGCTCGTATTCTCTCAGCTCTCTCTCTGTCGGTGGTTCCCTACTACCGGCACGACCACAACTCGGTGGGTAACATCTTTGGTGGCGGTGGAAGAGGAAGGCCGGCCATCGCCTCGTCTTCCTCGATCGTGCTGCAACCCTTCTTCGTCGATGGTTTGATCGATGGCATTAAGAGCATCTCCAACCCTTTCCGCACTCGTATGTAGCTTAGATATGTAGATCAAAGTAGATAGCTGGTCGTAGGTTGACATGGAGAGTAGATCTAGGAGATTTTAGGGTTCGATCTTCGTTGGGGTTTCATATTTGGGGATGTTTCGCCGATTTGCTCTAAAGTCTATAATGTAGTAGTGTTGTACCATAGACCATGAACTTCCATGATAATTTGTGGTGTCCCGTTATACTACTTTATCATATATGTATGTTTTAGTTAGATTGATTTCAAATTTGGGTTTTTTCTTGGGTTTAGGTTTTTGTGGCTTTTTGTATTCGGCATGTGATGAACCATATTGCGAACTGTGTGACAGGCCCGTGACTACAATATTGAAGTTGGATGCACAAATCTTTGTGTGCTTGTTCTTTGGTCATGTGGCCCCGGTTTTTCTTGCGTGTTGAGCTTCTAATTTCTGAGGCCACCATGAATTTGTGTGTGCATTTTCAAGAGGTGTCTTCTAATATCTCATGTTATGCACACATTGAATTTTGGGCAAATCTAGTGGTACTAGGAGATCATCTTTTGGGCATTGCTCTTGGCACTAGCCGATGATATAATGTAGCCATAGGTATAGGTGAAAAAACTAACTGCACTATACCTTGTGTCATCTACACATCCTTGTGCACGGCTCTTGGTACTATGGAGACATTTCTCAGCAACATTGCATTTCACCTTGTTTATGAGGAATTATGTTGGTTCAGCTAATTTGTCTGATTTTTCTCCATGTCGATGATGAAAATGGGGCACAACATAAGTGCAAGGAGGTGACATTTATAGTACCTTGAGAAGTGTACAAGGATATATGTTGTGCATGTCTATTGGTCCCGTCAGAGTCATCTCCCTGCCATCTTTGGTTCCTACTTACTATCAGGCAAAAGTTTGGTCTATGAACATGTTTGGGACACTATTGTCATGTGCCTGATGCAACAATGTATCCAGCGGACAGCCACCAAAAGCATGAGATGGTCACAAATAGAGGTGGGTCTTACATGCTTTTGGTTTCTTGTCAGGTGGCACAAAGTTGCAACAAGCTTTTCAGTTTACATGATCACTGAGGCCATCGCTTGTTGCACCATTTTTTTGGGCCAATGATTTAACTCTCCATCACAATTGTAGGTGTTGGTCTGAATGAACTTGTGCAATGTTCATAACTTGAACATTCCTCTTGGTCCTTTAGTTCCGACACGTCTAAATACCTTGATGTGCTCGTTCCATATGAGGCCATGTTCTATTGAAATTGTAGGAGTAAAAATTGTAAAATTCTTGTCTTGAAGTAGAGAGGGGCAAAGAGGTGGCCAAGAAATGTGATGAAGGGAGTGCTGGCAAGAGAAGGAAGATATTTGTCGATCACTTCCACGAGGAGGTGTGATGAGGGGGTGACATCAACAATCCCCATGCATGGTAAGTGACCCAGGGTTTCGTGAAGTAACAGACTTTGGTGGACTACTCGACTTGACGGGTTGCTACCAGGCGGATTTTATTCTGATAAGGTGAAAAGTATCGATTACAGTGGGTGTTGTTCGCAGATTGAATCTGGACCGGCTCTCAATCTAGGGTTGTTTGTCCCGTTTGTGACCCCCTCCCGTTCTTTATATAGGTACCCTGGTCCCGGAGCCGTACATGAGGTTGACTCGATTCTGAGTCATTTATTACTCTTTCCTATACTTGCTGGCTCCTGCGTAGGCCTCTTTCATGGGCCTCCATGTAATTACTCCTGAAGCCTGCCAAGGCACCCCTTACTGGGCCGCATCGGGTATACGCATCGTAGAGGATCTCTCAGTGTACCCCCATGTCAAGGTGTCTCAAACCCATTCCCGCAAGGTTCTCCTTGCACCTAGGTTGGATTTTCTTCCAATCCCTCCCGCCTTCGGTAAACATCTTGGACAAATACCAAAGGAGATCATCTTGAAGACCAACACTGGATGCACTGGTAGGTAAGCACAGTGGATGGTTGCGCTGCCATTGACAATGGCTGGCCAACTTTTGCAATATGCCGCGAGTTCAAGATCGGCCACTTCCTGACATTCAAGGTCCTTGGAATGATGAGTCCAGGATCATGGTATTTGACACCGATGGAACGCAGGTGATTAGGAAGTGTGAGGAGCATCTCAAGAACATGTTTCTGATCCGTGTCGCTACCTAGTGCTATTATCTTGTGTCTTTCTGACGTTCGTTCCAGTTTCAATCATGAACTACGTCGTTGTTGTCGATGAGTACTTCCGTGTCTTTATTTCTACTATGACTCGCTAAATATATTATCGATGTTCTTATGCGTATGACTTGTTTTTTCTGCTTGTCTTGAGTTTTTAGTGCGCCTGTGATACCGGTAACCTCACCACTCGAAGAAGTGGCGACGGTATTAGCCTCGCGCACGTAACCAAACAGCCGTACTTTGCAGCTATGTTGGATTTACAGCCAACCAAACATCCCAATTTATTTTTCTTGCTCCCAGTGAAATGGGTTTGGCTAGAACTTTGTTGGCAACCAAATATAGTGCACAACATGTACCAGCTCTCATGTTTCCAGGGCCACGGAAATAGAAGGCCGAATTTGCATGCTAGCAATCAAACACGACATTTATGTTACTCGGGATGAAAGAGTGAAAGAGCATGGTTCCCCCATGTGTGGTTTTGGTAATTGATGACAATCACTATGGACTAATGGTTGCATTGAGCTATACTTGTAGAGTTTGTCCATAGGCAATGCTTGATGTCCATGTGTTGGATTCAAGATAATCAAGTGGTGACCAAGAGTTTTTCCATAGGCAATGCTTGATGTCCATGTGTTGGATTCAATATAATCAAGTTGTGACCAAGGTGCTATTCATATGAATATCCCAAGTTTGGTCATGAGAGAGTTGAGCATATTGCAAGTATGTCTTGAAGAAGAATATTGTGTGAACATTCATCTTTACCTTCAAGACATCATTATTATGAAGAGAGAAGAAAAGATAAAAGGTTGATCAAGGCAAAGTGCTAAGTGATGGTTGATATTGATCAACTCACAAAGCAAGAAGATGCACCATGTGGTATCATGGTATCGTAAGTAATTGTTCATATAGCTTTGTGTTCTAACCCATTATATGTGCGTGTGGTATATCTATGTAGGGTTAGGTATCTTTCCATGGGCTTGTATCAAAAGGAAGATTTCATATAGTCCATGATGGATGACGTCAAGTTGTGGTCGTCATCAAGTTCGAGAAGTGCAAGTTCAAGGGGAGCATATCGAAGAGATTACATTCTTGAAGCTTGCCACTCTTTAGGAGATAATGTTCAAGAAAATATGTACTTAAAAGAGCCTCTCCCATAGTTGCATATGGGGGAGTATCTTTGTGTCTTCACCAAGCAAAGCGAAATCAAGAAAGGTGTTCCATATTTAGGAGGTCAAGATCTTCATCATCTAGCTCAAGTGGAATGCTCAAGGCAAAGGTATGATCTTGATAGGTTTTCTATTTTACCGGTCCCATAGCATTAGGAGGGAGACCGGGTTATAGGATAGATAACCGTAATATCAAGAGGGACTCTCATATTAGCAACTTGATCGCATCACTCGGAGAGAGCTCAAACCTTTGCATACTTGGCATAATATTTCTTGGTTCTTATTTGTGTTTTCTCCATGTGTGGTTTTTGAGCTTGTCATGTGCTTCAATACAAGCTCAAGTTCATCAAAAACGGGTTTCGCATGAAAAACTTATTGCGTTTTTGATATTGGAGGTTTTACCGATTGTTCCTTTATAGAGAGGTAATAACTTTCATCATTTGGTTTTATCATCCAATGATGTACTATGATGTTTCTTTGCATAATCTTGTAGTTCTCGTTCTTGCGATTTCAACGAGCCCAAGATCATCAAAAACGGAGTCCGGATGCAAAAGATATCGCGTTTTTAGTGAAGTAGATTTTCTGGAAACTCGTAGGCCGGCCTCAGGCCGGGGTGGGCTCCCGAGGCCGGACCCCTACCCGAACCGTCTGGCCTGGAGGCCGGGGTGGCGCAGAATGCCCCCAACGGGCTGATTTTGGGGGCTTATAAAAGGGGCCTTCTTCCCCATTGGTTCCCCACCTTTTGTGCAAGTTTTCCCCCACCATTGTTGACATTTTGGAGCTTGCTCTCTCTCTATTCCTCCATGATTCTTGCCTCCAATTAGGGGGAAAAGAGAGAGGAGATTTAGATCTACTATTCCACCAATCCATCTCTCCTCTTAGTGAGGGGAAAGTCTTTGGATCTAGATCTTGTGGATTCATTTGTTGAGTTCTTAATTGTTCTTCCTCTCTTCTCCCCCATAGCATTTGTTGCTTTGGTGAGATTTGAGAGTGAAGGATTTGAGCACCTCTTGTGTTCTTGCCATTGCATAGGTTGCATCGGTTTGAGTTCTCTACGAGGATTTGTTCGAGTGAAAGGTTGAGAAGCTTGTTACTCTTGGGTTCTTGGAGTGCCCTTGAGCTTGTCCTCTTGGGTACTTGGGGTGCCCTAGACGGTTGTTGTTGTCTCGGAGTTTTGGTAGCTCCGGACCTTGTTGCTATCTCGGAGTTTTGGTGGCTCGCGGGATATTGTTGGGATCCTCCAATTGAGTTGTGGAGATTGCCCCAACCTTGTACGGGATCGGTGACCGCCCTCAAAGGTCCCATAGTGGATCGTGGCACTCCGCATTGGTGGAGGCACGAGGAGAATAAGGTGAGCCATTGGGCGCTTGGAGTCATTGTGACTCCACACATCTCCAATGGAGATTAGCTTCCATTGGGAAGTGAACTTCGGGATAAATCATCGTCTCCTCGTCTCTCGGTTATTTCTATACCCGATCTCTTTACTTTTGCAATTTACTTTGTGATAGCCATCGAGCTTGAAGTAACATATCTTGCTATCACATAGTTGCTTGAATTGTTTAGCATAAGTTGTTGGTGCACATAGGTGAACCTAGTTTGTTTAGGTTTTAGCTTGATAAATTAAACGCTAGTTTTATTCCGCATTTATTCAAGCCTTAACCGTAATTATTGTCAAACGCCTATTCACCCCCCCCCCCTCTAGGCGACATCCGTGTCCTTTCAATTGGTATCAGAGCCAGGTCTCTCTTCATAGGGTTTCACAACCTAGAGAGTAAAGATGTCGGCAAGGGGATTAGTGCATAATGACACTTTTATATTCTATGGCACAAATTATAATACTTGGAAAATTAGTATGCTTAATATTTTTAAGGACATGGGTCCAAATATAGAGAAAATTGTAGATATGGGTTTTTCTACTCCAACGGGTATTGATTGCTCTTTAGAGGATGAGAAAAACTTATATCTCAATACTCAAGCTACTAATGTGTTTTTCAAATATTTGAGCATTGTAGTTCTTGAGTCAATTAGGCCATCTTGGAAAGCTCATGAGATATGGACCAAGCTTCAAGATAAATATGATGTGTCCAAAAGTTGTGGGGATGATTATTCTCCCTCCACCTTCGGGCGTGGTGAGTTCTCAACTTCTTCTACTTCACCAACATGTGGCAAGGCACAACATGATGATATGGTGAGTAGTGAAAAAAATTTCAATCTTGATAGTAAGCTTATTTTTGACGATTCTTCATCTCTATCGTATTGCAATACTTTGTCTATGGACTTAAACACATCTAGCACCCAAAATTATTTACATGCTTGTGTTGATAGTCCATGCATATCATGTAGAAATTCCTTGACTAAATCTTATAATGATATTCTTGATACATCTTGTTGCCATAGTAAAAATGGTTGTATTTCCTCTAGTACTTGTGTTACTAACCATGTAGAAGAAACTCAACATTCCATGGAACAAGATGTGGATTTAAGTGGGGCTTCAAGTAATGGTTCATCATCATCTACCATATCTCACTTTTTCCTTATGGCTAAAGGTTCAAAGGTAGCTCCTACTTTGAACACCAATGTATCTAGTGATGATGATGATGATTATTATGATGGTGATGAGGATGATGATGATGATGATGACGATGATAATGACAATGATTCGTTAATGGAGAAAGGTAAAATGATTCACAATATACTTTATGAGGATAAAGATGCTTGTGCCAATTTCCTAGAAATCATTAGAGCATTTGATAGGCGCAATATCACCATTAAGGATTTGGATGCATGCATTGACGCGTGTTATAGCCGCGAGCGTGACTATTCCAATGAAATTGCAAAACTAGAGGAAGCTCTTATAGAAGAACAAACCACCAATGAATCTCTTGAAGAGACTTTTACTCTAGAGTTATCAAAATTAAAGGAATCTCATGATAGAAATCTTGAGGTGGTTAATTGTCTTAAAACTAAAAATGATGAGCTAAAAGTCGAACATACTCAACTTAAAGCTTCATATTCAAAAGGGTTTGCCAATTTGCCTTCTCCTATTTCTATTAATAATGATGCTTGTGCTACTAACACTATTTCTTGTGAAGCATCGACATTGAAGGAGAATGTTGAGCTAAGGGCTCAACTTGAGTTGCTAACTAGCAATTATGGGAAATTGGAAGAAAGTCATGAAAAGCTCTTAGGCTCTCATGAGGATCTTTTAGTCTCACATGATAAGCTAAAGTTAGCTCATGAGGCTATTACTACAAAGGTGATATCTTGTGAGCCTCATGTGTACATTAGCACAAACTCTACTCAAAATTCTATTTTGCCTCGTGCTAGTCCTATTAATCCATTCCCTCATAATATCTCTACATCTTGTGATGAATTGTTTTCCATGCCTTGTTGCTCTAACAATGAATCATCTACTTCCTCTATTACTTGTGTTTCTACTAACCATGTAGAGGAAATAAAAGAGCTCAGGGTCTAAGTCGCTTCTTTGAAGAAAGACTTGGAAAAGCGTCATGGGAAGTCCGCACTTGACAACATGTTGAGTGTAAAAAGATTACCCAATGATAAGAGTGGACTTGGATTCAACTCCAATAATAACAAGAATTCCAATATAAAGAAGAATCATACAATCAACAAGAACAAGGGCCAAGAACAAGTCAATAATTCATCCAAGATTGTTTGCTTCAAGTGCAATGTTGAAGGGCACCATGTTAGGTCTTGCCCATTAAAGAAGAAGCCTCTTAGTGCGAAGCAACAAGGGAAGCGGCCACAAGTTCAATCTCATGCTCAACCTCAAGATGAAGAAAGGCCTCTTCCCAAGAATAATCAAGTTAGAACTCCTCAAGTTGAGAAATCAACTAAGAAGAAAGGAGGAAGCCGATGTTGCTACTTATGCCGTGAAAAGGGCCACTTCGCTTCCTCGTGCACTAATGGTACCTTATCCAACCCTATCATTATTGATGATGTTTATTCCCTTCGGAAGGATTAGTTTGGCAATGTGTTTGCCAAATATGTTGGCACTCAAAGTGGTGTCAAGAAACGAACCATTTGGGTTGCCAAGCCTATTATGACTAACCTCTTAGGACCCAACTTGGTTGGGGACCAACAAGCTAAAACTTGATCAATAGGTGTTGTTGGAGGGCATTGGAGACTTCGCTATCTTATGAAGAATTAAGGGATATTCATCAATTATATTTACTCAAGCCAAGTCATTTGTATCATCATATATCTATCTCATATCCAATGTGTCTCCTTGCGGTAACTTGTATTTAAAAGTATATACATTAAGAGTTGCTTTCCCCTTGCATGTGTTAGTTTTGTGTATAGCATGTGTTTGTATATGGTGTGCTTACTAATTACCTATCTTGAGTAATCTAGTATGTGTTTGTTGGTTTGCACTCCATGTACTTGTTTCATTGTTTGTTTTGTGTTGAGCCTTTATTGCAATTTATGATTAATTTAGTTGCCTCTTTTGAGAGATTAATGAACTATCTCATTTTGGGGGAGTGATGTGCTTTGCCACCTCACAATCCTAAAATATGTGTACATAAGGTATATAACTTATTATTAACGTGACAAGATTATATAGGCTCGATGTGGTATTTCATTCTCATGAGAAATTCAAATTTTACAATGTTCATTAATTAGCACTTATTTGATTTCACTTTCCTCTTGTTGAAAAGAGATGGATTATCACATTATGGGGGAGTAATAAGCTATGTGGATATTACAATCCTAGAAAATGTGAACATGTGAGGTAATGCCACTTAGAATTGATATTCTAAATTATCTTGTTACTACGTGGCATGATTAGCTCAAACAAGTTCCATACTTTCTTAAATGAGTTTTTGTATCTCATATTTTGGTTTCTTGAATTTGAGATAGTTTCTTCGTGAGGTGTTCCTCAAATGTGAACTATTATGTATTATTTGGGAAACCGGTTGCTTCAAGATATATTAAGCATTGCTTTGCATGATAATTTGACTAGTTGAAGCCACCAAGAATATCTATGTAAGCATGGTAGTTAAATTATATCCTTTTCCATAAACTTTTGTGTTTGAACATGATCACGAATATTTTTGGAATATACCACCGAAAATTAACACCATACCCTCCTTGTCCTGGACAAGTGACAACCATATTTGTGGTAGAAGTTATTGATCATATTTACAGTCTGCTTTGCTTCCATTTTTATTATCGACGAGAAATTGTTTTGTATGAACCCACATTGTCTTCCTTGACTCTTGAATATCTATGTGTTATAATCAAACAAAATTCTAGTGTAATGGTTGTAAGAAAAGCGAGGATCCCCTTATAGTGCTTTTGTATTAAAATGCAAACATCTAGATAATGCACAAGTAATGGGAGAGCTATATTACCTCCTTTAGAACACTATATTTTCAATTGGATCTCTTGCCACTTAATAAAAGTTTCTATTGTATGCGTGTGGGAGAGTGATGATCCCATTTGTGTGCAAATTTCAAAAATCATGCATATATCATGGGGATGCTATCATAGATTATTTTTGAACACTAGTTATCATCAATTGATATTAGATCTTTTTTAAATTGGTATTTTAATCAAAATCTTGTGTATTTGTGGAAGGCACAACTTTTATTCTTTATTACTTTGTGCCATCATAAAAAGTGTAGAGGGCTTGGTTATCTCATCCCTTGTTTTGAATTCGATTTTTTTGAATGAGATAAGTCTTTGAGCATATTTTATATAGACATCTTCTATGATCATTTGTTTTTCTTTGATTCCCTCAATTGGTATTAATTGGAGTTTGATATTTCACTCATAGATATTTGCTTAAATTGACATCTCTTGGAATTTGACATGGTTCATTTGATGTCTATTGGGATCTCAATATTTTACACCTTGATGCATTTTTATTTAGTATCCCCCAAGTGATAAGTATTTCCGTTGGTATTTTATTTTTACATGGTATTTTTTTTCTAATTGGTATCTTATCAATCATGAGTTGACTAATATGTTCCTAAATCTTGTTTTTGGTGTTTGATCACAACATGTGAAAGGTCTAATGGTTTTCCTAAGTTTACTCAGAGCCTATCATGGATAAAATGCAATCATATATCTCCTTGGACACTCATACGATGGATAGAAAAAATGGAGAAAAGATTAGGAGAAAGGAGGAAAAGAGACAAGAAGAAAAGGAGAGAAAGAAGGGGAGCCGGCCTCCCAGGCCGGCCTGGCCGGTCTCCTAGGCCGGGCTCAGGCTGTGCGCCGGCCTCTCCCCTCTCCACGCCGGCCCAAGGCCGGGCTCCAGGCCGGGCGGCTCGGGCGGGTGCCCTGCCCCAGCCGTGCCTCCACGCCGGCCTGGCCGGCCTCCCAGGCCGGGCCACCTTCACGCCGGCCTCCCCTCTGCGCCCACGCCGGCCCCAGGCCGGGGTGGGAAGGCCCCTCCGGCCCCTGCGCGGTCCACGCCGGCCCCAGGCCGGACCCCTAGGGTGGGGTGGGTTTGCCTCCGCCCTGGCTGCTCCACGCCGGCCTGGCCGGCCCCCTAGGCCGGGGTGGGCGCTGCAGAGTGGGGGAATCCCCCAGTGACCGTTTTTCTATCTCCCGGGTATAAAATGAAATGTTTCTTCTACCTTTAGATTGCATGCATAATTACTAATTATATGTTATGGCATGTTTATCTTCCTTGATCCAATATTTATATAGAATAATATCCATAAATCCTAAATTGGCTAAGATGTTCATGATATTCAATTTCTTATCTATATGCCTATATTCATGTGGATTGAATCCTATATATTGTAGTTTGTGTAACTACTTTGGACCCAATGAGTTTGGGGACCATTTTTGTACTTAAATATGTTTTAGGTACATTTCATATGCATTGGGTGCTTGCCTCATTCACAAAGAAGGTGTTATCACTACATGGTTATTGGAGTCAAGCTATGATGATGGATGAATTCTTGTATAGTACAACATCACCAATGCTACCTCGGTAACAAGTATCTAGATCATGCATATACTCTAACATTTCAACCTTTTGTAGGTTGTATCATGGCATGAAACATATTTACTCCTTGTGATACTTGTTGCTTTTATCAAAACGTCCCAACTATCTCTTTTTCCCTTATTGATGTGTGTGACGTCTTTGATGTGTTTTTGTTGCAAGGTCATTCATATCCTCTAAGAAAAAAATGCTTTCAAGCAAAGATCTTATTATCGTATTTATGTCTTCGAATTGGATATCTCACTCTTTCTCTTTGTAACTATATTGTGTGTACATGTTTCTTTATGGATGTACATCATCATGATTGTGGTCTATTTAGAGACTTATACACATGATAAGAATTACATGTCTTATTGGTATCCTAATGGTTCGGTGTCCATCCTTTTATTGGTAACTTCTCTTATGGCTCAACCACCTCTTGCTCCAAGTGATATGCCTTGTTCTCTTTTATGACCACTTGCACTTGCTTTGAGTTTTAAACAATAGTGGGCGAGTTATGATTCCATTTTTGTGCACTTTGCATTCAAAATGCATTATTTCTAAATCATGCACAAATATTGGGGAGCTCCTCTATTTTCTTTAAAAACACTCATTTTCTCAAACCACAATATACCTTGTTCGTTTGGTTTGTTGGATCTTTTTTATTGTTTCCTTCTTTTTAGGAGAATATTATATTTGTACACCATATTATTTGCAATCTTTGGATCCTCGGTATAGTTCCTCCCATTATTCATCATTGGATAAGTGTATTTGATTTCACTCATATTATGAGAAGTGCATATCCTACGGAGGAACCCTTACTATATTAGCCATCTAAAATTTCTATGATCCCATTTTGGAAATAGATGCCAATGGGGGAGAAAGTTTAGAGGGTTTAAGGAATTCTCGTCTTATACTTCGGTTTTGTTCTTAAGCATTTTCCTTTCATGCTCATGCATCCTTGCTTGTTTATTTGCATGGTTGGTAAAATTCATTATATGAACCCTTGTAAAATAGTTTGTCATCAATTACCAAAATGGGGGAGATTGAAAGAGCATGGTTCCCCCATGTGTGATTTTGGTAATTGATGACAATCACTATGGACTAATGGTTGCATTGAGCTATACTTGTAGAGTTTGTCCATAGGCAATGCTTGATGTCCATGTGTTGGATTCAAGGTAATCAAGTGGTGACCAAGAGTTTGTCCATAGGCAATGCTTGATGTCCATGTGTTGGATTCAAGATAATCAAGTTGTGACCAAGGTGCTATTCATATGAATATCCCAAGTTTGGTCATGAGAGAGTTGAGAATATTGCAAGTATGTCTTGAAGAAGAATATTGTGTGAACATTCATCTTTACCTTCAAGACATCATTATTATGAAGAGAGAAGAAAAGATAAAAGGTTGATCAAGGCAAAGTGCTAAGTGATGGTTGATATTGATCAACTCACAAAGCAAGAAGATGCGCCATGTGGTATCATGGTATCGCAAGTAATTGTTCATATAGCTTTGTGTTCTAACCCATTATATGTGCGTGTGGTATATCTATGTAGGGTTAGGTATCTTTCCATGGGCTTGTATCAAAAGGAAGATTTCATATAGTCCATGATGGATGACGTCAAGTTGTGGTCGTCATCAAGTTCGAGAAGTGCAAGTTCAAGGGGAGCATATCAAAGAGATTACATTCTTGAATCTTGCCACTCTTTTGGAGATAATGTTCAACAAAAGATATACTTAAAAGAGCCTCTCCCATAGTTGCATATGGGGGAGCATCTTTGTGTCTTCACCAAGCAAAGCGAAATCAAGAAAGGTGTTCCATCTTTAGGAGGTAAAGATCTTCATCATCTAGCTCAAGTGGAATGCTCAAGGTAAAGGTATGATCTTGA
Organism: Alopecurus myosuroides; assembly: GCA_028641055.1. Lineage (NCBI taxonomy): Eukaryota > Viridiplantae > Streptophyta > Magnoliopsida > Poales > Poaceae > Alopecurus > Alopecurus myosuroides. The sequence continues at coordinate 553,053 of CM054061.1, read as the reverse complement.
TAGGTTTTCTATTTTACCGGTCCCATAGCATTAGGAGGGAGACCGGGTTATAGGATAGATAACCGTACTATCAAGAGGGGCTCTCATATTAGCAACTTGATCGCATCACTCGGAGAGAGCTCAAACCTTTGCATACTTGGCATAATATTTCTTGGTTCTTATTTGTGTTTTCTCCATGTGTGGTTTTTGAGCTTGTCATGTGCTTCAATACAAGCTCAAGTTCATCAAAAACGGGTTTCGCATGAAAAACTTATTGCGTTTTTGATATTGGAGGTTTTACCGATTGTTCCTTTATAGAGAGGTAATAACTTTCATCATTTGGTTTTATCATCCAATTATGTACTATGATGTTTATTTGCATAATCTCGTAGTGCTCGTTCTTGCGATTTCAACGAGCCCAAGATCATCGAAAACGGAGTCCGGATGCAAAAGATATCGCGTTTTTAGTGAAGTAGATTTTCTGGAAACTCGTAGGCCGGCCTCAGGCCGGGGTGGGCTCCCGAGGCCGGACCCCTACCCGAACCGTCCGGCCTGGAGGCCGGGGTGGCGCAGAATGCCCCCAACGGGCTGATTTTGGGGGCCTATAAAAGGGGGCTTCTTCCCTATTGGTTCCCCACCTTTTGTGCAAGTTTTCCCCCGCCATTGTTGACATTTTGGAGCTTGCTCTCTCTCTATTCCTCCATGATTCTTGCCTCCAATTAGTGGGAAAAGAGAGAGGAGATCTAGATCTACTATTCCACCAATCCATCTCTCCTCTTAGTGAGGGGAAAGTCTTTGGATCTAGATCTTGTGGATTCATTTGTTGAGTTCTTCATTGTTCTTCCTCTCTTCTCCCCCATAGCATTTGTTGCTTTGGTGAGATTTGAGAGTGAAGGATTTGAGCACCTATTGTGTTCTTGCCATTGCATAGGTTGCATCGGTTTGAGTTCTCTACGAGGATTTGTTCGAGTGAAAGGTTGAGAAGCTTGTTACTCTTGGGTTCTTGGAGTGCCCTTGAGCTTGTCCTCTTGGGTACTTGGGGTGCCCTAGACGGTTGTTGTTGTCTCGGAGTTTTGGTAGCTCGGGACCTTGTTGCTATCTCGGAGTTTGGTGGCTCGCGGGATATTGTTGGGATCCTCCAATTGAGTTGTGGAGATTGCCCCAACCTTGTACGGGATCGGTGACCGCCCTCAAAGGTCCCATAGTGGATCGTGGCACTCCGCATTGGTGGAGGCACGAGGAGAATAAGGTGAGCCATTGGGCGCTTGGAATCATTGTGACTCCACACCTCTCCAACGGAGATTAGCTTCCATTGGGAAGTGAACTTCGGGATAAATCATCGTCTCCTCGTCTCTCGGTTATTTCTATACCCGATCTCTTTACTTATGAAATTTACTTTGTGATAGCCATCGAGCTTGAAGTAACATATCTTGCTATCACATAGTTGCTTGAATTGTTTAGCATAAGTTGTTGGTGCACATAGGTGAACCTAGTTTGTTTAGGTTTTAGCTTGATAAATTAAACGCTAGTTTTATTCCGCATTTATTCAAGCCTTAACCGTAATTATTTTCAAACGCCTATTCACCCCCCCCCTTCTAGGCGACATCCGTGTCCTTTCAAAGAGCATCGCTATCGTCCACCCATGGACCTACCCACTGCCCCGAAAAAGTGGAAAACCTAGCTAGTCGTCGACGGGAGCGAGAAATGAGAGCATCTCCACTCACGCCCCCCAAAGCCCCCATCTCCCCCCCCCCCCCTTACCACATTCCCGTATGGGCCGGCTCCGAAGCCGCCCACTCGCGCCCCCAATGGGTCTTCTCGTCCGGACGGCCCCCAATTCATGTCCGAAAAAACCAGGCGAAACCCGCCTCCCAGGGGTTCCCGTGGGGGCTCCACATGACTCGGCGCGCGTCGTGGACCCGCCCTGTCAGTGACACGATGCATCCATGAAAACCCTCCCCCACAATCCCCGACGCCCCGCCATTTCCATTTCGTCGCCGCCGCCTATTCCTGCCCTTTCCATCTCCCTCCCCGTCGCCGCCATGCCGCCGAAAGGGCCACCAAGGCCGCCGAAGGCGAAGGCGAAGACCGACACGCTCGGTGTGAAGTACCGCGTGCTGTAACCACGCCCCCTGAAGGAGAGGCCGGAGGGCATGTCCGACGCCGCTTGGGCGGAGGACCAACACCGGCGGTATATCAGCTTGAAGGAGCCCTGACTGAGGCGGGAGAAGAAGGAAGCGCAAGACGCGGCGGAGAACCTGGAACTGTTGGCCCTCGCCACTGGAAGAAGCCCGGCAGGCGGCTCGAGCAAGTGCTGCTATTGGCAAAGTCATGGACCATATTTGCGAGACCTCGGCCGAGAGACGTGCCTCGCGCGAGGCCAAATGGGCGGAATTTTTCAAGAAGACCGACAAGAAGATTGAGATCGAGACTTCCAACGGTGTTAGCCATCATAGTCACAAACAAATTTACACCATATAATCCAAGTCAGACAACACTTTCACCTGGACTAAAAATCATGCGGTTTTGTAATATCCTATATCCAAATGTTGTTCCTTCCGTTGTTGTCCATCACAACATTCAGGCACGTCACGTTGTTATGCAATTTGGTCAGCATGGACAGCAAATAAAAATCATTTATCTGAAGAATCGTATAGCGTAAGATCACTATTTTTTGTGCAAACCGTGTGAGTTTTTCTTTCGGAATAAACTCTGTGAAAAATGAATTTGATTATAAGTTGGAACTGAACAGTTCAGTTCCATAGATACACTGAACTAAATGAAAATCGCATCTATTCACCTTCAGAGATTCTCTATCCGTAGTTTCACGTCTTTGGGTATCGATCCAGATTCTGTGCTACTTCACTTCTAGCATACAAGCACAGTGATTACTCTGATATATTGTGTATATACTTCAAACAGTTCGGACACGTGATTAGAAGTAGCGATGGCCATTTGGGATCCTACTAGAATTTGAGAAATTCTTTCACATTGACTCTGTTTTTTTATGGGAAGAAATTGCACAAGAGTCAAGAGTAAATTGATAATGGTAAGAGGTTAAATGCAAAATACACTATCTGAAAGTAAACACTGTACCCGAAATGGGCAAAAATATGCATTGCTTAATGCTTTAAGAGTCGAAAAGCAAGTGATGAAGAAAAGAGTGCAAAAATAGTTATTAAAGACTTCTGATCAATAAATCTCATTAGTATACATAAGGTAATATGCGCCATGGCACAGCCTTGCAGTACTCTACCCAGACGTCCTTATATTTCGCCGAGCACCTTGCCTCATCTCTTCTCTCCCTCCATATCAGCAAGATGAGCAGGTAGGTCGGGTAGAAATACGGGATTGCAGAACTGAAGCCAGCAAAGAGTTATAAGGTTATTAATGCTTGATTGGATTAAGAATAATAAATATTTTTATGCCACAAGAGTTCACTCACCTGGCTCCACAAGGCAAGCTGAATGAAAGTGCCAGAAGTAGATCCCCAAGGTAATTGCAGTGCCTTGCAATGCCCCTACACCGGACAAAGAGGAGATTTGTTATTTTCAACATTCAGGACATCAGTTAACAAGCATGCTTACTCCCAAGAGAGAGGACATGACATTCAAAGTTTTTTTAAATCCAACATGTCTAAAAAAAATGCTGTTTCAGTAAAGTGGAATGATTGGATCAAATGCCATAAATAACACTTAAGTGCAGACTGTTCTACCTATTATGAAATCATATTTCTATTGGTTATTTTAACTACCAGCATGCATTTCCTTTTCCATACATTTTTTTTCACTCGACTAAACAGGACCAGCTAAATATTCGGAAAAAAAGGTGTATAGGTGCTCTATTTTGTTTACACTTTAGAAACAGAAAAAGGTTTACTTGCATCATGCAATGCTGTGGAAATAGTCAGCAGTACACGCTTCAGAACGAAATATGCATAGGTAAATAGTCAAAATATGCACAGATTCAACGAGATGTATGTAGCATACCAGTAGCCAGATACAAGCAGCTTTCCTCCAACGACTTTGGGAGGTTTACCCCATATAAGAGCTTTAGGGTTCTTCTTAAACAGATGTTTTTGTTTGTTGGCTCCTCTGAACACAAGATAGCTGTGTGCAAAACGCAGTAAGGGTTGGTCAAAGAAATTAGGAAGCAAGAAGCAGATTATACAGCATTTGTAACCAAACAGTGGGTTCATGAGGACACAGAAAAGAGTACCCAACAAGGAAAGTGAAACAGTTAGCAATGGCAGCCAAAAGTGGCAGCTCCACTCTGTTTCTCAGAAGCCACCAGCCCTGGTCAACAACAAGTCAACAAATCATAAAATTGGTGAGTAGCTCATTTGTCAACCTTAAAAAATTAACAGAGGAACTATTGCATGAACCTGCAAATGTGGTAAAAGCATATCACCGAGAGAACCAATTGAAAAATGATGCTCTGAGTAAAGCACAATTACTAGCGGCATAACTAGATATTTGCTATTCCGACATATCATTCTTTTAAGAAAGAGAAATGTTTACCTGGATACTGAAGGTAAAAGGAATGAAAACTAGGTCACCAAACACCAGCATGAAACCTAACCTTTCCGCAATAATGTCCCATCTGAAATAATGGCAAAGGGAATCAAAGGAAGGAAAGCAATAATTAAGTACGAAGCTTCATCCTTGTCCCCCCATAAGCCCCAGTAATGCTATAGGCAGTAACACAAGCAGATTATAATGATATTCTTTTATCTATTTACTATAAGACAACATGCACTTACGTGGAGGTCATGAATTCTTCATGAATGAAGTAATCTATAATATACCACTGCATGAAGAAGCATCATTACTTTCACGTATAATATATTATCTGATGATCAAATAAGATGTCTGCGTCCAATACCGCACAGAAGAACTGGTAAAGAATGACCGAGCGGTTAGCTGAGCCAGCTAGGTAGCTCTTTGCAAACAAAGATAGGTTGATAAACAACCATCCCATCATTCCAGCCCTCACGAAGAAAAACCTGCAACCATAATGAACATATTTTACATTATTATAGGGACCCTAGTTTACTACAATAGTTGTTTTACTGTTTTAGTGATAAAGTTATACAGGGAAAGTTTTTGAAACAAAATATTTATAGTTAACGAAAACATTAACTTGTAGTCACATTAATCGCCACCAATAAATAGGAATGATATCATGTGAGGAAACACTAAAGCGGAATAAAAAATAGCTATGCAGCATACTGAACTTCATTTCAAATTATGCTTCTGTCTAAAGGAAATCTTCGTTTGCATTCATCTATCTGTCTAAAAACAGAAGCTAGATGTCATTTCATAAGGCAGGAGATCTGAAGAATGGCCAGTCTTTTAAATATTCCAAGTTCAAGACTAATTACATCGAAATGCTTGACTTTTCAGGCACCTCAACAACCAGTAAGAGCAAATGCTCAAAACAACACTATTTTCTCATTTCTAGCCAGTCTATCACACAATAGAAAGCAGCAACTTGCTATTAATTTATCAACGGGTCAACAAGACCATTAAAAAATAAATGTGAGTGGCTACAGCAGCAAACAAATAACTCATTTCTCACAGCAACCATGTCATCACAAATTCCCCAGCAAGCTTCACAAATTAGGTAAAAAACAAGGAAGATATTGCCAACGTACTTGAGGTCAACTCCCATAAAATGGGGATTAAGCTGCACTCCCAACCACCTGTCAAAGAAAGAATTCTAACATCATTAAACTAGAAAACGTGACTGGAATAGAAAAATTGAGATCTAACATCATTAAGCAAGAAAGCAGGAGTTGAATACAGTAGCTCATTTCTTAAACAACATAAAACAAAAGGTCCTGTTTGTTTGACAAATATCTCAAGTGACAGAAGAAGTTATTGTATTTATTTTGGTACTAGGTCAAATGAAGTTTCCCGGAAGTACCAATCTTGTAAGAAGCTCCCACTAACATGTGGTTTCAACGAAGAACTTTGATGACGGGACCTTAACCCGATAAAATAGAGCAGGAAAGTGACCTGAAATGAAACATCAAGACAGTTGTCAATAGAGAAAATGGTAATTGACCTGTCCAATTTGTGACCCAATGTTACAAATATTATGTGAATAAATTTAATACTATTGCCCAAGTATGGCTTAATTCATGGCTGAACTTGTAACAATATATCATCCATGTTTCCCATCTAAATTCATTGCCTTGCAGATAGTTAGACAAATCCAGGTTGACTGATCCTTTACTGAATTTTGGCCATACTGTAGTAAAGTAAAAAAAAAAAGTATGGAGAAACTAGACATACACATGACCAAACAGTACAGTTTGGGTATAGTGTTCGGCACGTCTAAACTAACACCTTCTACCAAAAAAAAACTAATAGTAACATATAGGAATGTACCCCTGTTATGTGGAGAACAGGACGTTGAAGCTCTGAGTCAAGAATATCAACTGCTACAACCTTGCTTCTACAACTATGCTGTGCTGGCAGTCCCTACGAAGAAATTCTGACATAACACCGCAAAACATTACGGAAACTATGAGAATATCGTGCGTCCAGGTCAGGTTACCCTGTCAGGGATTTTTCTGCCCGATAAGACCAGTTGACCATGACTCTGAATATTCAGAAGACTTAAGGACTAGACACTCAAATGCTCCAGTATACTCGGATCTCCCTCGTGCAGGCATTCAACCTTCCCTTCCCCCTGTTATCCCGGGTTGGTTTCAAGAAACTCATGGCATCCAACATAACACAACAGATGGTGTCTATAAATCAGAAGGGAAACGAGTGCAGGTGGTACAGAAGCTGCAATCAGAAGGTTCTCGAGGTAGGAAGAGGCACCTACAATAACACTGAAAATGAAGGTCGTCGAGAGCAGCTCGAGTCCACGGTCAGCCACGACCTGCAATGCAAATAAACAACAACATCTCACTGGTCAACTCATCAGGACTCTTGTGAATCTCCTGAGCGGGAAGTAGGACACTGAATCTCGGGAGCTAGAGAGGGACTGAAGTAAAGCTCACCGTAGGAGTCATCCACCCCATGTAGACGCCGAGCGCGGAGAGCCCCAGGAGCAGCAGCAGCGAGAGCAGACCTGCGGCACGCGCGTCAGTCAGTCAGTCGGTCGTTCGGTTGACTAGTAGACGGCGGACAGCAGCAAATATCTGCGCCTCCAGTGCTTGGGGGGTCGGATAAGGTACCGTTGCAGCGGTAGTGGAGGCGGGAGGAGTCGGGGAGGACGGCGCCGGCGACGAGCTTGCCGGGGAGGAGGGCGCCCGCGGCGGCGAGGTACCCGAGGTAGGAGAGCAGCACCACCGCCGCGCTCCAGGTCGGAGCCAGCGCGGCGAGCGCGGCGGCGGCGGCGGCGGCATCCATCTCCGTCGTCGCGGCGGAGCAGGGGCGGGGATCCCCAGCTAGTCAATGTGCAGTGGACTGGCTGAGATCTACGGCGGGCCTCTCTGACTTGAATAATGAAAGATCATGGAGGCCCATCTCGATCTGTTTGAAACCGCGGCGTTTTTGTTTTTTTGTGCGGACCCGCGGCCACCATCTAAAACAACTTTTGTGCACACAATTTCTCATCAATTTTTTTTTGAAAATTGTGCTTCGTGCGTTATGAAAAATGGGTGCCGGTCCTTTTAAGTAACCAGCATAGGAAATTACAGCTCCCACCATGTCCTCCTGCATGGTTTGCATAAACCACTGCTTGAACCTCTTCTTTTTTTTTTGGCAATTTTACATAGAGAAGGTTTAATCTGATGCAGTTTTCAGCACTATCGAAACAGGGTTATGTCCCGCTATATTAATATAGCAAACACACCAAACAAGCATGAGGCCATTGCTCGGGCAGATAGCACAATCAAGCCCAAAAGAAAGACAAGAGAAAGGAAAGAGAAAAAATGCCAATGGCACCGGCTCGACGAAAGCGAAGGTGTCTCTGCGCCCACCCGAGAGTTAGCGCCACAATCCTATGTCTCCGATATGTCGTGTACCAAACATCACCTTCAAGAAGGACTGCGACGACGACGATGCGGCTGCCCGGACCTCTCCTAGGATTTTTTTTTCCGGTACATGGAATTGAGCGTGATAGGGGTACACCCGACGCGCTTCAACATGGATGGCGGCACCCACACGCATCACCGCGCCGGTGCCGGCAAAACCGATAAGATTTCTCCCGACTCCCGACACACCACCACCCAGACATACCGTCGGCACCACCAAGCTCCCGCCCACCAACATATGTCAGCATAGTCTTGAGGCTCATCGTCGTCTCACCATGGCCGACACCAGGAGGTAGGCCGGATCGAGACCCATCTCCGAACATACGGGACGGAAGAACTGTCGCTACGTGGGAGGGAACAACCTCCACCGCCATTGTCAGTAGCAGGTCGGACGCAGCAGCGGGAGCATACTAGGCCAGCGGCCCGGTCGGGCCCGTGAACCTCCTGTCGCGGACGTAGCGCCGAAACTCCGCCATCCCCAGCCCGAGAGGGTTCTCAATCCAGCCAGAGACGAGCACGCGGAGCCCAGACCGGCCCGTCCTAACCCAGATCGGGCCCAGGGGCCAGATCTAGGCCTACAGGCCGCCGCCGGCCAGGCTATGCGCTAGCACGTCCCCGCCGCCGAACTGGCCACACCCTGCCTCGCCGGCATCCAGCACCCGCGAAGTTCCGCCGACCAAGGTGCACTGCTGGCTGGGTACCCCTCCCGCAACGGGTAGAGTAGGTCCCGCCGCCACCGGCCACGCACTGGCGCCGCGCGGGCAACGCCCGGTTGCGCCCGCCGGCGGCGGCAAGAGGGAGCGGACGGGAGAGAGGGGCTGCGGCGGAGGGGATGGAGCGCCGACTCGGTCGCCTCGCTCGGGGAGACATCGCGGGGGGCTCGGGTTTTTTTTTTTTGACGAGGGCGCTTTGACAAGTCAAACCAGGTGGTTCAAGTTTTCAGCACTAGATTACTCGTTCAACCATTTAGCCCCCCTTGAAAGCAAAATTTGACAGTTATTGTTGCATGTCAATGCTTTGTTGATGTAAAAATTTGTAGAATCTTCGAAAAATAATATAAATGATTACTAATCCAAAAATCATGAGTGTTTTGGATGCACACTAGGATGTAGTGGACACATTTTGTATGAAGTATCGATGGTTACTCAGAAAGTTAGTCTATACAGTTCACAAATCAAATATTCGTGATACAACAAACAAATCATAGGAAAATAGCTGTCTATCCAAAAAATCATCATATTTTGTACGATTATTTATAGGGTACAATAAACCTAATTTTAAACAATAATTGTCCATACAAAAAGTCCGAACAAATATTGTTGGATAGGGAATTTATGAACACATTGTTACGTGATATTTTATACATAAAACTTAGGTATGGACAAATATACTCTATAAAGCATCTAAAAATTCATAATTTGTGTGTTTTATTTTTTATCTCATCTAAATTTGATCATCTACATCTCCAAGATTCCTTTCTAGAGGTATCCATTTTTCAATTGGAACATATATATTCATACTATCTATATTACCTACCTCTCGTATATTTTAATAGTATCTTATAACTACCATTAAACAGAAAAAATCCAACAGAATCATTTTCAAACGCGAAATTTTCAACGGCTATATTGTATATCTATATATACCACCACCTGTCATCGAATTCCTAGTTGTGACTTCTCTAATCTCTCCCAAATTTCTCGATCCACTATCTCGTAATACAAGGAGCATATTTTATTAGACTCATAAGTTCACATCAAGTTAATACAACCAAAGAGCCCACACTCAGTCTCTGCATAACCATGATGCATAGAACCGTTAAAAAATATCAGGAAGATAGGCTAGATATTCGTCTAGTACATCTACTGCAAGACGTCACGACATCGACGATGGCATTGACCGCGCTCGATGGCTAATACTGCATACAAAATCCGGCATCACTATTATAAAAATACCCTAAGACCGCATGTACGGTTCTGGCAAAACCGTTGTGTGCTCGGTGAACTTCTCTCAGTCCTGGCAAAACTGGTGGACACACTTATGACCTAGGACTGCGTCGTCTTACATCTGCAAGATGCCCGCGACGTTACCTCTAAAGGTGTGAAACGTCGTAAAAAACACAACTACAACACCGTCATACACATCGGCGCAATTTTTTGTGCCTCCGCTATTGCGTCTGCAACGACTACGGCATGTACTACTTCGACCACTACTACCTCGACTACGGCTATATCACGACCGGCTACCTCGACATCGACCTCACGGGTTATGACTACAGAAACACATCGGCCATCGGCAACAACTCTAGTCAAAAGCGTCTGTGTCGTCACTTGTGTCCACGCCACTCCCACTGTGACTGCGGGAGGGAAGAGAGGAGACGTACCATAAAAAACGCAGTTGATGATGATGGAGATAATAAACCGACGGAAGTGCAAAACTTCAAATCCAGACGCAATCGTCCGCTTCACTCCCGCTACAACTGATGGGGCATATTGGAAGTATAATACATAGAGGTACAGGGGTTAGAGATAGAGACGTATTCAACCTATGACAACTTAACTTGTACTACCATCCTCTACCTCGTGTACCCCCTTATATATCTGATACGAGGATCAAATCAATACACAACAACATATAGGGCTTCACAACTTTTCACAATGCTTACAGAAAACTAAATCAGAAGAAACAAGCTTAAGTATCCATAGCATCAGTCACTCAAGAAGGTGAATGAAGAGCACTAAAATAGAGCAAGAGAAGCTAGCTAGTTTAGCGAACTGCATCAACGCTGGCCTGACATTGCCGATGTAGATCAAACCTTCTCCGATTCTCGGATCATAAGGGCGTAGTAGTTGTTCATTACCAAGCAGACACGCTATCCTATCCCCAGCCGCGCCGTCATCTACCTGGCACCACCCGCGCTCTGCCTAGGTATCGTCGCGTAGTACTCGCGACTCGCTGGCTGGCTCACGCTGGGTGAAGAGGAATGAATCAGGCAGGGCAGCGGCTGGGGGTGACAGGGAACTTTTTTTGAAACTGAAAAATTACTATATATAGCAAGCAAGCCGCCTCATTAAAAACCTTCCAGTCCCCGTAGGTACCCTGGTAAGGAAAAGAGTGCGTAAGAAACTTGCTGCTCAAACCAGAGTTACATCATTTGCGATTACATGGATAAAACAATCAGGGGGCTCAGAATGCCACACCTCATGAAACTCTCCACTACCCCTAGCAAACTCATGTGCGACAGCGTTGGCTTCTCTAGGGCAATGCTTAAAACTAACACGGGAGAAATTGCGACATAAGAAAGTGCATTCCTCATAGATTGCCGCCGCAACCCCGAGAGAGTTCCCCTCATTCTGCATGATCTCGATCACCTCCATGCAGTAAGCTTCCACCAATAGTTTGTTACAGCCAACCTCACCAGCAAGCAGTAGGCCGTTCCTGAGTCCAATAGCCTCCGCCGTTGCTGCCTCTTCGATATATTGTAGGCTATGTCTACTCCATGCAATAAAGGTACCATAGTGATCACGTAACACAGCACCGGTACGTCATGTACCTGTAGAGTAGTCGAAAGCGGCATCGACATTCAGCTTGATCATGTCCTTGGGGGGTTTTTGCCAACCGTGACGAGGTATAGGGTTAAGGCCCCTTTTCTTCACTCTCATATAGTTCATAGATAGCGCCATAATGGATTGAGCGGAACGAGCAGGAACTTGAATCATCTCACCGTGAGTTGCTTTTCCTCTTTCCCACCATAAATACCAAGTATCAACCGCAAATATATCGCATCTCCGAGCACCAATCCGTGGCTCTATTGTCGTGTCTAGTAGCATAGTTTCCATTACCGTAGTTCCATGGATCTCGAGAGAAATATCCGTCTCGATCAACTGATGAAATCCCAAACTCCTCCAAACATCTTTGGTCCTGTTACACTTAAAAAAAGCATGAGAAATACTCTCACAATCGGAATTACACATAGGGCATTGGCTTGACATAGGGACATGACGATTAGCAAGAACTCCCCGGCACGGAATAGCCCCCAACATAGATCTCCATACGTGAATCTTGATTTTTGCAGGAACTTTAAGAGACCAAATAGCACGCCAAATAGGGCTAGTCGCCAAAGAGCCCATAAGATTAGTTCTATGGAGTTTACGGCCGTGGCACCACTCCCACTCCCGGTGATAAGTTAATTTAACTGAAAAAATACCGTTCCTATTGTAATGCCATGAGACAAAATCCTCCATCATGCCAATTGCAAGAGGAATGCGGAGTATTCTTTCAGCATCCACCTCCCAAAACAGGGTCCGAATCAATTCTTCATCCCACTTATTATTTTCGGTATCAATAAGCTCATTGACCTTGGTGTATACGATATTTCCCCGCCTGGTCATGATCCTTCTGTTGTGGCTACTAGGGATCCAGCAATCATCCCATATATTGATTTTTTTCACTGTTCCCAACCCTCCAGATATGTCCTCTTTTAAAGGATTGAATTCCATGCCATATACTTTGCCACGTGTAGGAGCTACCTTTTTTCAACTCACAATTAAGGATATCGCCTGTAGGAAAATACTTAGCCCGCAGGACTTGAGCACAGATGGACTCCGGTTCTGATAGTAATCTCCACACATGTTTAGATAACATAGCCATATTAAAACACTCAATGTCTCGAAAACCCATACCTCCATGTTTTTTTGGAACACACATCTTCCACCAAGCAAACCAGTGTTTCTGCTGATCATCATCTCCCCACCAGAATTAGGACATTGCAGAGATTATCCCTTTGCAAATCTGTTTACGAAGTTTGAAAACCGACATAGCATAAACTGGAATTGATTGAATTACCGCCTTTATTAAAGTGCTCATGGGCGGCAAGTGTGAACTTCTCTGGTCGAGGGAGGCAAGGCAACTTGAGGTAGACTTCAATGGGCAGCAAGTGTGAACTTCTCTGGTCGAGGGAGGCAGGACGCGCGGGAGGTAGGAAACAAAGTTGATCTGTTACAGGAAAAGTCCGTTTTCTTGCCATTTGGATTGCTTCGCTATCTCTAGAAGGAAATCGTGGAGCAGAAGCACGCGACGAATCCTTGACGAACCCACGCCCGTGACGTACGGGACACACGACGTACCATCACGGCAGCAAGCCATATTATACTAGAGATTATTATTAGGTATACATATTATAGATATATAAACAGCAAAGTTTTTACTTTACCAGTAGGGCAAAAAATGTTAAAATATTTTCACGTTTAGAATTAAAAAACTGCCAAGCGCATATGTCATGCGCGGAGGTAATCTGGTGACAATGATTTTAACCTTGATCATTTGTTTAGTTGCTTATCGTGCAGTGCCGCACAATCGGCCACCTTCTCACCCGACTGGTGTGCTCCTGTTAAGAGCACGTGTACCTCTTCATGTCCCTCTGTTATAAACAAGGACAATTATTCGTAACTCCTCGATGTGGGACTAAATACAGCTCAACAGACCTATTTTTGCTTTTCTTGGGTTCAGAGCCGAACAATGTGATGGGCTGGATGTTGGCGGCGAAGGGATCGGCCCTTCTTGGGTTCCTCGAGTACCGGACGTCTATTTGCTCCCACTAAAAAAGAAAACCAAAATCCTATTTGCAGCCCATGGTGAAGGGAATCAGCTGTGAGCCGATCTAGTTTCAGTCAATTTGTTACTTCTTTCTCTCTCTGTTTTTTCATCTTTTCCTTTTTCTTTTGCGTTTTAGTTTTCCATCTTTTATATTTTTTGTTTAGTGTATCCTTTTCTTTTACATTTTCTGTTTCTTTTGGCTTTACCTTTTTATGCTTTCTATATTTAAAAATGTTCATGTTGTAAAGAAAAATCTACCGCTTTAATTTTTTCCTATGGTTTACAAAAATGGTATTGTATGAAAAAATGATGGGGCTCAATGTCGAATATGCATCTCAACAAGTCCCTCGGGTGCACCCATAGGGTTTCGATTAGGAGAACGTGTAGGCGTTGGTGATAATCGTCGGCTAGATAGGGGACACGATTTACCCAGGTTCGGGGCCCTCGTAGAGGTAAAACCCTTACTACTGCCTCTGTCGATCTGTATTCACGAGTAGATCGGTTACAATGGGGGTTTGCTAAAGTCGAGAGTACGATCTCGAGCTCAAGGCTTGGTGGTGCGGTATTGCTTGGTCCTCTCCCGGTGGTTCTCCTGGCCTTATATAGGTGGCCAGGTCTCAAACCATACCCGTGTAGGACTCGAACGCTAACCCTATGTCGGTTACAAGTTTCCTATCTTAACCCGCAAGGCATTGCGGGTGGGCTTCAATTGGGCCTTCTAGAATAATTCGTGACGCCTCCTTTAGAGCCTGGGCCGTGGGCCTGAGACCGGGTAGGCACACCCGACGGGCCTAGGATCCATCCCTTCGTCAGTAGCCCCCCGAGTGTTTAGTCGACTGAGAATTAGTCGGTGAGCACTCAGAGTCCGTTCTTGATTTCTTCGATTGGTTATTTAATCATCTTGTTTCGAGGGTGTATACCCTGTGCGCGAAGCGCTTTTGTACTCGAGCATCGAGTGGTAAATGTGCCTTGTTGGATGTTTTCGCAGAAGGATGCGGCTCACTCGCTTGGCTCTCCCGAAATATCAGGGCCAATTAATTGCATCTAGGGCAAAAACGGTTCTGTCCTACACAAATTCGAGACCTCTGACTCGAATCCGGCGAGGTGATCGTTGCGACTGGGCCGTTGAGGCCTTACCGAGTTGAACTTAACCTAAATGGGTACCCGGCGCGTCCGCTAGGATTTTTCTTCGTGTTGTTGACACGGAATTTACCGGAGGACACAGCTTGAGTGCGATTCCAGGCCCTCAAGAGAGATCTTTTGGGTCTTACCTTCGTATTCGAAATAAATATGGCATCCGGATGTGCCTAATCGGCCGAACGATCCGGGAGATTGATGTGTGTACATCGTATGATCGAGTGGTAGAAGCTACGCACTAGAAGGTTTTTGTCGAGAGATATTTCGAGTGAAAATTTCGCGTCACAGTTTGTCCATATGAAGTTATTTCGTGTTTGGAGCTTCATGCGAAATAATTTTTGCGTCACAGTTTGTCCATACGAAGTTATTTCGTGTTTGGAGCTTCATGCGAAATAATTTTCGCGTTTTTGATTTGCCCATACGAAGTCTATTTCGTGTTTGGGGCTTTTATCCGAAGAAATTCTAGCCTTGATGATGTGCGCTATGACGTCACGGTGCACTTTATCCTCCCGATGGGACGTGACAGAGCGAGAGCAGAGGTGCTGGCCCACCTTGTCAGCTTTTTGACCGGAAACGAGACGTCGTTTCCGGTTTTTACGCGAACTGCGCGCAATAATTGCGCACGATCTACTGTTGGGATCGTGGCACGAAACAGTTTCCGCCGCCCCTTCGTTTCAGCTTCACGCGTGGCAGCTGCGATGGGCGCCACGTTGCTCGATGAACGGCCAGGATTGGGCGGCTCAGTGTATAAATGTGGCCCTTAGATAAACGGTGAAAATTTCCCGTCATTCGCTTCCAGCCTTCGTCTCCCTCGCGCCCAACTCCTTCTCTGTGAGCTCGCACCAGCATCCATGGCGGGAGGCAAGAAACGCAGCGCAGCTGCTTCTTCTTCTAAGGCGACGGAGGAAGTTCCCGCGGCACCTGCTCCGCGCTCAGGCGACTGGCGTTCGCCCAACACGACGAACAAAAGCATCAGAAGATGCAGAGGGAGGGGCTGCTGCCTCCGGAGACCGAGAAGCGGGTGCGCCTCGGTAAAAAAGAAGAGGTACCAAATCCCCGCGCGAACGAACGCGTGATCTTCGTGGATCACGTTTCGTGCGGGCTCTCCTTCCCCCTCCATCCTTTTCTTATGGCATTGTTGTATGTCTATGGCATACAGCTCCACGATCTGCCTCCAAACGCGGTGCAGCACATCTCGTGCTTCATCGTTTTTTGCGAGTGCTTCTTGGGCATCCGCCCTCACTGGGGCCTTTGGAAGGCCCTCTTCAAGGTGCGTGTCTTCCGCGAGAAATCGCGGGTAGAGACTGAGTCTGGAGAGCCGCTGCGCACCGGTGGCTTTGGAATGCAGACGAAATCAGACAACTGCTACTTCGGGATGCACTTCATCGACTCCGCGCAAGGATGGAGAAAGAAGTGGTTCTACGTCGTCGACAACAGCGCGGGTGGATCTCATGAGTTCCACCCGTTCGCTGTCCTGAAGCGGCGGAAGTCCTAGGCGCACAAGATTTCAGCCGAAGAAAGCCGAATTGTCGCCCCGCTACTCGGCAAGGTGGCCGCCCTTCGTGACCAAACCGCAGGAGTTGTGCTGAACGGCTTGCACCTGGCGAGCGTGTTCCTCAAGCGCAGGATCCAGCCCCTGCAGGAGAGGCCTTCCACGATGTGGGAATACCAGGGTGTTGAAGATCCCAGCCGCGTGAGCTGCGAAGAAATTTTGAATGTTGAATTCGAGAAGAAGATCGCGGCCATCACCAGCTTGAAAGTGGGCGAGGCCTTCCCTGACTGCTCTGTTGCAGCTTTTGAGGCTTCGAGACCACCTCGACCCGAAGTAAGTTCGAATTTTCTCTTGTCTTAGTTCTTTTTCTGGCTCGAAAGTTTGTCGACTGAATTTCATCTTCCTTTTCTTCTTGTAGAGTTTAGCGGTGGTCACCTGCTACCCGCCAGTTTCCGGTGAAGAAGTCTCGGACTTGTTGGCGAGCAACCTCGATGTCCCAGCCGACACTAGCGTCGCCGAAGCCGATTCAAGTTCTGAGCATGACTCTTCGGATGACATGGAAGAATCGGGTAGTGATCTTCAGCACCGCAAACGCCGACGGATGGAGGGAGACGAAGCTACTTCTAAGGACAACTCCCTTGGCGGAGGGTCTGATAAGGAGCCTCTCCACGCGACCCCGCTGAGCGTGCGCGCTCCTCTTGCTCTCAAGCCAACAATCCAGACTGCTTGGAACGCGGATATGCTGGATGATGAAGATGATGACGAGTAAGTTTTCGCTCCTTCGTTCTAGTCGAATGTTTCCTTGTCGTTTCTTCTGACACTTGTTGTTTTCCTTCATGACAGCCCCCAATCCATCAGCCCCGGCCGATATGCTTCTTCACTTCCTCCCGAGAAAAGGCAAGAAGTTGCTGCTGCGGGTGGGACTCCAACTTCCGGCACCGTCCAAAACTCGCCGAGTCCACTCCCCACTACTGCGGCTATGGACTATCGGCTCCCTAGCTTTGCGGTTAGGGGTTCGACCTCGAAAGAAGTTTCGGGCAGCTCAGCCGATCCTCTCTGCATTGCTCAGGGCCAGGTAAACTTTATTATCTTCCTTCGCATCTTTTATCGGGTGCATGACAGTGCTCCCGATGGGAGTAGCCCCCGAGGCTGGAGTTAATCGTGTACGATTGGCTACAGGCTCAATAACTTAAGGTTTTTTCTTCTCTTCAATTTATCGGGTGCACGACAGTGCTCCCGATGGGAGTAGCCCCCGAGGCTATTCACGAGTGTGTAAAGTCATGAATAGGATTAAACTTTTCTTTCTTTCTTCCTTGTTTTGCAGGCTCTCCTTGACTCCCTTGTGGTTGTTGGCCGCCGTGTGATTTCGGCTGAGACGGAGTGCGTGACCATTCGGGCAGATCGTGACTGACTCGACTCGGAAGGTGAACTCCTCCGCGGTAACTTGATCTGCTTTTCCTCTTTATCTTTTCCATTCGTGCGAATTTCTTCATCTGTGAAATCCCTTGCATGTGCAGCTCAAGTCGAAATTCTGAATGCTGAGAAGGCCGATGCTATCACTCGGGCGAATAACCTCGAGGCCGACTTGGAGACTGCTCGAAAGAAACTTGAGTCCCTTTGCAAGCAGTCGGCTGACTACGAGGGGAAGCTCACGGGTGCTGAGGATGCCTTGATGAAATTGGAGGAAGCCGGCGTCAAACAGGACAACGATCTTGTCGACTTCCTCCGTCCTTTAGCTCAGAACTTCGCGAGTAAGTATTACTTGTTTTTGCCATTCCGTGGTTAACTTGGACCGCCCCAAACTAATACTGCTTCTTGTAGATATCCTTGTTGTCGCGCTAGAGCTTCCTGGGGTCACTCGAGTGGATGCGGTGACGGATTCCCTCGCCCAGCTCCAGAAGCATGCGGATGGGATCGGTTCCCTCATCGGCGATGCTACCCAAGTGCTGAGGGGTTTCCATGAGCGCCTTCTGGTGAACGTGGCAGTTCCTCCTACTCTGGGCGGTCTTCTGAAGGTTTTTCTGGAGGACGACATCCTTCAGGCCTACTCAGTTGCCCAGTCGGAGTGTGGAGCGAAGACCACTATCCAGTTCGCGCTGGCGCATGGAGTTGAAGGCTTGGATGAAGCCTACTCGATTCTCCCCGTCAATCCTTCCACGGGCAGAAAGGTAGCGCTTCGTCCTTTTGGCGAGCTAGCTGAAGCCCTGGCTCGGAAGTTGCCTGCTTTGATTGCTAGTGCTAGTCGCAAGGGGCAACCTGCTGCGAGTGGCAGGACTTCCGCGATTCTGTAGGATAGGATTTATTTTAACTTGTTCTTCCTGATGTAATGAACCTTTGGGATGTATTCCCGTACTTTTACCTTTAATCAGAATGTTCTTTTGATATCCGAGCTTTTGTGATTTCCTGCAATTGATTGTCGTGAAGTTCTCCCGATGGGAGTAGCCCCCGAGCACATGTTTGAATAGGTGGTTTTACTTTCTGGAGTGGGTTTTTTGTGAAACTTTTTCTTTAACCTTTGTGTTTTCCTCCAGGAAATTGGTGCTATCGCGAAGTCTTCGAGTGGACCTTCTGCACGATTGGATCCGCTCGTTGATGCTGTTAGCACTTTTGCTGGCCTCCGTGGCCATGTTGCGGATGGTGAGCGCAAGCTAAAAGTTCTGCGTGGGGTGGCTGATGTAGCCAAGTCCAAACAGAAACTTGCGGTTGAACGTGAGCAGTTGGTGATGGATGAATTGGCGGCCGTTGCCAAGGATTTGCTTTGTAAGTATCTCAGCCCCCTAGCTTTCAATGTCTTCTTTCTTTCTTTGACTCTGTAGTTTTCTTTGCAGTTGTTCAGCCTGACGATCGGTGTGAAAAGCATTGGGTGGTGAACCATATTCTTCATGAAGCCGGTAGTTCAAAACCCCATGCAGATAACTTTTGGTCCGATCGTAGTCGAGGCTTTGTGCTGGCTACTTTGAAGTATCGAGTAATCCAGGCGAAGATGCTCGTGAGTTCCTGCCATGAGACCTGGATTGCTGTGAACTCTGCTTTCTATCCGTTGGAAAGGGGTCCAGAAGATTTGAGCCATCTCCTCAGAACTTTCGGGCGAGAAGGAGAAATTCGCGAGTGCGTCTGCAACCAGATGATCAGTGGTTCTGTAGTAGCGCTTTCCTTCGTCCGATTGTGGCATCCTGAGGTGAATTTCAACTCTGTAGCCATGCTCCCTGATGGTCGAGTCGACATGGCCCCTCATTATAGAGCTGTTAGGCCTGCAGCAGAGGAAATTATTCGATTGACCTCGGTAGAGGTGGATCGGGTATTAGCCGAAGAAAACGCTCGCCGCCGTATGTAAATATAGGATGTATGTATCCTGTTACTTTGTATAGTCCTCTTGAAACTTTAGAAGGTGCCAACCTTGTTTGTAGTCCTGTTTTTGTAAATGATGCTATGTTAGGCGTAGCCCCCATGTGTTTGGGGTGTATACCTGTTATTTAGCGTGCAAAGATCAATGACGTGAGAAACTATGGTTGAGAAACCATGTAATTTATTAATATGACTGAAAAGTCATGTATTGTCTTCGAGCTACAGCATGGCTAGTATAGCCTTATTTTGTCGAGTAGAATAATCTAAGGATAAAATTTGCGGAGGTGCGCAACATTCCATGGATTGGAGTAGATGCCACCGGTCTCGGGGTTCTTCAGTCGATAAGCGCCACTAGGGACAACTTCGTGTATTATGAAGGGTCCTTCCCATGGTGGCTCGAGCTTGTGTCCTTCCTTCTGTTTGAGTTGCAGCACCAAATTCCTGCCACGAAGGCTCTGTGGCGTATACGGCGGCTGTGGTAGTGGCGTAGCGACTGTTGATATACCGCGGATCTTGCGAGTGCAATGTCGCGTATCTCATCAAGTGCATCCACGTCTTCCGCAAGTGCCTTGTTAGAGGTTTCTTCTCTGTAAGCGACGACTCGTGGGGCGCTGAACTTAACGTCTTCGGGAAGGACTGCTTCAGCTCCGTATACCATGAAAAATGGTGTGTAGTTTGTTGATCGATTTGGGGTCGTGCGTAGGCTCCATAGTACGGAGGGTAACTCCTCTGCCCAATGTCCTGCTGCTGGGTGCAGTCGATCTAGTAGCCGTTTCTTTATTCCAGCCGAAACCAATCCGTTGGATCGCTCGACTTGGCCATTGGTTTGCGGATGAGCCACTGAAGCAAAGCTGAAGGTGATTCCTTTTTCTTCGCAAAACTGCTATGTTTCCTTGGCCGTGAAATTGCTTCTGTTGTCGGTAATGATGTTGTGTGGTATTCCAAATCTTCCCACGATGGAGTCAAGGAATTTGACGGCGCATAGAGCGCTAGCTGAGGTGACTAGCATGGCCTCAATCCATTTTGTAAATTTGTCGACTGCAACTAGCAAGTGCGTGTATCCTCCGGGTGTTGATTTTCTCGGAGGTCCTACCATGTCTAGCCCCCATTGCGCAAAGGGCCAGGCGATTGGGATCATGTGAAGCTCGGTGGCAGGGGCGTGCGGCTTGGGCGCAAATCTTTGACATGCGTTGCATCTGTTGACTAGGTCCTTTGCATCCCTGGTTGCTGTGAGCCAGTAGAACCCTGCGCGAAAAGATTTACCCACGATTGCCTTCCAGCTAGCAAGGTGTCCGCAATCTCCTTGGTGGATATCCCGTAGTAGTTCCTTGCCATCCTCTGGCGCTATGCATCTTTGTAATATTCCTGATATGCTCTGTTTGTATAGTTCTCCATTGAGTACTCGAAAAGCTTTGCTGCATCGCACTATCTGTCTAGCCTCGCGAATATCCGCTGGGAGCTGTTTGTGGGACAAGTAGTCGAGGTATTTCTGCGTCCAGACTGGCTCGACCAGAAAAACTTGTCTTGAGATGTTGTGGGTAAGCTCAATCATAGCAGCTTGCGGGCTAATCTCTGTCTCCAATGTCTCGGGTGCTTCTGCTGCTTTCTTGACCTTGATTGACCGTTTTATCATCCTTTCGAAATATATTCCAGGTGGTATGGGTGTGTATGTAGAACCCATGTTTGCCAATTTATCTGCTTCTTCGTTGCTGGATCGCGCAATGTGCTTTAGTTCGCACCCTTGGAAACTTCCTTCGAGTAGATTGTACATATCTCGATAGGCAACCATGTTTTCTGCAATGGCGTCGCATTATTTCATTGTCTGTTGCACTATTAGGTTTGAATCTCCATAGATCATTAGTCGTGTTGCTCCACAGGCAATCGCCATCTTCATGCCGTGTAGGAGGCCTTCGTATTCTGCATCATTGTTTAACGCCGGGTCATCGGGTGGAAAGTCCAATCGGATGACGTATTGTAACTTGTCACCTCTCGGGATATTAGGACTACCCCAGCTCCAGCTCCTTCGTTTCTCTTTGATCCATCGAAATACATTATCCAATTGCTTGTATACTCTGGAGGGCCTGGTGTTTGTAGTTCTGTCCACTCGCTTAGGAATTCCACGAGTACTTGTGATTTAATAGACTTGCGACCCGCGTATATGATGTCCCAGGCGCCAAGCTCGATACTCCACTTTGCAATTCCTCCAGATGCCATTGGGTTATTCATGATAGTACCCAGTGATGCGTCATTTACCACCGTGACGGTGTGTTCCTGGAAGTAATGTTTGAGCTTTCGGGCTGTGAGCACCACACTGTACGCGAGCTTCCGGTAATGGGGATATCTCTGTTTGCAGGGCGAAAGCACTTCGCTGATGTAATATATTGGCCTTTGGATACCAAACGCCTTGCCGTCCTCCGGTCGTTCAACCACGATTGCTGTGCTGATGACCTGATTTGTTGCGGCTAGGTATAGAAACAGTGGCTCCCGTTCTTGTGGCGTTGCGAGGACGCGCCTGCTCTGCAGTGCTCGCTTGAGGTCTGCGAATGCTTTCTGTGCTTCTGGTGTCCACTCGAACTTATCCGTTTTCTTCAATAACTTGTAGAAGAGTAGCGCTTGCTCGCCTAGCCTTGCAATGAATCTGCTTAGGGCGGCTAGTCGTCCTGCGAGTGGCTGCACGCCACGGAGATTGGTTGGCTCCTTCATTGTCAATATTGCTTGGATTTTTTCCGGGTTAGCCTCGAACTCTCGAGCGGAGACCAGGTACCCGAGAAGTTGTCCTGCGGGCACGCCAAAGATACACTTGGTCAGGTTGAGCTTGATTCGGTATGCGTTCAATGCGTCAAATGTTTCTCTGATATCATCGAGAAGCGTATCTTTCACTCGAGTCTTGATGATGATGTCGTCAACGTACACTTGCACGTTCTTGCCAATGAGCTTGGCGATGCATTTTTGCATGCAGCGCTGATATGTTGCGTCTGTGTTTTTCAGCCCGAAGGGAATTGTTGTGTAGCAGTAAACACCGTGGGGTGTTATAAACGACGTCTTCTCCTCGTCCTCCTTCTTCATCCTGATCTGATTATAGCCTGAGTAGGCGTCTAAGAAAGAGAGGCGTTGGCAACCTGCTGTAGAGTCCACGGTCTGATCGATTCGTGGCAAGGGGAAATTATCCTTTGGGCAGTGTTTATTCAACGATGTGTAGTCGATGCACACGTGAAGGATGTTGGTATTTTTCTTCGGGACTAGCACCGAGTTTGCTAACCAGATTGAAATTTTTATCTCGCGAATAAATTTTGCTGCGAGTAGTCTGTTTACTTCTTCCCCGAGTGCTTTTTGCTTGGGCTCTGAGAACCTTCGGGTAGTCTGCTTGATAGGCTTGGCATCCTTGAAAACTTCGAGTGAGTGCTCGGCAAACTCCCTGGGTATTCCTGGCATATCTGAGGGCTGCCATCCGAAAATTTCCTAGTACTCACGGAGGAGTTCGACGAGCGCGCCTTCCTATGCTTGAGAGAGGGTGGTAGACACCATCGCCGTCTTCGCAGAATCCGTCGGGTGTACTTGATGCTTGCGGGTACCGCTATTTGTGTTGAACTCGAGTTTTGGAGCGTTCTTCTTTGTGAGAGGCATCACGGAGTGATCCGTGGTTTTTGCTATCTCCTCTAGTTCTTCTTGCATCCCGAAGGATTGGGCAATCTCGTTGAATTCGATGTCGCACTTATTGTACTTTTGAAAGTCGCCGTCGATGGTGATTGTACCATATTCTCCAGGTAACATGAGCTTCAGGTATGCGTAGTGTGGTACTTCCATGAATCTGGCGAACTCCATTCGACCGAGAATGGCGTGGTACTGTGAGGGCCAATCGACAACTTCAAAATTGAGAAATTCTCGCCTGTAATTGCTTCGGTTGCCTAGCACCACCTCTAGGTTGATCGTTCCGAGTGGACGGACTGCTTTTCCTGGAACTATCCCGTGGAAGGATGTCTCTGATTCCGTGAGTCCATCCAAATTCTTGTTCATACGCCGGAGCGTGTCTGCGTAGATGATGTTGATGCCGCTGCCTCCGTCCATGAACACGCGAGCCAGCTCGTAATTGCCAATTTGTGCTTGTATGAAAAATGCGGCGTGTCCTGGTCGATAGACTCGCGGAGGGTGGTCTTACTTGGAAAAGGTTATCGGTTGGATACTCAGTTCTTGTAGGTGGAGTTTGCACAGCCATGCATAGCTGTCGCGTGTTTGTCTTCTGAGCTCTGCGTGATGGACAGACCTTTTGTATCATGCCTAAGAGTCCTGCTGGGTTCGGGTACCCATTGGCTCCCTGATTTGGGGCGGGTGGCGCTGGCAGCGCAGCTAGCATTGCGTTTTGGTTTCCTGTTGGGGGCAGGGCTTGTGGCTGTTGAAATCCTTGAGTTCCTCCTCCGGGAAGCTGCGGGTAACCCTGATTAATTGCTGCTCTGTTCTTCTTCAGGAGGGCCTCATGGATATCGATGAACTTTCAGCAATCCTTGAGAAGGTGTGTTGCCTTAGTTTTGCCTGTGCGCTTATCTGTAAATAGATGTAGCGTGCAGTATCCGTCGAGGTCCTCCTCGGGGGTTTTGTCTTCTTGCTTTCGCTTCCACTCGCGTTTTTCACGATATCCGTTGTCGCGATTTTTTGTGAATTCCGCTGCCACAAATTCTTCTCGATCATCATGGTCGTAGTTCTTTCTTCTTTTCTTTCGACTATGGCGATCGTCATCGCGTGCTGGGGATGAATCTTTCTCATTGCGCACTGCGTCTTCGCCGTTTTCCCATCTATCGGCTATGGCCATTAATTCTCCCATGGTTTTGGGTGCTAGTCGCCCCAGTTCTTCCCGGAAAGAAGTTCGCCGTGCTTCTTTGGCGAATGCTTCAACTGCGACTTCTTCTGAAATATTTCCCGCTGTGTTCCTTAGCGTAGTCCATCGCTGGATATATTCGCGAGTAGACTCGCCACTTTTCTGCTTGCAAGCCCGTAGCTCCTCGATGGTCGCAGGTCTTTTGTACGTTGCCTGGAAATTCTTGCAGAAATCGAGGTTTAGGTCGTCCCAAGACCCGTAGCATGCCTTTGGCCTTCCTTCGAGCCAGCTGCGGGTAGCACCGACTAGGTGTAGGTTGAGGTACTGCATAGCTGTGTTTTTGTTCCCATGTTGGCATTTTACTGCCGTGAGGTAATCTGTTAAACCAGGCCGAAGGCTCTTGCGAACCATCGCATTTCTGTACTTCCGTGGATAGCTTAAATCTTTTGGGTAGCGGCGCTTCGCGGATGTTGCGGGTAAAGCATAAGGCTCCGCAGACTTCGTCATCGGAGGAGGTGGATGGGGAGCACGCACGGTTTCTGGCCGCCCGACCTTTATCAACCTTGCGCTGGGCGATGTCTCATCGCGCGTTGTATCCGGGCTTATCACGATTGGCGTCTCCTTTCGGTTCTTTGTTGCGGTGTCGCGAGCGGCTGCTGTCTTGATCTTTTCGCGGGCTGCGATCTCGATTTCCTCGCGGGCTGCGATCTCGATCCTTCCGCGGGCTGCGATCTTGATTTCCTTGCGGGCTGCGATCTCGATCCTTCCGCGGGTTGCGATCTCGACCTCTTCTCGGGTTGCGGCTACGGCCTCGGCCCCTTGGGCTGCTATCGCTGCCACTCGGGCTATCTCCTCGTCGTCGAGCTTATTTCCCCCGTGTTCGGCGGGGTGACTTTTCCTTGTCAGGTGATGTGCCCCTGCGTCCACGAGGTGTTTCTTTGTCCTTCTGTTCGGCTGCTTTCCTGCGATCGTAGGAGGCAAGTTTTGCGGCTGCCATGCCTAGTACTTTCTGCACTTGCTTGTATTGTTCCGCGCGGGGGTGTAACATCCCTGATTTTTGGAGGAATTCAAAAATCAAAAAAATTTAAAACTTTTGTTTTCTAGTTAAACCAAGCCACCAAAAAACAAATAAAACTCAAACACAAGTGAAGTATTATATGTTATTCCGATGCTATTGGAAATAATAATCCAAACATGCCATATAACCCTTAAAGAAATCATTCAAAATAAGTTTTATTATTTCAAAGTATTTATTTCTCTATTTTGAAATAACAATAAGTTGCTATTAGAGTTTATTCATATTTTAAAGTATAAATAAGAAAAATAATTAAAATGACTTTTGGAAAATAACATTTGACTTATAGAATGTTTTTAGATTTTATAAAACCTCTTTTCAAATGATTTGTCATGTTTTCAATTAAAATGATATTAACTAGCTATAGTTATTTAATCATATTTTGAAAATATAATTATTTTATGTGTGTTAAAACAACACCTAAATGTTTTCATGTGATAGGTTTTATTTTTTACAAGGCCATAGAAACAAATTGAGCTCATTTGGAGTTATAAATTAAAAGATATGTTTTATTGAAGAAAAACAAAAATAGAAAAGAAAAAAAAGAGAATCAGAACAAAAAAAAAAGAGGAGTAGAGCGTAGCCAGGCCAGTGAGGCCCAGCCCACTCCCCCGTCTCTCTGCCTCCTATCTTCCGCTCGCGCGCAACACAATAGAGCCCAACACGCGCAGCTCTCTCTGACGACTGGGCCCGCGATGAAATCAGCGATGATGTCAGCATCTTCAACCTACCATGCAAGTTTTGGAGTCCGGATACGGGAGGATTTCCTCCACCGATTTCTTTGCGTATGGATCACGGATTGCGAACCCTAGACCATCTATAAAACCCCCACAATCTCTTCTCTGTTTCCCCTCTGATGTTTTCCTCGTTTGCGCCGCCAGGCCGTGGGAATCGCTTGTCGGAGCAGCGCCACCCACCACCGTCGATATGCGATTCCGGCACGGAGAGAAGGTCCCCGAGCCTAATACCCCTCCCATACTTCTCCACATGTACACGCGAGCCTCCCTTATCCATTTGGTGTTTTATTCTGCCTCAGGTTCGTCGCTTTGAAGATGGGATGACGGTCGCCGGAGCCGCCCCAACTCCGTCTGCGTCCTGCCGTTAATCCCGGAAGAGGGAGTCATCTCCGTTGGCCCCATCAAGCCAGTCGTGAAGCACCACGGCGGTTCGTAGCCTCCATTGAGCAGGAGGACCACGGGTGCGCCGTCCACGCCGAAACCCGAGGCTCAGCGCCGCCGTCTCCGCCACACTCCGGTCATCCCCGACTCCGGTGAGCCCCCTTTGTTTCCTGACCGTTAGATCATCCGCGGACGCGCAGGATTAGAAACGAATCGGTATGCCGCCACGGCCGTTAGATCGAGATCGTGTGGTCTAGATCGAGTCACTTAAACGCACCCAGTCAGCGCCACGTCACCTGCCTCGTCATCGCCACATCAACGCCGCGTGAGCAAGCTGAACCAATCAGAGACAGCCACGTCACCAGCACTTTTTCTATTATTCCGGAATTAATCTAAATAGGCAGTTTTGCAGAAAAGACCCTTCATATTAGAATCGTCATAACTTTTTAACCGTATATTCAAATTAAGCGAATTTGGACTTTTTGAAATCAGCACAACCCGTAGAATATTTTAGCGCTGTCCAAATTCAAATTTGAAAAACTTAAATTGGTTCAAATTTAAATATTCTTGTTTGGTGATTTTTGCAATAGTTTAAATTCTACAAATCTAAAAATTGCAAATAAAATATTTTTGGAGACCTTAGGATGTGCACTAACAGTACCTTGCACCCAAAATAATTTTTGTCTAATTAAAATGGTTTTGGTTGTTATATGCTCATATGACTATTTATGACTTAGTTTATTTTCTGTAATTATTTTTAAAATGTTTTCTCTAGCCAAATTGTGCTAAGGACTAACCTTAGACCAGAGAGACCAAAACCAGACCCCTTAGAATATTTCTAAGTTATTTTTCCTAGTTGACCCTCCTAGCTGAAAACCACTAAGTAGTTGAAAACCACTAAGTCTGGATTAGTGAAAAGCCATGGAGAGGATACTACAATTACTCGAAGATTTTCAACATGAAGCAAGAAGACAAATGAAGGAATTAGCCAAGAAAACAGACTTCAGAATCATCTCCAAGAAGAAGAAGCACTTAGAAGAAAATCAAGTGGAACTTCAAGAAGACCAACCCCATCTTTTTCTCTAAGTCTTTTCTCCCATTTCTTTTATGTTCCTTAGACTTTGTGGTGTGAATAAGTAAGATTTGACCAGTCACTAGTTTGTATCAAAACCATAGTGTTAGAAGATTTTCAATGAAGCCACCACACCAAGGAGGAATCTACAAAGGAGCATGAAGATTTTCCAAGACCAATGATGAGAAGAATTAGAGTTTGTTTCCAATACTTAGATTTTGTTTTCAAGATGATTAGTATTTTGTCCAAGACTTAGAATTAGTCTCTCAAGTGATATGGCAGCTTTTGGCCAAGACATCAACAAGAAGAAACTTCAAATCAAGAAGAATACTCTCCTAGAGATGAAGAAAAGAAGATGAAGAATTTAACAAGTCCTTTTTAAAGGAACTCTAACAACCTTTACTACTTTTCTTATTCTATATGACTAAGTCATAGGCTCCATACGAAGAGCTACAAGGAAGGCCATTGAAGGCATAAAGACTTAGCCATCAAAAACAACTCAATGAAGCAAGGAAGCAAAACAAGACTGAAGAAGACTAATACAGAAATAGTTTGGACCAATCCTTTTGATCAAAGACCAATCTTTAGTCACAAATGGAAAACTCTAACTACAATCACTTAGTTTTCTTTTGTGCATTGAAACTAAATGTTTTCACGTTATCCTTTGCTTTGTTTGTTGTTTTGTATGTTTTCTTCATTTGTTTGTATGATTGTTAGCATGCTTGTTTATTCTGTTTGTGCTTTCAATGTTTAGATTTGACGGAGAGGACATTCTTTTGTGAAGAGAATGATTGTTCTTCACCAACTTCAAAGGCAAGTAACACACCATCAAATCTCCCATATTTTTACTATGCATTACTAGTGTTTTTGAGTAGTATGCATGATAGGGAATTTTTACTAAGTTATTATTATGCTATGCAAAATCCCAAGTAGTGTGTAGCAATCCCTTAGACTTGTTATTATGGAGACTTAGTACTTAGTAGATGCTTAGCCTTGCTACAAATTTGTTTTACTTAATGTTGTGGAAAAATTCTAAGTATAACAATCAATGAAACACCTGGGTGTATTGGTAATTGCTTCGATTATGTTGAGTGGCTACTCAGAGCCATGTCCATGGTGGTTGTCACTTGGGTCACTCCCATGGCCATGGATGTGGTGGTTGTCACCTGAGGGTACACTTGTGGTTTGCCACCCAGGAACAAAGAGATTCCTAAGTCCCTCTAAGTTTAGTAGCTTTTCGTGCAGCCCTTTGACATATGGGCTCTGTCTTGATCAACTAAGTTGTGAGAGTTCAGCCCTTGCTTGACATGAAGATGTAGCCGAATTATAGGTGGAACGGGTCTTGCTGGATGGGTTGAATTCTTGCTTCTGAAAGATCTCGTCTCAATTATCTCCTTTCCATGATGCACTCCGCGTGTATAGGATGTTTGGGCTAATTGAAGACAAAGGGTGAAAGTGCACAACCTCTGCAGAGTTAGAAACTATGATCATAGCCGTGTTCCCGGTAATGGACAACTTCGAGCAGCTGGACAAGGATGGATAGAAGAATCTCCTCATCTTTTCTGAATGAATTAAAACATGGTAGAAACCTTTTTCTAGAGCATATGGTGTGTCTAACCCTCTGTGCTACATTTTCAAACTTCATGGTGTGTCTACCCATGATGCCTTTACCAAACTACATGGTGTGTCTACCCATGTTGGTTTTCAAAGATTTTTCAATGATTTATCAAATATAGGACAAAACTGGCTTTATGCAAACTTAGCCAAAACTCCACTCAGCCAAATATGCATGTAGTATTAGTCTTGCCATTTATATCCACCGTAGTGTTACTTGCCAATACATTAAATTTTATTGACTCCCTTGTGGCCGCATATTCCATATTGCAGATGAATCTGAAGACGAGTAAGGTTTTGTTCAGGATCTCGAGTCTATCGCCAACATGTTTTGCCTGTGGCACATGAAGAAGATGGGCTCAATGTTGTACTATGTTTTCCGCTGTAATTCTATTTTCTGTTAGTCTTCTAAGACTATGCAAGTTGTAATACTATTTTGTAAAGACTGGATCATGCGATGTAATAGAATTTGATGCATTTGCATGATATTTCATTTTGTACTGTGGTGCTAGCATTTGATCCAGGGACTAGCACAATAACACATGTGTCTTACATTACTTAAATGTGGGAACGCTACAGGGGGTCGTTTTCCCCTGGTTGATTTATCTGCATGTAGGTAGTTGTGGCTAGCACCGCGGCCGCGGGAGTTTGCGGATGGATGTTTCCATCTTCGTCCACGCGCATAAGTGATTTGCTGATTCCGCTTAAGGACTCACCGTCCATGGTTGCGGTTCTTGAGGCGCGTCCCTTCTTCTAGGGCCGGTTCCCGACAGAAGGTGTTAGGGACAGCTCAGCTCGACGTTGACTTGACTCGTCTGCTAGTCTTTTTCGCTTGGCTAAATCTCCCCGAGCGTCTTTGATCGCAGTGGCCGCTCTCACTAGATGATAGTGGTAGGCAATTAAGTCTTCGTGTGGGGCTTCAGCTGTAAGTGGTTTTCTCGTGCGGATAGCCTCCTTTGCTCGGACCCAGTCGTCTCGCGAGACGTTGATTTCGGCGCGTTCCTTCGCGCTTTGTTCAGTTTCTGCGGGTGTCTGTTCTGATCCTGCCATGCAGACCTGAGCCAGATGTGGCCTGCGAGTCCTAGGCGTAGCTTGGAAAGCCTCCCTGACCCGAGACGGCTCCTCTGTAGAGAGGGTATGGAAATTGCCGGTGTTGAGACGGATGGACTCGCCACTTTTCGCCAAGTAGGGTCGTGAATTGACAGCTCTTGGGCTGGAAATTGACTCAGATCCCGATTCTTCGGGGACGTGGAGGATCCCTTCTTTGTTGGTGTAGAACTTGAAGCTCCCGAACGTCAAGGTGACGCTCTTCCCTAGATCGCTGAACACCAGGCGTGATTCTGGCGAGTGAGGGGGTGACTACGACAGATCCGATCCGGATCGGGTTGGTCGGAGTCGAATTCGAAGGTTGCCAACGTGAGTTGGTCGTCGATGAAGCCGAAGATGCCGGAGATCCAGCGTCCGCCGTTCCCACAGACGGGGCCAATTGTCGAATATGCATCTCAACAAGTCCCTTGGGTGCACCCATAGGTTTTCGATTAGGACAACGTGTAGGCGCTGGTGACAATCGTCGGCTAGACAGGGGACACGATTTACCCAGGTTCGGGGCCCTTGTAGAGGTAAAACGCTTACTCCTGCCTCTGTCGATCTGTATTCACGAGTAGATCGGTTACAATGGGAGATTTCTCAAGTCGAGAGTACGATCTCGAGCTCAAGGCTTGGTGGTGCGGTATTGCTTGGTCCTCTCCCGGTGGTTCTCCTGGCCTTATATAGGTGGCCAGGTCTCAAACCATATCCGTGTAGGACTCCAACTCTAACCCTATGTCGGTTACAAGTTTCCTATCTTAACCCGCAAGGCATTGTTGGTGGGCTTCAACTGGGCCTTCTAGAATAATCCGTGACGGCTCCTTTAGAGCCTGGGCCGTGGGCCTGAGACCGGGTAGGCACACGCGACGGTCCTAGGATCCATCCCTTCGTCACTCAAAATATGTGAGCACAATAAAAAAAATCATTCACGGGATTTAAAAAGTGTATATCGATTTGAAAAACTGTTCACGCGGTTTGAAAAAAGTTTTATAGGGTTAATTTTGCCTACACCGTCGTTTTAAATAAAAAATAATTGAAAATATTTAGAAAAAGGTGGAAAACGATATATTTTTATTACAACGAATATTGAAGCGGCCGTGAAACCACCCATCACACGCAGGTCTCCAAGAGCGGCGGTGTATAGGAGCGCCTTGACGTTGCGAGATTCCGTGGGGTAAAAGAAATCATACCGAAAAATTATTCGTTGCACACACATCATAGTACATATGGCGCACATGTGCTCTGCAGCGAACACCAAAACCTACCTACGACGCACATTACTTCTGCCGAACGAAGAATGTGCGCCGCAGGTATCTGTTTACCCGCGGCATACTACCGTTGTTCGGCACACATATCATGTAGCGCCCGTGTAGCACGTCCTTGTGCGCCACGAGTAGGACTTACAGTGGCGTGGCACTGGTGGCGTACACAAGTTCTCCACTAGAGGTCCAAATCAATGCGTCATGGGTAGGCTTTTCCTACTAGTGTCACCGTTGTCCTTAACCACGCTAGCCAACACGCGGAAGCCTACACCCACCACTGAAGCTAACCGCTAGCCCTTCTGGCCGATGTATATCTCGAAGGATGATGCCCCCGCGCCCCCCCCCCCCCCCCCCCCGGGAACAACACATGAAAGATGTCATCTCCGATGCATGAATCTAGAATTTCACCTATAGGTAGCAGAAGAAAGTGAGAAAGCTCCATATCGGTGTTGCCTTCAAGAAGGATACGGTGCCTAAGACGCCACTATCGCCAACTCCGAACGCTAGCTGAAGACAAGTTTTCATCTCCCTCGGACCAACATCTTACGTGTCAGACCAGCCACCGTCGAAGCTGTTGACACCAGAAAAACCTGACCTATGGCGGGATGGTAGGGCTCAAAAACCATACCAGGAGACAACTATCCAAGATCAGATCACATGTGTTCCTTCTGTCAATATGCCTTTGCGTCCTATATCTAGGGCGTAGCCAGGCCAACCCCCTCGTGCAACCCGGATGGTGGCTAGAAAGAACCCGACAACCGCGGTGCGCAGCACGCCGCCCATCGTCTCATCTAGACGAGCATGCACCACGAATAGTCGCGACGACACCTCACCGACAGAGTCATCATATCACAGAGGTGAACGTCGAGCCGCTCGGTATAGGGGTGTACCACGCACGCCGCCATTGAGAAGTCTTGCCACTCCAATATAGAGAAGCCCCGCCCTCGCGACACCATGCGTGCTTTGCCCCACGACACGGGTTGGTATCGGCGAAGGGGATGCACCACTCCGATGCCTCTTGGCAGCAAGATGGAACTTAAATACTATATAATTTTGTTAGAGTTTTATGTCTCATACGACAATGAAAATGCGGAGTACCGGTATGCAAAGATTAAACTTATATATATATATATATATATATATTCTCATCCTTCAAAAGGTTGGCGATATAGTCAAGCCGCTATCCGATGAAGTCATGATCAGTCGTTATGGCATGGCGGACATATTGCACATCTTCCTTAATTATGAAGAACAGGTCATGTAAGGATACACGATTGCTTTGCAAGACGACAATTTTTTATTGTACTTCCTAATCACGAATGATCGATTAGATATACATAAGCTGATGCAGCAATGCACGTGTTTTCCTTACCTAATAATAATATATATTATAATAATAATAATAATAATATAATAATAATATAATAATAATAATAATATAATAATCTATACCTAATAATAAAAGCACTAAGGTTTCTTCTCCCTATTTTTCGTACGTTTTTCGTCCGTAGTTTCGTTTGGTACGTCGTGTGATTGTTCCCTGATCGGTCGCTTGGTTGTTTGGTAGTCGCTTCGTCGTACCCGATTGATTGTTGTTTGTGGGCCGGCCCAGTCGAGAGCCTTCTGTCGTATCAGGTCCGTGCCCTACCAAAATCACCTCATCTACCGTATCATATCCGGTCTTTGTGTCCCGCACGGCTGCTCTATGTAAAATACAGCCGCATGATCGAGGTATCCATCAACAAATCGATCACCACAATCATCGCTTGCGAATCGCAAACAAATCGAAATCGAAATCGAAATTTGTGGTAATTTCTTCCTCGAGGATCCGATCAAACGAAAGGTTGGCGGCATACATGCTAGAATAACCGTCCTGGACCAATTCCGTCTTCCGCCAGCAATTTCCTTCCCGAGCAAGGCTGGCCCGGTCCCTAAGGAAGGATTGGCGATTGGCAGCAGCTAGACTGAGTCTGGATGGGTGCAAACGGTGGAGTGGTGTTTGAGTCGCCGGTGGATTTGGACCTGAGCATGAGTTTCGTCGTGGGCGGCAAGCGGCGGCCGATACGGTTGCGTGGTGTTCGATTCCGTGACCAAACTTGGCCTGGGCATTAGCATGGACAACATGCGACGGTCACCATGAACGGATTGGTCTGGGGCTGAGAGAGAATAGCAAGCGAGAAGCATGGTGCATGGCAGAACTTGTGCTTGTTTTTGCTTGCAATATGGTCATGTAGAGATTCAGTGCCGGCGACATTGAAAGTCACAGCTGTCGTCCAATGGATATGTAGAATATGGTGATGCAGAAATTCAGTGTCCAGTTGAGGTGAACGCGAGCACTACCAAGGTGATCAAGATGATCAATGCCGGGACTGCTGAGTCGTATGTGCAGTATCCAGTCGATCACGTCGCTACCTTCTAGACTTGGCTGAACTGTTTCAGATTGATGTTATAGCAAGTGTGTTTTTGTCCTTCTCATGTTCTCGGACTAAATCCCGAAGAAGAGGCGTCGTGTCCAAGGTGGTTATTTCTTCTCTGATGGATTTGCCATATATTTTTTGTTTGGAGAATTCAGTACCTACTGGTATGTATAGCAACAGGTGATAACTTATTTCAGATCGTTAAGAAGAAATTTTGCAAAGAGACTTGGCATGATCTTATAGCTCCTATTATCAGATAAGCTTTTCAAATTCAACATTTGATCTATGACCGTAGCAGCTCATATTTGGCCAAGCACATCATTTTGCCTGACTACCCACTTTATATTGTTGAACAACAAACCTTTGCTACTTTTATATGCAGAGCCCTTTGCATCCATGTCCATTAGATCCAGCAAAGCACTCTCAGCGAATGCAGGCATATAAGCTGCAACAGTACTACACAATATATCTCAGTGCACCTCATAATCAACCATAGTAACTTGAATGGAAGCTGCAAAATCATCGGTGGCATCTGTCATTTGCTCATGTCAGGGGTAATCGTTGGAAGAGGTTTGGGCCGTTGTTTTTATTGAACAGTCAACCGTTGATCCAATTGCACTAACTAGGCTGCTAATTGTCTCTATGTGTATTTTCTACGTCTTCTTCAACTCAGTTAGCTGGTTTTAGGAAGAACAAACCAATATGTACAATCAGAACAAAGTATGCATAGCTAGCTATCCATGCTACTGAACGGTTATAACTAGAATATTCTTTTACCTTAAGAAAATCATGTGTAGACGAATACATTGTTGTTCCTCCGGTAGTGAAATTTTTTATGTATTAAAAATATTCAATAAAAACAATGGTCCAAACCTCTTCTCAATATCTTGATTTTCTCTCTGTCCACTATCCACGAAACGTACTCTCCTCTTCCAAATCCTCGCCCGAGGGCGGCCGCCATGCAAGGGGCCCATACACTGACCGCGAGCCCTGATGAGGGTGAAGGCGCCGCTTGGCTACATCATCCAGCTAGCGTCTACTTGCCAAATAATACAAAAACCAATATGTTGAGAAGTAAGGTTTTTTCTCAGAATATCTGAACTGAATCGGCGGAGTGTAATTAATATAGAAGGTTATGAAATTTATTTCAAGCACAATTTTGTTATTGTAAACCATTTAATTGCGTATAGGTTTAAATTTTATCTTTCAAGACGGGAACCGCCTCTCATGTTGTATTAGAGCACATAATGGGAAAAGGGTGAACTGAGTTGAGGACAGGGTTACGATAATCAATTTACTTTTGGGAAATTTTGGCTCATCCCATTTTTTCATGTAAACTGTTATTTTTTAGGAAAATTTGGCTCATCCCATTGTTTTCATCTTAACTGTTTTTTTTCTTCCGTTGCAACGCACGGGCATTTTTGCTAGTAATAATAAAAGCATTAAGATTTCTTGCGAAATTTTCGTCCAACATAAAAAGACTTATTTACCCTCCCACCAAATCTTGTACTACTGCTCTTTTGCCACAAACCGATTCGTATTTTTTTTCAAGTCGTGTGTTGGCACGTTTGCGTTTTTGCCCCTCGACAAAGTTTGCAATCAACCTGTAGTCCAAATAAGCCCCGTACATCTTCGTCGAACCGTCCGTCCCTTTATTCTTGGCATCTCGCTTGGCCGTTCCCCTTTCTCGAGATCATCCTCCTTAGCGAATCTAGACGCAACCGACGGAAAAGCCTTCGTGGGCGGAGGCCATGGCTGTCGCTGCTCAGCTGGATGCGGCGCTCCTCATGGCCAACAGATCCAGAGGCGAATACGTGCCGGAGGAGGAGGAGCTGTGCCGCACTCTGGCACCTCCGACTGGTTGCACGGGCGCCTTCCCCACGCTGTTCCCACGCCTCCTCTCTCCCTCGACCAGATAAGTTCACGCCCACCGCCCATTGAAGTCAACCGCGAGCTGCCTTCACCCCTCGACGCTGCCCTGCTTGATTTGTTCCTCTTCCCCCAACGTCATCATGAACCAGCCAGCGAGTCGCGAGTACTGCGCCGCAGAGCCCTGGGCAGACGCGGGTGGTGCCAAGTAGGTGACGGCATGGGTGGGGATAGGAAAGCATGTGTACTTATGATGAACAACTACTGCCCCTGATGAACCGACATAGGACTGCGTGTGTCTACATCACCAGCGTGAGGCCTGCGTTGATGCAGTTTGGCTAACCCAGCTAGCTTCTCGTGTTCTGTTTTAGTGCTTTTCAGTCAGCTCTCCGGAATTAATCTCGAACGACTGCTGCTATGGATACTTAAGCTTGTTTATTGTGATCTTCAGCATATGATGAGATGCAGGGCAGTAGGAGGTGACCGAATGGTTTGCGACAGAACCAGTTTCAGGGGCTCAAAGGGGATTGAGGCAACTAGCACTGTGACCACGTCGCAAATCCTAGAAATCAGGCTCAGAACTTTAATAGGGTCGGGACAGAAACCACTATTTAAGTAACAGTACCCGCATCTGCTGCACAAAAATGTACCCACCGTGCAAATATGCTATAGAGTGACATGGATTTGTGATAAAAAATAAAACAGTTCAAAGTGCAATTGGTTTTCGTATCGACTTTGTATCATAACACAACGTATAGAACCATACGGACCGTTAAATCATGGCCCGATTAGTCTATAGCTCCCAGAGTGTTAGTTTGTGATATATTTACGGATTAAGCTATTAATTTAGTGATATTTTTTCCATGACAATATAATCTTCACCTTATAATTTTTTTGAACCTAATGATGTCTGATTTGGATCATGATCTTGGAATCTGGATTATTGGGAGCACGAGGTTCTACAATTTAATCGTCTCTGAAAGATGTATCTCCGGTTTATTCTGATCATAAAAGTAGCCTCACCTTTTATTTTAACGACCATTTGCCCAGAGGTAGGAGCCGGAAATTCTTTGTGCGGCGTCCCGAGTTGACGGGGGTTTATCGGGCTGGCCTAATTACAAATGATCTCCTCGAGTCAATAATGATTATTATATTGGACCGCGGTGTTCTATGTCAAAAAAATGAAAATTGCTGAATAAATTAGTGTCTTTTTTTTTGGACTTCATTAATCCGGTCCTAGATCAATAAAAACATACATCTCTTATTTCTCGTCTCCCGTGGCAACACACGGGCATGCTTCCTAGTTTCTTCTAATACGAATAAACATCAAAAGTTTTAATTTTACCAGAAGAGCAAAAAGAGTTAAAATATTTTCGCCTTGAGAATAAAAAAAATGCCAAGCGCATATGTCATGCGCGGAGATAATCTGGTGACAATGATTTTATCCTTGATCATTTGTTTTGTTGCTTATCGTGCAGTGCCGCACAATCGGCCACCGTCTTACCCAACTGGTGTGCTCTGCTAAGAGCACGTTTAACTCCTGATGCCCCTCTGTTATAAACAAGGACAGTTCTTTTAAACTCCTCGATGTGGGACTAAATACAGCTCCTCAGGGTTCGGAGCGCGAAGATCGTGTTTGTAATGGGCTGGCTCTGTTGGGCTCGTGGAGTACCCGGACATCCAGATGCTGGTCACCTAAAATCTACTAAAAAAAGATGCCAACTAAAATCTACTAGAAAAAAAGATGTCAATTAAGTATGGGCATGTCGGAGTTTCCATTTAATTATTAATTGAAAACACCATATACAACTTATAGTCCAATGAGCATTAAATTAACTAGGACTTCTCTAAATTTGGTCGCAAGGTAGTTCTTATTCTAGAATTACCACTTTAGAATTTCAAGTCAAGTTTTAGTTTGTTTCTAAAAGAGACGTCCATAAATCTTAAAAGAAGGGAACAAAATGCGAGGCACAAAATTCATTCCCCACAAGTAATTTATTTTTAAATATTATCCAAACACATAAAGAATTGCACTTTTAACTAATGTATAAAAGGTGCTTATATCGATTAATTGCGTCCTCAATCCGTGTTGGATTTTTTTTTCGAGTGGTCTTGTTGGATTTTTTAAACGACTAACTATATTGTTAGACTCTTATAAAATCTAAAATGATTTTTTGTTAGTCAATGCGAAACAATACAACGTTCCAAAAAATTTGAAAGAAAAATTCGAATTTGTTAGGGAAAAGTAATGCAAAATCATGCCATCAAACTTTGAGTTTCTCGGGAACTCTATTCAAAATTATTGAAAATAAAATGTGTATATCTATTTGTAACTGTAAGTGAATTGCAAGGAAAAAAAGAGGGCGAAATGTGTTCAAAAAATCTAACCAGAAATAATTGTGTGATGAGAAGTGATCAAATCTTTTCACATTCAGATTGTGTTAATTGAAAAGTGCAAGCATTGTGTGAAGATAAGTGTTAAAATATTATCGCGTTCAGATTATAAAAAAAATGCCAAGCCCACGGTCGGTCATCGTATCACCGTTGGTGTGCTCTGTTAAGAGCACGTGTGCCTTGCCATGTCCTTGTATTATAAACTGGTAGAATTATTGTTAACTTCTCTATGTGGGACTAAATACCCATAACCAAATGTAGCTCCTCGGGCTTCGGAGCCAAACAACGTGATGGACTGATTTTTTTTTTTCGAGATAACGTACGTGATCGACTAAGGGCATGTACAATGCGCCGATGTCAGCCTTCTCTTAGCGTTGCCACGTCAGATTTTTGCTTAGTTGCGGGAGAGAGAATTAATTAAGAGAAGGAAGATTGCGTTCTCTTAGCTAAGTGATGATCTCTTAGAAAATTTGAGAAGACTATTCTCTCCATTCTACAATATATGTTCTCTTAGACACACAATTTCTTACCAAAAATAATTAATTCTCAATAATAGCTAATTAATTGTTAGGGATGACAATAAGAGATAATGCATTATATAAATTATATGTTTGACTTCTCTATATGACATGGATAGTTAAGAGAAGGTGTGCCTTCTCTACCATTCTACATGCTCTGATGGGCTGGCTGTTGCACGACGAAGGGATGGGACAAATCTTGTATCCAGCCCACGGGTTGAAGGGAGTCCACAGTGAGCCGATCTTGTTTTTCACTCTGCTTTTTTCCATCCTTTTCTTTTTCTTTTATGTTTTTAATTTTATTTCTGTATATTTTTGACGAAGTACATTCTAATTTTCTCCTTTGGTTTTACTTTTCTTTCCTGCTTTTCATATTTAAAAATGTTCAAGTTGTAAAAAGAATTCATGTCGGATTCTGGGCGGATGGCGTCTTGGCGATTTGCGAGCTGAGGGCCAGCAGTTGATTCCTCCATGTGCGGCTAACCCCTGATGACCTCGCCGGTGGGTTCTGCGTCTCATGCTTCGCCGGGAGCCCTGGACTCCATCTGTGGGCGGCGTTGGGCCGACGTCGCGGACGAATCAGATGCCTTGGACGAGGAGCGTCGGGAGGTGGAACGACTCTGCTCCTCGCCGGGCCTCGCGACCTTAGGTGACTTCCTGGCGGTGGCTCGACGATCCCCGCTGCGGCGGTCCCCGGCAAGTCGGTCCTAGGCGCTCGTTGGCTCACGGCCGGCGCGTGGTATCTCTGGTGCGGCGGCCGCTAGTGGGTCCCCGCGTGGACATGCGCGTGCTGGACTGGGGACGGCGGCTGCTGTGGAGCTTCGCTCAGCGGCGGCCCAATCGTCGGCGCCGGCGGCTGGTCATGGCTCGTTGAGCTCCGTAGTCCCATTCTCGACGGACGCTGCACGGCAGAGGTCCAGATCTGTGCTCGTGGGCTCGATCTTGGGCCGTGGGTCGGTCGGTCCGCTGAACCCTAGGCCGGATGGGGATGGCCTGCTCCCGCGTCCCATGTTGGCGTGGCGAAGTCAAGATACATGGGCTAGGGATGGGCCATTGGTTTCTGGAGCGCGTCGGGAGGTTTCGGGCCCAGCTAGCCGGCCAGTTTCCCAGTGGCTCTCGATTAGACGAGGCTCCTACTATTGGGGCCTAGGGTTTCCAACTTCATAACACCGGATTAGAAAACACCGGAACAAGGTGCTTCAGGTTTCGCTAGTGTTGCCGCTGCCGCCCTTGTTCATTTGTGGAGGTTCTCAAGGACACGATGAAGCGCCGCCAGGAGGGCTCACCTCCGTTACCGCGTCGTGGCCATCGCCCCCCTGCCGCATGCCCCCTCTCCCCGTGCAGCTCTGTCCATGGCGTCCACCGCCCGCCGCCATGGTGGCCCCCCTGCTCTGGCCGCCAGTCTCCATCCCACCGGTGGTCAGCAGTCGACCGGCCGTAGGTGGCCAGAGAAGCTTCCCCTCCTCCTTCTCCGCTACGTCGGGGAGGTGGCCTATTCCGGTCATGGTCTCCAGCCTAGCGGGGTGGGTCTCCAGGGAGGAACGTGAGGACAGGGGCTCGCAGCCCTCGTCGCCTCTCTCCGACCCCGGATGGGTCCCCGAGGGCTCGCGCACGGGATCCTATGCTCAGGGAGCATCTCCTCTAGCGCCAAGGCGAGGCTCGGGAGGGTTCTCGGGCTCCTGTCCAGGGGTCGTGAAAAGATGGGCTGCGCGCGCGGTCTGGGGACTGGTTTTCTTGGGATGGCCGTGCTGATGGTCGTGGTCGCTCATCCCGCTGTGACTCTCACGCTTCGGAAATGGATGGTTAGTCGGTACCGCACAAGAAGAAGAAGAAGAAGAAGAAGAAGAAGAAGAAGAAGAAGAAGAAGAACAACAAACAACAACAACAACAACAACAACAAGATGAACACGACTGTGTTGGGCGATCTTCTTTCTCCATATCTTTTTCTTTTTTGTGCTGAAGGATTAACGAGTCTTTTACAAAAGGCAGAGGATAATGGTCGTCTTGTGGGGGTAAAGGTTTGCTGTAATGCCCCTGTGGTTTCCCACCTCCTCTTTGCGGATGACTCTCTAATCCTAATGAAACTTGATCTGGATAATGCAAGAACATTGAGCTCTATCATACTTGATTACTTTTTATCCTCGGGACAGATGGTAAGCGAGGCAAAATCAAGTATTTTCTTCAGTCTGTGCACTACAGTAGAGATGAGAGCATCCATTTGCACTGAGCTTAATATCTTGACTGAGGCTATCACAGACACTTATTTGGGGTTTCCAACTCGAGTGGGTGTGGACATATCTGATTGTTTTGTGCATATTATTGATAGAATTCTACAAAGACTAAGAGGGTATAAAGAGAAGATTCTATCATATGGTGGCAAAGAGATTCTGCTAAAGGCAGCGGCACATGCTATTCCAACATATGCTATGTGAGTGTTCAAACTTCCCAAGCTAGTTATAAAAGGGATCACAGATGCTATGTCCCAATACTGGTGGGGAGATGAAGAAGGACAGAAACATATGGACTGGTTTGCGTGGTGGAAAATGTGTGTCCCAAAGAAGAGAGGGGGCATGGGGTTTAGAGATCTTCATTGCTTTAATCTTGCTATGCTTGCTCGCCATGCCTGGAGATTAGTTTGTGAGCCTGAGTCTCTGTGTGCTAGGGTTTTGCATGCCAAGTACTATCCTTCAGGGGACCTTTTAATTGCAGTTTTGAAGAAAGGATCATCCTTCACTTGGACAAGTATTTGGGCAGGTATTCAAACTTTCAAGAGGGGATATATCTGGAGAGTGGGAAATGGTGATAACATTGAAATTTGGGAGGATCCATGGATCCCCAAAAGCCCATCGAGGAGAGTGGTATCAGAGAGGCGGGGTTCCACCTTTACTCTTGTTTCGGACCTTATTGACATGAACGAGAGATGCTGGGATATACAAAAACTTCGAGATACCTTCCTCGAAGTGGATGTTACTCGAATAATTCAAATTCCTCTATGCTTCGGTTTGATGGACGATTTTGTCTCCTGGAACCATACTAAGAATGGCATATTCTCGGTACGGTCAGCTTACTATACTGAGTGGGATCATCAACATGTGAGAAAGATGATTAGAACGAGTGGACCAGGTACATCTGATATCAATCATGTGTGGAGTATTCTTTGCAGATTACGTGTTCCGTTAAAAATAAATATTTTTGCTTGGAGATTTCTACATGGTACCATTCCTTGCAAAAGTATCCTGGCCAACAGATAGATTATTTCGGAGAGTTCTTGTCCTATATGCAAAGAAAATTGTGAAAATCTTAAACACACATTCTTCGGATGTGTTCGTGTTCAGGAGATTTGGGAGAACATCGGGCTTCTGCCCATTATCACGGATATGATACAGCAGGATGGGGAAGGATCGGGTGTCCTGGAACATATTCTGCGGAGCAACTATAGTACTATTCCAGGGTTCGATGAATTGGAGGCAAAAGAGCAGATCATTACGGCCTGCTGGTTCTTGTGGTGGGAGCGTAGGAAGATCGACCGTGGGGAGTCAGTCCCTAAACCGGTTGTTACTACTCAGAGTATATTGGCTATGGCTCTCAATTTCGCCAGATCTCGCAAAAAACACTCCCAAGTCAGGAAAGAAGGGTGGACCAAACCGGCAGTAAACTATGTCAAATTAAATTTCGATGCATATTTTTGTAATCAAAGATATCTTGGGTCTACTGGCGCTATTATTAGAGATGAAAGGGGGATGTTCCTGGCAGCATGTTCGAGGGGTATTCCAATTATCAACGATATGTTTAGTGCGGAAGCATGGGCACTAAGAGATGGTTTGATTCTGGCGGGTCAAATTGGATGCAACAGGATTGAGGTTAACGGTGACTGTTTGGATGTTATCAATATCATGTTAGAGGGGGAAATTCTCTTGGGGCTGAGGCAGCCATCTTCGAGGAGTATACTTTCCTAGCCTGTAATTTTACCCATGTTAGTTTTCCCACTGTCCTAGAGAAAACAATAGAGTAGCTCACATATTAGCTAGCAAAGCGGAGGGTCCTAATTCAGTCTGTTGGATTGAGGAGCCTCCTAATTATCTAAACGAGCCTTTAGCATCCGATGTAACCCTCTTTGAGGAACCTGTGTAATCTTGTCGGCACCAAGTTTTCTTACGCACTCTTTTCCCTACAGGGTACCTAAGGGGACTGTAGGGTTTTAATGAGGCGGACTTGTTTGCTTTATTTTTATATAATGGAAAATTCATAAAAATGGGGACAATGATCTTATCCGAAGTGCGCGAGCAAAGTGAACATCATACATTAGAGTATATATAAGAACCAAAAGTTTTGACTTTACAAAAGAAGAGGAAAACATATTAAAGAATATATTCGCATTCAGATTAAAAAATAAAAAACCAAAAGTATTGACTTTACAAGAAGATTAAAACATGTTAAATAATATTTTCGCGTTCAGAATAAAAAAAATGCCAAGCGCATATGTCATGCGCGGAGGTAATCTGGTGACAATGATTTTATCCATGATCATTTGTTTAGTTGCTTATCATGCAGTGCCGCACAATCGGCCACCCGTCTCACCATTGGTGTGCTCTGTTAAGAGCACGTTTAACTCCTGATGTCCTTCTCTTATAAACTGGTATAATCAT
This sequence comes from Alopecurus myosuroides, assembly GCA_028641055.1. Lineage (NCBI taxonomy): Eukaryota > Viridiplantae > Streptophyta > Magnoliopsida > Poales > Poaceae > Alopecurus > Alopecurus myosuroides. Next base: position 509,628 of record CM054061.1, on the reverse strand, counting down.
TGTTAATTCCTCGGTGTGGGACTAAATACCCATCAATGTCACCGTGATGGACTGATGTTTTGTTTTTGTTTTTTGAGATAACGTGATGGACTGATGGGCTGGCTGTTGCACGATGAAGGGATAGGCCCTTTCTGGGTTTGGGCAAATCCTGTGATGGGAGTCCACGGTGAGCCGATCTAGTTCCAGTCAACACGCTTCTTGTTTTTCACTCTAGTTTTTTTTCCCTTCCTTTCCTTTATCTTTTATGTTTTCGTTTTCTATCTTTTATTTATGTATATTTGTTTTTGAGAAACACAGTACAAACGCAAGCGCTCGTATACACGTGCATACATTTACCCCTATGAAGGCGCACACGCACACCCTACCCCTATGAGCACCTCCGAAAGACCGAGCCGACAGGTCTTGAGATTGACGCACTAGTAGGGAAAGGGCTACCAGTGACGAACAAATATCAGCTACCGCTGGCGAACTCTTGTTCGCCAGCGGTACAACGCCAGTGGTAGCAGGTTACCGCTGGCGAACAAGCGTTCGCCAGCGGTAGTGCAGGTTACCGCTGGCGAACAAGGCCTTGTTCGCCAGCGCTATGTTCGCCAGCGGTAGCTACGCTGTTCGCCAGCGCTACTGGTTCGCCAGCGGTAGTCAGGGTGTTCGCCAGTGGTACAGTTCGCCAGGGGTAGGTACTGTGTTCGCCAGTGGTAAGTTTCACAGGTTTGTATTTTTTCTTTTTTTTTGTATAACAGTTTATATATTCTGATTCTGTATATATTCCCAGGTCCAAATACATTCAAATTCTATAATTTATAAACTTTCACACATATAAATCACTGATAGCACATCGATAAATCATAGATACATATGCATCCATCCATAACGAATTTAACACATCGATAACGATATTAACACATCTATACATATGCATCCATATCCAATCTCATAAGTACGAATACAACACATTGATCTCAATAATATGTCGGAAGATTTCGAACCCAAAATATAGCCATCTAATTAGTTCAACGATTACAAAGGTATGACTACTACATATCTATGCAACGTACGCGCGATATAGAGATCAATCGCAAAGAAGACTAGCTAGATATACGGTCCGCCTCCGCTTTAGCTTCCGCCTCCGCTTGCGATCTTTCGCTAGGGCTAGCGCGCCGTCCACTTCTTCATCTCTCTGTAGACCAAGATAAAAGCATTAGACCGGCAAAGGAAATCACAAGTTCTTATTAGGAGCAATTCGTAACGAATCGAATACATACCGTCGATCATTTCTTCCTCGATGTTGTGATCTTCTGTTTCTTCTCCGGCGGGAACGGAAGAGCACCTTCTAACGAGTTGAATGGTCTCTCGTCAGTCTGCTCTAGCACATATTGTCGCAACTCATTGTTAGATGGTGGGGTACCGTTCCAGTGGAAGCTAGATCCTGAAGTTACTACATCCTTATAGATGATTGTGCAGATCTTGCGCTGGATGCGACCAAAGTTTTGTCTGTACTCAGCATCAGACCATTCCACCATGCTGCGAGACCATTTGTCCACAGCAGACATGTATTGCAGACTATGTTGGTCCTTCACGATCTCCGTCATGTGTTGGATGAGGTACCATGCCTCCATTTGGCCGCCTGGCGCCTGCTTGGGGCAGGGAAACTCTGTTCTGTGTCTGAACACATATTTTCCTTTAATTTGTTTCTTCCTGTCGCAGAATCCTTCCCCCCTGATGTAGCCATCCATAGCATCATTGAGAACAGACTTGATGAGGGTGTAGTTCTTCTCCTTCATCGTACTCCCGGAGTCGAGATATACTGCGTGCGCGTCTCTCGGGTAGAGCATGATGAGGGTGCCGTATTTGTTTCTGCGCAAAACAGGAGAGTCCATATATATAATCCTCAAAAATTGTATATGCGCGAACTTATGTAAAGATGGGAAATATAACTTACTCAGGAAAGTAGGGCACGAGGGTGATCCTCTTGTGCATATGGTTAGTGAGCAACACTTGTTCGAGGTACTTTGTCGCTTTTGCCCTACCCTTGGGGTTGTTCAAGTACATGTCGTGCATGTAGTAGGGGTCTGCTAGCCCGATGTTTCTGACATTCTCTACGGATAGCTGATGCGCCAAGCTGAGCGTAAACAGACGGACGATTGACGAGTGGAGTGCTTTCATGTGGAACATCCGGAAAATGTCGTCAAATCTAATGATGATCTTGTTTGCGTTGCCTTCAGTGACAAATCCCGCCGTAGATGGCACCTTTGCGACCAAAACCGGCATCGTTGGATTTTTCTCTTTGAGAAGCACCTCCTCCATATATAGTACACCGTCATGGACGCTACGCATATCACCTGTCAGCAAGGCGACCAACCTCGGCGGAAGCATCGGTTTCCCCAACTCATGGATCTGATGCCAGTCGGTTATGGGTATCCTATCCAATACACGTCCTGTCTGCGGCTTAGACTTGGTCCCCTCCACCGGTTGGCTCATCGATGCAACGGCAGGAGCCTTCTTAGTTCTTTTCCGTGCATACTTGATGTTAGGCTGAGTCTTATGAAATACATCAGCTACCGCCTCTTTGAGGGCATCCTGGCTGATGACTTCTTGCTCGGGGACTGCCGGCTCTTGAGAAGAGAAAAGACGCTTTGTGCATCGATATTTATCCGCCTCCTCCGCTGGCAAGAGAAGTTGATCAAGATCATCCAGGCCGGGCGCCCCCTCGTAAGGATCGCAACCGGAAGTATCTGCGTTTGTCCATTATTCCGCGGATCGCAACCGGAAGTATCTGCGTCATCATCACGTAACAGTCATGAGACTTCATCCCGCTAAACTTTTGTTTCTGCGCGTCGAGGAATCTGCTTATTAGCCCTGAGTAACCGCTAGGGACTTTGACTCCGAGAAGGCACATCATCAATTTTGTGATCTCGTCCGGACTAAGAGTGAAGCAGGAGGGGGGGCAGTAATAGTCATTCCTCTTAACCCTTTTGACCTTGCGACCATCCGTCTCCTCATCACACGATTGATCGCCGTCGTCATCATCCGGGCGTCCCCCCTGAAGATCTACCCTAATACCAAAATATTTCAGGTCGTTTCTTGCTTTCACCCCGTCTTTGGTCCTCTCCGGCATGTTGAGCAGCGTGCCAAACAAACTTTCAAACACATTCTTCGTGATATGCATCAGATCAAGGCAGTGAGGCGTATCGAGAAAGGGCCAGTATGGCAAGTCCCAAAACACCGACCTCGTCTTCCATACATCCAGAAGCGGTTTTGGCGCCTTTTGCTTCTTTCCAGGCTCTGGGCATTCCTTCCAATCATTCAGCAAATTGTAGATTTCTTCGCCGCACCTCTTACGTGGAGGTCCACGGAGCTCATCCTCACCGTTAAAAAGGTCTCCTCGCCTTCTCCACGGGTCTTTGTTGGGTAGCCACCTTCGATGGCCAACGAAAACTGTTTTCGAAGACCCAGGATCTTTCGGAAGTTGCATAAACGTGGGGTCATCCATGCACCTCACGCAACCGTTATGTCCGTGGCACACCTGGCCCGCCACATATCCGTAGCCTAGTAGGTCGTGAACCGTACAGAGTAAGACAGCTCTCATTGGGAAATATTGTTCACCGAAGGCGTCCCATGTGTTCACCCCTTCCTCGGCCCATAGCGTTTCCAGCTCATCTTTAAGCAGCTTCAGGTATAGATTTATGTCGTTGCCTGGTTGTTTCGGCCCTTGAATTAGCATACTCATGTGAATATACTTCCTCTTCATGCACAACCAGGGAGGGATGTTGTACATCCATACAAACACGGGCCAGGTGCTATGGGTGCTGCTCTGGTTGCCAAACGGATTGAGTCCGTCGGTGCTCACACCCAACCTGATGTTCCTTGCCTCCGCCCCGAACGTTGGATATTCACAGTCAATTGCTTTCCATTGACTTGCATCTGAAGGATGTGTCAGAATTACTTTTTCACTTCGATTTGGATCTTTCAAAACTTTATTCCTCCTTTTCGCGTGCCAGCGCATGAGCTCTGCTTCCTTGCGGTCCGCGAAATACCGTTGCAGACGGGGAATGAGCGGAAAGTACCACACAACTTTCCGAGGAGCTTTCTTCTTCCCTTTCTTGTATCGAGCGGCGCTGCAAACTGGACAAATGGTTTTGTTCGCGTCCTCTTTCCGATAAATGTAGCAATCGTTGATGCACACATGGTATTTTTCGTGAGGTAAATCAAAGGGGCACACGACTTTCTTGGCCTCGTCGCAACTTTTAGGACAAGTGTTGCCCTCTGGAAGGACATCGTGCCAGTATTGCAGGCTTGCATCGACGCTTATGTCGCTCCATTTGTATCTCGCCTTCATCTGCAGAACATCGAGGGCCACTCTCAGGCGGGACTCTCCCGGACCGCAGCCTGCATACAACGGTGTCTTCGAGTCTATCTCTAGTTGCGCCAGCTTCGATTGCTCTCTAGCAGCAGATATCGAGTTAGTCGTCTTTCTCAAAAGCAGTTCTTTCAGATGAGGGTCACGCACAACTTCCGTTAGGGGTGTCCCTGTGTCCTCGTGATCTTCTTCCACGTCTTGTTCAACATCTTCTCCATGATCATGTGCTGGGTCATGAGGCTGATCTTGGTCCTGCTGTAGTTCTATTCGATCGTTGCTATTGTCCTGTTGCACATCATTTCCTACCGCCGCCGCCCCATGGACTTCATCATCTTCATCGTCACTTACCCACTGACTGTTATACCCATCCATGAAACCATACCTTAGGAGGTGACTGAGCAAGTCTCCGGTAAAGGGATTGAGCAAGCCCCCTAGTTTGCACTTTCGACATGGACATCGTATCTCCTTGCGGCCATTTTGTAACATGTCTTCTGTCGCGTGTCTCAAGTAACTATTCACGACACGTTCACTCTTAACGACCACCATTATATGTCGCCTGCACGAGAGCGCGCGCCGATATAATTAATATTCGAACCAAACATAATATATATATATATTTCGATATTCACGGAAAAAAATCGGCATGACCTTCCTACAAATTGGAGGTTAGAGGAGTGCCAAACTTTGCCGAGACGGAAATGAATCAACATTTCGGCAAAGTGGCAACTCATTTTCATATCAAAAATTTCACTTCATGTCGTATTCACGAAAAAATTCGGCATGACCTTCCTACAAATAGGAGGTTATTAGGGAGTGCCAAACTATGCCGAGACGGAAATGAATCAACATTCCGGCGATAGTTGGCTACTCAATTTCATTCCACAACAAATTGCGCACACATGTATTTATCGTCTCCATCACACGACCATTGTTGAATCCGGTGAAATTTCACACATATTGCATATCGCGTGTATCCGGACAAAATTTATATACAAACTCATTTAATTATATATTATCATTCATCACACCTCAAATGAATAGATGGCCACACGATGATATCCGGAGAAATTTGGAGCTTTGGAGAGAAAGGGGTTAATTCTAGATCTAGATGGCTAGGGAGGGAAAATTTGGGGTAGAAATGATGTTAGGAGGGAGATAAACATATATATACCAACTAAAATAAATTTAGTTGGTTCAAACTAGAGTAGGAGGGTGGAGAAATTGGCATAATTTCGAGCTAGAGAGAGAGAAGAGAGAAGAGCTAGAAGAGAGAAGAGAGAGTGGAGGGGAAAGTGGGAAGGTGGGGGTGCACTTTGTGGCAAGGATCTGTGGACTACCGCTGGCGAACAGGTGCTTCTGTTCGCCAGCGCTAAGATGCGTGCTGGGCCCACATCTTAGCGCTGGCGAACAGAAGCACCTGTTCGCCAGCGGTTGTGGGCGTAGCGCTGGCGAACAGAAGCACCCGTTCGCCAGCGGTAAAATAAGGCAGCGGCGCTACCATTTCAAACCGCGCGCAGGTGGGGCCCAGACGTACCGCTGGCGAACAAGGGTGGTTGTTCGCCAGCGGTATTGCTGGCGAACAGGGTTACGTGTTCGCCAGCAGTATTAGCGCTGGGCAACACCAATCCTGGTTCGCCAGCGGTATGGTGGTGGCTATAAGCCATTCCCTACTAGTGACGAAGTCACCACAGACGCCTCGCTGTCAACGGGAACATCGCCTCCCACTGAAAGAATATTCCGCCTAAATGCAACGCACATGTGTCAAACCTGGGGCTTGAACTCTGGTGGGCTGGGGGGTACAACCACCTCCTAACCATCCAACCACAGGTTGGTTTGCTATTTATGTATATTTTGATCGTAGTACATTGTAATGTTCTGTTTCCTTTGGTTTTACTTTTTTTTTTCTGGTTTTCATATAAAAAATGTTCAAGTTGTAAAAAGAATTCATGTCACAATGTTTTCATTGATTTTGCAAAAATGTCAATGATGTACAAAAAATGACTAGGCTCAAAAAGTGTAAACACGTCGAAAGTATTTGTCGATTCGGAAAAATGTCATTGAGGTTTTAAAAAGCATTTATTTTTGTCTACACCTATGTTTTAAATTTTAATAAATAAAGAGAAAAATAATTGAAAATATAAAAAATATACCTTTCTCATTGGGACACATTTTGAAGCGGCCATTAAGCCACCCTTCACGCGACACGGAACGCCGCCATGGGCGGTCTATAGGAGAATCTTGACGTCATTGGCGTGAGTATATCTTAAATTGACTTGGTGTTGAATTATGAAAAGTGGATTGTCTTCAATGTTTTTGAAATACTCAACAAAAGATAAATAGTTGAGCATATATTTTTGTTCATTTTTTTGTTGAGTCCTCAATTTCTAAAAAATTGTCTTAGCTTTGAATTATATGATGTGAATTTTCTTCAATGTTTTTGAAATACTCTTATTATATATACTTGAATGTTTATGTGCATTTTATATCTACATGTAAGACATATAAAACATAAGAAACTTAAGTTATTTTTCGTTTTCCTATCATTTGCCATATATTACTTTGATTTTTGATCATTGGTGGTTTAACCTTATACATTGCATATTATCAAATTAAAAAGAAAAGTGTGGCACATTGGCAGCGTGGCGCAACAATGTCTCAGAAGTGGACGCATGATGATAGCCGCGTGGAGGATGGTGGCGGTGTCGACGGCAGGTGGTGAAATCAATGAGTTGATCTTTGTACTCATGGTTTGTCGGTGGAAAACGGCAGAGAGGGATTCCGGATTGTTCCTATATGGTGCACGATGAGAGTTTTTGGGACCGGTTTATGTTCCTGGCTTGCCGTTAGACGGCTTGATGAGGTCTCGAGACTTAGATAGTGGGCCATTTGTGTTAGCCACCCATGATCAAGCTTGAAGGAACAACAACATATGTCGTCACTAAGCTGACATAAATATTCATTTGTAAGGATTTATAAAATAAATTAATAATAATGTTGTGTGCATATTTTAATGATATGCAGGAGTTTTAGAGCACCAGCAATGGGGCGCTTGTTTAGGGGCACCGGGGAATAAATCCCAGTTGTTTTCCCTATTCCCTGTCATTTTAGTGGCATAGACGTTTAACTAAGAGCCTGGCGCCTAATTAGTTAGTAAAAAATTCAGAGTTTAGACTGCAGACGCTTACATACATGGCCCAACTGCTCATTAGCGCTTGTACTAGCGCCCCATGCGTTGTGGATGCTCTTAACATTTTATTCTAAGAAAATTGATCAAAAGAGAAGGGGTAGTGCCAGCCGAAACCATAAAGTGGGCTAAGGACTTACTTGAGAATCCATCGCAATTTGAGCTAAATAAGCCAGATGACTATTTATGTTGTATGAGGAAAGCTAGCTTCCACAAGAAGAGAAGTAGAGAACAGGCAAAATAGTCAATCTCCCCGCTCAAGGCGTTACCCACTGATAAGGGCCCCACAGCAGAATTCGCTTCAGACGCTGGTATATCTTTGTCTCAACTGCAAGGAGGAGATATCCCCGTGTTGGTTGTTGAAGTATGGAAATAGGAATACGGGAAGTCTCTTATGCCACGGGATCAGGTCAAGCTTCTACCAACACAATTGCGAAAACTGCATGCCTCGTACTTGGAAGTCACAATGGTAGGGGAAAATATTATCCTTATGAAAGTAATAGAAGACCATTACATAGGTCGAGACCAGGTACACATTTATATTGAAAAACTCCATATGTTATACAAGCTTGACGCCCTTGACTTGAGTCTCATCAGTACCTATTGTCTGTAAGTGATTCAGTTCATTTATTTCTATAATACAGTCTCTAGCTCAGCTCGTTCATTCCGCGTAAATTATGCTCATTACGCTATGATGCGGAATGGATAGTCATGAATGTGACCGAAAAGGAATCTATAACATTGGGTTCGTTGACCCAATACGAATTAATGAAAAATTGCTCCTGGACTTCTCCAAGGAAACGGAGGATGACTTGCTAAGGTTCATAAGGAGATAACATTACAAAAAGAAGATATTGTTTCCTTACAACTTCGAGTAAGAGTGTTACTTTCTTTTACACACATCATTTTTTCCTTACTCAATATTAAGTGTAACCGATGAGTTACAAACGTATATAAATGTGCGCAACTTCCATTACATTTTTTTCTAATCATTCAAGTTGACGACGGAAGAGTTGAAATCTTCGACTCATTGGCGAAACCCAAAGAGAAGTATAAAAGACGTTTAGATGCGCTTCAAAGGTAATTTCAATCATTATCACACTATATCGGTCTCTTTTATTCATTTCCTGAGATATCAAGTAATTAATAACTCATTTATTCTGTTTTTTGCCGTGCATGGATTGAAAATTTTTCAAGCAAATCACACATGGTGAATTTAAAGAGAAATTTAGTTTCCCTCACAACAAGGTAAGTAGTACGAGCTAGCTCCGCACATCTATTTAGTTCTAATTTCAATACCATTATATCATGCTTGATTATATTTGATTGACTTGTATTCTCGTAAAGTGCGAGAGGCGGTCAATGGGGAGAAATTTGTGCGGATACTTTTTTTGTCAGTGGATTCACAAGGAGGTCAGTTAGCGGAACCGGGCGACATTTTAGAAGTACGTGATCAAATATATTCACAATTTTATTTTATTAACATCAATTTTGTTGAATGTCATTCATAATTTTTGTTATGATCATTTGATATTCATTTTGATCTCCTTCTTTTCTAGTGGGATATAATATGGAAGAAGCTGCAATCAAAGGAGCGCTTCCTAACAATTCAATAGGAATTTGCGGAATTTCTGATGGACCATGTCATAAGCAGCTCAAGCAAATATAATGACACCTAAACCGTCTCTAGTCCCGGTTATGATCTCTTAGACGGGTTCTATTCCCGGTTAGATCTCCATGTAAATAGACGGGTTGTAGTTCCGGTTAGATAGATAAATGAATAGACAGGCTCTAGTCCCGGTTGAATTATCATAAAGTATAAAATATATTTTTATTAGATAGATATCTATTTTATGAACATTTTGATATTCTATATGTATTTTTCTGATTTTTATTAATTAACCATATATTTTTGCAGTATTGATCATAATTGTAAAAAAAAAACTTGAGCCAGTAGCTTGCCACGTGGGGACTATTTTGTCCAGTGTCCTGGTACAAACCGGGACTAAAGCTCCTCAACCAGAAGCTCAGCCGGAGGCACACATGGCCTCCCGATTTAGCAGTCCCGGGTGCGCGGCCGGGACTAGAAGATCTCATGACCCGGGACTAATACCCTTGTTTCTACCAGTGAGTTACCACCGACGTGATAATAGTGTAGTAGGAGATACACCTCACAAAAGTGGAAAATGACACGCCACTAACAGGCTGCTTCCTAGTAGTGATGGGCGGTTTTCTGCGGCGAACACCCGAACTTACCTATGATGCGCATTACTTGTGGCGAACGAAGAATGTGCGCCACATGTATCTCCTTACCCGTGGCGCACTAGCGCTTTTCGCCACACATAGCACCACGAGTAGGACTTACCAGTGGCGTGACAGTGGTGGCGCACAATAGTTCCACTGGATATCCAAATCAGTGCGCCACGGGTAGGCTTTTTCCTACTAGTGTCACCGTCGTGATTTTCCACGCTACCCAACACACGGAAACTTACACCTACCACTGAAGCCAACCAGTAACCCTTCTGGCCGATGCATATCTCAAAGGATGATGCCCCTAAAAGGGGAATAGGTAGGAAAGCCGTCATCACCCGATGCACGAATCTAGGATTTCCCCTGGAGGTAGCCTAAGGAAATGAGAAAGCTCCATATCGGTGTTGCCTTCAAGGATACGGTTGCCAATGCGCCACCATGAACCGACTCCGGCCACTAGCTGAAGACAAGTTTTTCACCTGGATCATCTCCCTTGGACCTACATCCTACGAGTCAGACCAGCCACCATTGAAGTTGTTGATACTAGAAAAAACAAGATCGGGAGACAGCTATCCAAGATCTAGTCACATTCGTTCCTTTCTTCGACATGCCTTTGTTTCCTATATCTAGGCCCTAGCCGGGCCAACATAAGAGAGGAACTCCCCCTCGTGCAACCCGGTGATGGTGGCCAGAAAGAACCGGGCAGTTGCCTTGCGTAGGACGCCAACCATCGTTTTATATAGATGAGCATGCACCACGAATAATTGCGGTGACACTTCACCGCCAGCATCATCGTATCGCATAGGCGAACTTCGAGCCACTCGGCCGTAGGAGTGTACCACACGCGTCGTCTCCCAGACGCCTTGACACTCTAATATAGAGAAGCCCGCCCCCACCACACCATGCGCACTTTGACCGCGACACATGTTGGTGCGGCGAGGGGAGATGCACCACCCTGGCGCCTCTTGGGAGCGAGATGGAACTTAAATACTATATAGTTTTGCTAGAGTTTGATGTGCCCATACGACAATGGGAATGCGGAGTACCCGTATGCAAAGCTTAAACTTATATATATCTTCTCTACTCGGTGCTTAACCCGAGCCTACATACTGTATATTTATACTAGGCTTTGCGGCCAGGAGCTGATACATGAATCAGTTCCCTATTCTAGTTGGAGTCGGTCTAGGCCTCTTTAGCAATATCACTAGGACAAAGGAAACTACAACCAAACTCTAAGAGTTTCCAAACTATACGTTTAATACCCTACCATAATCATAACTTAGACAAGTTGAGATTGTATTTAAATTCTTCAAACTGCTTAACTGGGAGTGGTTTGGTGAACCCATCAGCAACCTGGTCTTCAGAAGAGATAAAGCGAATCTCTAATTGCTTCTTCAGAACTCTCTCTCAAACAAAATGAAAATCGATTTCAATGCGTTTTGCTCTGGCATGAAAAACTGGATTTTCTGAAAAGTACGTGGCACCCAGATTGTCACACCATAAACATGGAGACTGAGTTTGTTTAATTCCAAGCTCATCGAGTAGGGACTGTATCCAAATAACTTCAGCAGCAGCATTTGCAAGTGATTTGTATCCTACTTCTGTGCTAGATCTCGAGACAGTGGCTTGTTTCTTAGCACTCCAAGAGATAAGATTATCCCCAAAGAAAACAGCAAAGCCACCTGTAGATCTACGATCATCTACACATCCTTCCCAATCAACATCAGAGAAGGCACTAATCAAAGTTGAGCTTGTTCTGCTGATAGTTAACCCTGTAGTCAATGTACATCTGATATATCTCAGAATACGCTTAGCTGCTGTCGAATGAATCGTGGTAGGAGCATGTAGATACTGACAAACTTTGTTGACAGAATATGAAATATCAGGACGAGTAAGGGTTAAATATTGCAGAGCTCCAACCATACTTCTATACCGAGTGCTGCCTTCAGGTCCCAACAAATTTACTCCAAATGATGATATTTTCTCTGATGAAGATAATGGTGTAGGAGAAGCTTTACAATCTTTCATACCTACCCGATCAAGGACTTCCTTTGCATACTTTTCTTGATTCAACACAAGTCCATCTTTCACTCTTTTAACTTCAATTCCAAGGAAAAAGTGAAGATCTCCAAGATCCTTCAACGCAAATTGCTTGCTTAGATCTTTGAGAAGAGCATCAATTGCATTGTCAGAAGAGCTGACCACTATAATATCATCAACATAAATGAGCATATAAATTGTGATGCTGGACTTGTGATAGATGAACAGAGATTTATCTGACTTGGAAGCAACAAAACCAATGCTAGTAAGTTGAGAGCTCAACCGAGAATACCATGCTCTGGGTGCTTGTTTTAAGCCATATAATGCCTTGTCAAGTTTGCACACATAATTCAATTTCCTGTTGTTCTCATAGCCAGGTGGTTGTCGCATATAGACCTCCTCTTCCAGAACACCATGTAGAAACGCGTGCTTAACATCCAACTGCCGTAGACTCCAACCCCTGGAAACAGCAATAGATAACACAAGTCGAACTGTTGCAATTTTGACAACAGGGCTAAAAGTATCCTCGTAATCAATACCATATCGTTGTTTAAAACCTTTTGCAACCAGCCGTGCTTTATACCTGTCAATTGATCCATTTGATCTTCTCTTGATTTTATAGACCCACTTGCAATCTATAACATTCTTGCCATCTCTCTCAGGCACCAAATGCCATGTATTATTCCTCATAAGAGCCTCATATTCTTCATCCATAGCTAGCTTCCAATTTTTATTACCCAAAGCATCAATAAGATTTGTTGGTTCTTCCTGAGAAACTGTCAAACACCAGCGAACTGTACCATCTTTGTACTTCGTTGGCTTAACTATGCCTCTTGAAGCTCGAGTACCATGTTGACGCGCAGGAACAAACATAGAACGTCGCATAGGAACGACAGTCGCAGAAGATCCCCTCCCGCGAGCTCGGCCCATGCGATCCTCATTGTCTGCTTCCGCAGCCACAGGAGATCTTGTGCCCCCTGTGTGGCTATTTCCATTATTCTGCTCGCCCGCAGAAGATCCAGACGCGGATGCACGGCCCACGGATTCAGGCGAACGCGAAGAGGCCGTGTGGCCGCTGTCGGGTGCGGAATTTTGCAGAGAGACCGCGTCTCCTGTCCCCCGCCTGCCCGAGGCGGATTGTGTCGGGGAGTGATCCGAGGACAATCCTATGGGCGTAAGATCCGAGGCAGATTCCTCCTCTGTTTCAGCACCACTTTCGTCTTCTTCTGATATCTCTTGTGAACTGTTTTGTACACTATTTTGACCCGAATTTTGATTGTTTTGCTCCAATCTTTCACCCGTTTCCTGCAGAACTATAGGACCAGGTCTAGTAGAAACGTTAGTAGGATTAGTCAAAGAAGAATCATTAAATTGCTCATCCCCATGTTCAAAACAACGAAGTGAAGGATCAAGAAGAAGAATCTCTTTGCGTAACAATGCACCGGCATTTGGATGATTTTTTTTAAGGGAAAAATAGATTCATCAAAGACAACATCCCTATAAATATAGACACGCCCAGAAGTTATATCAAGACACTTGACCCCTTTGTGCCGAGGAGTATAGCCCAAAACACACATTGCTTAGAACGAAAAGCTGGTTTGCGTTTGTTATAGGGTCGGAGATTGGGCCAACAAGCACACCCAAAAAAATGAAGAGATGAATAATCTGGTGTAGTATTGAGAAGACGATGAGTAGGAGTGTCATAATCAATTACTTTACTAGGAAGTAAATTAATGAGATAGGTGGCAGTGATAAACGCTTCATCCCAAAATTTGAGTGGCATATGTGCTTGGGCAAGAAGAGATAACCCAACTTCAACAATGTGGCGATGTTTTCGTTCAGCGGAACCGTTTTGTTGATGAGCATGAGGACATGAGACATGATGAGAAATTCCTTGAGTTTGAAATAAGGAATTTAACTTGACATATTCACCTCCCCAATCTAACTGGACAGTGAGGATTTTTCTGTCAAGTTTGCGTTCAACCAATTTTTGGAAATTTGTGAAAGCGGAAAATACATCAGATTTCTTTTTCAGAAGATAGACCCATGTAAATTTACTATAGTCATCAATAAAGCTTGCATAATAATTATGACGGCCAACAGAAGTAGGAGCGGGCCCCCAAACATCATAAAAGATCAGCTGGAGAGGAGCTGAGGAAACACTAGTAGACACACGATAAGGTAATTGATGACTTTTTCCTTGTTGACGTGGATCACAAATAGAATCTAAACTAGTATCTTTGACAAAAGGTAGTTTATTCTTCCTAATAATTATCCTAACAATAGCAAACGACGGATGACCTAAACGACTATGCCACTTGGTTTGGGAAGGCTTGGTAGTGATGAAAGCATGCTTCTTGGAAGACTCCAAAGATGAAATAATAGGATAAAGACCATCAACACATCTCCCTCTATGAAGTGTCCTGATCCTTGATAAAAAAGAAGAAGGGATGAAATTCTATGAACACATGATTATCAAGAGTGAAACGATGTACGGATAGAAGATTTTTGGAGGCATGAGGCACATGTAAGATATCTCGAAGATGGAAATTTTGAACAGGGTTACGAACAATTGAATGACCAACATGACATATATCCATACCTTGTCCACTGGCAGTGTTGACCCTGTCATATCCTCTGTATTTATCACGGACTGTAAGATTGTTTAATTCTCCAGGAATATGGTGAGTAGCACCTGTATCGGAGTACCAATTCGTGTCAATTCCATAAGCTTGCTTATCTTCTTGATCATATGTATCATCATCATCATCATGATCATCTCTGAACCGATGCCAGCAATCTTTAGCTGCATGTCCCTCTTTGTTGCAAATTTGGCAGAAAACATCAACCCACCGAGTTGTACGGCGACGTCCACGACCACGTCCACGGCCTCCTCCTGTTGGTGCATGTCCCCCTCCTCTGCAACTAGGCTTGTTGTTGTTGAATTGACGATCATCTCGACGATCACCTCGATTATCATCTCGGCTTCCGAAATTGCCTCGGCCATCATCTCGGCCACCAAAGTTGCGGCCACCAGATCTCCCTCCTTGCGGTCGATAGCCACCACGAGAACGGTATGCGGCATTAGCAGAAGTCGCGAAGCCTCCACTCGATGACGTGCCAAGCAATTCTTGCCGATGATCTTGAGCTAAAACCGGAGAGTAAAGTTCATTGATATCAATAGCAGTCTTCATCAAGCCAATTGCTCCTACGAGTCCATCATACTCTTGACCAAGTCCGGCCAAAACAAAGGACACAAGTTCTTCCTCCTCGAGTGGCTTTCCGGCTGCTGCTAATTCATCTGCAAGGCTAGTCATCTTGGAGAAGAATGCCGCGGTAGTCATATTGTTTTTCTTTGTATTAGCAATCGCGATCCTCAGGTTCGTGACCTTTGATCTACTTTGCGATGCAAACATTGCCTCCACTATTGTCCAAACCTCAGCAGCATGCTCATATCGGAGGGCATGAGTAAGAATTTCTCTTGACAATGAGTTGACGATGAAGCTTAGCACCTGCTGGTCCCGGAGTAGCCATGTTGAATACGCAGGATTTGGCGCTGTCCCGTTCGGCGATTTATCTGATCGCTCGATGTTGATGGTCTTGGATGGCGCCGCTTTTGTTCCGTCAAGAAGGCCTAGCATCTGAGCCCCACGAAGCGATGGAAGAATCTGAGCTTTCCATAGCGGATAATTATCGTGAGTTAACTGTTCCCGAGGAGACTGTCCAATGGGTGAACTCGACGAAGAAGATGCGGCCATGGCGGCAGCGCGTGGTTGACGATCTAGGTTTCGGCCGGTAGAATCGATTGTGTGGAAGAGGTTGGCTCTGATACCATAAAAGATTTGGTTCTACTCGGTGCTTAACCCGAGCCTACATACTGTATATTTATACTAGGCTTTGCGGTGAATCGGTTCCCTATTCTAGTTGGAGTCGGTCTATGCCTCTTTAGCAATACGACTAGGACAAGGGAAACTACAACCGAACTCTAAGAGTTTCCAAACTATACGTTTAATAGGCGATATAGTGAAGTCACTATCCGTCGATGTCATGATCGGCCGTTGTGGCACGGATGACATATTGCACGTTCCTTCGCCACTTCTCACTAGTGGAAACAGGGGCATTAGTCCCGGTTCGTAGGCCCCATTTATCCCGGTTGTGCAACCGGGACGGGGCATCCTGGACAAATACCCATCCCCATTGGTCCCGGTTGTGCCAGTACCCGAGACAAATGGGGCTGACCACGTGGCCCGTGCGCTGGAACCTGGCCAGAGCTATTAGTCCCTGTGACGCCCCGGGATCGGGCACTATGCAGATTTCAGCATTCCCGCCAAAATCCACATAATAACCGATTCCAGGTTGCCACTTGTGATAACATTACAACAGTTCACGAATAATCCACAACAACAACAGAAAAGGATATATACAAGAAGACTCAAACGAGTCAAGGATACAACTGATACAGTACAAAGATCCAAAATAACAGCGGAAGAAACAACATAGCGTCCGGCTACGGACAAGATACAAATTGGACTAAGAGTCCTGAAGATAACCGAGAGCGTCCAATCCCTGCCCAGGCCAAGCCGGAGGGATTCCCAAGCTAGCGTCGTCAGACTTCAAACCTGTTGACTGCAATATGGAATATGCAGCCACGAAAAAGATTCGTGGGTCAGTACGGTTAAGTACTGGCAAGTGGATAACCCATACTCACAAGATACCGGCGTAGCCAGTCATCACAAGATACAAATACTTTGGGTTCAACAGAAAGGAAGGGATTATTGCACATAAGCGGCAGCAGGCTGCACTAACCAACTACAGAGACTCACTACAACATCCGGCTAAAAGAGGGGGATAAGATAGCGTATCAGAACCAACTACAACTACTCACCAAACAATACCCATCCAATGTTACCCCCTACTAAGGAAGCAACCCAAGGATAACTCACACTGTTGGATTAAAGATGGATCAAGTTATTGTGTCAATAAGACTATTACTAGTCAAGTATCCTTGGTTAGGTGTAAGTTGTTCTGAGTACTTGTTAGCCAGTACTTTCACCAAGTCATCCATAACCGCGGAAAACACGGCTTCTCGAGAAGATTTACCCTGCAGGGGTGCACCAATTTGGCCGTACACGTAAGAATAACCCGCCAGACGGGGGATCAACCCACCAAGCGAGGTACTCAACACAACCCAACTCTTCTTCGCATCAAGCCCAAAGAACCCCGTGCAATTGAGCGCACGGCTAATCAAGCCCCACGAAGAAAAGGGGACCCTCATAGCACTCTAAGAACGTGTCTCCCTAAATGCCGACTACAAAAGTTCCACCCTGGCCTGGGTTCGCAAGATCATGCATGCGGCAAATGGAAAACCCGAACTAAATGAGGCGATTTGGACGATATGAGGATCGAATCAAATTGAGGGGGGCGCCCATACTCGCTTCCCACATGCGGTTAGTGCGCTCATCATGGATCAGTAGACAAGACCCTTTTCCTAATTAGGGTCGACACTAGCAGGCTTCAAAACCACGCCGGATCTCCTGCCGGTGCCTTATCATCAAATTATTATTACCCAAAACATTAACATGTTGTTGATTGAATTGAAACCCAGCTATCAAACTAAACAGGTGATAAGACGGACAACAAGACTTGAGCGCAAACAACACTAAGCATGCAACTACGACACGAGGGCCGACAAGGTAAACAAACAACAGTTAATAGGAAGTGGAAGGAAGGCTATATCATGGCTGCAAGGTAACATATAATAGGATCGAGACACAAGCATCGAATCATAAGGCTAGAATAAGAACAACGGAAAGAATCGGTAACAAGTGATGAAAGGCAGCCATTTGGCAGCAAGTGAGTATACTTGCCTGGAATCCAGCAAGTATAGGTACATCCGAAGAACTTGTCGTTGCTCACATCATCTCAACGTCCTATCCGGGAAGAAGAAACGAACCTCGAACAAACACCGGATGCAACAATTACTACTATGGCAAAAGATCCAACATGATCAAGATATGGATGCATGACAAGTTTAAGGATGCATCCAAGATAAACTAGTTGACAAGATAACATGTTTAAATGGACCCATATGCAATTTGGATTGCATATGGAAACCCATGACTTAATGTTGAATTAAATGATCTACAACTAGCCATCATGTGAGAGTTGATTAGAATGATGCATGCATGATGAAAACAATAAGAAAACAACAAGGGATTCAATTTGAAATAAGGTTTACCAAGTTTGGAATTTTATTTATTAAGTGTTGGAATTTTGGTTTCTTAAAGGTGTTACACAAGCATTTGTTGTTTTCACCAATTTAAATTGTTCAAAATAAATAACAAAGTTCATATTTGGAAAGTACACAAAATTTTAGGTGGAAAACATGTTTCAATTATTGAAAAAGGAATTAAGATAAATTAATTATGAATTAAACAAGTTTAAACAAGATTTAATTGAATTTAATTCAAGTATGAAATCATTTGAATTTTTATTTGTTCAAATCATTAAATGAAATTCATATTTGGAAAGGTTAGACTTTTCTGGTTTGAAAACATATTTTATATGTCCCAAAAGAATTTTATTTGGCCAACTTATGAATTTAGCAATTTTAAATGATTTAAACAAGGTTTAAATTATTTAACCATTTTTAATTATCCAAAACATGAAACAAAGTTTATATTTGGAAAAGTGGTTCAATTTGGCATGGAAAACATATTTCATTTGTGACATTTGAAATAATATTGAATTAGTTATGAATTTCACCATTTAAATGATTTAATTAAAGCATTAAGTAATTGCATTAGTTTTATTTATCCAAAACAGAAAACAAATGTTATTTTTGGAAAGAGTAGGAAATTTTGGTTGGAAAACATATTTTATTTGTTAGTAAACAATTTTAAATGATTTGGTTAAGCATATTACCAATTTAAATGCATTAAACAAGAGGTGAAGCAAATATTCAATTTAAATGTTGCAAACCAGGAAACAAAGTTGATATTCAAGTGTGGCATTTAATTTTGGATGAAATTCATGTTTTGAGTATTTAATTTGGAGCAACCATTTGAAAGTTATTAATTATGCCATTTAGTTTGTCATTTTTAAGGGTTATTAAATAACCTTAATTTTAATTGCCCAAATTGCAAAACAAAGTTGATAAACAGAAAGTACATTGAATTTTGACTGAAAAACATATTTCACATTTTCAATTTGGAGTTTATTTGGAATTTCTATGTGTGTTTGAAGTTCAGGGACTGATTTGTGATTTACAGGGACTGGGCTGTGAAGGAAAAAGTGGAGGCAAGGGCTTATCTGCGAAAACGGCGCCCAACAGCAGGGTTGCACCACGCCACAGTGACCCTGGGTCGCTGTCAAGCGGGACCAGGCCACGCTGGCGTCCACGTGGGCGTGGGTGCGGATCTGGGTGGCCACAGCGCCAATGACTGGCGGGCCCAGGCATGCGGAGGAAAAGAATCTGCGAAAAAAAGGTGGCCTTTGCGGCCGGGGGGGGGGGGGTCGAACTCGCGACTCGCTGTGCGCGCGAGAGGAGGCCGTGCCACTGGGCTGCGAATCGCTTGGTGATACGCACGAGCCTGAAAGAATAAGAGGTGGACATCGCGTTTACTGAACTTTTCGACAGAAACAAGGTGCAGTCTTTCTTCTTCAGTTCGCGACAGAACAGAAAATGAAAGAAGAGATCCTTGCGTCGTGAGGGGATCGATCCCAGGTCCTCACAGCCTGCGCGCGATTAGGGCTACCACTACGCTACCACCAGGTCGGTGATGCACCACGGGCAAGAACGCACTTGTACTGCCTCTGCGCGAGTTGGGGTTTCTGACGAACTGCACAAGCTGGAACTGGAAACTGACGACGACAGAGGAAGAATCGGCGAAATCGGGCGGTACCTGGCTATGATCTCTTCGGCAAACTTGGCGAGGACGTAGTCCTTGTTCCATTCCCGACAACGGTGCAGCCTCGAGGTGACCGTGGCATCACTGTGATGATCTCGTAGCTGCCAAGACCCTCGGTGGATGTCGTGGAAGGATAAGATAGAGAGGAGGAGGAGGGGAAGTTGGTGGCGGCGGCGTGGGGAAGAGATGGGCTTAGGGTTAGGGCACGGCATTGGGGGGGTCTTGTAGGGCTCGGGGCAGGTGAGGTAGGGGGTCGATGGAGGGGGGATGACAGCGACACCCCTCCTTCTGTCCGTACGGGGAAGATGAGTGGGGTGGGCTGGACTTGGGGAAAAGGGGCCGTGGGTTGGGCTGGGGGGAAGGGCTGAGGTGGGCTGGCCTGTCTCCTTTCTTTTGATTTTTCCTTTTCCCTTTTTTTTTGTAAGAGATAAAAGAGAGAGAGAGATAGAAATAGGGTTTGTAGGGGGGTTCTTTTATTTGATGAATATTTTTTTATTAATTGCAAAACAACAATTCAAAGCCATTTAACATTAACTTCAAAATTTGGAATATTAATTTGATTTTTTTAATTGGTTAGTTGAATTCCGAATAAGGTTTGATTTGGAATTTTTGGAAATAAACAAATTTTATTTAATAAGCTCAAGCAATTATGAAAACATTATTGAATTTAATAGTTTGCAAGAATTTAATGTTTAAACCACAATTTGATCATGTCAATTATGATTGACTTTGAAGTGAATTTGAATTTGCCATTTAGGGTGTTGATTAAAGGGAGTTTTTATTTTAAAAAGCAATTTAAATAAATTCAACTTCCAACTATTTGAAAACAAGTTGAGGGGTTTAGGTTGCAACTTTTAATTGGAAATTTCAGACATGTTTTGAAAGTTTAAATTGGTTTGGATTTTTGAGTTGTTTTGAAAACATGATGCAATGCATGTGATGCATGTGATGCAAAGCAAAAAGAAAACAAACAACTTTCTACTTAGGGTAACACCCCAGGTGTTACAGACGACACCACTAACAAGGGATTGTGCCCTCGCAATCCACCTGCTAACCCGGGAAGGAAAACAAGTTCGACTATTGATTCTTCATGCTTCCAGCTGATCTCCTCGACACCACTAACAAGGGCTTCTCGACACCACTAACAAGAAATTCTTGCTCGGGCTGATGACGATGTTCTTCCACCAGGAATCTTCCGATGATTGAATCTATTAGGTTAAAGGCTCAGAAAACGTCCACCCACGTAGGATCCTAAAACCTTGAAAGATAGACAAGGGGGAGACTCCAAAACAAATAACATGGGAGGGGAAATAGAATAGAGATAAGGAGAAAACAAGAATCCTATTGAGATGTTTCCAAAATAGTTTAGCAGAAATAGTTTTTGACACTCTAAGAACACGACCGTTAGCGAGGTTATCCTACAGGATTTGCGGACCCGTTGCTTCGATAACCATTCGTATCGAAACAATCTCGAGAATCGGAACCAAGGCTCTGATACCATTTGTGACGCCCCGGGATCGGGCACTATGCAGATTTCAGCATTCCCGCCAAAATCCACATAATAACCGATTCCAGGTTGCCACTTGTGATAACATTACAACAGTTCACGAATAATCCACAACAACAACAGAAAAGGATATATACAAGAAGACTCAAACGAGTCAAGGATACAACTGATACAATACAAAGATCCAAAATAACAGCGGAAGAAACAACATAGCGTCCGGCTACGGACAAGATACAAATTGGACTAAGAGTCCTGAAGATAACCGAGAGTGTCCAATCCCTGCCCAGGCCAAGCCGGAGGGATTCCCAAGCTAACGTCGTCAGACTTCAAACCTGTTGATTGCAATATGGAATATGCAGCCACGAAAAAGATTCGTGGGTCAGTACGGTTAAGTACTGGCAAGTGGATAACCCATACTCACAAGATACCGGCGTAGCCAGTCATCACAAGATACAAATACTTTGGGTTCAACGGAAAGGAAGGGATTATTGCACATAAGCGGCAGCGGGCTGCACTAACCAACTACAGAGACTCACTACAACATCCGGCTAAAAGAGAGGGATAAGATAGCGTATCGGAACCAACTACAACTACTCACCAAACAATACCCATCCAATGTTACCCCCTACTAAGGAAGCAACCCAAGGATAACTCACACTGTTGGATTAAAGATGGATCAAATTATTGTGTCAATAAGACTATTACTAGTCAAGTATCCTTGGTTAGGTGTAAGTTGTTCTGAGTACTTGTTAGCCAGTACTTTCACCAAGTCATCCATAAACGCGGAAAACACGGCTTCTCGAGAAGATTTACCCTGCAGGGATGCACCAATTTGGCCGTACACGTAAGAATAACCCGCCAGACGGGGGCTCAACCCACCAAGCGAGGTACTCAACACAACCCAACTCTTCTTCGCATCAAGCCCAAAGAACCCCGTGCAATTGAGCGCACGGCTAATCAAGCCCCACGAAGAAAAGGGGACCCTCATAGCACTCTGAGAACGTGTCTCCCTAAATGCCGACTACAAAAGTTCAACCCTGGCCTGGGTTCGCAAGATCATGCATGCGGCAAATGGAAAACCCGAACTAAATGAGGCGATTTGGACGAGATGAGAATCGAATCAAATTGAGGGGGGCGCCCATACTCTCTTCCCACATGCGGTTAGTGCGCTCATCATGGATCAGTAGACAAGACCCTTTTCCTAATTAGGGTCGACACTAGCAGGCTTCAAAACCACGCCGGGCCTTCTGCCGGTGCCTTATCATCAAATTATTATTACCCAAAACATTAACATGTTGTTGATTGAATTGAAACCCAACTATCAAACTAAACAGGTGATAAGACGGACAACAAGACTTGAGCGCAAACAACACTAAGCATGCAACTACGACACGAGGGCCGACAAGGTAAACAAACAACAGTTAATAGGAAGTGGAAGGAAGGCTATATCATGGCTGCAAGGTAACATATAATAGGATCGAGACACAAGCATCGAATCATAAGGCTAGAATAAGAACAACGGAAAGAATCGGTAACAAGTGATGAAAGGCAGCCATTTGGCAGCAAGTGAGTATACTTGCCTGGAATCCAGCAAGTAGAGGTACATCCGAAGAACTTGTCGTTGCTCACATCATCTCAACGTCCTATCCGGGAAGAAGCAACGAACCTCGAACAAACACCGGATGCAACAATTACTACTACGGCAAAAGATCCAGCATGATCAAGATATGGATGCATGCCAAGTTTAAGGATGCATCCAAGATAAACTAGTTGACAAGATAACATGTTTAAATGGACCCATATGCAATTTGGATTGCATATGGAAACCCATGACTTAATGTTGAATTAAATGATCTACAACTAGCCATCATGTGAGAGTTGATTAGAATGATGCATGCATGATGAAAACAATAAGAAAACAACAAGGGATTCACTTTGAAATAAGGTTTACCAAGTTTGGAATTTTATTTATTAAGTGTTGGAATTTTGGTTTCTTAAAGGTGTTACACAAGCATTTGTTGTTTTCACCAATTTAAATTGTTCAAAATAAATAACAAAGTTCATATTTGGAAAGTACACAAAATTTTAGGTGGAAAACATGTTTCAATTATTGAAAAAGGAATTAAGATGAATTAATTATGAATTAAACAAGTTTAAACAAGATTTAATTGAATTTAATTCAAGTATGAAATCATTTGAATTTTTATTTGTTCAAATCATTAAATGAAATTCATATTTGGAAAGGTTAGACTTTTCTGGTTTGAAAACATATTTTATATGTCCCAAAAGAATTTTATTTGGCCAAGTTATGAATTTAGCAATTTTAAATGATTTAAACAAGGTTTAAATTATTTAACCATTTTTAATTATCCAAAACATGAAACAAAGTTTATATTTGGAAAAGTGGTTCAATTTGGCATGGAAAACATATTTCATTTGTGACATTTGAAATAATATTGAGTTAGTTATGAATTTCACCATTTAAATGATTTAATTAAAGCATTAAGTAATTGCATTAGTTTTATTTATCCAAAATAGAAAACAAATGTTATTTTTGGAAAGAGTAGGAAATTTTGGTTGGAAAACATATTTTATTTGGTAGTAAACAATTTTAAATGATTTGGTTAAGCATATTACCAATTTAAATGCATTAAACAAGATGTGAAGCAAAGATTCAATTTAAATGTTGCAAACCAGGAAACAAAGTTGATATTCAAGTGTGGCATTTAATTTTGGATGAAATTCATGTTTTGAGTATTTAATTTGGAGCAACCATTTGAAAGTTATTAATTATGCCATTTAGTTTGTCATTTTTAAGGGTTATTAAATAACCTTAATTTTAATTGCCCAAATTGCAAAACAAAGTTGATAAACAGAAAGTACATTGAATTTTGACTGAAAAACATATTTCACATTTTCAATTTGGAGTTTATTTGCAATTTCTATGTGTGTTTGAAGTTCAGGGACTGATTTGTGATTTACAGGGACTGGGCTGTGAAGGAAAAAGTGGAGGCAAGGGCTTATCTGCGAAAACGGCGCCCAACAGCAGGGTTGCACCACGCCACAGTGACCCTGGGTCGCTGTCAAGCGGGACCAGGCCACGCTGGCGTCCACGTGGGCGTGGGTGCGGATCTGGGTGGCCACAGCGCCAATGACTGGCGGGCCCAGGCACGCGGAGGAAAAGAATCTGCGAAAAAAAGGTGGCCTTTGCGGCCGGGGGGGGGTCGAACTCGCGACTCGCTGTGCGCGCGAGAGGAGGCCGTGCCACTGGGCTGCGAATCGCTTGGTGATACGCAC
Source organism: Alopecurus myosuroides (assembly GCA_028641055.1). Lineage (NCBI taxonomy): Eukaryota > Viridiplantae > Streptophyta > Magnoliopsida > Poales > Poaceae > Alopecurus > Alopecurus myosuroides. Next base: position 485,083 of record CM054061.1, on the reverse strand, counting down.
GAGCCTGAAAGAATAAGAGGTGGACATCGCGTTTACTGAACTTTTCGACAGAAACAAGGTGCAGTCTTTCTTCTTCAGTTCGCGACAGAACAGAAAATAAAAGAAGAGATCCTTGCGTCGTGAGGGGATCGATCCCAGGTCCTCACAGCCTGCGCGCGATTAGGGCTACCACTACGCTACCACCAGGTCGGTGATGCACCACGGGCAAGAACACACTTGTACTGCCTCTGCGCGAGTTTGGGTTTCTGACGAACTGCACAAGCTGGAACTGGAAACTGACGACGACAGAGGAAGAATTGGCGAGATCGGGCGGTACCTGGCTATGATCTCTTCGGCAAACTTGGCAAGGACGTAGTCCTTGTTCCATTCCCGACAACGGTGCAGCCTCGAGGTGACCGTGGCATCACTGTGATGATCTCGTAGCTGCCAAGACCCTCGGTGGATGTCGTGGAAGGATAAGATACAGAGGAGGAGGAGGGGAAGTTGGTGGCGGCGGCGTGGGGAAGAGATGGGCTTAGGGTTAGGGCACGGCATTGGGGGGGTCTTGTAGGGCTCGGGGCAGGTGAGGTAGGGGGTCCATGGAAGGGGGGATGACAGCGACACCCCTCCTTCTGTCCGTACGGGGAAGATGAGTGGGGTGGGCTGGACTTGGGGAAAAGGGGCCGTGGGTTGGGCTGGGGGGAAGGGCTGAGGTGGGCTGGCCTGTCTCCTTTCTTTTGATTTTTCCTTTTCCCTTTTTTTTTGTAAGAGATAAAAGAGAGAGAGAGATAGAAATAGGGTTTGGGGGGGTTCTTTTATTTGATGAATATTTTTTATTAATTGCAAAACAACAATTCAAAGCCATTTAACATTAACTTCAAAATTTGGAATATTAATTTGATTTTTTAATTGGTTAGTTGAATTCCAAATAAGGTTTGATTTGGAATTTTTGGAAATAAACAAATTTTATTTAATAAGCTCAAGCAATTATGAAAACATTATTGAATTTAATAGTTTGCAAGAATTTAATGTTTAAACCACAATTTGATCATGTCAATTATGATTGACTTTGAAGTGAATTTGAATTTGCCATTTAGGGTGTTGATTAAAGGGAGTTTTTATTTTAAAAAGCAATTTAAATAAATTCAACTTCCAACTAAACAAGTTGAGGGGTTTAGGTTGCAACTTTTAATTGGAAATTTCAGACATGTTTTGAAAGTTTAAATTGGTTTGGATTTTTGAGTTGTTTTGAAAACAGGATGCAATGCATGTGATGCATGTGATGCAAAGCAAAAAGAAAACAAACAACTTTCTACTTAGGGTAACACCCCAGGTGTTACAGACGACACCACTAACAAGGGATTGTGCCCTCGCAATCCACCTGCTAACCCGGGAAGGAAAACAAGTTCGACTATTGATTCTTCATGCTTCCAGCTGATCTCCTCGACACCACTAACAAGGGCTTCTCGACACCACTAACAAGAAATTCTTGCTCGGGCTGATGACGATGTTCTTCCACCAGGAATCTTCCGATGATTGAATCTATTAGGTTAAAGGCTCAGAAAACGTCCACCCACGTAGGATCCTAAAACCTTGAAAGATAGACAAGGGGGGAGACTCCAAAACAAATAACATGGGAGGGGAAATAGAATAGAGATAAGGAGAAAACAAGAATCCTATTGAGATGTTTCCAAAATAGTTTAGCAGAAATAGTTTTTGACACTCTAAGAACACGACCGTTAGCGAGGTTATCCTACAGGATTTGCGGACCCGTTGCTTCGATAACCATTCGTATCGAAACAATCTCGAGAATCGGAACCAAGGCTCTGATACCATTTGTGACGCCCCGGGATCGGGCACTATGCAGATTTCAGCATTCCCGCCAAAATCCACATAATAACCGATTCCAGGTTGCCACTTGTGATAACATTACAACAGTTCACGAATAATCCACAACAACAACAGAAAAGGATATATACAAGAAGACTCAAACGAGTCAAGGATACAACTGATACAATACAAAGATCCAAAATAACAGCGGAAGAAACAACATAGCGTCCGGCTACGGACAAGATACAAATTGGACTAAGAGTCCTGAAGATAACCGAGAGTGTCCAATCCCTGCCCAGGCCAAGCCGGAGGGATTCCCAAGCTAACGTCGTCAGACTTTAAACCTGTTGATTGCAATATGGAATATGCAGCCACGAAAAAGATTCGTGGGTCAGTACGGTTAAGTACTGGCAAGTGGATAACCCATACTCACAAGATACCGGCGTAGCCAGTCATCACAAGATACAAATACTTTGGGTTCAACGGAAAGGAAGGGATTATTGCACATAAGCGGCAGCGGGCTGCACTAACCAACTACAGAGACTCACTACAACATCCGGCTAAAAGAGGGGGATAAGATAGCGTATCGGAACCAACTACAACTACTCACCAAACAATACCCATCCAATGTTACCCCCTACTAAGGAAGCAACCCAAGGATAACTCACACTGTTGGATTAAAGATGGATCAAATTATTGTGTCAATAAGACTATTACTAGTCAAGTATCCTTGGTTAGGTGTAAGTTGTTCTGAGTACTTGTTAGCCAGTACTTTCACCAAGTCATCCATAACCGCGGAAAACACGGCTTCTCGAGAAGATTTACCCTGCAGGGGTGCACCAATTTGGCCGTACACGTAAAAATAACCCGCCAGACGGGGGATCAACCCACCAAGCGAGGTACTCAACACAACCCAACTCTTCTTCGCATCAAGCCCAAAGAACCCCGTGCAATTGAGCGCACGGCTAATCAAGCCCCACGAAGAAAAGGGGACCCTCATAGCACTCTAAGAACGTGTCTCCCTAAATGTCGACTACAAAAGTTCCACCCTGGCCTGGGTTCGCAAGATCATGCATGCGGCAAATGGAAAACCCGAACTAAATGAGGCGATTTGGACGAGATGAGAATCAAATCAAATTGAGGGGGGCGCCCATACTCTCTTCCCACATGCGGTTAGTGCGCTCATCATGGATCAGTAGACAAGACCCTTTTCCTAATTAGGGTCGACACTAGCAGGCTTCAAAACCACGCCGGGCCTCCTGCCGGTGCCTTATCATCAAATTATTATTACCCAAAACATTAACATGTTGTTGATTGAATTGAACCCCAACTATCAAACTAAACAGGTGATAAGACGGACAACAAGACTTGAGCGCAAACAACACTAAGCATGCAACTACGACACGAGGGCCGATAAGGTAAACAAACAACAGTTAATAGGAAGTGGAAGGAAGGCTATATCATGGCTGCAAGGTAACATGTAATAGGATCGAGACACAAGCATCGAATCATAAGGCTAGAATAAGAAGAACGGAAAGAATCGGTAACAAGTGATGAAAGGCAGCCATTTGGCAGCAAGTGAGTATACTTGCCTGGAATCCAGCAAGTAGAGGTACATCCGAAGAACTTGTCGTTGCTCACATCATCTCAACGTCCTATCCGGGAAGAAGCAACGAACCTCGAACAAACACCGGATGCAACAATTACTACTACGGCAAAAGATCCAGCATGATCAAGATATGGATGCATGCCAAGTTTAAGGATGCATCCAAGATAAACTAGTTGACAAGATAACATGTTTAAATGGACCCATATGCAATTTGGATTGCATATGGAAACCCGTGACTTAATGTTGAATTAAATGATCTACAACTAGCCATCATGTGAGAGTTGATTAGAATGATGCATGCATGATGAAAACAATAAGAAAACAACAAGGGATTCACTTTGAAATAAGGTTTACCAAGTTTGGAATTTTATTTATTAAGTGTTGGAATTTTGGTTTCTTAAAGGTGTTACACAAGCATTTGTTGTTTTCACCAATTTAAATTGTTCAAAATAAATAACAAAGTTCATATTTGGAAAGTACACAAAATTTTAGGTGGAAAACATGTTTCAATTATTGAAAAAGGAATTAAGATGAATTAATTATGAATTAAACAAGTTTAAACAAGATTTAATTGAATTTAATTCAAGTATGAAATCATTTGAATTTTTATTTGTTCAAATCATTAAATGAAATTCATATTTGGAAAGGTTAGACTTTTCTGGTTTGAAAACATATTTTATATGTCCCAAAAGAATTTTATTTGGCCAAGTTATGAATTTAGCAATTTTAAATGATTTAAACAAGGTTTAAATTATTTAACCATTTTTAATTATCCAAAACATGAAACAAAGTTTATATTTATAAAAGTGGTTCAATTTGGCATGGAAAACATATTTCATTTGTGACATTTGAAATAATATTGAATTAGTTATGAATTTCACCATTTAAATGATTTAATTAAAGCATTAAGTAATTGCATTAGTTTTATTTATCCAAAATAGAAAACAAATGTTATTTTTGGAAAGAGTAGGAAATTTTGGTTGGAAAACATATTTTATTTGTTAGTAAACAATTTTAAATGATTTGGTTAAGCATATTACCAATTTAAATGCATTAAACAAGAGGTGAAGCAAATATTCAATTTAAATGTTGCAAACCAGGAAACAAAGTTGATATTCAAGTGTGGCATTTAATTTTGGATGAAATTCATGTTTTGAGTATTTAATTTGGAGCAACCATTTGAAAGTTATTAATTATGCCATTTAGTTTGTCATTTTTAAGGGTTATTAAATAACCTTAATTTTAATTGCCCAAATTGCAAAACAAAGTTGATAAACAGAAAGTACATTGAATTTTGACTGAAAAACATATTTCACATTTTCAATTTGGAGTTTATTTGCAATTTCTATGTGTGTTTGAAGTTCAGGGACTGATTTGTGATTTACAGGGACTGGGCTGTGAAGGAAAAAGTGGAGGCAAGGGCTTATCTGCGAAAACGGCGCCCAACAGCAGGGTTGCACCACGCCACAGTGACACTGGGTCGCTGTCAAGCGGGCCCAGGCCACGCTGGCGTCCACGTGGGCGTGGGTGCGGATCTGGGTGGCCACAGCGCCAATGACTGGCGGGCCCAGGCACGCGGAGGAAAAGAATCTGCGAAAAAAAGGTGGCCTTTGCGGCCGGGGGGGGGGGGGGTCGAACTCGCGACTCGCTGTGCGCGCGAGAGGAGGCCGTGCCACTGGGCTGCGAATCGCTTGGTGATACGCACGAGCCTGAAAGAATAAGAGGTGGACATCGCGTTTACTGAACTTTTCGACAGAAACAAGGTGCAGTCTTTCTTCTTCAGTTCGCGACAGAACAGAAAATAAAAGAAGAGATCCTTGCGTCGTGTGGGGATCGATCCCAGGTCCTCACAGCCTGCGCGCGATTAGGGCTACCACTACGCTACCACCAGGTCGGTGATGCACCACGGGCAAGAACGAACTTGTACTGCCTCTGCGCGAGTTGGGGTTTCTGACGAACTGCACAAGCTGGAACTGGAAACTGACGACGACAGAGGAAGAATCGGCGAGATCGGGCGGTACCTGGCTATGATCTCTTCGGCAAACTTGGCGAGGACGTAGTCCTTGTTCCATTCCCGACAACGGTGCAGCCTCGAGGTGACCGTGGCATCACTGTGATGATCTTGTAGCTGCCAAGACCCTCGGTGGATGTCGTGGAAGGATAAGATACAGAGGAGGAGGAGGGGCAGTTGGTGGCGGCGGCGTGGGGAAGAGATGGGCTTAGGGTTAGGGCACGGCATTGGGGGGGTCTTGTAGGGCTCGGGGCAGGTGAGGTAGGGGGTCCATGGAGGGGGGATGACAGCGACACCCCTCCTTCTGTCCGTACGGGGAAGATGAGTGGGGTGGGCTGGACTTGGGGAAAAGGGGCCGCGGGTTGGGCTGGGGGGAAGGGCTGAGGTGGGCTGGCCTGTCTCCTTTCTTTTGATTTTTCCTTTTCCCTTTTTTTTGTAAGAGATAAAAGAGAGAGAGAGATAGAAATAGGGTTTGGGGGGGTTCTTTTATTTGATGAATATTTTTTTATTAATTGCAAAACAACAATTCAAAGCCATTTAACATTAACTTCAAAATTTGGAATATTAATTTGATTTTTTTAATTGGTTAGTTGAATTCCGAATAAGGTTTGATTTGGAATTTTTGGAAATAAACAAATTTTATTTAATAAGCTCAAGCAATTATGAAAACATTATTGAATTTAATAGTTTGCAAGAATTTAATGTTTAAACCACAATTTGATCATGTCAATTATGATTGACTTTGAAGTGAATTTGAATTTGCCATTTAGGGTGTTGATTAAAGGGAGTTTTTATTTTAAAAAGCAATTTAAATAAATTCAACTTCCAACTATTTGAAAACAAGTTGAGGGGTTTAGGTTGCAACTTTTAATTGGAAATTTCAGACATGTTTTGAAAGTTTAAATTGGTTTGGATTTTTGAGTTGTTTTGAAAACATGATGCAATGCATGTGATGCATGTGATGCAAAGCAAAAAAGAAAACAAACAACTTTCTACTTAGGGTAACACCCCAGGTGTTACAGACGACACCACTAACAAGGGATTGCACCCTCACAATCCACCTGCTAACCCGGGAGGGAAAAGAAGTTCGACTATTGATTCTTCATGCTTCCATCTGATCTCCTCGACACCACTAACAAGGGCTTCTCGACACCACTAACAAGAAATTCTTGCTCGGGCTGATGACGATGTTCTTCCACCAGGAATCTTCCGATGATCGAATCTATTAGGTTAAAGGCTCAGAAAACGTCCACCCACGTAGGATCCTAAAACCTTGAAAGATAGACAAGGGGGGAGACTCCAAAACAAATAACATGGGAGGGGAAATAGAATAGGGATAAGGAGAAAACAAGAATCCTATTGAGATGTTTCCAAAATAGTTTAGCAGAAATAGTTTTTGACACTCTAAGAACACGACCGTTAGCGAGGTTATCCTACAGGCTTTGCGGACCCGTTGCTTCGATAAACATTCGTATCGAAACAATCTCGAGAATCGGAACCAAGGCTCTGATACCATTTGTGACGCCCCGGGATCGGGCACTATGCAGATTTCAGCATTCCCGCCAAAATCCACATAATAACCGATTCCAGGTTGCCACTTGTGATAACATTACAACAGTTCACGAATAATCCACAACAACAACAGAAAAGGATATATACAAGAAGACTCAAACGAGTCAAGGATACAACTGATACAATACAAAGATCCAAAATAACAGCGGAAGAAACAACATTGCGTCCGGCTACGGACAAGATACAAATTGGACTAAGAGTCCTGAAGATAACCGAGAGTGTCCAATCCCTGCCCAGGCCAAGCCGGAGGGATTCCCAAGCTAACGTCGTCAGACTTCAAACCTGTTGATTGCAATATGGAATATGCAGCCACGAAAAAGATTCGTGGGTCAGTACGGTTAAGTACTGGCAAGTGGATAACCCATACTCACAAGATACCGGCGTAGCCAGTCATCACAAGATACAAATACTTTGGGTTCAACGGAAAGGAAGGGATTATTGCACATAAGCGGCAGCGGGCTGCACTAACCAACTACAGAGACTCACTACAACATCCGGCTAAAAGAGGGGGATAAGATAGCGTATCAGAACCAACTACAACTACTCACCAAACAATACCCATCCAATGTTACCCCCTACTAAGGAAGCAACCCAAGGATAACTCACACTTTTGGATTAAAGATGGATCAAGTTATTGTGTCAATAAGACTATTACTAGTCAAGTATCCTTGGTTAGGTGTAAGTTGTTCTGATTACTTGTTAGCCAGTACTTTCACCAAGTCATCCATAACCGCGGAAAACACGGCTTCTCGAGAAGATTTACCCTGCAGGGGTGCACCAATTTGGCCGTACACGTAAGAATAACCCGCCAGACGGGGGATCAACCCACCAGGCGAGGTACTCAACACAACCCAACTCTTCTTCGCATCAAGCCCAAAGAACCCCGTGCAACTGAGCGCACGGCTAATCAAGCCCCACGAAGAAAAGGGGACCCTCATAGCACTCTAAGAACGTGTCTCCCTAAATGCCGACTACAAAAGTTCCACCCTGGCCTGGGTTCGCAAGATCATGCATGCGGCAAATGGAAAACCCGAACTAAATGAGGCGATTTGGACGGGATGAGAATCGAATCAAATTGAGGGGGGCGCCCATACTCGCTTCCCACATGCGGTTAGTGCGCTCATCATGGATCAGTAGACAAGACCCTTTTCCTAATTAGGGTCGACACTAGCAGGCTTCAAAACCACGCCGGGCCTCCTGCCGGTGCCTTATCATCAAATTATTATTACCCAAAACATTAACATGTTGTTGATTGAATTGAAACCCAACTATCAAACTAAACAGGTGATAAGACGGACAACAAGACTTGAGCGCAAACAACACTAAGCATGCAACTACGACACGAGGGCCGACAAGGTAAACAAACAACAGTTAATAGGAAGTGGAAGGAAGGCTATATCATGGCTGCAAGGTAACATATAATAGGATCAAGACACAAGCATCGAATCATAAGGCTAGAATAAGAACAACGGAAAGAATCGATAACAAGTGATGAAAGGCAGCCATTTGGCAGCAAGTGAGTATACTTTCCTGGAATCCAGCAAGTAGAGGTACATCCGAAGAACTTGTCGTTGCTCACATCATCTCAACGTCCTATCCGGGAAGAAGCAACGAACCTCGAACAAACACCGGATGCAACAATTACTACTACGGCAAAAGATCCAGCATGATCAAGATATGGATGCATGACAAGTTTAAGGATGCATCCAAGATAAACTAGTTGACAAGATAACATGTTTAAATGGACCCATATGCAATTTCGATTGCATATGGAAACCCATGACTTAATGTTGAATTAAATGATCTACAACTAGCCATCATGTGAGAGTTGATTAGAATGATGCATGCATGATGAAAACAATAAGAAAACAACAAGGGATTCAATTTGAAATAAGGTTTACCAAGTTTGGAATTTTATTTATTAAGTGTTGGAATTTTGGTTTCTTAAAGGTGTTACACAAGCATTTGTTGTTTTCACCAATTTAAATTGTTCAAAATAAATAACAAAGTTCATATTTGGAAAGTACACAAAATTTTAGGTGGAAAACATGTTTCAATTATTGAAAAAGGAATTAAGATGAATTAATTATGAATTAAACAAGTTTAAACAAGATTTAATTGAATTTAATTCAAGTATGAAATCATTTGAATTTTTATTTGTTCAAATCATTAAATGAAATTCATATTTGGAAAGGTTAGACTTTTCTGGTTTGAAAACATATTTTATATGTCCCAAAAGAATTTTATTTGGCCAAGTTATGAATTTAGCAATTTTAAATGATTTAAACAAGGTTTAAATTATTTAACCATTTTTAATTATCCAAAACATGAAACAAATTTTATATTTGGAAAAGTGGTTCAATTTGGCATGGAAAACATATTTCATTTGTGACATTTGAAATAATATTGAATTAGTTATGAATTTCACCATTTAAATGATTTAATTAAAGCATTAAGTAATTGCATTAGTTTTATTTATCCAAAATAGTAAACAAATGTTATTTTTGGAAAGAGTAGGAAATTTTGGTTGGAAAACATATTTTATTTGTTAGTAAACAATTTTAAATGATTTGGTTAAGCATATTACCAATTTAAATGCATTAAACAAGAGGTGAAGCAAATATTCAATTTAAATGTTGCAAACCAGGAAACAAAGTTGATATTCAAGTGTGGCATTTAATTTTGGATGAAATTCATGTTTTGAGTATTTAATTTGGAGCAACCATTTGAAAGTTATTAATTATGCCATTTAGTTTGTCATTTTTAAGGGTTATTAAATAACCTTAATTTTAATTGCCCAAATTGCAAAACAAAGTTGATAAACAGAAAGTACATTGAATTTTGACTGAAAAACATATTTCACATTTTCAATTTGGAGTTTATTTGCAATTTCTATGTGTGTTTGAAGTTCAGGGACTGATTTGTGATTTACAGGGACTGGGCTGTGAAGGAAAAAGTGGAGTCAAGGGCTTATCTGCGAAAACGGCGCCCAACAGCAGGGTTGCACCACGCCACAGTGACCCTGGGTCGCTGTCAAGCGGGCCCAGGCCACGCTGGCGTCCACGTGGGCGTGGGTGCGGATCTGGGTGGCCACAGCGCCAATGACTGGCGGGCCCAGGCGCGCGGAGGAAAAGAATCTGTGAAAAAAAGGTGGCCTTTGCGGCCGGGGTGGGGTCGAACTCGCGACTCGCTGTGCCACTGGGCTGCGAATCGCTTGGTGATACACCACGAGCCTGAAAGAATAAGAGGTGGACATCGCGTTTACTGAACTTTTCGACAGAAACAAGGTGCAGTCTTTCTTCTTCAGTTCGCGACAGAACAGAAAATAAAAGAAGAGATCCTTGCGTCGTGAGGGGATCGATCCCAGGTCCTCACATCCTGCGCGCGATTAGGGCTACCACTACGCTACCACCAGGTCGGTGATGCACCACGGGCAAGAACGAACTTGTACTGCCTCTGCGCGAGTTCGGGTTTCTGACGAACTGCACAAGCTGGAACTGGAAACTGACGACGACAGAGGAAGAATCGGCGAGATCGGGCGGTACCTGACTATGATCTCTTCGGCAAACTTGGCGAGGACGTAGTCCTTGTTCCATTCCCGACAACGGTGCAGCCTCGAGGTGACCGTGGCATCACTGTGATGATCTCGTAGCTGCCAAGACCCTCTGTGGATGTCGTGGAAGGATAAGATACAGAGGAGGAGGAGGGGAAGTTGGTGGCGGCGGCGTGGGGAAGAGAGGGGCTTAGGGTTAGGGCACGGCATTGGGGGGGTCTTGTAGGGCTCGGGGCAGGTGAGGTAGGGGGTCCATGGAGGGGGGATGACAGCGACACCCCTCCTTCTGTCCGTACGGGGAAGATGAGTGGGGTGGGCTGGACTTGGGGAAAAGGGGCCGTGGGTTGGGCTGGGGGAAGGGCTGAGGTGGGCTGGCCTGTCTCCTTTCTTTTGATTTTTCCTTTTCCTTTTTTTGTAAGAGATAAAAGAGAGAGAGAGAGATAGAAATAGGGTTTGGGGGGGGGGTTCTTTTATTTGATGAATTTTTTTTATTAATTGCAAAACAGCAATTCAAAGCCATTTAACATTAACTTCAAATTTTGGAATATTAATTTGATTTTTTTAATTGGTTAGTTGAATTCCAAATAAGGTTTGATTTGGAATTTTTGGAAATAAACAAATTTTATTTAATAAGCTCAAGCAATTATGAAAACATTATTGAATTTAATAGCTTGCAAGAATTTAATGTTTAAACCACAATTTGATCATGTCAATTATGATTGACTTTGAAGTGAATTTGAATTTGCCATTTAGGGTGTTGATTAAAGGGAGTTTTTATTTTAAAAAGCAATTTAAATAAATTCAACTTCCAACTATTTGAAAACAAGTTGAGGGGTTTAGGTTGCAACTTTTAATTGGAAATTTCAGACATGTTTTGAAAGTTTAAATTGGTTTGGATTTTTGAGTTGTTTTGAAAACAGGATGCAATGCATGTGATGCATGTGATGCAAAGCAAAAAGAAAACAAACAACTTTCTACTTAGGGTAACACCCCAGGTGTTACAGTCCCGGTTCTCAATACGACCCGGGATGCATGCCGCTTCTGCCGCGGCAGAAATTTACAATTTCCGTTTTTTGGCCCCCCAGACCTCCTGGCGGCCCCTCCCCAGACCTCGAGAAGAGAGGAGCCTCGGTGGACCCTCCACGAAGCTCCCGGATAGCACAAGTGAATAAGTATATAAAGCAGAATAAGAAACACTTATATTGCGGAAGCAAAGTATATCGAGCATATTACATGACCGATGGAGTGTATTACAAAATTAAACTTAGTTCCAACCGGAGGCATGGTACTCTCCATCTACGTTTATGACCTCTGCATCTAAGAAGCCCGCAATTTCCTCCTGAATTGCTCGTATGCGGTCCCTTGGTAGAAGACCGTCCCGAAGCCGTTCGATCTAATATAAAGAAGAGTGGTCAATATATATATATATATATGAAACTAACTAACTAAAATAGATAGTAATAAGAAGAATTGACGACTAACGTACATGAAGTTGCTTTAAATTTCTGCCCTTGGGAGATGTCGTCTGACGAATGAACTTGCAAACGTAGTATCCACACAAGTTATTCCCGTCTCCTTGTTGCAAGCACTTTACGAGAAGATTGTTTCAATCAAAATAATAATCAACCAGGCATGATAATAGTATCGACACTAGAATCAAGGAGATGGGCGCGGATCTAGATAGTACTTACTTGCACAACATCAAATGTAAGCTTTTTTCCCATTCACCGAGAGACTTCTTTATGAACCTCTTCCAAACCCTACCCGAGAAAGAAAAAGAATAAAAAGAGTTAGTAATTACTTGATATCCGAAAATGAAACAAAGTAGTCGATATATTGCCATATATAAATACTGAAATTAATAAAGATTGAAATTACCGTTGGATCATTTCCTGCATGTCAGCCCACATTGAGAGGGGTTTACGTTTTGGGCCCATTACAATTACTTTTACTTTGTCAATTTGGAAGATTAGCAGAATATAGTGAAAGTTGCGCACGCAGAACTCATCAATTATACAGTGAACATCGAGTAAGGAAAACAGAATGTTTACAACAGAGTAACACACTTAATTGAAGTTGTAAGGAAATAGTATTTCCCGTCGGTGTTGGTTAAATATTATTGCGCTCAGAATATTATTTTCTGTATCCTTGGGAGATTGCCGAAGAGTCTTTTCATAAATAATATTTGGATCAATGAACCCAATATCATAGATTCCACCTCTTTTGCATTCGAGAATCTTCATTCTGCAATTATAATATATGAGTGTACTATATATATATATATATATATATATATATATATATATATATATATATATATATATATATATGAATATGCAATTGAATGAGGTGAGCTAGAGAAATAAGTGCTTACAGACAATAGGCACTAAGGATAGATTTGTCGAGGGCTTGTTGCTGGTATAACTGAAACAATTCCTCAAATTGAATCATAACATATCCATTTCCATTTCCATAGTGCTCGTCCTTAACGTTGAGACATATCCAGTCCATAGATTCCTCAACGGCTTCCATATACCAACTATGCACTCTTCGCATTTTCGTTGGTAGATCCTTTATCTCCTCGGGTTTGACAAGAGACTTCCCGTACTGGTATTTGTACGCACATTCAGCTGCGGGGAAGTAGTTCACTGTTTGCATATACTCAGCAATGGACAAACCCGCATCAGCTGCCTTGTCTGCGTACAGTGTTATAAACTCCAGATCAATATGCCCGTCAGCAATATTAGTGCTCGGCCCCACCTGGGTATTGGAAATCACTTTGAGCGGGGACGTGGATTGTTTTTTCTGCTCTCCGAGCTGAGCAACTGATTTTCCCTTTTTCCCGCTTGCGCTACTACTCTTCGTCGACCGCACCATTTCCTGGTGTGACTTCAGAATAGAGCGGTCATAGTCAGATGACAGACTCGGCTCGGGTTGATGAAGAGTCTTCACCATTTTCCAAGCTCGTTCTATCTCTTCTTCGGTCTCGGGGAAATCTGGCTTTTGCTTCTCCTTCCGCTTTGATTTCCACGCCTCGTATTGGTCCTTTGCGATTTTCTGGTTTTCCTCGGGAGTATAGTCGTAAGGTAACTTGGGTACCTCTTTTGGTACCTTCGGGAGGGGTGACCGTTGACGTTTCGGTGATTTTTTACGTTTCGGCAGAAACTTAGTGGGCGGAGAAGGCTGACGCGGTGGCGTAGGCGACCGCGCTGGAGACGAGCATGGCGTAGGCGACCGCGCCGGAGACGGCATGCGTTGCGAAGACGACCGCGCTGGAGACTTTTGCGCTGGAGAAAGGCGAGGATTCGATGGCTTTGTCGTCTGATTTGTGAGCACAATGCATTCCTTTAGCCATAAAACGGTCAAATTCTTGGCTTCTCCGAGTTCAGTCAACTCTTCGTCTTCACCTTCAGGAAAATCAAGCTTTACCCGCTCGAATCCGTTGACAACTTCATCGACCCCAACAACAGCGTAGCCCCGTGGAACCGGAAGACTATGGTGAGTTGGTTCGTTGCCAATTGGTAAGACATAGCCGGCCACCGCCTTGATGGTTATATTGACGACCTTCACGTGGAGCTCACAGGATGTCATTTCCGTGATCTCATCCACCGGGTGAATCATCGGCGGTTCATCATCACCCGGTAGCTGCGTGGACGCAACGCTGCTTTTGTGATGAGAATGTGCGGCGTCGGGAGCCTCGACTTCAACTTCTACCATGTGTACTGATGCGCCGGTAGACACTATCTGCTGGCTAAGTGTGTTAATTTGGTCCTGCTGCTTCTTTGCTACATCCTGTGTCAGCTTTACCATTTCTTCAAGTTGACGCCTCCAGTTTGCCTGATTCTCTGACTTCAGCTGCCTCCTTGTCCTTTTTACGTTGACGGCTTCTATCTGGGTATAAATTTCTGGTGGAGTCGAACGCAACACTCCACGGAGGAGTGCCTTTTGTGCCTCGTGTACGTCCTGCGTGTTCCTTATTCCCGAGGGCTCGTGTGAACTCGTCGTTCTCTCTATTTGGCCCGAACTTTTCATCTTTAACATCCTTTATTGCGTCTCTCAGCTTCTCTATGGGTAGAGGACTCTCTTTATGCCTTAGGTTATATATTGCTTTTCCTTCGGCGTCCAACGTGCCCCCATGCCCGTAGAACCATGACCTTGTCCGCTCGATCCACAAGAACGGCTCGGGAGTGATCCCCTACTGAAGCAGGTTGTTCTCCCATGTCTCCCACTTGGGACTGGAACCCTTGTAGCCACCTTGCCCCATAACATGGTGATATACCTTTTTGGCGGCGTTTTTCTCATTTGTTTTTCTCCTTTCCAGTTCATTCTCTGCCAGCTTGTACTTCACGAAGTCTGCCCATACGGGTTTTATTTTCTCATACCCTTGAGTGAAATCAGGAGTCTTGTTCTTCTTAACATAATCAAGATTCAATCTTTTCTTCCAGTTTTTTAATTGCTCGGCCATCTTTTTCAGGGTCCACGCTTTGACCTTTTCCCGCATCTCATGTTTCATTTTAGTAACATCGGCCTAATTCACAGCCGCTTCATTTCGTCCACCTCCGGCACGGGTAAGTTGAAATTAGCCAAAATCTTTGAGAAAAGATGATCTTTGGCTATTTTGCCGACATATGAAATTCCTTGTTTCCGCGGATCTTTTGGCTTATTCCACTCATTAACAGTGATCGGGATGTGATCTCTAACTAGCACTCCGCATTGCTTCACAAATTTTTGGGCAACATCAGCGGGAAGCTCGGGTGCGCCGTCTGCTGCGATCGTGTCGATCCTGTATCTTTCTGTATCTTTCAACTTCTTTGTTGCGCCTCGTTTAGTCTTTTTTCCGGTTGATATACTTGAACCGGATGGCTAAAAATATAAAGACTGTTAATACATGTATATAGACAACGGATGCTTCATTAATTAACATATCTATATATGCACCTCGGAGCCGGTGTTTGTAATTTGTATGGTTCCACCGGAGCCATCGGCTGCTCCCATATCGGAGCCGTCGGCTTCTCCCTCATCGGAGTCGTCTCCCTGGGTGAGCACCGGATCTCCCTCACCGGAGTCGTTCATCCACTGGCTCACATCGTTCTCTACGTCGGGCCCGCGGATTAAACCCTCGATCATATTTTCGGCATCTTCGTCTCTTGGCTCCATACTATACAAAAAGAGTAAGTATATATTTCAGATCAATTTCATTAAAATTGCTTATATATAATAATTAACTAATGATCAATTATTTTCATCAAAATTGGTTAAATTCATAACTAATAATTCTAACATTCTTAAATTTCCTATATCAATTCTAAACGTATAAATCTAAAATTTCTAAGTCTAATCTAAAATTTCTAACATTCACAACTAATAATTTTAACATTCTTAAATTTCCTATATCAATTCTAAACGTACAAATCTTAAATTTCTAAGTCTAATCTAAAATTTCTAACATTCACAACTAATAATTCTAACATTCTTAAATTTTCTATATCAATTCTAAACAAATCTAAAGTTAATAAGTCTAATCTAAAATTTCTAACATTCGTAAACTAATAATTCTAACATTTGTAACACTAATAAAAAACAGTAATTAAGTAAAAAAAGAAAAAAAACAAAAAAGGCCCCGGGCTAGGGCGAGATGGAGGCAGGCCGGCCTTACCTCCTCTCGGGGCAGCGGCGGGCCGGCGGCGTGGGGCAGCGGCGGCGCGGGGCGGTGGAGGCCGGCGCGAGACGGGATCGAGGGCGGGGGCGCGAGGCCGGCGCGAGACGGGATCGAGGGCGGGTGCGCTCGACGGGGAGCCGAGGGGCGGCGCCGCAGAGGAGGACGCCGACGGGGGCGAGGGGCGGCGTGGGGGCGACGGTATCGAGGGGCGGCGCCGCAGAGGAGGAGGGGGGCGAGGGGCGGCGCGGGTGTGACGGGGAGCCGAGGGCGGCGCTGCAGAGGAGGACGCCGACGGGGGCGAGGGGCGGCGCGGGGGCGACGGGATCGAGGGGCGGCGCCGCAGAGGAGGACGGGGCCGAGGGGCGGCGCGGGTGCGACGGGACCGAGGGGCGGCGCCGTAGAGGAGGACGCCGACGGGGGCGAGGGGCGGCGCGGGGGGACGGAAAAAATGGGCAGCCTGGCGGCGTCGATTTCGTCCCTGCGCGCGGTCTGGAACTGGGAGGGACGGTGACGTGTATATATCTATCTAGCATCCGTCCCGGTTCGTGGCAACAACCGGGACGAAAGCCCCTTCCGTCCCGGTTGGTGGCAACAACCGGGACGAAAGCCCCGGCTGGTCGGGCGTGCCGGGACCAGAAGTACTTTTGGGCCGGGCGCGCCAATTGTTTTAGCGCCAAAATTTGAATATCTTAAATACGCACGTGAATAACTTCTATATACTTTCAAATTTGAAAAAAATTACAACATGAAAATTGTTTGAATTTGCATAACTAATTCAAATCCGTTTTCTGTTTACCTAAATAATTATTCTAACTATTCAAACTATTAACTATTTCACTATTTGCACTTAATTTAAATATAAATATCTTTTATTGTTTTAAAATTAGTAATAATTACATTAAACAGAAAACAGACGCGCTAGCGCGCCGCAGTGTCGCCGGAATACAAATTCTTTTATTAAAAAGAGAAAACAAACGAATACCGAGGGGGATGCGGTAAACATTCTGTTCTGCCGTGCTCGGACGCCGCGGAAGCCGGTGGTGATGTTCCCGTGCACATTACTTCCCGAGCTCAAAGTGAACACTGACCCAAGCATGCATTCTGTATCCTTAATGACGCCATATTTATCATAGTGCTAATACCATATACTGTATCTGCACATATATTTAAGATTTACCATGTACTGTCGTGTGTATTGTCGAATGAATACGGAACACTTATTTTAGCCCTGCACTCAGTTTTGCATATTCATTGAACAGGTGGTAGCTCCTCACTGAGCCAAGCATACAATGAAGCCAGCGGATGAAGCTCAGATTTGGGCAAACATACTGGTTGATCCTTTTGATTGGCCTCCATCTACTATTCCTCTTCCTACCAGGTAATAATAAGAAATATAAAACTATTACCATTTTTCTTCCTTGATCAACTATATCTCCCTTATGCTGGTAGCCACCATGCATCCACAAACCGGTGTATTAGGATCTGTCATGCACGAAACTCCTATAAACCATCCAACCATCTGCACAATCGTCATCAGAAACATAATATCAACCGATACTTCATTTGTATTCTACAGGTCGAAAATTACCACTTCATGGAAGAGCCCAACTGCCCAAGCCATGGCGATACAAATACTTGGGTGGTAACACATTATCTATTCAATCTTATCTATTCCAAAACTTCCTATTACTATTACACATGTGAATTTTTAAATTTGTGTCTATTTCCCAGCTAATGTATGCATGTTTTGTGTTTTAGAGTTCATACCAAATGAAAATTATAGGCGCGGCCCAAGAGCTTCTCGCAAGAGAAGAATATATATATGGGTGAGAATGAATTCAGTTGCCTAGAGATTTGCTCGATCTGCTGCAATAACAAACCACCAAAAATAACCAAAGAAAGTTGTTTCATGTGTAACATTTTATTTTATTTGTAAGAAAACACTATTTTCTTGTTTAAAAATCTGCGTGTTTTTGTTTTGTTTTGTCAAAAACCTTAAAACACGTGGGCTTAGTACTTGTTATTGTACATCCCGTCCATGCATATATTGTCCATCATCCATTGATGGGATAAATAATCCATAGCTCCATCTCTTCCACAGAAGCCACCGTACTTACAGAATGTGCCTTCGGCAGGGAGGTCAATATAGGAAAGATGACAAGCACTGGACACAGGACGAAGTGATTAAGCTAGCCAAGGGTGTTGAGAAATATGGCGCTGGGCAATGGAAAAAGATCGAGCTTCATTACTTCTCACTACCTGACGGAGAACCAGTCCGATCAAACGAAAATCTGAATGTATATACAGAAGTCTACTCCAAAAAAAAAGTGGTTATTGGCAAATATGGAAGTTGTTTTATCTAGCAGATGAATAATAAAATGTTTTTTTAATCTTGCGGGACGCCGCGGAAGCCAGTGGTGATGTTCCCGTGCACATTACTACCCGAGCTCAAAGTGAACACTGACCCAAGCATGCATGGATGAATGTGTTAAAGGGGGATGAATGTGTTAAACACTGACCCAAATGCACGGCATGACGTATGATGTCGAATCCGTATGTTTTTTATTTGCTCGATGAACTGAATATATGATGTATCAAACCTTAAAGAGGGTGTAGAACAAAAGAAACGGTATCGCCATCATACAGCCCAACCGTGGCTACTGGGTGCATATATGCATACAAAATGCACGGCTGGACGTATGATGGGGAATCCGGATGTTTTGTATTTGGGAGATGAACTGACCGGTGTATGAAGCTGGGCTATATATAGGATCCTCTGGCTCACAAAGTGTTGAGCTAGGGTTTTGATCCAACGGTTATGAAACACCTCATCCAACGGCTCACAGCAGCTCGAAAGAAACACACCGTAGCCCTGATCGAACGGCTCACAACAGCTCGAAAAAACACACCCGGATCCAACGACTCACGAGCGCTTGAAAGAAACACACGATCCGTGTGATTCTATCTGATTGGTCCAGACGAAACCCTAATTCCCATTTAGTCCCGGTTGGTGTCCCCAACCGGGACTAAAGGGATGATCCGTTTCCCAATGAAACCCTAACCCATTTAGTCCCGGTTGGTCTCCCCAACCGGGACTAAAGGGATGTTTTCTTCTCGCTATATATATGTATGCAGTGCCACACCATTGGCATAAACACATACAAACTCACCACTCTCTCATGGCTTCTACCGTACCCACTCTAACATTCATCCAGGCGGAGGCACTTTCCGCCTCGAACTACCCCTGCCCGTGCGGCTACAACGTTCCCGCTGGTTGGATGTTGAGCGCCGGAGGAGTGCCGGTCCCTCCTCTTCCTCAAGGTGTGGCGCGTCGGGCGGCCATCACGAACCACTACTACCACGAGCTCACGCCGGAGCAGCGGAGGAATCCCAGTTGGCATCCCGATAACCAGCATACTTGGGATGCCTTCTTCATCAATCGGCGTGAGAGGACGCTCGCCAGGTATGAGGAGGACGGTCTGCCTCCTGGGAACTTTCACGAGGCCGGTCGTCGGCTATGGTGGTCCGGCCGGACTCTACAGAGCGTCATGGACTACATCAGGGCCGACGATATCCCCCGTCTGCGCTACCCTCAGGCCCAGTCCTGGAGTCGTGATCCTCCGAGGGAGTGCAGAGCACCGTCAGACGATAGTGACGACGACGGCGGCGGCGACTACGACGACTACGAGTACATGTACTATAGGCCTAGGCAGGAGTATGACTAGTAGATCGATGCACTTTTGACATTATGTACTGCCTTGTTTATTTAGATCTATGCTCTCCGTTTAGATTTAGATCCAATCTTGCCATTATGTGTACTGTGCCTTGTTTATCTATCGAAATGCATGTCCCCCTCCTAATGTGAATGCATACTTTGCGGCGTCGATGCCTGACCTCATGTGGCCGCCGGCATGTGCGAGTCGCAGAGCGGCAATAGGAAGATGGACTATTTGTGGGTCTTCTACTTAGTTTTAGCTTGTATATCTGATTTTGGAGAGAAAATATCTTCAACCAATATTACAAATGCGTTTGGAAATTGGTTGAATGGGGTGGATAAAAAGACTATTTGTGGGTCTGTGGCTAGGTATTGGTCCCGGGTCGTGCCACAAACCGGGACCAATGCCCATGCGCGTGATACGTGGCCTGTGGCTAGGTATTGGTCCCGGGTCGTGCCACAAACCGGGACCAATGCCTCCCCAGGAACCGGGACAGATGCCCCCAGGTGGGGTTTCTGCTGCCTCGGGCAACCGAACCGGGACCAATGCATATTAAAAAAAAATGCCAAGCGCATATGTCATGCGCGGAGGTAATCTGGTGACAATGATTTTAACCTTGATCATTTGTTTAGTTGCTTATCGTGCAGTGCCGCACAATCGGCCACCTTCTCACCCGAGTGGTGTGCTCTGTTAAGAGCACGTATACCTCTTCATGTCCCTCTGTTATAAACAAGGACAATTATTCTTAACTCCTCGATGTGGGACTAAATACAGCTACTCAGGGTTTGGAGCCCGAACATCGTGCTTCTATTGGGCTGGCTGTTGATCGGCCTATGGAACGGCCCTTGCTGGGTTCGTGTAGTACCCGGACATCCAGATGCTGGCCATCTTATGGGAGGCTTGGATGCCAACTAAAATCTACTAAAAAAAAGATGTCAATTAAGTATGATCATGTCGGAGCTTCCATTTAATTATTAATTGAAAACACCATACTTATAGTCCAATGAGCATTAAATTAACTAGGGCTTCTCTAAATTTGGTTGCAAGGTAATTCTTATTCTAGAATCACCACTTCAGAATTTCAAGTCAAGTTTTAGTTTGTTTCTAAAAGAGACGTCCATAAATCTTAAAAGAAGAGAACAAATGAGAGGCACAAAATTCATTTCCCACAAGTAATTTATCTTTCAGGATTATCCAAACGTATAAAGAATTGCACTTGTAACTAATGTAGAAAAGGAGCTATCCCAACCAATAAACAAAAAAAATGTAGAAAATGTGCTTATGTTGAATAATTGCGTCCTCAATCTGTGTTGGTTTTTTTTTTTCGAGTGGTCTTGTTGGATTTTTTCAAACGACTAACTATATTGTTAGACTCTTATAAAATCGAAAATGATTTTTTGTTAGCCAATGCGAAACAATACACAGTTCCAAAAAAAGTTGAAAGAAAAATTGAATTTGTTAGGAAAAAGAAATACGAAATCATGTTAAAATATTTTCGCGTTCAGAATAAAAAAAATGCCAAGCGCATATGTCATGCGCGGAGGTAATCTGGTGACAATGATTTTATCCATGATCATTTGTTTAGTTGCTTATCATGCAGTGCCGCACAATCGGCCACCCGTCTCACCATTGGTGTGCTCTGTTAAGAGCACGTTTAACTCCTGATGTCCTTCTCTTATAAACTGGTACAATCATTGATAATTCCTCGGTGTGGGACTAACTACCCATCAATGTCACCGTGATGGACTGATGTTTTGTTTTTGTTTTTTGAGATAACGTGATGGACTGATGGGCTGGCTGTTGCACGATGAAGGGATAGGCCTTTCTGGGTTTGGGCAAATCCTGTGATGGGAGTCCACGGTGAGCCGATCTAGTTCCAATCAACACGCTTCTTGTTATTCACTCTGGTTTTTTCCTTCCTTTCAATTTTCTTTTATGTTTTTGTTTTCTATTTTTTATTTATGTATTTTTTTTTGAGAAACACAGTACAAACTCAAGCGCTCGTATACACGTGCATACACTACCCCTATGAGCACCTCCGAGAGACCGAGCCACTAGTGGAAACAACACCTTTCGTCCCGGGCTAGAAAAGGCATCTGTCCCGGTTGCATCAAAATTCGGGATAAATGCTTTGCGTTGGTCCCGGTTTATACGCCCGAGGCAGCAGAAATCGCCTGAGGGTATTGGTCCCGGTTCGTTAGCAGGGATTTGTCCCGGTTTGTGGCATGAACCGGGACCAATGCCTCGCCGCAGGCCACGTGGCACGCGCAAGGGCATTGGTCCCGGTTCATGCCATAAATCGGGACCAATGCCCCTTCCCCTACATATATTGCCTCACAGCCCCCTTCACTCTGTTTTTTTTTGCTTGGAGGAGTGAGAGAGGTGGGTGCTAGTGTGTGTTATATTACTATACACACGAGATGTTCGACGAAATACCCGAGCCACACATAAGCTCACAGAAAATGGTATCTTCGACCAAGGTTAGCAAACTTATCTTTTTCATCTGTAATTGATACATAAAAAAGTAATATTTGTCGATGTACTGTGGTCATTTCTCTATTGAAGATGTTATTGTAATGTTTTTTGATAAACATAATTATACGATCACTGGTGGAGAAAGGGACAATAGCACCGGTTTGTAAGGGCCTTTGGACCCGTATACAAATCCGGTGCTACGTATCCGGGACTAAAGGCCCCCCCTTTAGAACCGGTCTGTCACAAACCGGTGCTAAAGGCCTCCACGTGGGCGCCGAAGAGTGCGCGCAGGCGGAGGACCTTTAGAACCGGTTGGTAACACCAACCGGTCCTAATGCTTTATTTTTTCTTTTTTTTTTCCTTTTTCTTTTCAGGGTTTCCGATTCCGTATTTAGGGTTTAGGGTTTAGGGCGGGTTCCGTATTTTCAGGGTTTCCATTTACGTCTTTTCGATTCCGTGTGTGCGTGTTTCGTTTTTTACGAACACGGAATCAGAAACACGTAATCGGAAATACGTATCCGGAAACACCGATTCTGTGTTTGCGGTTAAGTGTTTCCGATTCCGTGTTTGCGGTTAAATGTTGATGCACCAAATAAAATTACATATATATAAACATGTAACACGAAGTACTCGACCGAGCATTACATAATCTGAAGTTCGTTTCCAATAGCTGTATACTTGCATAGAGAAGGAAGCTGGCTATTGGTTCATAGGATGGAAAAATTCTCCGCCTTCATCTATGACTTGCGTGAGGAGAAATCCTGCCAATTCCTCTGCAACTGCCTTGCAACGTTGGATTGGTTTGAGCATTGCCCGCTTTCGTTGCATCTTTAAAAGAAGTAGATGAAAACAATTAAGTTATGAACAAAACTAAACATAATTGATGGCAACATAAATAAAGTTGTGAAGATCCGGTTAGGTACCTCTAGATTTCTGGAAGTACGGGATTTCTCATTGATAATCCCGTGAATGTACTCGCAAACGTAGTATGCACAATAATCAGTGCCCTGTGGTTGTTGCGGGACGCTCTATATACGAGAACATAATTCAGTAAAATTATTAATAATCAAGAGAATGGTAATGGTATTGAAACCAGGGTACGTAGTACTACTTACTTTGTTAATCTGAAAGTGGAGCTTGTCTGCCCATGTACCGGGTTCTTCCTTGATGAACATTTGCCAAACCCTGGCCGACAAAAGAAAAATGAATACAAGAGTTAATTATTACTTACTTGATATCAGGAAATGAACGAAAAAGAGGCCGATGAACGAAAGAGGCCGATATATATATACCTTTGAAGCATCTGACGCGCGCTCTTCCATGTGTCAGCGTCCCAGGTTAACGAGTCCCAGACTACAACCTGTCCTTGATCGATTCTAATGATGAACAATATGAAGTGAGACCTGCGCACGTGTACACACGCAGTCATGCATACTCATCAATTACACTTAACATCAGGTAAGCAAAATGGAATGTCTACAAGACAGTAACACTCACTTGAATCCGTAGGGCCAAAGTATTTCTTTTTTGGTACTTTGTCGCTTCAAAAGCCTTAGCAAATCATCCAGTGTATCCTTGTTGAACTTTTCTATTGTGTCTTGATGAAACGAATACGGGTCAATGAACCCAAAGTCCCAGATTCCTGCCAGGCTGCATTCACGAATCTTCATTTTGCATAGTAGCGTACAAAAAGAATGTCGTGAGTGATAATTATACGGGCAATGAACGCGAGCTTAACTAAATAATTAAATTACACAAATAAATCACTTACAAACAGTAGCAGCTGAGGATAGATTTGTCGAGGGCACGTTGATTGTACATCTGAAAAAAGTCATCGAACCCAAGCTCCACACCGTACTCTCTGAAGTAGTGTTGATCCTGAACTGCCGCCATGATACAGTCTCTCTTTTGCCTTGCGGCCTCCAAGTACCAAACATGTAAATTCCATAGTTGGGTTGTTAGAGCAGTAGGATTTTCGACCAGAGGGTGCTCGGGCTTATATTTATATACCACATCAGCAATAGCGTAACCTACGTCGCCCATGCGTGGACCGGACACTGAAGCCTGGTCAGATAACACCTTGAGCGGGGCAATTGGCCGTGCTTCTTGTTGTCCGAGCTGGGGAACTTGTTTCCCGCATTTCGTCTGCTCCGCCTGCTTCATCTGCGCGGTGTGCATCTTTTCAATGTACCGTTCATAGTCTGAAAGTGGCGGCGGTGCATGATAATGTAAGTTGTCGATGGTGCGCTCAATTTGCCACTTTGGTATGTTCTTCAGAGTTTCCTTCCAGACGTCTGGAGGGGGCTTCAGGGGAAACCGTGCGAACCATGCTTTGTTTTTGGCTTTCACGACCTCGTCTAGTTCCTCCGGAGTCATCAGGCCTAGTAACTTCGGGGGAGTCTTGACTTTCTTGGGTTTACTTTTTCTCTTCTTGGGAGGAGTCCCGTTTCTTCTGAACTGCAGCTTCCGCTTTGCCGTACCCGTAGTGGACGCATCCGTCGGCTCACGGGAGTGCACGGGCGATGGACTCTCGGCCTCGGGCTCCCAATCTTCGTTGTGGGGTGGACTTGGAGGTGCGTTGGGGGGTGGACTTGGATGTCGTGCATTCTCTGTACGAAAGTGAAAAAAACTATTAAAAATAGGCTTACATGTGGTGCAACATTCAGTAATTGTTGGAGGTGGTGCATTTGTACCTGGAGGAGTCGGTGGCCTTGGCGCCGCGTTAGGAAACACGATGTGTTTCTTATTCCACAAGATGATACCAAGCTCCATTTCTCCCAGTGTCCTCTCGCCTTCACTTCCAGGAATATGAAACTCAATTGAATGGCATCCCGGCGTAATTGTTGACAACCCGACACGAGCATGGGATGCTGGAATCTGACCACCATGGTAGGTTGCTCCAGATTGATTCGGTAAAGCATAGCCTGACGCCACCATGAAGGATATGTTCCCCATTGGCATATGTATCTCACAGTTTGTCTTCTCCGTGATATCATCCACGGGGTACTGAGGCGCCGACGGTTCGACTGCACAACCGTCTTCTAGCTGCAGCTGCGTGGAACCCACGCTGCTTTTATGCTGAGATGGGACGACATCTGCTACAGGATCGTCTTCTATTTGCTGTTGATCAGCGTCAGGTGCAGGATGTTCTACCTCCTCTTCAGTGTGGTGTCCCCCTTTCTTCAAGAGAAACGCCACCTTTTCTTCTAATGTCGATATGCGTTCCAACGCCTTCTTCTTGCTTCACTAGTACAGATTGCCTCATCTGTGGCGCACCAAAAATCGATTCTGTGGCGCACCCCGGGGCCACAGGGGTGCGCCACAGAATACACGCCATAAAAATATTTTCTATGGCGCACCCCACCCGTGCGCCACATAAATAATGGATTCTATGGCGCACCTTTAGCCTGCGCCACAGAAAGGTGAATTCTATGGTGCACCACTGCCCTGCGCCACAGAAATAGTCGATTCTGTGGCGCATCCCCTCCTGGTGCGCCACAGAAATAGATGCGCCACAGAATTTTCCACAGGTGCGCCACAGAAACATCTGCAGTATTTCGAAATTTAAATTGTTTCTGGTATAAATATCAGGTATATTACAATATTTATACAGTTTGAATACAGGCAGTGATATTTGACAAATATATAAACATAGAAGTGATATTTGACAAAGATATAAGTCACACATTACTCGATGATAACATAATGTACAATAGTGATACATAGTGCAAAAGTATCGAATTTTGTTCATCGAACATCATCGAACATAGTGATACATAGTCAAACATCATCGAACATGCCACCACATAGTTACTCGATAAGGCCTAAACTAAGATGAAATAGACTACAAGAACGGCGACGATGGTGAGTAAGAACGGTGGCTTGATGGAGGTCTTCATCTTGTTCTTCTGTTTCGACTGGTGGTCCCTCCACTTCGCAACCGCCTCGTGTCTAGTCTCGTATCCTTTATAGCAGTTGCCGCTGAACTTGTCCACCTGTGCTTTACAGTCCTTCCACTCGTCATAGACTCCTGGAACCCGACCCTCGAACACCACGTAGTACGTCATTTTTATAGATAGACATAAAGCATATTAGTAAGTAATGCAAAAAACAAATAAGGCATATATGTTCACCAAAAACAACTAAGGAAACAAAAATAAACATCAAAGATATACAACATAAAGCTAGGCCTAAGTTTAGAGCTAACTAATAGTAGCTAGCTAGGCCTAATTAAGTTTAGAGCTAACTAATAGCAGCTAGCTAGGCCTAAGTTTAGAGCTAACTAATAGTAGCTAGCTAGGCCTAAGTTTGGAGCTAACTAATAGTAGCTAGGCTTATATAAGTTAAGCAAATTTTGTTAAACAAACTAATAGTAGCTAGCTAGGCACACCTCGATCAACGATACATCTTCTGGAGAGGCGCCGGAAACGGCTTATATAACTCTTTCGTCATCCACTACCTACGATCAGCCTGCCGCTCTAGGCGTTCCTGGATATCCCTCTGGCATAATCCTATGGGTTGGTTCAAGGACCCTCCCTTTTTGTTGACATCTTCAATGATTATCTCTGACAACTTGACTTTGATGCGATGAAAATCTTGCATAAGATCTTCCTGTGAGATTTCCCCCGCCATTTTGTTGGACTAGTCTCGGAGTTTAGAAGGATGATTCATATTATTTGCATCACGGACAATCCCTTTGAGGCGATGGAGGGCATAGAAGGCCTCCTTCGTGCTCCAAGCCGGCTGCTTGATGCAGGGGAACTCGGTCACGTGCTTGAACCCGTATTTGCCAGTAGCCGGCCTGATACATTCTTGTTTCTTTTCGAATGTGCCTCCATTTTGGGCGTAGCCGTTGATAGCCTCATCGAGAACACCCCTTATTCTGGTGTAGTCTTTCTTCTTCATCGTATTCGACGAGTCGAAGTACTGGGCAAGTGACCACTTTGGGCAAAGCACGATGAGTGTGCAGTATGTGTCCCTGCTCAACACATGCAATTGAATCCAGGATAAGCAATGGATGAAATCTAGAAAAAAACATTAGCTACGACGGTCGCGAGACTTACTCGGGAAAGACAGGCAAAAGAATGTCCCTCTTGTTCTCACTGTTTCTCATGAAGCTCTCGAGGTACTTCACTGCCTTGGTCCGTGAACTTGATCCTTCCTCCAGCTGGCTATCACACATGTAGTAGGGATCCGCTACCATAACGTACGGGGGTAACTCTCGCTGGATCTGCAGCTGAGCATTGAGCGCGTATAGGCGGACCAAGTTATAGTCCAGCCGTCTCGAGTGAAACAGATTGAA
Organism: Alopecurus myosuroides; assembly: GCA_028641055.1. Taxonomy (NCBI): domain Eukaryota; kingdom Viridiplantae; phylum Streptophyta; class Magnoliopsida; order Poales; family Poaceae; genus Alopecurus; species Alopecurus myosuroides. The sequence goes on along the minus strand of CM054061.1, from coordinate 457,377 downwards.
GATATCCTCATACGCTATGAAGAACAGTCCCGCGGGGTCTTCATGGACAAAGTCCGGGCCCTCTGGCACCTTGACCACGAACGCCGGGTAATTTGGAGACTCTTCTTTAAGAAGGAGGCCCTCTAGCATCACGATAATGTTCTGCAATGTGAGCATTGGTCCAGTTGCCCCGTGTATCTCGTCCGGACCCAGTATCAGTTTCCCAGCTTCATGCAAGCGGGTCAAGCCATCCTTACGGGGTCGTACCACAGCGTCGGCCAAGATCTTAGTAGGCTGGCCCTTTTTAGCAGGTCTCTTCCTAATCTTCTTGCTGGCGGTGGCCTGATCTGCTGCGGGAGCTGGGGGTGCTCGGGGCGACCCTACGACTGCCTTATGCAGTGTGCCAGGGCTGAATACTGTACCCTGCTGGAAGGTCAGGCGCTGCGTGACTTCAGTACGCCTAGGTTGATCGTCGTGACTGCGGAAGACTTCATCGTCACGATCCATATCAGGCATGTACCTATCTTGGCTGTAGCCCGTGTTGAGGTAGGCATCGATGTCGACATTGTCATCGTAATGATAGTCATCGACACCGGCTCCAGCAAGTGGGATGTCCACGTCCTTTGGTGGTGACGGCGGCTGTGATGCCGCCGGTTGAGGCACAACTGCATTTGATGATCTTTTGGCCGGTCATTGCGGCATATTTCCCAACAACACTTGGTGCCTTGTGGTGGTGGCAACAACCGCCGGTTCCTTCTGGGTGGTGGTGGCGACGACTACCGTTTCCTTCTGAGGGGCGACGGCCTTGGGTGTTGTCTGGAGGGCTCTTTGCTTCGTGGTCCGGATGATCTTATTGAGCGGGGCCATAGGGGATGTGGCGCCGGTGTTGCGCTTGATCACAAGACCCCCCAAGACGAATCTGGCTCTTCGGCCATTTCATCACCCAAGTCGTGCAGTCTCCAAGTACCAAGTTGTCCTCGTCGCAGCCTGGAGGTTGAAAGGGGGGGAGGACGTCGCGATACTCCGGCACTACATTGGCCAACTTCACCTTCATCACGTTCTCGTCCATTTGAGAGTGGTGCATAGTGCGTTCCCTCGGTTGTATAATAGTCCCGGTAGCAACATCCACCAATTCTCCGCCGGGCACCACGCGATGCAGGAGTACGCAAGGTTCGTCCTGTTGGGCAACATATCAGGCAACATGAGATGGCAGTAATCTTGAGAAGGCGTAGTTAGATCACGACTAACTAATTAGTTACCTTGGTGATGGCGTCGAGCTCGGCGGGTGTCGAGACAAGGGCGACGGTGCCGGCGGCCGGCCCATCATTCTTCGGCATTGCTGCGGAAGGGGGCGCCGATGCGACCAGAAGGAGCGGCGCCATCGTCTGGGGGGTCACCTGTTGCGGCGGCACTTGCTGGTTCATGCTTGAGTTGCTGCCGACGAAGGTGGGCAGATGGATCGGTCCAATTTGACCCCCCGCATTCCAAGAAGCTATCCCCTCCATCAGCCCAGCGGGGATGACTTCCTTGAGCCTCTCATCCACTAATCTATTGAGCGTGTCGGGGTCCATCTCTCTGCTCTCAAGTTTCTTCTCTAGAGCCGCCATCTTCTTCTTCAGCTCCGCGACCTCCTCATCATCCTTAGTCGATGTAGTCTTCCTCTTCTTTCTCGACGACTTGGCATCTGATGCGTAGTACTCGGCTACCTTCATGTTTAGCCCAAAGCCGGAGATACGGCCAGCCGACGTCGGCGGGGCATCCAACGGCCTTTTCTTGTATGCGTTCGTCGCCCTGTTGAAAGGCGTGTCCCACCGACCCGTCGACCCTTCGGACGAGTGGTCAGATTTCCGCAACTCCCTCTCCTTCGGACAAAAGGAAATTAAGGTGAGCCCATTTGGCTTCATTATCTAATTATTAGATCAATGCAATATACATGTACTTGAGATATATGTGTCCTTACCAAATGTTTCTCGAATTCCTTCACGTCCTGGTCTTTCGTCACGAATTCCCCCGTCTTCCAGTCTAAGAAGTACCGGGACCGGACAAAGTTCCTAACTTGTATATTCGTGATTTTGTGCCAGGGGTTATCTTTTCCGAGACGTTCCATCTCGCGGTCCTCCTTCTCCCAAACGGGTTGTTTTCCTCGGTAACCACCGCTTCCGCAATGTTGGACCCCTATGTTTTGGTCCTGCATATCCTGCCCCCATTTTGTCCATTTTTTACACTCCTCGGTGTTCATGTATGCCTTCAGTATGTCGAAATCTTCTTTCACGAGCGTCGGGTCTTTGCGACTGATCTCCTCCCAGCTTTTACCTTTCGCAATCTTCTTCTTCACCCGGGATTTCCAGCTGCTCAACGCGGTGCTCATCTTCGTGATGGCTAAAGAGTCCACCCTTTTGTTGAACGGCTCCGGGAACGTGTATCGCTGGTGAAGCTTCTTCAGGAGGATTTCGACCAAAGCCTTGTTGTCGCTGCTTCTAAGGTCCATCGTGTTGATCGACATGCTTTCCCGCACGATGCACCCTAGCTGCATGCCCTACCCTGAGGCAACCGCTCGAGGCGCCAATGGTAGGCCACTTGGCGAGACCTCGGTGATTGTATCAGTGACGTTCGCGAGCACTTGCAGCGTACGATCCTTCCTTGGCGCCCGAGGCTTCTTATTCTTCTCATCGGTCGTCGGGGCGGCGTCGCCGCTACCACCAGCCGCCGTGCGGTCAGTGCCGCCACCATCGGTGCTGTCATCAACCTCTTCCTCCAAGTGCCCCCAATCAACATTAGCGTTGTCCTCCCGGCCCTCTTCCTCAATGCCGGTTGCAGCGTGGGCATCCTAGCCCTCTTCCTCGGCACCGGCTTCGGGCACGGACCCGTGCTTGGAAGTGCCAGACATGTTTCTGTAATAACATTCAAATTTGAGTTTTTGAGTTGGATTTCAAATTATTCAATATAAAATACTTCGCTTTGCATGATTACATGTGTGCTACAAGGGTACACAAGTACCACCAGAACATTAGAACAACAAGCCACTCTATTTATTCAGTATATCAGGTACTCTGCTTTTCTAGCCACTAACTTGTTTATTATCATTTCTCCCCAACGTACTCTGTGATACCCCTAGCTGTAATATGCTTTGGACTTCGAGCCGATGAATTCTCTCTAGAGAATAACTGCCCCTGTTTAATAATTTCCTAAGTTCACTGACACGATTCTAGAGTAATTAATTCTTCCTGATTAACATTCTAGCATGTTTAGGCTTAGTTATTTTTTGCCTATGCTGCTACACTAGTGTATGATGCTAAACTGTTGCTTCTTGTCAACCATGCTTTTTTTCCAGTCATGGTATTTCAATCCAAATACTATAGCTGCCCCCCAGGTTCATGTAGAGATGCTGATACTTTAATTTGGACATGCTGTAGTAGATTCTTGTTTCGCATAAGATTATCCCTTCGATGGCAGATGGTTTCATGTTTGGTCCAATTTATTATCTATCCATGATCTGCCTTATTGTTGCCTTAGTCTCTGTTTTGCTCTTCCCCTTGCAGCCCCACGACACCTATACACGCCCAATCTGAAGGGCGGGCGGGGAGCGTACATGTCGTGCCGCTGCTTGCTTCCGAGGCTCCTCTTGATGCCCCGGTATACGAGCTCGTCGACATTGGTACCCCAAAGTTTTTTTTCCCTTCTCCTTTCACTGATAAATGTAAGCGCTTATACAAGTACCAGTTGTGGAACTCGTATATTTTAAAGTTTTGGTTAATATGAATGACAAGTCGAGTCCCAAGCATATTATCTAGCTTCTATTAGGAGGGTAATTTGACTGTAGTTAAGTGTTAAATTAGCTCTGTTATCAAGTTCAACTACAAGTGAGGGTCATGCTTTATAATCGGATGAATTTTCCATGTTAATTTTTGGCTGCCTACTTAATTTCTGTTTGAGCCAGTTATTTACCGGGCACCTATACCTCGTAAGAATAGAACCAGGAAACTCATAAAGACTAAAAGACCTGGCTCTCCGTGATTATACTGATCATAAGGCTGTCTATTTTACTTATCCTGAAGCAAGAGCCGAGTTGCTCATGCACTTGTGTCGTATGACCGCGCTCACTTAAACATATGATTACCACAGGTGTGCAGAAACTAATAAGAGCCCTTGCTGCCAGACGGAATTTCCGCAAAAAAGTATACACGTTCAATGGTTTCATTCATAGAAAATAAACCTAGCACCAAAAATTAAACCAACAGCCTACGGCAGAAACATGCCATGCTGATGGATGTAGCAAACAAACTTGCATAGGCAGTTAATCCAGTGTGGCAGCTTGAAGATGCGAACATTAAAGAGTTTCTAGTGGCTACTTAACGAAGAAGGCATCAATAAGTGCCAAACAAATATATCAAGTCGAGACACAATGGTTTCAAATGTGCCACGCTAATGATCACAACTACGTCAGCCCAACCCAGATATGGTTCCATCTTCATTTTCAAATATATAAGCTGAAGCAGTCACTCCATTAAATTATGGTTGCTCAACTCATGCTGAATTAATTCAAGATTTATTTCTACATATTTTTTTTAAAGAGAAATCAAAACACTCATCTCTACTCCAACATCATTTGGGACTATTATCCCCGAGAAGACACATGATTGAAGTGCAGATGTATGTGTAACTGCATGGTAGAAGAGCATAAACGTTAACTCACTAACTCAGCATACACTACATCCAACAATTGTAACCTAAGAAATTAGTGAGCCACGTAGGTATGCATTAATCAATTAGTGACACCACAATTGATCACCTATGTAAAAATTTAACAACAGTGAATCAAGTCAGCAAGGGGATGCAAACCTTAAAAGATGCTGCTTTGCCTACATCATCATCTACTGTAGGCCGGCCAAGATGACCAAACCCGTGTGCATGTTTGAAGAAGGAACCCGGCTGATTGCAGCTGGATCATTTTGCTGTTTGAAGAAGTGCTACTCCCCTGTGATGTTATTTTGTTGTGTAAAATATCCTTTCATGCATGTGATGTTGATTTGATTGTTTGTAGCGTTTTAGAATGCGGTGTGTATGTTGTGAATGTGCAGAAAATAGCTAAGGTGATGGCTGTTTGACTGAACTTTGTGAGCTGGAATGCGGTATGTATGTTGTGAATGTGCAAGCAATTAGAAGATATTAGAGGAAATGTTTGGAGGAACTTTGTGATACTGTTTTAAAAGTAAAACTCCCTGTTAATGAGGCGAGTAATTAATGAATTCATCTTTGCACGTCAACAATCCGTGGCTCTTGATTCTTTACTACATTGGGAAGTGCAAGGAGGAATCTCTGTTTGTTGTCAACTACAGGCTGCAGCGAACATATCTACAATCATTTCCTCTCAGATAAACTACTATTCACATTCAGAAATAATTCCTGTTTGCGTTAGCTGCAATGCATGCAGACAAACCCCAAGAAAATGCAGAACCTGCTAGAAACAGGAAAGGAAACTAATGAAATTTCTTAGGGAGAGTGATAGTTTCCTAGCTTCAGGTAGTCATTTTTACCAATTCTACATACCATTGCTAATTTACTAAGTATAATAGAAAAGCAAGGCCAGAAATCTACTAAGTATAAAATTCATAGAAAATTTGGGCATGACCATTGCTAATTTTCCTATGTCTAAGAGTGCCAGAAATTCGCTCGGAAGGAAATGAATCAACTTCCTCGCGAAACATTGGCATCTCAAAAAGAAAAAACCTGCACAAAAAACCTACCAGCACATATATTTCCTTGACTGATGGAATCCAACAGTCTAGCTGATTTAAAAAGCTGGACAACAAGTATCAACTTTAGCACGCCTTGTTCCAGGTTGCTCTTAATTCATGTCACTCTCTCAACACAAAGCTCCAGGTTACAATGAATTCAACTAGACCTCATCTGCTACAGGCGTACCTATCTAATAAATCAACTAAAGTGCAGCTAGCAAGGATGCCTCTGACTCCATTTGACTAAAGTGCAGCTAGCAAGGATTAGGCACTAGTAGTATTACAAGTGTAGAAGCTGCGACGCTGTGCTTCCAAGCCAGGAACAATTGTAAACGGCGCATCAACAGGGCACAACTGCAAATAACTTAGCATATCTCTGGGCAAATAAACAGAAGAATGAGCAGTTGGCACCTACGCCAATCAACGACCGATAGCTGGAGTGATAAACATTGAGATGTATACTCTCTAGAGTTCATACAATTTGAGCAATCGAGGAAGACGGTGTCGAGGGAGAAAGAGGGGGCTTACCGCAGTCGAGGGAGAAGAGGGGGCTCGTGGTGCGCCGCGGTCGATGCAGACGGGGACGGCGCGGCGGCGCTCCTCCTCCTAGCTAGGTCAGGGCGTGGCGCTCCTCCTCCTTCACGGCGCGGCGCTCCTAGACGGGGACACGGCGCGGCGCTCTCCTCCTCCTTCACGGCGCGGAATTGCGTGGATAGATAAATAAAAAAACGAAACGCTATACTCTGACAGATATCTATTACTAGCCCAATTGGTTTAGCTGTGAAGTAAATAAGCCTAGTGGGCATGGGTTCGAATCCTGGGTTGCCCCACATTTTTTTAATATTTTATTTAATTATAATTAAAGAAAGAAAACATTAAAATACAATTAATTAAAGAAAGAAGTGCTTGTCTCACATACATACATGCACATATATATATATATAAAGAAGTGCTTGTCTCACATACACATGCACATATATATAGAAAGAAGTGCTTGTCTCACATACACATACACATGCATGTATATACACACAAAAATCTTCTTAATTTGTCTCGATCAGTTCCGATCTTGCTTAATTAGCGTCTCTTTCCCTTTTTGTTGGCGACTGAATACTTTATGCCGGCCACCTTGAGATTTCTTCGCGTGAACGGACAGCCGTGGGTAGGTAGGGATGTCTTCCTTCTTACTTTACCAGTAGTAGGCATGTCGAAGTGCTTGTCGAACTCCTCCTCGATCTTCGGATCACCGTTCTTGTCCAAGTCTTCCTTGTTGGCGTCTCCTTCCATTCCGATGATGCTCCTCTTGCCCCTCCTCACGACAACACGGCTAGGCCTTGACGGGTCGGTGATGAAGAAGCATTGGTCAACTTGGCTAGCGAGTACCCATGGCTCATTTTTCGCGGATGCGTTCTTCGATTTGGCATCGGGTATAACCATTGTGGTGAAATACCGTCCTTCTTTTTTGACATTCTTGGCCCATCTCACACGGAACATTGGTACCACCGTCTCTCCGCAGTAGTTGAGCTCCCATATCTCCTCGATCTTTCCGAAGTATCTTTCTTCCACATTAGTCTCGGCATCGCCATATGATAGCATAGTTACTCCTGAGTTTTGATTTTCGCTACTCATGTCCTTGTCCTCGGTGGAGAATCTGTAACCGGAGATGTCGTACCCCTGATAGGTCCTTACGTTCTGCCCGGGGCCCTGTGATAAGATGTATATGAGTTTTTCATCTTCCGTAGAAGGCATTTTTCTCCGTGCTTCAATCAGTTGACTTTGCTTGAACCAACGCGTGAAGCCGGAGTTGTGCTCTTTGGTTACGTCTCCCATCTTCCTCGGCCCGCCCATTTCAATATAATTCTGATTGATTAAGCTTTTGTGCTCTTCCACGAAAGGCTTGATCAATTTTAAGTGTTGTAGCGCGACCCGGTGAGCCCTTTCAAATTCGTCGCGTCGTTTTTGAATGCCGACATGGACGTCGCGGCAGCCCTCGCGGTGACCGACTCCGTTGAGCCTGCCAAGGTGCGTCCTGGTGGACAAACCGACATCCTGGTCGTCTTCGGTGCTTAGGTAATTGTCGCAGAAAGAGATGCACTCGTTGGTTAGAAATCCTTTGGCCATGCTTGCGTCTGGACGGGCCCTATTGCGAACGTATCCTTTCAGGACACCATTCTGCCTTTCCATCGGCATCATATAGTGCAGGAACGTTGGGCCGAGATGCCTGATGTCATCAACGACATGGAGAAGGAGATGTACACATATATCACAGAATGCCGGCGGGAAGTAAATCTCGAGCTCGCATAGTATCACCACGATCTCATCCTGTAGCATCTTGAGCTGCCTCACGCTGATCGATTTCCGGGTGATAACGTCGAAAAAGTTGCAAAGGCCAAACAACGTATCACGGACATGCTCGTCCATTATCCCTCGGATCACAACGGGAAGTATCTGCGTCATGAGCACATGACAATCGTGAGACTTCATCCCGGTGAACCTCTTCTTCGCTAAGTCCAGATATCTGCTTATACTCCCTGAGTATCCGTGAGGAACTTTGACTTCTAGGAGGCACCTGAAAAACTGCTCAAGCTCCGGCGGACTCAATGTGAAGCAGGCAGCGGGAAGCACCACGGTGTTCTTCTTAGCCTTTTTGCGGGGAGGACGTTGAGTCTCTTCCGTCTTATCCTCATCGTCATCATCATCATCACTATCGGCGGGGACCTGTAGATTTTTCCTAATGCCAAAATGTTTTAGATCGTATCTTGCTTTCGGCCCATCCTTGGACTTTTCCGAATTGCAAATAGTGCCAAGCAGACTCTCCGTAACGTTCTTCGTAATGTGCATCACATCAAGGCTATGAGGCGTGTGGAGGACCGGCCAGTACTCCAAGTCGTGGAAAACAGACCTCGCTTTCCATACACCCAGCAGCGGCTCTGGCCTTGGTCGCTTCTTTCCCGGCGAAGGGCACTCGTCCCAATTTTTCAGAAGCTCGTCGATTTCTTCGCCGCTCCTCGTGCGCGGGGCTCCATCGGGCTCGTCTTTACCATTGAACAACTCACCGCGTTTTCTCCACGGGTGATCCAGGCGAAGCCACCTTCGAGCCTCTGGGTACACGGTTTTCGAAGACCCAGGATCCCTTGGTAGCTGGAGATGCGGGGTCCCGTCCATGCACTTCACGCAGCCGCAGAATCCGTGGCCGACCTGGGCAGATACATACGCGTAACCAGGATAGTCTGTGACCGTCGTGAGCAACGCGGCTCTCATATGGAAATAATCTCTAGTGTACGCGTCCCACGTACGGGGTGGCGTCTTCCACAACGTGTCTAACTCGTCTTTCAGCAGCCCGAGATACAAATGCATGTCGACACCTGGTTGTTTTGGCCCCTGGATGAGAATACTCAAGTGTATGTACTTTTGCTTGGTGCACAGCCACGGGGGTAGGTTGTAAGGCCATACAAACACGGGCCAGCTGCTATGTGTGCTACTCTGGTTGCCGAACGGATTGAGTCCATCGGTGCTCATACCCAGCCTGACGTTCCTCGCGTCGCCCCCAAAACTCGGGAAAGCTATGTCCAATGCTTTCCACTGGGCAGCGTCTACAGGATGTGTCATGATATAGCCCTTCTCCGGATCTTCTTCCGGCTTCTCCCTTTTCGCGTGCCATTGCATGAGCTTTGCTTCCTTAGGGTCCACGTACTACCGTTGAAGACGGGGAGTAATAGGAAAGTACCATACCACTTTTCGAGGAATTTTCTTGTTGTTGGTTCCACACTTGTATCGTCCGTGGCCGCACTTCGGACATGTGGTTGTGTCCTTGTACTCCCCCCGATATATTACACAATCATTGATGCAGGCGTGAAATTTTTCGTGAGGTAGGTCAAGAGGGCACACGACTTTCTTAGCCTCGTTGATACTGCTTGGCAATGTGTTCCCCTCGGGAAGGCAATCGTGCCAGAATTTCAAGTTCTTGCTGAAGCTCGAGTCGGTCCATTTGTTTTGCGTCTTCATCTTCAAAGCAGCAAGCGTTACATGCAACCGCGTATCCTCGGGGCGGCACCCAGGAAACAACGGAGTCACCCCGTCTATCTCCATTTGCGCTAGCTTGGCTTTCTCCC